>CM053405.1:8843105-8962523 GCA_028644305.1 Xerus rutilus | reverse complement strand
TGGACATAAAAATGTGATGTTCTAAAAGCTATTGAAAAGGCTTGGTCCCCAGAATGCTCTTGGATAGTCAAATAGTATAAATAAAGGGTTCAAAGTGATATTACTTCTTCTAATTGAGCCTCAGAATCTAATGAGACCAGGTCTAGCATCTGAGAGACGACTTCAGCTTTTGCGAGGGTGAGCAACACTTGATTTGAATTAGAACTAACTGAGAGTACCAAGGGATTTCACACTGGAATAAAAAATAGGAGTGATGCATGGTCCCACAGACTCCAAAGAACAAGATAACACAAAATGGACAATGACATAGACAAATTATTACTTAAGAGCAAGGCCACCAATTCAGTGGGTACCACAACCTTGTTTTTAAACAGATTACAGTAGAGTCCACTCTGACTTGGCAAGACAAACCACAGAGACTTCAGAAAACTTTCATGATTCAATTCCAAGGTACCAGGGTATCTTGCAAAAGCTAACTAGCCAGAGATACACATAAATTTTCTACATGCAACATTAAAAGTCATATAAAATAGTATTATTTCCCCCAAATAAAGACATATACATACAACATGTGGTACAAAGTGTTACACTCAAAGGCAGCGAAGCACTTTTTGAGGGAGATGATGTCTCAGTAATTGGAAAGACATTTGTGCCAAAGAGCCACATTGTGTCATGCCAGGGACTCAGGAGGCTGAGGCCAGAGGATCAAAAGTTCCAGGCCAGCCTCAGCAACTTAGGAACACACTGTCTCAAGGTAAAACTTTAAAAAGGACTGGCGATGTATATGAAAAGTAAAGAGCTCCTGAGTTCAATCCCAGTCCAAATAAAAAAAGAATGAAGGAAGGAAAGAGAACAAAGTATTTACAAACCTTTCACTGGAAACATTCCAAGAACAGTGCATTTCATTAATGTTGGAATATTCTGGTTTATTTTGTGACTGGTGTGGAGATGAGTCTCATACACTTAGAGGTTCTGAGCAGAAAATTCCCTTGCATATGAGTTACCATCATTTTTATAAGGTGACCTTTAAACTCTGGGAAAAGCTAACAGACTACAGAAGATATCTAAACCATGCACAAAACTGCAAGTGAGGCTTGTTCTTAAGATTTGTCCAACATCTGTCCCCAAGATGTTGGACAGCACCTATACAATACATCATGTTCCATACAGAGAATCAGACAGTAAATAAACAAGTAACACTGACCCCAAAGCAGGCATCCTGAGGAAGAAAAGCCAAGAGGAAGCCAATTGCATTAAGCCACATAAATGAATGGGTAGAGTGGTCAATAGTGAACTTGGAAGGAGAACAATGGAGTTGAGAGAAAAATCCTGACAAAAATTAAGTCAAGATTGCTGAAGCTACTAATATGATAGTCATTAAATATGGCTTACATCCATGAGATTTGAGTTGCAATTGATATTTTCTCTCAAATGAGTTTTAAATCCATGAAAGATAGTTTTGAAAATACTTAGAAAGTTTCTAGTGTTTCTTTATATTTCGATCACTTTGTAAGTCTTAACCACTTACATAATTAAAAAACCTGGATAAAAATCTTATGTGACTTTCTTCATCGTTGTGTGTGTGTGTTTCTGTTCACCTAGACAAGAGGAGTATTTTGCCTTGGACTTCATGATGTAGGAGTTTTCATGTGTCACAAACTCCAAAACCTACATTTGTCAAAGACAGTCTCTTATTTGGCATCTAAGATAAACACACATCTCGTGTTTAACCCTTTAAAGCCCACAGAATTTTCTTTCTCTACCTATCTTATCCTGAATCCACAAAAAATTGCAAATTGCAATCTCATCCAGATGCTAAAACGGTTTGTTTAAGTTTTACAAACTGTCAGATTTTGGACATGGATATTGATTCAAAGTGTAAGGAGGGTTTTGTGGCAAAAGTAAAGAAAATGTAATAATTATCATTTCCTTCCACTCAAATAACATAAACGTAATGTATATTTTACTTAAAGTAGCATTTCCCAATAATGCTAAACCTATGTATCCAGCATGTCTGTATTACTATAATTTATGGTTTTGTATAATTCATAACCAGCATGTCAAGTATAAGAGTTATAAATATTTGTAATATTTAACAACTTATAACTCTTACATTTGTGCATAGATGAGTTGTATGTAAAATGCTTGCAGCCTGATGCCAATAATCTATGTTGGAAATTAGAGACATTTAGTGGTGAAACTCTACAGTTTAATTTTCATAAAGATATTCAACAATATTTTTTTAAGTCATCTGGATTTATTTGTATTTTAAGCATTCAAATATTTTCTATTTCTTTCAATTTATATTTTAGAGAAAAATTAATTGTGTACTGCCTGAATATAATTATAGTTTAATTAGGTACATTATCACTATAGATAAAACTAAACTTACACAAAAATAGCCTTGATTTAATAACATAACTAGTGCTTTATGCTAGAAGGAAGGTAAAAATTGTTATAGTAAGTATCATATGATTTATGAATTATAATCTGCACCAAAATGTTGGCCCATCCCCAGAAGACCTGGCATAGGCAATAATATTTAAATGCAATCACTTAGAAATACGTTAACTGGCAGTCACATATCCAAATTACAAACTTTCCAATTTTGATAGTATGAAGAGCCATTTGTCAAGTTAGGAAGACTGGCATGTTTTCTTTCACTGTTTCTTAGCTTGATTTGCAACTTTTGAAGTGCTAACCTTGTGCCATAGGCATTTCGGTTTATTCTTCTGCCTTTAGCATTTATCTGAAGTTCAGCTGATTTAAAGTTTTACGGAAAATATATCCTTTATTTAGGTGCATAAAATATTGCTCCACTAGCATAGTTACATTAACCCAACTATAAATGTTTTTTGTTTTATTTAAATTTGCATACCTTTCTAAAGAATGTTGTTTTTCAGCCAGGTGCAATGGTGCATGCCTATAAACCCAGCAGCTTGAGAGGATGAAAAAAAAAAAAGGATTTTATTTTGAAATCCTTCCCGAAATTCTATTACATTTGTTTGATT
The DNA here is from genome assembly GCA_028644305.1 of Xerus rutilus. NCBI lineage: Eukaryota > Metazoa > Chordata > Mammalia > Rodentia > Sciuridae > Xerus > Xerus rutilus. Next base: position 8,959,512 of record CM053405.1, on the reverse strand, counting down.
TTGCAAATTTAAAGAGATAAAAGCATTTTTCAATGTAAAAGCAACCCTAATAGTCCTGTAGGTAAATTTGTATGTCATACCCCCTTTTTAGCATATGATTCTTTGTCTTTATGCATCATACCTGAAAACAGCGTATCACCTTATTGATTTTTCCAAAAAAAGCATAAAGAATCATAAAAGAATAACATGCAGGTTTTTAAAGTTCCAGATCAAAAATCCTGCAGTTTTGAGTGTTTACCAATGAATATGTTCACTGCTCTTTCTTGCTGTCTACAATCTATTCCTTTTTTGCTTTCAACTGACCCACATTTCAGTGTGATGTTTTAGTTCACGTGTGCTTTGTGTAATGATCACATCAGGATATTTGGCATTTTGTCACCTCAAACATTTTGCCATTTCTCTGTAGTGATAACAAGTCCTATATGTCACTTGTTTTGAAATACATAATACAATATTGTCAACTAGGATCTCGTGTGCTATAGAACATCAGAACCGTCTCTCCTATTTAGCTGTCACTTTGTTCCTTCTGTGCCTGGATGAATTCACTGAACAGAATGCTCTGCAGTGTCATCCATGCTCATTGTTTTTTGGGCATTTTATTTGTTCGTTTTTATGTTTTGGGTATTTTTTTTCCTATATGGAACTTAGCAATCTATTATATTGGGTACAGAGAAAATATAATGAAGTGCTCTTTACACTCGAGAGCCACTGTAAATGAGATAGAATTTAAGTTAATGCTTGAAGCATTAGTTAAGATTCTTAAATGAGCACCACAAATAAACTAGATTTCATGGTAACAGATGACTCCTCCTGTGATCAGTCTAAGACAATTGTTGATACTAATTTATTTTGATGGAAACGAAATTAAATGTTTCACTTTGTATTCCTCATACACATCATCTTTAAGAAGAGATCCATAAATTATGTAATAAGTTACAGGTAACCTTTGTTTCTTCTTATGAATTGAGAATTGCACACTGTATACAATAGACTTACTATGGAAAATGATGTAACTTTTGAGTAAAAATACTCTCCACTGCCTTAGTTTAGTAAACAAAATAACTTTTCTTTTCCTGCAGGGCTGGGGGTCAAACCAAGAGCCTCATAATGCCACAGAAATGGCCTACCACTAAGCCATCTTGCCAGCCCACAAAGGGACTGTTATCTGCATTGTCCACCCATTGCTTATCATAGGAACATCCCATGTGAATGCAAAGTCCAATCAAAGACAAATATGTTCTCTGCTGCATACATTCCTCTTCTGCACATAAACAATCAAACCATTCTAATTTCTCTAGGTACAAAGTGATAAGGGATAGCCAATGATTGTTCTTTATGCTGATAGTGGTGGGAAAGACAAGGATCCATTTCAAGAAACTCAGACCTGAATTGCTTGCATCACATAAGTAGGCCTGGGGGAAGTTCACCAAAGGACAGAGAAAGAAACACTATATGTAAATACCCACTGTGAATTGCAGCAAGTGATTTGGGCTTATGAGATTTCCAATTACACCTAGCACTAATATAGATATTTAGATTCCAGTTTGTATCTTGTGAAGAATATATTGCCTCCCCAAATTCACAAGTGGGTAAAATTTTACAAATAAAGGGCATTAGCAAAATCATCTGAAATTTGTTATTATTATGAATAATTACTGTTCACATAAGTCTTTCTACTTTATAAAATGGCAATTCATGCTGAGCTAGAATTCATAGGTTCAAATACTTCATGTTTGAATTGGGTCATTTTCTACCAAAAGTAATGTACACACATACATTTTTAATTCAAAGTGCTTTAAACTTGCCACTCATTTTGGAATGAACATAAAAGGACAATAAATATATTTGCACTTAATATTTTTAACTGGGCAAATTGCAGTTATTTTTGACAAAGGGATTCATAGGAAGATTGAAAACAATAGATATATGAACTGCAGTTCATTCCATTGAACATGGTGATAGGAAAGAAAAAAATAATTTCAACCTCTTAAATTATTTCTCTTGAACTTAGAAATAAAAGAGTGTCCTGTGAGAATAGATGTCTTTCCACATGGAACTTGTCACTGAAAGATGTTCCATGGACTTTACTTCAGCAATATTCAATGACTTATCAATCATGCAAGCACACCATACCATTTGGCTCACTATCCAAGGTTATCTTGATTAGCTAAGCAGAGGAAAGTTCAGGGATCATGCAGTTTTCATAGAGCACGATAATTCTTCCTTTGCTGGGAGGAAATGCCATTTACAATAGATTCATGAGTGAATCACCTTTTCTAGACAATGCATATCACTCAGAAACTTGGACACTTTTCAGAACTCAATCTAGCTTAGATTTGAAAAATACAGATAACTTCAACAAAGATATTTTAGTTTTTATTTCAAGTGTGCTTTTATACTTAAGTTATAGCATGCATTTGTTATACTATGAATGTGAGGTGTCCTCCAAAATTTCCTGTTAATATTGAGAAGTGAAATGATTAGGTTACAAGAGCTGTAACCCAAGAGCTATAACCTAATCAGTCCATTCAGGTTTGGATGGACTGACTGGGAAGTGATGTAGGCAGGTAGGAGGGACATTGCTGGAGAAGATGGGACACTGGGGCTATTTCCTGGAAAACTGCATCTTCCCTTTCCCCTTCCGCCTTCTCTCTCTGACTCCTGACCCTGCATGGACTGAGCAGCCTTCCTCTAGTGGACTCTTCCCCCATGATGCGCTGCCTCACCTTGGGCCCAGGGCAATGGAGTCAGCCGTGTTGTAAGGCCTCGGAATCTGCATTCAGTGTTTTGGCCAGAACAATGCAAAAGTTAAAGCAGAATTGCATCTAATCTCCAGCTGGACAATTAACGAAGTGGAAGAGGCAATGTCTGTTACATGTGTGTGGTGGTAACTATCATTGTGTGGTCTTCTGAGTTTTTGATTATCACTTCATATGTCACTGAGTTATTTCATTCATTGATAAGTATTTTTCTAAACCTTTCAAGCTTCATGGACAGTAGATGCCTTCCTGCTCTGTCCCCTTCACTACACTGTAAAATTTAGAAGAAGTAGTTATACTATATAGAGTAATATGCCTTCTAAGTACTAAATGCCATTAATGGAAACACATATATTTATTATTTGTGAGAACATGCTGCTAGAGTTTTAACATTTGTCCCTTTCAAAACTCATGTTGAAATTTAATTGCCATTTAACAGTATTTAAAAGTGGGAACTTCATACAAGAAGAGGTTAGGCCAGGAGGGCTCCACCTTCCTAAGTGAGATTATGCTGTCACAAAAGTGGGACTTCAGCCTTCTCATCACCTACCATGTGATGATGAGGTAAGGTGGAGTTGCAGCCCACAGAAGCCAACATGTGACAGTGGACTTCCAGACCCCTTCCCCCTGTGGAGCAGCAACACACACACACACACACACACACACACACACACACACACACACACACACTTGAGTTTATAAGAATATTCAAAACACCACAGACTTTATTAGGTTCAATATTATATGAATCCATGCAGTCTCTGTTTATAAAATATTCAGGCCATAACCTGAATCATCATTCATTCTTTACAAAAATCTCTAATGCTATCTACTCTAGGACATTAAAGCAAAATATTCTGGGCTGGGGTTGTAGCTCAGTGGTGGAGCACTTGCCTTGCATGTGTGAGGCACTGGGTTCGATCCTCATTACCACATAAAATAAATAAATAAAATAAAGGTATTATGTCCATCTGCAACTAAAAAAGTATTTTAAAAAAGACAAAATATTCTGAAATAGGACACTTGTTAAATACAGAATCAAACAGTGCTATTATTAATTTTAAAACATGAGTAATTGCCATGTGCACTTAAACACATTATCTAAGTGGAGTCGGGGTTCTTCTGCCAAGAGATTAACCTCTAGCCAAATGTGTACTAAAATTTCTTCCAAATCTCAGCACTGTCTAACTTTCTGACTGATCAAGTGCAAAGTTTTAAAGAAAAAAAAGGTACTGAAATTGGTTCTGGATTCACTTACTAGTCAGTAGAATTAACATCGAATTAACAACTAAAAAGGGAGCTTAGTTTGTGGCCTTGGTCAGTTATCAGAGGCATGCCAATTGTTTAAAGGCAGCGTGTAAGAACTGAAGAGGTGTTTTTTCTTTCATCTGCTGGGTGTTAGTCCTGGCAAAATCATTTTCTACTTCTGTTGATAAAATAAGCGCCAGAGGCTTACATGTTCAATGAAAGAAACCGAAGTCTTTTCCAAAGCAGAAGCTTCTCTTTGGAAAGAAAGAACAATCCAATGCCTTCGGGGAGGTGTTGGAAGAAATTAAGGGTGGGGTAGGGAGAGAGTTGAATCACACTTTTTAATAAACTAGAACTGTGACACTGCCATATCTTATGTCATCCATAGGCAAAGGCCCACGTTTTGGTTTCCAGAGCTGCTGTAACAAACTAGCAGAAACTTGGAGGCTTGAAATGATAGAACTTACATCTCGCAGCTCAAGAGGCCAGAAGTCTGGAATCAACAGCTACTTTTTCTGCTGTGCTCGCTGCCCCTCTCCCAGGTGCTCCTAGCCTCAGGAACCCTTGGTATTTCTTGGTGGTAAATACTTGACTTAAATCTTCACCTCTATCTTCTTCACCTCCATTTGTTCTCCTCCTACACTGTGTCTTCTGTATCTTCTTAGATGTAGGGCCTGGCTGATCTCAAATGATCTCATCCTGAGAATCCTGATCATATCTGCAAAAGCTTTTATTACAAATAAGATGATATCCTTAGCTTTCAGGAAAGCTGATCTGTTGGGATGTCCCCAGTGGCGCTATTAATACTCAGAGGCAGATTGTCTTTAAATGCAAGCATATATTCGATCACATCAATCATCAAATATAAAGAAAGCAAAAAGTGTTGGGTGTGCTGGAGCACTCCAACTAGCATTCAATATGCACTAATTAAACACTATAAGCAAGTCACTATCCTAGGGCAATTAAACACTACAAGCAATTCACACAATCCTAGGGCAATCACGAGCCCCAAAATACCTCTGGTGCCACGTGACTTCTCTTAGCCAAAGAGCAGATGTTGTCTTTGTCTGGTGGTTCTCTTCAGTCGATGGCGGGACATCAGGGAATGGTGGAGTTGATCCAGGGACCCAGGAACGGACAACAAGGTGGCCAGTCTCACTGATGTCCTTGGAGCAAAAACCCCCAATAATGGCAGGGCAAGCAGTTTAAGTGCAGTTCCAAGTTGGTGGTGTGAGCTGGTGCTTGGTTACACCCAGTGAAAGTCAATGACAATTGGTTATGTCCAGTGAGATGATGTAATTGCAACTGGGCATGTTCTTTGCATATGTCCATGGAGCTGTGCTCCCTATAAATTGTAACCAGTCATTGCTAAGCATGCCTATGGCTAGTGCCCCTTACAGCCCCTTATTCATTGCAAACAGGCATAATTAAGCATGTCAATGGCTGCTGTTCCTTATGGCGAGCCACTTAGTGAGTCCCAGCATGTCCAGGCATATCTATGGCACATGCTCCTTACATGGGAGAACATCATTCAACCCACAAGAGGCCTGTAAATACTCTCAATTGCAAATTCCCATACCTGATATGCAGGAGAACTAAAAAATTAGGATTTGAGAACATTCCAGTTTAGGAAGCTTATAAGCCAATGTTGCTATCTAAGCCCATATTGTGCCTATGTCTGTGTTCCTTTGATGGCATGGCAATTTAAATACACTTAGACCTTATATTATGGAAATTAAAGGAAATGAACCTATTGTTAAAAATTATCTAAAAAGAAATCCCTCAGCTAGATTAGTGAATCTTTTTTAATACTTCAAGCTGAAATAGCATTAACTCTACACATTCCAACACTGTAGACATTATGCTGAAGAGGAAAAGGAGAAAACACTGAAATAATATTTAGACGAAGTCGGTAAAATCATAACTTAAAAATCTAACCAGGACAAAACAGTATGTGTATACTTAATGCAAAAACATTGAAACAATTGCAAATTAAACAATAGAAATAAGATTGACATTAAAATTCAGATATATGGTGAGATTGTTAGCATGCAGACAATTTATCATTACAAAATTAATCTTTCTACTCTGACACATTAAAGGAAATTAAATATAAATGTATATATGACTGTCCTGACTAGATGTAACAAAATATTTGATAAAATTTTAAAATATATTTTTTGAGGTGGGGGAGTGCCAGGAATTGAATTCAGGGGCATTCAACCATTGAACCACATCTTCAGCCCAATTTTGTATTTTATTTAGAGACAGGGTCTCACTGAGTTGCTTACAACCTTGCCATTGCTGAGGCTGGCTTTGCTCTGGCAATCCTCCTTTCCCAGCCTCCTAAACTGTTGGGATTACAGACATGAGCTACCACTCCCAGCAAACCTTTGTGTGTGTGTGTGTGTGTGTGTGTGTGTGTGTTTCTGGGGATTGAACCCAGAGCCTTGTGCATGTGAGGCAAACACTCTACGGCCTGAGCTATAGTCCCAGCTCAAAAATATAATTTTTTAAACCTTAGAAAATTACAAATAAAAGGAAAGGCCATTCTTATAGCATTTGTGCATAAAAACACTAAAAAACATCCTGCATGTGTCTACTGAGATGGATCTTGCATGGATGCTTACATCCATCACTTTTATTCAAATCTGTCCCAGTGATCCAAACAAAAGTGATTCAACAACAAAAACAGACGACAGAGGAACATAATGCACAAAATGTGAAAGAAATGCATGAAATTGTCCTTATTCACATCAGAAGTATAAATACAAATGATTCCAAACAATTCTGCAAATATTAGAATTAATGAATAAATTTAATAATATTGAAAGATATAATGTCAATACCTAATAAGCCAGCTACATTTCTAGATCTCAGCAAGAAGCAAAATATAAAATTATTAATATTTTTAATAATCAGATCAAAAATATTAATTACCTAGGAATATATCTAACAAAAATGTGTACAATATATACAACATGCTAGTGAGAGAAATTAAATAATGCCTAGATAGGTTATAAGGTCTCTAAATCTGGATTAGAAGATAACATTTCTTCTAAAGTACCTATGGTCTTATAAATTCACAGTATTCTGATAGCACTTCTACAATGTGTCCTTTTTAGAATTTGTTTCTTTTAATGTGTATAAGTTGACAAACTATCTCTAAAATGAATTTGAGAATATAAATGGCCAAAAGTAGCTGAGCTAATATCAAAGAGGCATAACAAACCTGGGAGACTCCCATTCTAAAACCCACAACTTATTCCAATTTCACACTAAAAAGACACAAGTACTGAAGTGTGGATATGTGTATATGTGTGTGTATAAATATATTATACCTGCATATATGTGTTATATAGGTATACATTTTGTATATGTGTATATATAGTATATATATTAAACCTGCATATATATATATAAAAAATAGAGAAGGGAGAATAGCTCATACTTTTTGTCTCCGGACCACATTGACACTCATTTTCCTCTCACTTTCATTAATCATTCTGAATCCCTCTCAATCAGTAGTGACCTCTACTTGGCCAGAGTAACTTGGCTTACCTGAATGTGTGACCTGAATCTGTGTCCTTTAGCCATTGAATTCCCAATCTCCATGCCTTTCTCAGACCGGTCTCTGCCTCTCTAACAATTACTAAACTGAGAATAGCAACTGACTCAAGGGGATCCCATGGGTTCAATAGATTTCTCCCTGTGCCCTTTGTATAACAGAAGTCCACTGATGAAGACTCAATTTCTTGTGTGCTGATCTTTGGTCAAATAAGATTCCAAAGTGCATAGGAAGCAACTCTAATTTATAATACAGTGGAATATTTTATGTCTGTAATAGAAGTATACCACATCTGGGGATAAAAATTTTTAACCCTTCACGCCCCCGAGTTGTAGGTATGGAAAACATAAATTCCCCAGTAGGTCACTGCACGTGGAGCTAAAAGGGACAAGTCTGCCTTCATCTCTAGTTTCTCTAACCATCTCTAGTTTCTCTGACCATCAATATTCTTCATATTGATTATACAACTATGTATAAATTCTTTAATTTAACAAATTCTCACTTTCACTCTCCAATGTGTTCCTTGGGTATAATACACCCTGTAGTATGGCACATCAAAGTGTCAGGAAAGGGCTCTCAGGTGGAGCTTCTTTGCCTTTGGAGAGCTCTACTAACTGTATCCAATCAGAATATGAACAGAACAATGAACTTGAGTTACAGCTGCCAAAGTTAATGCTCAGGGGTCACATTGGAGAAAAACTGAAAAATCATTATATTGATTCAAGTGCCACAAATTGGGCATATGTACAGAATATAAGGAGTTGTTTTTTTCTTCTTTTTTTCTTTTTTTATACTGAGGATTGAACACAGAGGTGCTCAACCACTAAGCTACATCTGTAGGCTTTTTAATTTTTTATTTACAGACAGGGTCTCCCTAAGTTGTTTAGCACCTCACTAAGTAGTTGAGACTAACTTTGAACTTGCCATCCTCCTGCCTCAGCCTCCCGAGCAGCTGGGATTATAGGCACACACTACCACACACCATATGAAGAGAGATTTTGAGACATGTATACAGGGTATAATGTACAACTCAGAGTAAACATATCTACTCCTGGAACATTTATCATTTGTAGTAAAAATATTCAGAATAATTTCTTCTAGCTTTTAAAAAATACATATAACATTGGCATTATCTATAGTTAACTGGGTATGCAATTGAACCTCATAACTTATTCCCATATCTAACTGTAACTTAGCACCCTTTAGTCAGTCATCCCATCCCTTCCTCCCATGTGATCCCCCCCAGGCTCAGGTAATAACTCTTCTTCTCTCGACTTGTAGGAGACTGACTTTTAAAAATCCTATATCAGAGGGAAACAATGCAGTATTTGACATTCAGTGTCTAGTTCCTTGCAGTTAACATGATGGCAGCTCCATCCTTGTTATCACAAATGACTCTGCTCCATTCTTGTTCACGACTGAAGAGCGTTCCATTCTGTATATGCCCACAATGTCTTTATCCATTCCTCAGAAGATGAATGCACATAGTTTTGTTTCTTGTTTTGGGGAACAGTGCAGCAATAAACATGGGATCCTAGATAAATCTTTCACATTGACTTCAATTCTAGAAAGATGTCCAACACAGGGATTATTGGGTAATGTGTGGATCTATTTTTCATTTTTGAGAAACACATATACTATTTTCCATAATAACTGTTCTAATTTACATTTTTGTGTTTTATGTAGAGACTGGGTCTCACTGAGTTGTTTAACACCTCATTGTTGCTAAGGCTGGCTTTGAACGTGCAATTCTCCTGTCTCAGCCTCCCAAAGTGCTGGGATTACAGGCATACGCCACCACACCTGGCTAAATTGCCTGCCTTTCCTTGATGACTAGTTATAGAGAGCATTTCTTCAAGATCTGTTGGCCATGCCTGTGTCAAATGCCTGTTTAAGACTATTTCCCATTTTATAATTGGATTGTTTGGTTTTGTTTCTTCCTTTGGGTGGGGTTTACTGTTTTTTGCTATTTTGCTTTAGTTCCTTACATGTTCTGAATATTAATGCCTTCTCTGATATTTAATTTACATATATATTCTCCCAGTTTGTAGGTTAACTCTGCACTTTGCTGATTATTTGCTGTGCATAAGCTTCCTACTTTAATATATCATCTGTTTTTACTTGTCTTTCTTGTGTTTTTTAGATATTGTGCATTACCCAAATACTTTCTAGTTTTAAGTATTACCTTAAATTTTTAATCTATTTAGAGTTGATTTTTATAACTATGGAGAGATAGGGATGCAACTTCAATTTTCTGCATGTGGCTATTCAATATGTTTAGCAATATCTGTTGAAGAGACTGTCTTTTTCCATTGCACATTCTTTGTGACATTGTCAAATATTATTTGCACATGCATGTGTGGGTTTAATTATAGGCTATTTTTTCCCATTGATTTATATGTTTATATGTTTATATGTTTATATGTTTATATTTATTTTAATGCCATATTGTTTTGATTACTATAGCTTTGTAATACATTTTGAAGTCAGGTAGTATAATGTCTCCTGTGGGTTTGTGTGTGTGTGTGTGTGTGTCTCTGTGTGTGTGTATACATGTGTGGTTCCATGTGAATTTTACAATAGATTGTTCTAATTATATGAAGAATGCAATTCGCATTTTGATAAGAATTACATTGAATCTGAAGACCACTAACAGTAGTATGAATATAATAAAAATAATGATTCTTCCAATCCATGAAGACGGGATGCCTTTCAATTTACTCTTCATTTTTTTCTAAATGTTTTATAATTTTCATTGCAGAGATCTTTCACTTCTTTGGTTAAATTTCTCCCTAGATATTATTTTGCATCTATTGTGTATGGGAATCTTTCTTGATTTTCATTTCAGATAGTTCACTCTTGTTACACAGCAACACTACTAATTTTTATGTCGATTTATTATTCTTCATATTTGCCAGATTCATTTATTAGGTGTAATAGTGTTTTTGTTAGAATCTTTGTGGTTTTCCGTGTGTAAAATCATGTCATCTGCATAAGGTGATAATTTGACTCTCTCTCTTCTAATCGTGATGTTCTACATTTCTCTCTCTTGCATAATTTCACTGGCAAGGCCTTCCAGTAAAATGTTGAATAAAATTGGTGAAAGTAAGCATCTTTATCATGCTTCAGCTCTTGCAGAGAACACTTTCAGCTTTCCTCCATTCAGTATAACAGATGTGGGCTTACTAGATACACCCTTTATTATATCAAGGTAATTTTCTTCCATACCTAATTTTTTGGGCACTTTTCATGAATGCATGATGAATTTTTATCAAATGCCTGTTCTGCGTTTTTTGAGATAATCATGTTTTTCTATAATTCTCTTGATGTATTGTATTGCCTTCATTCATTTGTGTATATCGAAACATTCTTGCATCCCTGGGATGAATACAACTTGACCATGGTGAATAATATTTTCAATGCATTTGTTGGATTCAGATTGCTAATATTCTGTTGATGATTTCCGAATTATGATTCATCAGGAATATTGGTCCATAACGTTTTTTGTTGTTTTTTTTTACTTTTATGTTTTCTCATTTAGGGTGGGATGCCCTTATAGAATATGTTTCAATGAATTTCCTCCTGTTATTGGGAATTATTGGAAAAATTTTGAAATAACTGCTATTAAGTTTTTGAGAATTTGATAGAATTTAACAGTGAAGCTGTCATCCTGGATCTTTCTTTCTTTTTTTTTTTTTTAAACAACCTTTATTTTATTTATTTATGTATGTATTTTGTATGTGGTGCTGAGGATTGAACCCAGTGCCCCACGCATGTGAGGCAAGTGCTCTACCACTGAGCCACAGCCACAGCCCCCTGGATCTTTCTTTGATGGGAGAATATTTGTTATGGATTCAATTTCATTATGTGTTGTTCTGATCATGTTTTCTATTTCTTCATGATTCAATCTCTGTGAAATATATACATTCAGGCGTTTGTCTATTTCTTGTAGGTGGTTAACTTTGTTGGTGTATAGCTCTTCATAATCATCTGTAATGGTCCTCTGTGTTTCTGTCATGTCAGTTGTAATATATACTTTTTCATCCATGATGCATTATATGTACATCTTAGTAAGGTTAAGAGTGTTAATTTCTTTTTATCTTTTCAAAGAACTAGTTCTTTGTTTCAGTCATCTTTTGTCATTTATAGATTCTATTTAATTTATTTTTGGTCTGATCTTATATTTTTTTCCTTCTACTAGTTTGTGGCTTGGACTAATCTTGGTTTTGTAGGTTCCTGATATACAGTGATAGGTTATTTGAGATTTTTCTGCCTTTTCTTATATAGGAATTGATAGTTACATTCTTCCTTATTGACACGTCTTTTACTATATCCCATAGATTTTAACATTTTATATTTCCATTTTCATTTGTATAAGTAAATATTTCTACTTCCTTCTTGATATTTTCCTTGATCCACCAGTTGTTCAAAATAAACTTGCTAAATTTGCACATATTTTTAGTTTCAAGTTTTTCTTGTTATTGATTTTTTTGGTTATTATTTTTGGTTTAACTATTATATACTTTTGCTTTGTAGTTACTGTGTGGCTTACAAAACACTTTTTGATTTTAATCGATTTTGAAAAGACAGGGTCTTGATAAGTTGTTTAGTGCTTTGCTATGTTGCTGAGGTTGGCTTTGAACTTATGATCCTTCTGCCTCAGCCTCCTGCTTCAGGTTCCCAAACCACTGGGATTATAGCTGTACGTCAACATGTCCACCTCTTGATTTCTTGTTTTATTGCATTGTGATGAGAAAATAGACTCAAATGATCCTAGATTTCAAAAACTTGTGAGATTTGTTTTGGAGCCTCCATCTGATCTGTCCTAAACAACTTTACTTGTGTGATGACCAGAATGTGTATACCATAATTGTTTGATGTGATGTTCTGTAGATGTCTGTAAGGTCCATCTTCTAGGGTACAGTTTAACCGCACTGTTTCATTATTAATTTTGTCTAAATGACCTGTCATTGAAATGACAAATATTGAAAGTGGATGTTAAAACCCTCTCATTATGGAGTGCATCCCTGTCTCCAGTGTTATTAATATTTGTTGTATATATTTTGATGCTATGATATTGGGTGCAAACTAGTTTATAATTGTTATCCCCTTTCTCTGAAGTAATTCCTTTATCATTACTTAATGATATTCCTTCTCTATTTACTGCCTTTAATATCTGTTTTAACTGATATTGGTATGGCTACTCTTGCTTTATTTTGGGTTCTATTTGTATGGAATAACTTATTCCATCCTTTCACTTTCAGTCTACATGTGTCTTGGAGATAAGTGAGTTTCTTGTAATCAATGCATACTAAGTGTTGTGGACTTCATTTTCATGTTTTTTTTTAATCTTTAGATGTTCTATGTCTTTTAAATGTAGAGTTTAATCCATTTACTTTAAACATAATTATTGATAAGTAATATCTTATTATGGCCACTTTGTAATTTGTTTTCTAATTTTTTTGTGGTTTCTTTTTGCTCCTTTTTAGTCTTCCTTTGTTAACTGATTGACACTGGTGGCATATTTTGATTCCTTGGTTATTATTTTTGGTTTTAACTATTATATACTTTTGCTTTGTAGTTACTGTGTGGCTTACAAAACACTTTTTGATTATAATCTATTTTGAAAAGATAGAAGCATAACATGAAATTAAACTTGATTAAAAAAAACAGAAAATACACTAATAAAAAACTACATTTGCCCTGCATGTCTCCTCACATTTTGAAATTCTAATGTTTCATTTTACAGCTTTCTATATTTCTTATTTCTTAAGGTATTAATATAACTATTATTATTTTAATTGTGATTTTTTAGTCTTTAGACTAAAAATACAAGTATTTGTCCACCATGTTTACAGTATTAAAATTTAATGTTTTCTTCTTACTTGTGTGCATTTTTTTTCATTTTGAAGAACTTCCTTTAGCATTTCCTGTTAGTCAGGTCTGGCAGTGATAACTTATCTCTGCTTGTTTGTCTGAGGATTATCTTCATCTCTTCTTCATTTCTAAAGTACATGTTGGCTTGTTACAATATTCTTGGTTGGCAATTTTTAAAATTATTTCCTTTCGGTAATATGAAAAGCTCATGCTTCTCTCCTAATTTGTATAATTACTTCTGAAGTCTGCTCTCAGGTCAAATGCAATACCTTATGCTTTATCAATTCTTTCCTACTCCTGTTTTGAGAATCTTCTTTGTATTGCTAATCCTTTTTTTGAGCTTGATTATACTATGTCCTGTGGGAAACTTATTCAAGTTTAATTTGACTGGTGACTTTTTAACTTACTTTACCTAGATTTCAATATTCTTGTATAAATGTTTTGTTATAATTTTTTTAATAATTCTTGAATTCCTTTGGCTTTCTCAAGTCCACTTGAACCATAGAAACTAAAATATTTGCTCTTCTAATGTTCCAAAGTTCTTGTAAACTTTCTTCATTCCTCTTAATGTTTTATTGATGCTATTTATTCTCTCACTTGTGTATTTTCAGCTACTTTATCTTTGAACTCATCAATTCCTTCTTCTGTTTGATCAGCTCTGCTATTGATTCCTTCCATTGTATTTTTTGCTTTGCTTAGTATATTTTTCAATTCAAGGGTTTCTGGGATTTAATTTTTTTGCAATCTCTCTGTTATTTCACTGGTATACTAGTGAATCAATGTTCTATTGAAGCTCATTTTGTTTCTTAAAAAATGGTTATTTTGAATTCTCTGTAAGTTTTTACATATTATTTGCTGCATAGTCAATTTCTGGCACTTTATTTTGTCCACCTAGATCATGATTCCTTGAAATTTCTTAATGTGTATTGGCATAACATTCTGAATGCACATTAAAAAATTAGATTTTTATTCCAGTTTTCATAATCTAGCTTTGTCTGAGACTGTCAGAAATTCTAAGAACACTGCAGTTTTTCTGAGCCTGTAATTAATTCTCTTATTTCAGCACCAGATGGCAACATACGTCCAGGTTTGCCACATGTCTGCAGTTGTATTGTCACTGCTTCAGCACTAGAATGTACCCAAAGACCAGGTTTATCTCAAATCCACAGAGGGCATATTGTTCAGAATGAACTGGGGAAGTACCTAAAAATGGTAGACCATCCATTTAAGTCTCCATATAGGGCCAGGGGACCCAGATGCCTCAAACACAGTCATTGATCTGTGGTCAGGTATGTCCAGATTCCGACTGGCTCTGAACCTCACTGTGGAGTGACTGGTCCCAGGATGCTACTTGTCTTCTTCCAACCCAAATAGTAAATTATTCTCTTCATTTTGTGTTGCCTTGAATTGAGGGAGAGTTGATATGGAAAATCCTATGGCCAAAAAGCTTCAATTCAATGCTGGGTCATACCCAGAACACAGACCTTGCTGAGAGCAATAGAGCATAGAGGCTAGACCAAGGCCAACACTGGCAAAGACTGCCTACATCTCTAGTGGACTAATGATGTGAAATTGCTTCAACAGCTAGAGTTGATGCTTACTCCAGTAGAAGTCTGATCAACTTGGATTGTAAGTCTCTGCTTGACTCCAGTGTGGATCCCTGGACTTTATTCATGGACACTGGTCTGTGGACATGGGCCACATGTGGTATCTGCTCAAGGTGGTGCTTCATTTTCCCATCACTGAGTTTTAAGACAAAGTCTTAGGCTTACCTTCCTATCCTACCACCCACAGATAGAGCTGTATTCCATAATTTGCTCCCTGAGGTTGAAGGAGGGGTGTGGGAGACACACTTGGCCACTAAGACTGAATCTAATTTCGGTTGTACAAGAGTTCATTAGCTGTGGGGACCTGCACAGACTTGGGTATGTGCACCAAGCCCATAGAATAGCTGGTGGTGATGCAGGTTAAAACATCTCTATCCCACTGGAGTGAAGGTCACCACCTCATGCCTAGGCAGATAGAGTCCTGGCCTTGAGAGAGGTGCCATTGGTTTCTGTTTGTTGCTGGGTTTTAGTGCAGCAGGCTAAACACTGCATTCCAAGGTGAAGCCCTTTTTACTTTCCTGTCCAGTCTCCCAGCAAGTGGAGACTTCCTCCATTCCATGTGCTCCGGGGGGTGGGGGGGATTGGTAGAACTAGTCCCTTGATCCAGTGGCTCAGTCCTCACATATTGGCCTGAAGACAGGATCCTTAGGGCTCTGTATGGCATTCTGTTTCATTATGGGGGACCTAAAACTGAGTTTCCAGTCTAGGGCCTGCACTTAATCTCCTGTCCCTTTCCCCAGCAGGAGGCTACTCTCTTCATGCTGCATTGCTTGGATTTGGGGAAGAGGTTAAGATGAGCGACTCTTTCCTTCCTGTCTTCTTCAATGCATTTTTCATATTATTGTGCAAATCTTATTTGGTTTCCTTCAGTCTTATGAGAGGAGATGATTGCTAGAGGATCTTACTCAGTTATTCTAGGCCACAAGTTATGTCATATCCTTGCTGCAGAGTTTCAGGTTTCTCCTGTGAATTCAGTAATGTTCAGTTACTGAATCCAATGATAAGAGCTCATTTATTTTAAGGAACTGGGAAACAGTGACTTTTAATTAGGATGCTGACCCTAGCTATAAATAGCATTAATGATGCATAGCAAGGGCCATCCAGTACTATTATCCTTATAGGGTTTTTTGCTTTGATGTGCTTCAAATGCCTGTGATGTCATATTAATTAGTGCATTCTCTTCCACTAGAAACCCACCATCACTGAGAAATTTAAAAGTCTGAATGAATGAATCCTTGTATCCATCTTCCAAGTGTCCTATCAGCAGTGACAAGTTCTTTATTCCCTGCTGAGCAGTGACTGACACAATTCTTAAGCCCCATTTTTCCTCCTTATTTCTGGGACCACTCCAGGAAGCAGGCCAAAAGAGCCATGAGTGTCACGTATCTCTTCTAAAGAATCAGCATCAGCAAAGGGAAAGGAAATGGAGCAATTTTGGACAGATTGCAAAACCAAGAAAACTTTTACCCACCCAGAAGTGGACTCTGGAGTAAAATTTTCCATTTTTTCTCCCACATCAGAACAAATTGACCAACTTTTTATATCCTTGGGGAAAAGGGTTTTCTGTATCAAAGATTGGTCTTGAAAGACTCTCAACTGATGTCTCTCCAGTGACAGGACTCCCTATCCACAGCTCTTCCTTGGAAAGGGGTCTAGCTGGGATGTCTTCATGTCAACCACACCAAAGGAATGTGCAGCTCTAATCAAAGCAAGACATTTTATCTCATTCTAAAACTGCTAACAACCAATGTTGATCCAAATTGGAATGAATATGATACAAAACATTGATATAATAGTATTAATAAAATAAACCAAGATATATTTATGCAACAGCATAGATGTGTTTAATAAACATAGGAATTTGGAATGGTGAGCAACAAATAATGCCTTTAATTCCCTTTAAGTAAAATTAAAATCAGCAAAAATTATCTCTAATTCCACAGTAAGGAAAATACACTATCTGGTAATTGTTTCTCTCTTAAAAATAGGTTCACAGATGTCTATGATAATTTTTCTCCATCCAATATGCATCCTCTTCAAATGAGGAAATATGAAATAAACTTGTGTAGTCCTGTTTAATAAAATTCAGTGCTTTTGGAATGCCTGTCCTTTGTCAAAACAGTACATTTAAGAAGGTTAATAATCACACATTACCTCCCAAACAATTTATATTCTAGCAACTGAGACAGATTCTTAAAATTCAATTTGATACATTTTAAGATGGCAATAAATATATGAATGTATTTGTCGTATTCACATTATGGCCACAAAATACCTCAGACGTCTGACTTAGAAAAGTTTTATTTAGCTCACAGTTTTAGACATTCAGTTATGGCAACACACAGTGGCTCAGTTCTGGTGAAGGGAGAGAACATACTGTTACATGAACGCTACAGCATCTGAAAGAGCAAAATGGTCACATGTTGGACAGGAGCAGAAGGAGCTAGCGACAGTGACCAGGTCGCAGCATCTCCTGCAAGGACCCAGTGACTTAAGCGCTTCCTCCTAAGCCCCGCCCCAACAGCGTCACCTTGTGGACCAAGCATTGGATACACTGGCCTTTGGGGAATCATCAATATTCAGACTACAGCAGTCATCCCTTATTTGTATGAAGAAGACCAATTGGTTAAGTTTGGTGATGTGACAATCCAATTATGACAATTGATCCATGACTACTGCACTTAAATGAGAGACAGATGGGTAAAACTATATCTTAATGTGCAAAATCATTTTTCTTTGTTGTTAGAAATATAAATAAGAGAAAATAAGCTATGCTATTTCTTAATCATATAAGGAGTATGAATACAATGTCTTTCAAATTTTTCTAACAGTTAAGAATAACATTAAAATTGCATTCAGGAAGGGAAGCATAAAATAAGCATGGAAGAAAAAGAAAGAAAATCTCTTATTCTGAGAAATATATCACTTATCTAAGGAAACATGCCAATCACACAATGCCAGTAGAGAATCATTATCTTTTCTTCTTCTCCTATCCCTGGGAAATATGCACATCTTTGAAACCAGCATTGTGTCTACCCAAATGGAAACAAAATCTAATTGGAATAAGCCAATGCATACAGATGTGTCTCAGTGAGAGAAGCAATAAAATATTCATTCAGATACCATGTCTTCATTCAGGTGTTCCAGGTAACATCTCTAAGAGAATTTTACCTTCTCTTGTATTTATGATTTGCTTTGACTCTAAAGAAAGTGACAGAGTAAAAAAAATTCTCAAACAGTAAGACTGAACATGGGTGATGTGTTTGATCTCTCACTATTGTGTCATATTTTTTGAAAAGAAAGAAAATGATCACAATATTCATCTTGATGAAACCACTCAAATGTAAAGTTTTTACAAATGGCAAGCATCTCATAAAATTCTGAAAGAATGAAAAATTGTTCATAATTAAAATGGAAATCTTTGCTCAATACATAATTCATTTTATTATGGGGCAAAATATTTGCAATTCAAATTATGCCAATGTAATGTAAAAACTTGGAGTTGAGGATCATCTGGATTTTTTAATAAATATAGATATAGAAAAATACTGAAACAGTGAATCACATTCTACAGATTATTAAACATAAAACTATTTATAATATTTACTTTTGAAGGTTGATAAGAGGTTTTTAAATTTATAATTGTTTTATTAACTTTCTTGCTATTATAAATCCTAGTTTTCATTTTAGTTCATTTAATATTTTTCAGTTTCCTAATCACCTTCTTAGATTGATATAAGCAATAACTATGTGTTAGGCCAAATAAAGTTAATAGTGCAATAACAATAAACTACTTAAAGACAATGACCATGAGACATATCTCTATAGTACAGATATTATAATTCTCACTGAAACATTTGAGGAACACTTAAAGCTATTAAAGAATTTTTATTAAGGAATAATCTAATATTTGGAAACCAAAGGATATTGAAATTTTAGAATTTCTCTTTGTTCAAACACACACATGCACACACACATGTAATTGAAAATTAAGATAAATATTAAGAATGTGCTTGTCAGCAATGCCTTTTATAGCCATAAAATTTAATTAAGTAAAAACATTCATAGCTTACCAAACCTTTATTGTGAGAAGATTCTTTAAATCAGGGCAGACATAATTGCCTTCCTTAACTTTCCTATAGAATTCAAATATCCACATTTCAATGATTGAAAATATGCTAAAAATTTTAACAGTATGGGATGGCAGTATCCTTGATAGAGATGATTATCTATTGTATCACTAAATGTATCATTGAATACTTCATTGTCTTTGAGATTTACAAACAAAATCACAATGAATATTAATTTGAACTAAAAATCTTTCATATTGAAGATCTGTTTTACATATTGACTTAGACACTAGTGTATGTAGGAACTTCTAAGGTATTTCAGCCATATCTTTTAAACCATAATTAAACAAAAACTTTCAAATATAGACTAGAAAACAGAAGTTTAAATATATATTGTATAATCAAATATTATGACAAAATGTCAGCTATTTGTTAAATATTTTTATATAAATCTTCAATTATAAGAAATGTACTTCTATTTGCATTATTAAAGTGTTATTGTGCCCTTTACATTCATCTGCAATACAATAGTTATATGAATAATTGATATACTATCTACTGTCTAAAGAAATATAATGGCATTACCATCTCTTAAGATCATGTCAAAATATGTTTGAGAAAAAACATTCATTAATATTTAAAAATATTTTCTCCTAGATACTGACCAAAAACAAAACAAAACAAAAGAATTTGAAATTAACCTCTGCATCTATTTTTCATTTCTACTCTAAAAGGTAACACTGTAGAATTTGCAGAGTGTTATAGCACATCCAGTACTTACTCAGTAACATCTTAATCAATACCTGTAGATGGAATAACTTGACAAAAACTTAAGGTTCAGACAATCCTCCATTTTAAATAATTTAACATTTATATGGAAACATCTTACACAAAACCCTTGAGAATGTATGCTTACTCCACATATTGAATTTATAATCAGAGTCAGAAAAAGGGCTAATTGCATTTTCTCCCAAAGAAGGTACAATATTAAAGCTCAATTTTTGATTCTAAACATTGATTTTTCTAAGACAATAATAGTCACAATCATATTACTGAATATTAACTTCATGATTTGTAAAGTAAGTAAGACTGTATTAACCTATGCAGACTTAAAATATGATTTTTCCAAATTTTATCTCATGTACTAACACCACAACTGCATGCTTCCACTCTAGAGTCTAAACATCTTGATTTCTCCCTCTTGGACTTTTTTTTAAAATTTGAATTAATGCTAATTTTCATTAAGTTCCAGCATTTTGAGACATTTTATTGTGTTTTTCTGCTTTACGATTTATAGTTTAAAATACTTTTCACAATTTTCCTAATTCCTATTTTTATCTGTTTCTGTATAAGGCACATATATCTAATTCATTCACATGGGTTTTGTAAAATATCCTAATAAAATATTTAACAACCTTTTTGGTTTCCATGGACTAGAAACTTAAAATTACTTAACTCATAGAAAGGAAGATTTCCACAAAAAATAATAGAGTAGTTTGCAAAATAAGAAGACATAGATACTCTGAGGAAGCATGCAGACACTTGCTGACTTGAGATACTGGAACACCTTCAGCAATCTTTCTTTAGTCTATGGTTCTTCTTGTGTATGTTTCCTGCTCTGCATACACATTTTCTTTCCTATACAGAAAACCCTCAAAATGCTTCTCAGCTGCTGATTTTCATTGCATTTTTATTGATTGCATACTAGATAGAACCAACCCAAATTAAATTACATAAGAAAAATGGAAAAAAAGAAGGCATAAGCAAAATATCCATGGTAACAACCAAGTACAGAAATGCAAATTATGCTAATGGTGATACCAATGTCAAATTTTCTTTTTTATACTAAAGATGATCTGGTATTTCATTTAAATCAAATTCAAACTAATGCCTTTGAGGATATATTGGAGAAAAAAAATCCATAATAAATGACTACTTTTTCTGGGTGATTGGCAGTGTTGCATTTGTCTGAGGCCCTTAATTTTCAGAATTAATAGCAATGTTGCATGCCAACAAAACTGCATAGCACTGGAACGAGTTTAAATCCAAATAGGCACTGTCATTAATGCAGGACGTATTTTTATATAAAAAAATGTTTCACATGACATTTTCTTTTTGTCAATCACGTTCATTTTGGAGGATACTGGAAAAGAACTTAGAAGATGGAAAGATTCCCCCCCCCATGTTCTTGATAGAGAGAATTAATATTGTCACAATAACCATAGTATCGGAAATGTCATCCAGATTTGATATGATGCTCATCAAAATTCCAGTGATGTTCTTCACAGAAACAGGACAAGTAGTTCCAAAATTGATTTGGAAAATGGAAACCCAAAATAGCCGAAGCTATCCTGGGCAAGAAGAATGATACTGGAGACCTCAGAATACTGGACCTCAAATTATACTGCAGAGATATAGTAACAAAAACTGCATGATCCTGATATAAAAATAGACAAATATACCAATGGTATAAAATAGAAGACACAGAGACAAATCCACATAGAAACCAAAGATATCAAAAACATGTTGGAGGAAAGATAGCTTTTATAACAAATGGTGCTGGGAAAACAGAATATCCACATACAGAACAATGAAACTTGATCCCTAGCTCTCTGCACAAAATTAAATCCATTGTGGATTAAAAACTTAGGAATTAGAGAAGATGTAGGCTAAAAGAAGATGTAGGCTTAACAGTCCAACTTGTTGACCCAGTAACGGAATTCCTTAACAAGAGTCCTAAAGTGCAAAAAACAAAACAAATAATAAGTGTGATGGCATCAACTTAAAAAGCTTTGGCACAGCAAAGGAAACAATTAAGAGCATGAAGAGAGATTGAACAGAATAGGAGAAGATCTTTGTCACCTTTTCCTCAAGGCATTAATGTCCAGAATACATAAAGAAGCCTAAAAATTTAAAACAAAACAAAACAAAAAAAGCACAACAAATAAGTGGGCAAAAGAACTAAACAGACACTTCTCAAAAGAAGAAATATTAATGGCCAACAAATATATGAAAAAAAAGTTCAACATCTCCAACAATCAGAGAAAAGCAGATCATAACTATGTCGAGATTGCATCTTACTCGGGTAAGAATGGATATTACCAAGAATACAAATAATAACAAGTATTGGTGAGGATGTGAGAAAAAAGGTACACTCATACATTGTTGGTGGGACTGCAGATGAGTGCAACCAGTTTGAAAAGTAGAGTAGAGATTACAGGAATGGAACCACTGTATTACCAAGCTATCCTACTCCTTGTTGTATATCCAAAGGATTTTAAATCAGCATAGTATAGGCTGTAAACATACTATAGGCTATAAACATCCATGTTTATAGCAGCACAATTTACAATAGCCAAGCTATGGAGCCAATCTAGGTGGTGTTCAACAGATGAATAGATAAAGAAAATGTGGTACATAAACACAACGGAGTATTACTAAGCCATAACGAAAAATGAAATTAAGGCATTTGCCAGTAACTGGATGGAACTGGAGATCATCATGCTAAGTGAAATATGCCAGACTCAGAAAGCCAAATGTTGAATGTTTTCTCTGATAAGTGGAAGCTAGTCCAAAATAAGGGAGGGAAGAAGTGAAACAAAAGGCAGAGGGGAAACTCCATCAAATTAGATCAGTTGAGTAAGGGGAAGAAGAGTGAGAGGGAGGCAGGACTTGATAACTGAAGAACAATGCAATCAATCTGACCTAATTTTCCTATGTACATATATGAATGTACCAAAATGAATCTCACCATCATGTATATCCACAAGACACTAATAAAAAAAAAAATCTAAGAAAGATCAGTGGAGTGGAAGGAAGAGAACAGAGGTAAAGGGGAGGGAGGGAAAGGGGTCTGAACTAGAGAAAATTATGTCTCATGCTCGTATAACTATGTCAGAATGAATCCTCATGCCATATATAACTAAAAGAAATTAATTTTTTAAAATTTGTAAAGGTGGACCACTGGAAAAAACTAAATACCCAATAAATAATCTTGAAATTCATATCCCAGTCTCTATGGAATTCATAAAGTCTAAGACCGCAATCCTCAATACACAGAATGAAACACTACAGCACAAACTGCCAA
Organism: Xerus rutilus; assembly: GCA_028644305.1. Lineage (NCBI taxonomy): Eukaryota > Metazoa > Chordata > Mammalia > Rodentia > Sciuridae > Xerus > Xerus rutilus. The sequence goes on along the minus strand of CM053405.1, from coordinate 8,936,296 downwards.
GCAGGGAAGATATTTTCTATAAAATCCGGATATTCCAATCACTCTCTGTATCACTTCCTCAGCGGCCACAATATTATCTGATTTACACTCACATTTTTAAATAAAAAACATCCCATTTTGTTTCTCTGAATTAACAAGTTATTTACTTGGTAATAAATATGTAAATATATAAATGTATGACAGTGATTATTTATGTCCCTGTATTGCTATCCTTAAACATTTATAACAGCTTTTCTTTTTTCTTTGGCAAAATAAATAAAACTGTACAACATAAAGAATATCAATGAATATCAAATCTATATGTGAGAGTTTGTCTTTCTGAAAACAACTTGCTTATGAAATGCTCCTACCCCTAGGGACTTGAGGTTCTAAAAGTTGGGATGAAAGAATGACTCAGATTTAAAATACGATCAAGGTTGTGAGCAAAGGGGATTGTTTACTGAGGTTTCCTATGAATAAAATCAAATGGGAAGTGCACTACAGCTCAGGGGTAAAATGCTGGATAGAATGAGAAACTTTATGTTTCTTGAGAAGGAAGCTATCACCCTTTCTCACCATGCTGGAGTTACAAACAGGTCCACCCATGAACCTGCATGTCAGGTTTCAGGGGGCCAAGATAACCCACAAGCACTTTGCAGAGACTTATCCCCAAACCTTCAGTCTTTGTGGCAGAGAGGAAGGAGCAAGACTGGCAGGCTGAGCCGGGAGAGCCCTTCCTCCAGCCTTTGTTCACTAACTTCCGCTATGATTCTAGGCAGAGAGCATCTGGATTTATCATTTAAGGTCAAATTAGAATTCAGTTAATGATAAGTTTGTGAGTTTAAAGTTTAGATTGAGTAAGAGAGGAACACACAGAACTTCCATTCAAACCATGAAGGAAACTAGTACAATGCTAAACTGGAAATTAACAAGATGGGGGATTGGATAAAGCATTGTAGTAGCAAGGTTAAATTAAAAAAAAAAAAAAACCTGCAATATACAAAGAAGAGGTCCCCAGTTACAAGGATTTAACCTTGTTCAGAGAATTCAAAGGAAGCCATTGTCTAGAGTGAGGAAAGTGCAAGAATGAGGCCCATTCAGATTCGGATCCGCATAGTCCACAGGAGTGAGTGGAAGGTATAGTGAATCACACAGACCTGCGTTTTATCTTGGAGGTCATGTATGAAGTCACAGGGAGTGACCTGAACAAACGCAAGAGGAAAAACAAAACAAACAAAAAGCATCAGTAACTAGAAGTCAAATACAGGTGCACAGGTTTCGAGGGACTGCCATATGAGGCTGAAGAAAATTGTTGTCTCAACAATGAAAATTGTTGTCATCCGTCTCTGCAGCCCAGAGACGGATGTATTTCAGAGGATAGCCCGCGATCACCACTGCCAAGTGCTAATAATGAAAGACTGAGTGAAATGAGGAGGGAAACGTGTCCATAAGAAATTTTGACAAAGTGATTTCTGATTATTTATAACATAAGCAGAATTAGAACAAGAACACAGGAAAAGGCAGGGAATTGGAAAGAAGATAATTATACAATTATATTTTTTAAGCATGTGAAAGAGAACAAAGAAATGGAGTCACAGCAATAATTATAAAACTGGTATAGAAATGCCTTGTTTTATGTTTGTTTGTTCATTGTTACTATTTTGCATTTTATTGCCATCCTATGTGGTATTTTATATATACCAACCACTGATCCAAGTACTTTACAAATTGTATGTATCAAATTCTCCCTCCAGCTTCACTTTAAATGTTATTTTTCTGAATCCAACCTTTACCTATTTAATGCCTTCTACATAAAAATTATTTCTGGGGCTGAAGATATAGCTCAGTTAATAAAGTGCTTGCCTCACATGCACAAGGCCTTGGGTTCAATTCCTAGTACCACCACTTAAAAAAGAAATCTATATTACTGGAACTACTGAATGCATCCTATGATCACACAGATGTGAAAATTAAAGTATTCAGAAAAATTTCAGAGCAAATGATACTGGAATGGTGTCACCATGAAATTATGGCCATCCATCTTTATCTCCAGGCTTCCTGGTCTATAAGAAAAAGGATATTATGTTTTGAAAACTTTCTAAGTCTAGATTTTCATGGCACCTAAAGGAAATCACAGCTATCAGAATACATTTGTCATTTTAAATTGTGATGGAATGTAAATACAATTAGCAGAAAGGGAGATAATGATGATATGGATGACAGAGTTGTAAGAGAATCAAATTTCGGGACAATAAGGGATTGATAAAAGTACAAGATAAATATGAGTACTGATTTCTTCTCTATGAAATTAGTCAAGAAAGAGAAAAAGGTGGCAAATGTGGTGTGATATGCAGGTTTCCCAAGGCGAGGGATAGATGTGGATTATCTTTATGTGCTTTGTGAGCTACAACACAGCAGCATCACCAATGGGAGGTGTGAAACAGAGTTGGTGCATCCTTGAAGGCTGTTCAGCGCTGTCCCTGAGGAAGGGGAAGAGCCGTGCAGGGTGGTGATGTGAACCTCTCCTCTTGGTCCATGACTTGTGTGTTGCGGGTATATTCTCTTTTCTCTATTTCTTTAAATAGGTTCATCTTCTTATCACTTTACTTTAAATATTTGTCTTCACTTTTCTGTATTCTGCTTATAATTGATGATGTAAATCTCTGGAAATTGCATCTATTCCCATATGTAGTGATTAACGAATCATATTTTTTAGTTGAGAAAGCATTTCTGAACTCTAAACTCATGCGGTGAATACTTCTTCAATACCTGTTTCACAGTGGGTCATGCAATATCTGGTTCAACCTCTGCACATCTTCTCTTCCTTCCTTCTTTCCTTCCTTCCCTCCATCCTTCTAATTCCTCGCACCAAGCAGTTTTTGAGTTGTAGATATTGTACTTGTCATAAAAAAAAACAGCGTAAGTTGATACTTTTTGACAACATCCTCATTAACTCAAGACAAAAGTCTCACAGCTTTACTGTCAACCACTCGTTTTCACACTTTCTACTAAATCAACATTTCCTAACAACTCCATCCCCTAACACCTGCCAAGTCTGTTCTGTTCTTCCAAATTCTTGTTCAGTGCATTTTGTCCATAGCAGCAGCTCTGCAGGAGCCTCCTAAGGAAACTCTGCCACTTGGGCCATGGCACCTTCTGTTTATCTCCACATAGCTTCAAGAATCACCTTTCAAATGCCAACCATAATCCTGGAATTCACTTGTTTAAACCATTTAGAAATTCTGCAGAGACACAGTTGGTTGAGGTACATAAAGTGGAATGCCTCCTTGAATTTTCTTTTGAGAGTGAATATGCCTCTGTCATTTTCCTTCTAAAGGCTACTCAGTAATACAAATTATTGTTTTAATTTCTCTCATGGAGCATAGATATGTTTTGCCTAAGATGTTTGAGAAATGCTTGGTAAGGTTTATCAAAATCAGGAAAAGAATTTTATTTTCCAAGTCTATTTCTTTCTGTTCCTATTTTCTGTTTAATTTTCCTGACATTCAAATTGTTAATATTAAGATCAAATTTTTAAAAAAAATACGTAGCATTCAAGAGAATGTCATTAAAATATCTTTTAAAACGTTGAAGAACTGGATGTGGTGGCACACGCCTGTAATCCCAGCACTTTGGGAGGCTGAGACAGGAGAATCACGAGTTCAAAGCCAGCCTCAGCAAGCGAGGTGCTAAGGAATTCAGTGAGAACCTGTCTCTACATAAAACACAAAATAGGGCTGGGTTTTGGCTCAGTGACTGAATATCCCTGAGTTCAATCCCCAGTATTAAAAATAAAAATAAAAATAATTGGAGAACATATTAAATTTCTAATGTAATGCCTAATGTAGTAAGTTATAAAATCAGTTATCTGCAAGAGAATGTAAAGATTTATATCTAATTTAAAAACATGGGCATGGTACAAATGGATATAACTTTAAATTTAAAAAAAAGAATGCTATGAAATCAACTTCAATGTAGTAGAGATGCTTCATACCTTCAGAATGACCATAAGTCCCTGTGTGTCAGTTCAATGAAAGCCCACTTCTGTCATGACCGCTGTCCACTCAAGAGCTGAACCATTGATTGGTCCTAAATAATTGACCTGGGACTCTCCAGCAATTTGAAAAAGAAAATCTATTTTCTCAGGGCATCAGCAATTTTCCAAGTTTCTGTGGAATAGGAGATAAATATAAGGGTAATTCATTATTTCAAATACAACACATTAACAATTTTTGTTGTTATAAATAATCTGAGTATTTGAAGTGTTTAGTAAGTTTGAAATTTTTTGGCTTATTAAAACTGACCGGTTACCTCTGAGATCTCAAACTAAAATTATGAATTGTTTTCCATTGTATAATTTTAGCATAAAATTTATAGTATATATTTTAGTAAATACATAAAGAGTGTTTAAATATCTTAGCAAACTCTTTTTACTATATTTATAGCTTTAATTTACTGGATTTACTAATGCTGTTTAGGCATTTAGAAATGTTTTTGGATAAATTCATAAATATGTCCAATCGAGAAGCAATTAACTGTTTGTAATAAAATCAAGCCTCGTAAATTAATAAATGTGGCTTAAGAGTCAAACGAAAAATAATAAAGTAAGTCTAAAAACAGAAATAATGTGTTTATGAGAAATATATGCATATAAACATTAATCAGGCCCTTATAAAAGTAAATGATTTTACTTTCTATAAAATTTACTTGATTTTTAACTTGAAATTAAAAGTTAAAGGAAAACCATTTACTTAAATTTGTAACCTTGATAAACTATGAGTCCTTTAAACCCAAGAAATTATTCTATGGCAACAGTTTCTGTCTTTCATATGAAATATTTCAAACTGGTAAGTGAATGGAAAAAAAAATCTAAGTTGTTTTAGAGTAAATGAAAACATTATATATGTCTGACAAATTTATATTGTTTTTATGGATCTTAAAAAATTTAACCATGTTTTAAAATAGTGATAAAGGATTCCCTGTCTGCTAATTCTTAGAGAAAATTGTTCATTTTCATCTCAGTTTCCAATATGATAGCTGTTTTGAGCACAGAGTTGAAATTAAAAAGATTAGAAAATGATCTGATGTGTCCATTCCCAAAATGTAATTAGATCTGTGATTGGGACTTGGTATTCTTACTTCTGGGATTTGCTTCTGGGATTCTTTCTCTGTTTCTTTAATGAGTAAACTTCAATGAATTACTCTGCCTGTGTGCAATGCCTTTAATCTCTTTGTATGAAAATCTTGCTTCTTTGGATGTCATTAGATCTTAAAATAATTTTGTGGGGAAAAATTGTGTAGCCTCTCATTTCTAACATCCTGAGGCACTTTTTATGAATTTTTATTTTCTTTATCTCCAGATCATGAGGGATCTGTTAACTTGTCTACTTATCTCTTTCTGTAAAGTTTATAACTTTGTCCCCAAGGGGCTTATAGAAAGAAATTTTAATTTTCTATGTCACGGATACTATAGTTTAATGTTTAATTGGGAACAAGCAATTGAAAGCAACTATAAGATTCCTCGATCTTATATGTAGATCATCCTTATCCAAAACTAGTTCAGGATTATTTCCATGGCTTACTCAGCATTCCCATTCCTTGTACAACATCTTCATTTCTTTTATTTGCTTATCACTTCCCATTAGACTTCCCTTTTCCTGTATTATAAATGTATCGGCTTGCAAAAGTGTTGGTCTCCATTTGAAATAAAAACTTTTACATAGTTGGTACTTCTCTCTCCAAAGCAGAACATGGGACAGTGGTGCAGGGGAGGTCTTTTAGTAGGCAGATGATTGTACGCAGGCAGAAGGGACAAAGAGACAGGTGCAAAGAAGATGGAGAAACCAATGAGGGGAGTGCTTTGCCAAGATCCCCCTTGCAGGCAACAGGTGAAAAAAAGACAAGGAAAGGAGGACTGGGATGATGAAGGAATGAAAGCCAGTCCCAACAACCACCACTTAGAATCAAGTACCACTGATTGCTCTATCATGCAGGATCTTTTCTTTTCTTTTCTTTTTTGGTACCAGGGACTGAACTGGTACCAGGGGCACTTGACCACTGAGCCACATCATCAGCCCTATTTTGTGTTTTATTTAGAGACAGGGTCTCACTGAGTTCCTTAGTGCCTCGCTGTTGCTGAGGCTGGCTTTGAACTCGCAATTTTCCTGTGACAGCCTCCCAAAGTGCTGGGATTACAGGTGTGCTCCAACACACCCAGCTATTCAGGATCTTTTTTAAAAAGCTAAGTAAGTGATTGTTTTGCCACTATAGATTTTCTGTGTTTTGAAAATTTGTCTCTCTTCCAAGGTAAATTTGAAACTTAATTCTCAAAGCAGTAGTATTTATTAAGAGGAAGACTGAAAACTACAGAACACTAAAGAAAAAAGTTGAAGTACACTTTAGAAGATGGAAAAATATCCCATATTCTAGGATAGGCAGAATTAATATTGTCAAAATGACCACACTACCAAAAGTGCTATACAGATTTAATGCAATTCCTGTTAACATTCCAATGATGTTCATCATAGAAATAGAAGCAGCCATCATGAAATTCATTTTGAAAAATAAGAGGCCCCAAATAGCCAAAGCAATCCTTAGTGAGAAAAGTGAAACAGAAAGCATCACAATACCAGCCTTAAATTTTACTGCACAGCTAGAGTACAGAAACAACATGGTATTGGCACCAAAACAGACATGAAAACTAGTGTAACAGAATAGAAGACACAGAGACAAACCCACATAAATACAGTTATCTCATACTAGACAAAGCACTGTAAATATACATTGGAGAAAGGAAAGCTTCTTCAACAAATGATGCAGGGAAATCTGGAAATCCATATGCCAGAATGAAATTGAACCCATATCTCTCACCCTGCAAGGAAATAAACTCAATGGGGATCAAGGACCTAAGCATTAGACTAGAGATCCTGCATGTACTAGATGAAAATGTAAGCTGAACACTTCATTATGTCAGTTTAGGAACTGAAGTCCTTAAAACGACTCCTATAGGGCAAAAAATAAAATCAATAATCAATAAATGGGATGGTATTCATCTAAAAAGCTTCTTCATAGCAAAAGAAACCATCAAGAGCATGAAGAGAGAGCCTGCAGAATGGGATAAAATCTTTGCCACCAGCACCTCAGATACAGCATTAATCTCCAGGATATATAAAGAACTCAACAAACTTAAGAACAACAACAAAAAACCCCAAAACAAATAACCCAATCAATAAATGCTCAAAGAGACTGAAGGGCACTTCACAGAAGAAGAAATATGAATGGGCAACAGACCTACGAAAAAATGTTCAACATCTCTAGTAATTAGAGAAATGCAAATTAAAACCACACTGAGATTTCATCTCATTCCAGTCAGAATGGCAATTATCAAGAATACAAATAACAATAAATGTTGGCGAGGATGTATGGGGAAAAGTACACTCATACATTGATGGTGGGACTGCAAATTGGGGCAATGACTCTGGAAAGCATTATGGAGATTCCTCAGAAAACTTGGAATGGAACCACCATTTGTCCCTGTTATAACACTCCTTGGTTTATATCCAAAGGACTGAAAATCAGCATATCACAGTGAAGCAGCCACATCAATATTTATAGTAGCTCAATCACAATAGCTAAGCTATGGAACATATCTAGGTGCCCTTCAACAGATGAACAGATAAAGAAAGTATGGTCTATAGACAAAATAGAATATTACTCAGCCATAAAGAATGAATTTATGATATTTGCTGGTAAATGGATGTATCTGGAGACTATCATGCTCAGTTGAATAAGTCAATCCCCCAAAACCAAAGATTAAATATTCTCTCTGATATGTGGATGCTAATGCACAAGTTGGGAATGAACAGAAGTTCAGTGGATTAGACAAAGGAGAATGAAAGGAAGGGATGGGTATAGGGATAGGAAAGATAGTGGAATGAATCTGAAACAATTTTCCTATATACATATATGAAAACACCACAATGAATCTCCATATCATGTTCAACCACAAGATTGGAATCCTAAATTTAATAAGAAGTACTACGTGTTTGTTTCAATATGTCAAAATATACTGTACTGTCATGTATATCTAAAAAGAACAAATAAAATCGGACTTTTCAAAAGTGATTACATATAGAATGGATAAAGAAAATGTGACATATATATTCCATGGAATATTATTCAGCTTTAACAAAGAATGAAATTATGGCTTTTGGCAGTAAATGGATGTAGTTGGAGAATATCATGCTTAGCAAAATAAGCCAATCTCCAAAAACCAAAGGCCAAATGTTTTCTCTGAGACGTGGATGCTAATTCACAATGGTGGGGTGGCGGTGGGTGTGCTAGGGAAAAATACAATTACTTTAGGTAGAGGGGATTGAAGGGAGGGGAAGGTAAATGGGGATAGGAAGGACAGTAGAATAAAACAGACATTATTACCTTATGCACATACATGACTGTATGACTGATGTGATTCTATAACATGTCCAATCAGAAAAATGAGAAATTATACCCCATTTATGTATGATATATCAAAGTGCATAAATGCATTCTACTGTCATGTATAGCTAATTAAAACAAATTAAAAAATTAACAAGTGATTAAGTCATGAGTGCTTCATCTCCTATAGTGGATTAAGGCCCTTCTGAGCGAGGCTTCACCCAGGGCCCCTCATTTTTTGTTCTTTCACCTAGAGAAGCAGAGAATACCATGAAACCTGCCAGTTCCTTTACCTTGGACTTCCCACACTCAAGAATTATAAGAAATAAGTTTTTATTCTTCATAAATCACTTTTTCTATGGCATTTTGTTATAGTACCACAAGTAGACAAGCCTGTTGGGAAGTGGAAGGAAAAAAGTAACATATTACATATATACACACATACACACACACACTCATTCATGTTTCTTTATTCTACCATATATGTCTTAAAATTATTCTAAATGAATGTTATTTCATCTCAGGTAGTTCATGTTTAGTTTAAAACCAGTTTTTTGTTTTGTGTTGTTTTTTTTCAGTGCTGGGAATAGAACCCAGGTGCTCTACAACTGCAATACATCTCAAGCTTGTGTAAAACTTTTAATGCCTGTGAAGTTGGTATTATCAAAATGCTATGTCTTTACAGTAAAAATTTCAAATATCTTTGAAATTTTTTTCAAATATCTTTGAAATATCTTTGAAATTTTTCTCATAAATAAGATTTCATTCACTTGTTTGTTCCCAGAATTATGATTATTTCTGATTCAGCTAATTCTAACTATTCTCTCCAATTTCTTCCTTCTCCAAAGAACTATTAGAGAATCTTTCACTAAATTTTTAAAATTCTCAGAAAATACATACTTTATAGAAATATTTTCAGTTGACCAGGAGACTGCTGTGGTTTGGGGGGGAAGTAAATTTTGAGGACCAAAAATTAGTACCTCTCTTTCTTTTTCAGGTTCTAGATGAATTGTACACTAATACAAAGAGTGATAAATAAAGGACAATTTGTTGCTCATCCTGGGTACGGTCCTAGAAATGTGCGACTTCTCATGGAAATGCTTGGTAACAGAGCAGCTGGGCAAGGCACTGTCCAAGCATTGAGCTTTCTCCTGAGAGGAGGAAGGGAAATCTGAGCCAAGAGTCAAGCTTGCTCAGTTCATTCCCGCCCCCTCCCCTCACTTTCTCTCTTTTCCAAACAGATAAATAATTGGGCTTAGACTAGGATAGAATGAATAAAGGAATAACGAGAGATCCATAGTTACATCAATTTCTTTCACATGGACCAAACCATACACATTTGGAAGGAAATACACCTCACAACCATGTGAGGGAACATTTTTCACAAAATTCCTCTCTCAATTTTTTGTGCATTGTGTTCCATAACTCAGCTCTGTTGTTTGGAGTTTCATTATGGAGTTTGTCTTTCTCATATCTCAATTTGTACTTTGAAGGATCAGCTAATAAAACACTTGGTATGTATTAATACCTCCAAGGAATCATAGAATGAACGAGTAAACAAAGGAAGAAAGGAATAAAAAAACCCATTCATTTTTAATGAGTGAGATCGGTCTCCAAGGAGGTTTCTTCAGCCTCCTGCAGTTTGACAGTACTGTTCCTCCTCATCTCCTTGGAGTGAAACTCCTGGGGACATCTGCCAAAGCTCCATCACTCAGGTCCCGGACCCGGCACCCCAGGATGGGGATGAAAGTCACTTCTATCCACAAAGATCCAACCCAAAATTTCATTCAGAAAGCATTACACCTGATGATTAGTTCTGAATATACATTATGAATCTCAACACTCTGAATTTCATCATAGGTATGAGGAAGTGCTGTTCAACAAGTCTGTGTAGCCCAGTCTCAACAAGTCTTTATTAACTTCATGATATCTTCTGGATATTACAGACCTTTTAAAAAATGCATTTGGAAACCATAATTCTTTAAAGATGTAGAACTCATAAAACTTCATGCATATTTAATACATATTTAATTAAAAAAAACAAAAAAACATTTTAGGATCAAATTATATACGGAATCTATTTTCCTTATGGAAACTGAGGAGTTACATGATACAATAATGTGAAATAATTAGTAAAAGAATGCTGTACGTTAGGATAGAGGAAGGGAACTGGGTGGGGAAGGAGTGAAGAGTAGTGGAGGCCCTGGGAATGAATTTGATCACATCATGTTTTTATCTATATACAAATATGCCCAGTCAAATTCAGTATTGGATAAAATTAATATGCACCAACAAAAATGGCAGATAATAAAACCAATCCACAACTTTGAGTGACTGTTATTTTATGATATATTAAAAGGATTGCTGCCTTTGTTACCTAGTTGCTGCAATACAGAAAAATGAACATTTGTCTTCAATTTCTTCTTTTATGGACAATAATGTAAATCTAAAGTAAATCATTACAATAATGTAAATCTAAAGTAAATCATTTTATTCATTAATAATCAATGGCAACATTATCAATAAATGTTAATTATTTATGAATATTAAGTCTATTTAAAAGTAAATATCTGACATTCAAGAAAATTTGTATGTTACCAGTTATTTATGATTAATATGTCATGGCACTATATATTGTGGAATTAGGGAAACAAAGTATTATTTATTTTATATAAACTTTTCTACCAATTTCTAGGATACTACATTAAAGAAAAGAATTACACTCAATACCCTCTATTTGTTCAAGCGTGCTTATGAAAGGCCTTGTGTAATAATGACAAAATTAGAGATTATGTTCCAACATCAGATCTTTTAAGATTTAATGAGTAAGAAAGCACAGAGTAGAATTTCACCTACCTTAAAGGCCGGATCTCCCCTTCAAGGCTGCCCTCCGCCTGTGCCTTGGAACATGGCTTTTCACTACCTCAGAGACTTTACTCAGCGAATTCCTGCCCTGCACTTCTCTAGCTCTCCTGGACCATGCACATGCGTGGAAACACAGCTCAGTGCCTCTCCCTAACCCTCACCCCACGACTCCACTCCTTCCTCTCCTATTTCACAGGGTAGTTACCCCTCACAAAGCCTCCCCATGTTCACATCTCCTCCTCCCTCTGCAATGAACTCTTGCACAAATTTCTAATATCCAGAAAACTGGCTTTTGCTGAGGTTGCATCTACTACTGATTTCGAAATGCAATGGTAACTCTTGAGTCCACATCTTTCCTGGAAATTCAGATACACTGAATGTGATTGTTTCTTCATTTCTTACAGAGACAATGGCCTTTCCCCTTTAATGTTAACACATGGTCCTAATTTTTGTCCTAATTTACTCCATTTCATGGAAATTAATCTTGGACAAATACTCTGTCTAAATTCTACCACGGAGTAACCTCACCCATTCCCATGCTTTGAAATGTCATATTTTCTGCGTGTCTTATTTATGCATGTTTTGTTTAACTTAGCATGATATTCTCAAACTCTATCCTTTTACATGCAAATGCCATAATTTCATTCTTCATTAAATGTGAGTAATATTCCATTGAATGTATACACCACATTTTCTTTATCCATTCATCTATTGAAGGACACCTAGGTTGGTTCCATAGTTTAGCTATTGTGCATTGATGTGGCTGCATCACTGTAGTATGCTGATTTTAAGTCCTATGGGTATAAGCTGAGGCGTAGAATAGCTGGATCAAGTGGTGGTTTCATTACTGGTTTTCTGAGGAATTTCCGTACTGCTTTCCATAGTAGTTGCCCCAATTTGCAGTCTCACCAGCAATGTACCTTTTCCCCACATTCTTGCCAGCATTTATTGTTCCTTGTATTCTTGATGATTGCCATTCTGACTGGAGTGACATAAAATATTAGTGTAGTTTTGTTTTGCATTTCTCTAATTCCTAGAGATGTTGAAAATTTTTTCAAATATTTGATGTTCAATTGTATTTCTTCTTCTGTGAAGTGTCTGTCAATTTCCTTAGCCCATTTATTGTTTGGCTTATTTTTTTTTTTTGGTGTTAAAAGCTTTTTGAGTTCTTTATATATTCTAGAGATTAATGCTTTATCTGAGGTGAATGTAGTAAAGATTTTTTCCTAATCTGCAGGCTCTCTATTCACATTATTGATTGTTTCCTTTTCTGAGAAGAAGCTTTTTAGTTTGAATCCATTCCATTTATTGATTCTTGAGTTTATTTCTTTTTAAAATTTATTTATTCTAATAAATTTATTTATTCCAATAAATTCTAATAAAAGAGAGAAGAATGCATTTTGATTCATTGTACACAAATGGAGCATAATTTTCATTTCTCTGGTTATACACAATGTAGAGTTATACCATATGTGCAGTCATACATGTACCTAGGGTAATTTTGTCCATCTTATTCCACCATCTTTCCTGCCCCCATGTCCCATTCTCTCCTTTGCCTACCCTTTGACCAAAGTTTCTCCATTCTTCCCATGTCTCCTCCTCCATTAAGGATCAACATCCATTTATCAGAGAATATTTGGTCTTTGGTTTTTTGGGATTGGATTACTTTGCTTAGCATGATATTCTCCAACTCCATCCATTTACCTGAAAATGCCATAATTTTGTTCTCTTTTAATGCTGAGTAATATTCCATTGTGTATATACACTACAGTTTGTTTACCTATTCATCTATTGAAGGCCATCTAGGTTGCTTCCACAGTTTAGCTATTGTGAATTGAGCTTCTATAAACATTGATGTGGCTGCATCACTAGAGTATGCTGTTTTTAAGTGCTTTGGGTATAGACCAAGGAGTGGGATAGCTGAGTCAAATGGTGGTTCCATTCCAAGTTTTCTAAGAAATCTCCATACTGCTTTCCAGATTGGTTGCACCAATTTGCAGTCCCACCAGCAATGTATGAGTGTGCCTTTCCCCCCACAACCTCTCCAACACTTATTGTTGTTTGTATTCTTAATAACTGCCATTCTGACTGACATGAGATGAAATCTTAGAGTAGTTTTTATTTGCATTTCTCTAATGGCTAGAGATATTAAACATTTTTCATGTTTTTGTTGATTGATTGTATATCTTCCTCTGAGAAGTTTCTGTTCAGTTCCTTAGCCCATTTATTGATAGGGTTGTTTGTTTTTTGGTGTTAAGATTTTTGAGTTCTTTACATATCCTGGAGATCTATCTGATGTGCGTGTGGCAAAAATTTGCCCATTCTTTCACTTTGAGTTTGTGGATGTCTTTTTCTATGAGATGAATCTCTTGAATGTAGCATATTGTTGGGTCTTTTTTTAATCCGATCTGCCAGTCTATGTTTTTTGACTGATAAGTTTAGGCCATTAACATTCAGGGTTATTACTGAAATATGATTTATATTCTTGTTTATTTTGATGTATTATTTTTTTAACTTGACTTGGTTTCTCCTTTGATTGGCTTTTCCTTTAGTATAGTTTCTCCCTTTGCTGATTTTTATTGTTGTTTTTCATTTCCTCCTCATGGAATGTTTTGCCGACAATGTTCTCTAGTGCAGGCTTTGTCATTGTAAATTCTTTTAACTTTTGTTTATCATGGAAGGCTTTTATTTCATTATCATATCTGAAGCTTATTTTTGCTTCTTTCAGATTCTTTAAGATTCTTGGTTGGCACTTATTTTCTTTCAGAGCTTTGTATATATTGTTCCAGAATCTCCTGGCTTTGAGGGTCTGGGTTGAGAAATCTGCTGAAATCCATATTGTTTTCCCCCTGTATATAATCTGCTCCTTCTCTCTTATAGCTTTTAAAATTCTATCCTTATTATGTATGCTAGACATTTTCATCATAATGTGTCCTGGTGTGGATCTGTTCTAGTTCTGTACATTAGGTGTCCTATAAGCCTCTTGTATTTGATTTTCCAATTCATTCTTCATGTCTGAGAAATTTTCTGATATTATCTCATTGAAGAGATTGTGCATTCCTTTGTTGTACCTCTGTGCCTTCCTCTATCCTAAAAATTCTTTGATTTGGTCTTTTCATGTTATCCCATAATTCTTGGATGTTCTATTCATTTTTTTTATTTTTTTACCATCTTCATTGTGTGGTCAACTTTATTTTCAAGATTATATATTTTGTCTTCATTGTCTGAGGTTTTATCTTCCAAGTTATCTAGTCTGTTGGTGATACTTTCTATTGAATTTTTTATTTGGTTTATTGTTTCCTTCATTTCAAGGATTTCTACTTGGTTTTTTCAAAGTCTCTATCTCTTTCTCTAAGTAACTTCTGCTCCCTGTATTTACTCTCATCTCTTTGTTGAAGTGATCAGTGGTTGTCTGTATTTTTCTCTAATCTCTGTTGGATTGATGAATTGTTGCCTATAATAGTTCTCATATTGTTCTGTGCTTCACAGATCATTTTAATTATGTATGTTCTGAACTCCTCTGACATTTCATCTACTGTGCTGTCAATGAATTCTATTATTGTAGCATCTTGGTTTGTTTGGGGCATTTTCTTCCCTTGTTTTTTCATGTTATTCATGTGTCTTTCCCTCTTACAGTGCTGTTCTGAGGTATTACATTTTCTATCCTATAATCCAGTGGTATCTCTGCAAGTTACCAATACCTCATCTCTGGTATAACCAGCCCTGCAGGGATCTCCAGGATGATCTTCCTGGTCCTGGCTATTGTCTCTAGATGGAAATAGGCAGGGACAGCCAAAGTTGGTAGATGGAGGGCCGCAGCACATGTGTAGTTGGTCTCATCTTCTGCACGTCAGGCTGGGGTCAGTCTGCTCCTCCAAGCATCGGGCCAGTGTCAGTTTGCCTTGATTTTACTTTTTGCACTTTAGGGGTATTGGTTAGGTTCTTAGATCCTAGAAGATTTGGGAATAATTTTTTCTATTATATTCAGGATTTCTGTTCTAGTGTCTAAGTCTTTGATCTACTTTGAGTTGTTTCTTGTGCAGTATGAGAGATAGAGGTTAATTTTATTTTGTTACATATGAATTTCCAATTTTGCCAGAATCATTTGTTGAATAGACTATCTTTTCTCCAGTGAATGTTTTTGGCACCTTTGTGTAGTATGAGATAATTGAATTTGTGTGTGTTTGTCCGTGTTTTCTATTCTGTACCATTAGTCCATGTGTCTATTTTGGTGCCAAAACTATGTCATTTTTGTTACTTTAACTCTGTAGCATAGTATCACTTTTCTTGCTAAGGATTGCTAATGAACATAGATGCAAAAATTCTCAATAAAATTTTGGCAAATTGCATACAAAAACATATTAAAATGATAATGTACAACAATCACGTGGGGTTCATCCCAGTAATGCAGGGTTAGTTCAACATATGGAAATCGGTAAACATGATTCATCATATTAATAGACTTAAAAACAAGAATCACATAATCATCTCAATAGATGCAGAAAAATCATTTGACAAAATGCAGCACTCCTTCATATTAAAAAAAACTAGGGATAGCAGCCGGGCGCGGTGGCGCAAGCCTGTAATCCCAGCACTTAGGGAGGCTGAGACAGGAGAATTGCGAGTTCAAAGCCAGTCTCAGCAACAGCGAGGCACTAAGCAACTCAGTGAGACCCTGTCTCTACATAAAACACACAAAAAAAATAGGGCTGGGGAAGTGGCTCAGTGGTCGAGTGCCCCTAAGTTCAATCTGCAGTACCAAAAAAAGAAAAAAAAACTAGGGATAGTAGGAACATACCCAAATATCGTAAAAGCTATATATGCTAAATCCAAGGCCAGCATCATTCTAAATGGAGAAAAACTGGGAGCATTCCCTCTAAAAAATGGAACATAAGAAGGATATCCTTTCACCACTTTTATTCAGCATCTTCCTTAAAACTCTAGCCAGCGCATAGACAAATCAAAGGGATACAAATAGGTGAAGAACTATTTGCCAATGATATAATTCTATATCTAGAAGATCCAAAAAATTCCACCAGAAAATTTCTAGAACTAATAAATGAATTCAGCAAAAGTAGCAGGATATGAAATCAACACCCATAAATCAAATGTGTTCCTATACATCAGTGATGAATCCACTGAAAGAAAAATTAGGAAAACTACCCTATTTACAATAACCTCAAAAAATACAACAAAATACCTGGGCATCAATCTAACAAGAGAGGTGAAAGACCTCTACGATGAAAACTACAGTACACTAAAGAAGAAATTGAAGAAGACCTTAGATGTTGGAAAGATCTCCCATGCCCCGGACAGGCAGAACTGATATTGTCAAAATGGCCATATTACCAAAAGTGTTATACAGACTTAATGCAATTCCTATTAAAATCCCAATGACATTCTTTATAGTACTAAAGAAAGCAATCATAAAATTTATTTGGAAAAATAAGAGACCCAGTATACACACATACACTTTTGACACATTACTGATATTTTGTTTCACTCAGAAATGTAGCAATCCACTTCTGATCTCCACATGGTTTTTTTTTTTTCTAAATCCAAATCATTCTCCATATTGATAAAAGGGCTCATAATCCATCTAATTAATGCAGTCTTTACTTATTTCCACCTAATCTCATGCTGAGTTTTATTGCCTCTACCATTAACCAATTTCTAGATATTTTACTTTTGTTCTCTGTCACTATCTTAAGCCAGATCAACTGCATACCCTGCACAATCATTTAAACCAGTTCCTCACTTCTCCTCTTGCTTTCCTTCTCCCAGCCTTTTCTTCAAACTCCAAATATTGCCAGATTTTCTTTAAAATGTAGAGTAGATCACATTCTTTTTATTTTCAAGAAACCCATTCATAGCTTGCTATTTTATTTATCTTATATACAAGAAATTCATAGAAGTTTCTTTCATTTTCTCTGTTGGTTAGTTGTTGCTCTTCTTTATAACTTTATCTTCTCTAATTTTCCTTTTTCTCATCTCAGGCCCTGTGCCCATTTGGTTCATGACTGACTGGAAATATTTGGTACCATTTTCTTTTTCTATTTGATTTCTTGAGTACAATCTGAATTATCACTTCCAAAAAGAAGTTTTATTTCAATTCCCAAATTCATTCACACATTCTATGCACTGACATGAAAAATAAATGTTCTTTGTACGTTGACTACTCACAGTGCTTTCCATGCTAGAATGTAATAGCCACATACAAAGAAACTAGGGTAAATTTCTCGTCAATATATCTATATCTACCATCTTGCATAAGGCATAATACTTATTGCTTTATTTATTTATTTATTTATTTATGTGCTGGAGATTGAACCCAGGGCCTTGTGCATGCAAGGCAGACACTCTACCAACTGAGTTATATCCTCAGCCCATGATACATACACATTCTTGAGTAACAAAAGATATGCTGTGAAGGAAACAATAGCAAATATTGCAATGTGGCCAAGAATTGCTCTATGTGCTCTATTTACTGATTCATTTGATCTTTACTGCAGCCCAGTGAGGCAGGCACACATATTGCCATCATACGGCAGTTGAGGATACTGAGGCACAAGTAGGTGTGCAGCTAGCTTCAGATCACATGTCCCATAGGTGGCAGATCTAAGTTTCAAACTACACTCCACTACTTAATCTAGGCTCTGACATTTTAGCTCTTCTGTACATGATTCTCAGGCATTAGAAAAAGAATCCCAATTGGCATCAATTTTCCCTGTCTAAAATCTTCTAGAACAATTTGAAAAGCAGACACATCCTAATTTATATTGACCTATGAGAAATTCCTTATTATGGAAAAGTAGATGACACTTTCTGAAGATTATTCCATTAGAACTTCACTTGGTCATTTACCAAATAAAAGGAAGCATAGGTTATTAGAAAAAATAACTTTAAAAAACATGTGAAAGGGAAACGGGGTTTCCTTAACAAATTGCTGGATCCCTGGAGGATACTTTTTCAAAGCACTAAGCTTAATTTAAGGAACAAGAAGTAATAAAAGATTTCTTTCTTTTTTCTCTTTTCTTTTCTTTTTTGTTTTCATAGTCAAAGAAATCCTGTTTCTGTGTTCCCTAAAGGACTGTCTCTTACCATGTCAGAAACTAAGTTTATTTCAGCTTCACTTTGCAGTTTAAAAAAGTAAGTTTGATTCTAGATATTTCAAGAAATAGAAGAGAGAAAAAGAGGCTATAGCTAGTAATATACATACTATTTTATTAACAGATTTGAAAGAGAAACAATTTGGATTTTACTAACTCTATGAGTGATTTATGTATGCATATCTTTTTACCTCTCTCAAAATATTAAAAACAACCTCTAATCCACTACCCTACCACATTTAGAGCTTAGACAATAGGGTTTACCTATGTCTTCCTCACATATTTCCTTTGCTGTTTTTTCTAAGAAATTTATATTACCATATTCTCATTTCCCAGTGTACTTTATCACATATACAAATGCTCCATACAAACGTGTACACACACATCTATATGTTCCTGTTGAATTTCAAAAAAAAATAATATCAATGTATGGATTTTTCTGTAACTTATCCTTTGTTTTCACTTGGAGTTAACAAAGCTCATCCATATTGCTAGGTGTGGCTATCATTTAACGATTTGTATAATGATATGATTATTTTGTGGCACTGGGATACAATCCATTCATTTTCCTAACAACGGAGACCTTAGTTTGTTTTCCCATCTGTCTTGCAGTGACTGTGCAGAGCCATTTTAAGTACATTTATAGCTCTATTCCAGGAAGTAGGTTCCAGAAATTCTCCTGAGTAGATTTATTGAATAATAGTATGCGTGAACTTCAAACTGAGAACCATAACACACAAGTCATCTTACTGATGAATTGCTCTCCAGTGTAAGGTATTGCTCTCCAGTCTTCACCTGGAAGACTGGTCTTTGCTGGAATTCACCCATCAACGAGCTTGGGCATCTTTTGTAGTTTCTGCTCTATGCATTTCTTTATTTGTGGAATGCCTTTCATATGAAGTTACAAGCACTTAAAAGGAAAAGTTGGGAAAGTTATAAACCTTGATAACACTAATCCAAAGAAAACTGGAGTGATTAATTTCAGAAAAAGTATATTTCATAGTAAAAAAAAGTACCAGAAGAAAATAAGTCTATTTTCATCTTGCTTAAGTTTCAATTGATCAACAGAGTATGACAACCCTCA
This sequence comes from Xerus rutilus, assembly GCA_028644305.1. NCBI lineage: Eukaryota > Metazoa > Chordata > Mammalia > Rodentia > Sciuridae > Xerus > Xerus rutilus. The sequence continues at coordinate 8,916,823 of CM053405.1, read as the reverse complement.
ATGATTAGGGGCATAATAACAAATCTTCAATATAAAGGAAACAAAAATTGATAAAACTTAAAAAATGGATAAGATTATTCAGATTATCAGGAATTCCCAAACTCTTTTCTCATGATGATTTACAGAACATGTAGAAAGAAAATAGAAGAATTGAATAGCACCCTTAATAAAATTGACAGAATTGATATTTATGGGACAATTTATGCAACTGCAGAGTATCCATTATATCCAATCCATAAAGAACATTAAAAGAGAAAATATTCTGGAAAATGAATGATATATAACCACAGTGAAAGTAATTAAGTGCCATCAATAAATATATAGAAAATATAAAATATATATTTGGAAGTGAAATGACACACTTCTTAGTCAACAATGAGTGTGAAAGGAAAAAAACATTATTTTGAAAAACATTTAAAAACAAGTTATCAAAATTCATTAGATGCCCCGAAATCAGCACTACAAGACAAAATTCTAATTAGAAAATAAAATTTTGAATCCATAACTCAGATTTATACATCATAAAGCAAGAGCAAGAAGAAAAATAAACCCAAAGAAAAAGGAATGGAAATAATAAAGATCAAATTTGAAGTCAATGTAATAGGAAATGTAAAAATAATAGAGAAAATCAATAAAGCAAAATTTGGTTCTTGGAAATAATATGGCCAACACTCAATATATTCATGTGGACACCAACTTCCTTAACAAAACCCCTAAGGACCAAGGTAAAACCGTGAATCATTAAGTGGGATGCTATCAAATTAAAAAGTGTCTGCACAACAAAGGAAATGAGTGTGAAGAGAGATGCTCCAGAATGTTGGAAAGTCTTTCCCAGCTATTCTTTCTACAGAGGATTAACATCCAGAACATACAAAGAACTCAAAAAATAAAACAACAAATCAACCAATCCATAAATGGGCAAAAGAACTAAACAGACATTGCTCAAAGAAGAAACAAAAATGGCCAACAAGTAAATCAGAAAATGTTCGACATTTTTATTAGTCAGGGAAATGCAAATCCAAACTACACTAAGATTTCCAGTTAGAACTGCAGTTATCAAGAATACAAATACTGATAAATGCTGGTGAGAATGTGGATGAAAAGGTACACTCATACATTGCTGGTGGGACTACAAATGAGTGCAACCACTCTGGCAATCAGTGTGGAGATTCTTCAAAAGGCTATGAATGGAATCACCATATGACCTAGCATCCCAGTCCTTGGTGTTTATCCAAAAGAACTAAAATCATCCCACTATAGTGATGCAGCCACATCAATATCTATAGCAACACAATTCACAGTAGTCAGATTATGGAACCAGCCCAGATGCCCATCAAGAGTTGAACTGATTAAGAAAATGTGATATATATATATATATATATATATACACAATTATACTCAGCCATAAAGAACTGAATTATGAAATTTGCTAGTAAATAGATGGAAATGGAGAAAATTGTGCTAAGTGAAATAAGCCAGACTCAGAAAAATCAAGGGTCAAACATGTTCTCTCATATGTGAATGCTAGAGCAAATAAAAGGCAGGGATGGGGTTTGGGCATGATGGGAACAGATATCATAAAGACATAGGGAAGATCAGTAGAGTAGAAGGAGATGCAGGAGGAAGAAACAATGGGAAAGGGGAGAAAATGTGGAATTAATTTAACAAAACCATGCTATGTGCATATACACATCCACCACAGTGAATTCCACCTTTATGTATATGTAAAAAGCACCAAACAAAAATAAAGAAATAAATGAATGAAAGGAAGATCAATAGAGTAGAAGAAGAATACGGGGAGAGAAGAAGGAAGGGAAAAGGGTGAGGGTATTTGGGGACTGAAATGCATGAATGACTGTCAAAATGAAGCCAGGGACTCTACAAAATGCTCTAATTTTTTTTATTCTTTCAAAAGATCAGTTAATTTAACAAAGGTATAAGAAGAGTGGTCAGAAAAATAAACAGAAAAGATCAAAATGAAGAATGAAAGAGAAGAGACCTCTTTAATATCTACAGATATTGAGAGGATAATAAGATAATTCTCTAAGTTGTATTTTTCAAATAAAGTTAAACAAAGTATTTGAAAGACACAGGACTAAAATTCACTTGATAAAACATTGATCATGTAAATAAAGTCACATCTATTAAGAAACTTGAATTTGTAACTTAACACTTTTCACATTAAAACACCAGTCCCAGTTGGTTTTAGAGGTTAATCCTACCAAATGTTTAAGAAAACTATAAATAGGAATTCGGTAAAAGCAGATCAAGAAAACTAAAGAGGAGAAAACTTCCCTATTTTGTTCTATGAGATTATCATTCTGATACTAAGCCACATAAAGATATTCCAGAAAAATGTGCACTTATATACTCATAAGTACAGATGTAAAATTAACAAAATACTAATCCATTATTATTTAAAATATTATCATTATTTACTATTATTTTTATTATTATTATTTAAAATAATAATGGATTTTTACTAAGTGCATCTCATCATAGTAAAGCAAGCTTGATTTAACATTAATAAGTCAATCAAAGTAATTTGCCTTATAAATAGACTGTAAACATTAAAAACAACAAATGCAATGAATCTTTTGACAAAATCAATTCTGTTAAATGTTTTTATCAATTTTGAAGAGAAGGAAACTTCCTTAACTTCAGAAAGAATATCTGAATAATACCTAAATTTAGTATTATACTTTATGAAAGAATATACCCTCTTTTAAGTTCAGGATAAAACAAGATATCTATTATCCCACTTTTAAAGATTATTGGAAGATATGCCAGTACAATATAACAGAAGGGAAGAGAAAGTTCAAGGGTGAATCAAAGAAAGGTAAAGAAGAAAAAGAAGGGAGGAGTTGAGGGAAGGAAGAAGAGAGGAGGGAGGGAAGGAAGAAGAGTGGACATCAGATTGGAAAAGAAGATGGCAAATTTCTGTATTTGTAGGCATCATATTTGAAGTATTATACAATATAGAAGAGTAATGTATTGGTATTAATAAATGAGTTGAAAAATTTTGTAAAATATAGGATGTCATACAAATATAACTAATATTTCTGCATAGTACTGCCAAAGGAATCAAACTTTGAAATGATTATAACTTCCTTTACAATAGTATAAAATAAAATATTTAGGAATAAATCTTACAAACCAAAGGACAACATACTGCTGAAAGAAACTTAAAAGATCTAATGGACAGGTAAATGTAAGCATGAATTAGAAGTCTCAGTACTATTAAGATGTCAATATTCAGGACTAAGGATATAGTTCAGTGGTAAAGCACTTCCCTAGAATGCAGGGGCCTTGGGTTCAATCTCCACTAAAGAAAAAAGTCATCAATTGTTTTATATACTCAACATAGTCCATATCACAGTCCAAATAAAAATTTCTATAGGCAATTTGAAAAAACTGATAAGGTTATTCTAAAATTTATATAGAAATGTAAACAAGTTTATATACAATGTAAACAATGTAAAACAGCCAAGACATCTTTCAAAAAGCAAATTAATACAATTTCTAACTTGGACTTCAAAATATAGTATATAATGTATAGATGAACTAGGTAATTAATACAGTACAGTGTTGGGGAAAATAGAGAAAATTATATTAGATTAAAATAGGAAATCAAAGCCAGCTGTGTGGGTTCAGGCCTCCCAATCTCAGTGACTTTGGGAGGCTATGGCAGGAGGATCTCAAGTTAAAGGCCTGTTGGGCAACTCAGTGAGTCCCTGTGTCAAACAAATAAAGGACTGGGAAGTAGGTAAGTGGAAAAGTGTTCCTGGATTTAATTCCAGACATTCTAAAAATAAATATATGAATAGATTAATCTGTCAATAAAGGAAATCAGAGACAGATCCATTCAAACATAGTCAATTTTTTACAAAAATGCAATGGGATTGAATGGAGAAAGAATATTCTTTCCAAAAATTGTTAGCAGTGTTTGGCATTCACACACACAGAGTCAATCGCCGTAATTTGCATCTTAAGTGTCCTCCAAGGTCTGTGTGTTTTGGCCTCATTCCCTGCTTGGTACGATTGAGAGGTGGTGGACACTTTAAGAAGGGGGTCTTAACTTGCTTTAAAAGTTAGCTCATTGGTAATATGCCCTTGAAAGGAATATTGGTACCTTTCCTCTTCCTTTGTCTCTCTCTTTTATACACAGCCCTGAGGGGAATGAGCATTTTCTACCATGCACTCCTGCCAACTTGTGCTGCACAAATACAGTGAAAACAAAGTAATGATCATAGATTGAAACCCTGTGAAACTGTGAGCCTTTCTTCTTTTTAAGTTAGTTATCCCAGGCATTTGTTATAGTGCAGAAAGGTGACTGACACATAAATAAACAAATAAATAGTATAGATAGATAATAATGATCCACACTTAAAATCATGTAAAAATAACTACATAACCCATATAAAAACCATCTAAAATTAATTCAAATTGGGTTATTGGCATAAATGTAAAACCTAATATTATAAAATCTCTAAACAATAACTTAGCAGGAAATGTCTGTGATTTACCATTAGGCAATGATTTATTAAATAGGACATAAAATAACAATAACCTAGAAAACAAAAATAGTACTTAAGAATCTTTGCCTTTCAAATGGTCAAAGATTTAACTTCCAGACATCTGACAGAGCATCGGGAGGAAGGCTTCAATAGCATCATGTGTTTACTAGGTATCTTTAGGTGTCTTTATGGGGAGGTTTGGATAAATCAAAGCTCCTGGTATCTCTAGTGTCAACTGTTTTTCACAAGTCATATTTTAATGTATACAATTCAAGTAACATTCTCATTAAAAAGAACTTTGAACTTCTGAGCCAAATAAGAGTAGCAAAATTTATTACCATTATACTTAAAAGAACTCCTAGTGGGACAAAAAGAACTACAATAGCAGAAGCTTTTATTAGAGACAAAATTATATATTGTTCAGTAAAGGGAGACCGGTAATTACATCTGCCTCATGGTATTTTTGTGGGATTAAATGAAATATTTTTTATAGAACACCTAGCAGAACAAGGTTTGTCGTGGAGTAAGTTCTCAACAAGAGTCAGCTGTCATTATAAACAATATTACCACTGCATTGGCAGACAAGCTTATTTCTGTATAATAAACAATAATTTCATATAATTATTTCACAAGTATTTATGATGCAACGATCTTTTTGTATGTATGAATGGCAGTAATGATCTTTATTTTGCATAGTTATTTATTATTCTATAAATTATTTAAAAACACACTATCTGCTCATTAAATATATAGACACATGCATACACATACAGATATACATGTATTGATGTATACCATAAATAAGTTAATGTACATATATGTATGATTTTCAATACCACTTGCCTTGTTTACTTTCCATTATTTGGCCCTAGGCCATCTCCAGTCTCAGCTCCAGGGAACTGTCTGCATTGATATCTTCTGCAAGAAGGCTTCTAAGACTTGCCATTTCTATGTGAGATATTCTGTTCTCATGATTTCAGTGTCTAACACTCTCTAGTCATTTTAGTCTCTGCTCAGAGGTCTTCACCAAGAGATGCAGTGTGCTCTAGCGATAAGGGGCACAGATCCGGCAATCTGAGCTACCCATCCTTGAACAGGTTGTTGGTTGTCATTATGTTTCTGTTCTATCCCTTACCTGAAGGGTCGAAATAAAAATTTGGCCTGACTCACTAGATTTAAATGAAGATCTAATTGTTTAATAACTTACTGGAGAGAACTTCAGTGGCTGCCTTATTCTCACCTGGAAGAGGTTTTACTTGCTATGTATTTTTAAATTGTTTCTGTTAGATCAAATCACTCAGTTAAATTTTTTTTGTACTTAGAACAATGGTATCTGCTAATAAAATGCTTTTAAAATATATAAATTTGGCTAGGCTATCTGTCCCCATGAGAATGTGACACCATCTATTTAGGTTTCTCTTATTTATATATTGCATGGTGCTTGAAAATTAGAGAAATAATGTTCAATAAATACTTTTGAATTAATTTAAATTTCAGGAGCTTGAGGATTTTTGATGAAAAGCAACCTGTGTTTTCACATAAGAAATTTGATATAAAAGTAATTTTGAATTTTTTTCTAAGACTTACAAATTCTGTGTCTGGGCCATGATTAGAATACTATTAACCAAGTGTAGCAGCACACACTTGTAATCCCAGCAACTCAGGAGGCTGAGGCAGGAGGATCGGGAGTTCAAAGCCAGTCTCAGCAGATTAGTGAGGCACTTAGCAACTCAGTAAAACCCTGTCTCTAAATAAAATATAAAAATGGGGTGGGGATGTGACTCAGTGGTTCAGTGACCCTAGGTTCAATCCCTGGTACAAAAAAAAAAAAAAAAAAAAAAGAACAAAATTACCACAACCACTTCCTACATGTGTAATATTTTTCCTTTTTATTGTTAAGCCTAAACTATATTTCAGAACCTTTATATATCTGTATATGGACCTCATCATTTTGATACATTGATTCACTTCTCAAAAATCTTGTTAAATATTTTAACTATGTTTTCTTCTGTTAATTCAATGAATTATTCAAACAGACATAAGAAATCTAAAGATAAATATTCTTCCCTATCCATAAACTTATCATTTGAGAGTAATTTTTCTCATAATTGAAATAAATTGCTTCTTGAAAGCAAATCTACTTCTCGTTCTCATCTTTCTGTGTAGAATCTCTCCTGTTTTAGGGTTCATGAAACAGGGTTGATTGACAGATTCATCCTCTGAATCAGGAGTATTTTCTAGATAAAACAATTAGTTATCACCATACAAGTGACACATTGTTATTTAGTAAATTTAATGGAGGCACCTTAAACAGAATGCTTTTTAGCCCTAATTAGTATAGATTTAACTATGAAGTATAAACTTTCTATGAAGAAATCAAGAAATTTAAAAGAACTTCTCACTTAGATATCTGGAATAATGAGAAAAGTATTCAGGCTCATAAATGGTATACATTAGGATTATTTTATTTAAAGATCCATGTTTTGTAATATGGCACAATATTTTATCAATGTGATAGATATCAAAATGGATTAAATTAAACAACAAATGTAATACAATATGGATATTTTGGCCTGCACACATTTGGGGTCTAGGAGCAAGGCTAGGTTCTTGAAGATTATAAGCACCAAGAGAGGCAGGAGCCCTGCCTGCCAGGGTAAGGAAAGCTGGAGATCTACTTTCCCTCTCTCTACCTATTATCTCAGACCCAGGTGTTCTGTCATCAGGCTACATCAGAGAAAAATATCTATAACTCAAAAATATAAAATTAGAAAGGGGGATATTTTAACTTCTCTATAATCCCACAATAGAATCTTCCAATATGCCATGTGAACTGAGAGAAGGAGGACAGTCTATTTTCAAAATCAAAATGTTGACACAATGTTGAAATCTTTTACACAACTGAATGGAAAAAAAAAATCAAATGAATGTGATTCCCGGATGCCCATTAGGAGGAATAAAAGTAGACATCATGACATGCAATTTGTACTCAAAAATGTGTATATTCTCAGAGGGGAAACATCTATAAAGACATAATAAAAGGTAAGAATTAGTGGAGAAGGACCATCATCTTCAGCTTCAATAGAGATTGAATGTCACCTCTTCTGACAGTACAATAAAAAAAACAAAAGTTGGGCAAACTGAGAAGTCAATAACTTTTCATGTCTCCTTCAGAGAACTGAGAGTGCAGGGCAAACCATCACTCCAAAATCTGAAGAGACAAGTGACTGAGTCACAGATGAGATCTGTTTACCTGGAGTGGAAGCCAATGGAACCCTAAGCAGACATGAGTACTTCATTGATAATTCTGACAAATTTCAGGGGGTCTAATGTTGACTACTTTGACAGTGGGCAACTCCAGGAGATCACAGTCTTGGAGAAATCAATTCATTTTTCTGATTCCATTTTGAGGCTTATCACCATGTTCTCAAGGTAAAGATCCTAGAAGGAGTGATGGAGCTCTGGCTGTAGGAGGGGAGGCTTGTCATTATGAAATATACCTAAAGCATTCTGCATAACAAAGACTCACTCTCCAAAGGAGAAGACTTTACCAGAGCCCTCTTCCTTTAGGGAAGGACATTCATCATACCCCCACCCTCTCTGGCTACTCCCTGTGTCCTGGAGTGGAGGAAGGAAGTGGGAAGAGATATACATATAGAGAAACACTTGTGAAGGTCCCAGTTAAAAGACTTAGACTCTATAAACAGATTTATTCATACGATTATAGAATAGATTCCCCAGTGATGACGTTCCTCAACACCAGCAGGGCTTCACTATCGTAACAGTGATGCGCAGCTAAGACGCCTACAAGATGCAGACTCTCCGAGGAGAAGGATTTAGGGCAGTTCAACTTTAAGAAGGGAGATAAGAAGGAAACTTGAAGATCTAATCCTCTTATGTAGAAGCTACAGGAAGCATTAAATATACGCCCAACTCTTATGGTTTGGATCTGAAATGTTCTCTTTAAAGTTCGTGTCTTGACAATGTGATTCCTGCTGCAGAGTTTCAGAGATGGATGTTTTAGGCAATAATTACATCATTGAAACTGTAACTGCTTAGTAGATTAATCCATTTGACGGGTAAATAATGTGAATGGCCTCCTAGGCGATAACTGTAGGCAGGTGGGATGTTGCTGGAAGGGGTAGGTTACTGGGGGCACAGTCTTGGACTATATCTATCCCTATCCCCTTCCTCCCTTTCTCTGCTTCCTGACTTCCATGAGCTGAGCAGCTTTCCTCTGCCACTACCTTCCACTATGACATGTTTTTGCCTTGGAACCCACCATACATTAACTGAAACTCTAAAACTATGAACTCACAATAAATTATTCCTCCCCTAAGATGTTCTTTGGCCAGCACTGTAGTCACAGGACAAAAAGTTGACAAACACACCAACTCTTAGTGAGATTAACATAAGTATTCACATCAAAAATCTATTCATCTGGTCTGGGGTTATGGCACAGTGGTAGCGTCTTCGCCTAGCATGCGTGAGACACTGGGTTCGATCCTCAGCACCACATAAAAATAAAATAAAGATATTCTGTCCACTTGCAACTAAAAAATTAATATTAAAAAAAAATCTATTCATCTCTTATTACCTGATGCAATGTGGCCAGTATTTGCCAAAAACAAAATATTACAAAAGTAAGGAAGGAAAATAAAAACACATACTGAAGAGACAGAGTAGGTAACAGAACCAGATAACACACATGTTTTAATTTTTAGACAAGGGACTTAAAATAATGTTTAAGAATACATCATAGGATCTAATAGACATAGAGAAAGTAGACATGCAAGAAAAGTATCGTACAAGAAAAGGTGGTAAGCAAAAACTTAGACATTCTAAAAATTGAAGACTCTTGAAGACATGTGGATAGGAATTCCCCAAATACAAATGCAAAGATAAAAAGGGTGTCACCCCAGAGAAATGATAAACCTTTAACGTGATGGATACGCTAATTGTACTCTGAAGGGTGGGGGATTAGAACCCAGGAGCAATAAACACATCTGTCACCTGAATCTTACTTTTGAAACATTTCTACTATAAAAATACTCAAGGTTAAGGTCATAAAAATAGTACTCTAATAAAACAAAATAACATGACACAATAGGGGAGAGAATAACACATGGACACAGAAGCCATGTGAAAGAATATTTAGTGGCCAAAATTGGAAATTTTTAAGCAGGCTAGATAGAATTATAATCCAAGTGATGAAATAACTATTCACATGTTCATATACATATAATTAAATGTCCAAATAAATTAAAAAATGAAGGCAATAGAGAAAACTCACACACAAAAGATTTCTAAATAATTTATATAAATATTTTCAAGGAGGTGGAGCAGAACACCTTGCTTGTTAAGTGAAAGATAAACACAGTGGCTTCTAAAGAACACAGTGAAGAGAGAGGGAGAAAAATATAGCACTGCAGTGGATAAAACTGACGAATATCCTCATCCAGGGACAAACTCAGCACCAACAATGTGCTATGATGGAAATGTCACCTTACTTCCTTGGTGACTTTGTCCCAACCCATGGACTTAATGTAATCATGAAGAAAATATTGGAGGTTGCTAATATTGAAATCCTATGAAATATCTCACCTGTGTTTTTCCAAACCAGAAAGTTTCAGATATTACCAAAGCCAAGAGGAGCCTTAGAAGACTGGATGACCAAGTACAAGGGGGTGTCCTGGACAGGAGCCCAGAAATGAAGATAGACACTAGGGAAACCAAAGACATCTGAATAAAATGTGGACTCTTGTTAATGCTGTGTCAGGATTAGATTATTAGTGGTAATAATTGTGCTGAGCTAATACAAAATGTTAAAAAGGAGAAACTGTCAGAGAGGTAGATAATAATTCCCTATGCTGTCTTTTAATTCTTTTGTGAACCTGAAATTCTCATCAAAAGAAAAGTTTATATTTAGAAGCAATGTAAAACAGAAAGGTTTTCAAATTTCTATGATGAAATTATTTCAAATTTCCAATTTATTCGAAATCAATTTAGTATTTTTATAGGAATGCCTGTCGTGCATGCATGCAAGATGCTCTTTGCTTTGGAAAAAAATGCAGTGCAAAAATCATTAAGTATGGTTAAATGAGAAAATTGTTATTGGTGTAATGTACACATATGTATAAATTATAATTTAAAAATAAAAATAGCTGAAAAGAAAGCTAAAAAGAATCGTCTCAGCGGAAGTAGAAGAACATGAGTAGCAGAACCAAACACCTCACCTTGTCCTCAAATTACTCACAGCAGTTATTTTTCTCCATTGATGTATTGCATGTTTAGTTGGAGCAGATGAAAAGTTATCTACCAAGAACAATAAATGGTTCTTACTGCTGTGTTTCCCACCTTTGGCTCTAATTTTCTGCAAATCTTGAAAATAAGTTGGAACTCAAGTGTAAATACATCTTCCCCTTTACTGACTCTACCAGCAAACATGTACTGCACTTCAATTTCCAAAAAGTCTTCATTCCTTGCTTCCCTAGTATCATGGATTGTATTTAACTTTTGTAATATAGCTATCAGTTTTAGCTGCTCTATGTCTACCCCATCAGCTCTTTAAAACTGTCTTCACGCCCTCCTTGTGTCGCAATTTCTCCCCTCATTTGCTCTAGAGGTCTGTATATGTGTTTCATAGCTGTCAATTAACCGAGTTAGGGGATAAATGAATATGACAAAATAGTTAATGAATGAGGAAAATTATTCAAAGCACACCTTCACTTCAAATAAAAACTACCTGGAAGTGCAGCTTATCACCAAGGTTAAAATGATCTAATGACTGAAATGGAAAAGTACACTATATGTGGAAAGTCCATGACAAGTGAAATCACTTGCTTTATTTTGCCACACAAAGAAGGCTCACTATGGCATTTGGTTCCACTTCTGCCTCTCCCCTTGGCTCCTCTGTGCATGTAGGTTACGTTTCTGTTCCAAGTAGTACTGAACCCATCCTGCAGAGGTGAACAATGACCCGTGTGTTGCCAAATCTGGAAGGTTTGCTCCATCCTCTCTCCTCTTTCCTCACCCCACTCTGCCCTCTCTCTCTCTTTTTCTCTCTCTCCCTGCATCAGGCCACTCCCATTTCTTTACAGCTCTTTTTGCTTAAGTTTAGAAGGAGTACATAGTTCTGGATTGCCTACTCCTAGATTCATTATGTTTTGCTGGCCTCACCTCCTCTATTTTTTCATAGCTCTAAGTGTTGGAAACTCCTAGGAACTGGGCCTACATGTCCTTTATACCTGTGTTTTATCTCTGTGCCTTTATCTAGTTCTAGGGCTTTAATATAATATATTAAGTACTTTGACTATAAATGTCTATCTCTGACATCTCTTCTGTGTCAAAATCCTTTTCTGACATCTTCATCTACATAACCACTTGGCATCTTGTCCTTGTCAAAACAGAATTGGCTGAACTTTCTTAATCCCTGATAAATCTGTACCTCTATCATGGGTAGAAATAAATGGATGGAATTATGTTTGAAAAGTTGAGTGCTCTAGACATCCTAATGGATGTCACATTAGCACTAATGGTAGTCCTCCAAATTATCCACCTTTCTCTAAATGCATTTAGATACATTTATATATGATTTTATTTGACTTCTATTCCATTACAGGTGTACTGTAATGTAAACACTTTAATGTCTTGTTCAAATCCAGATTTCCCTAGATTTTTTTTGCCATTATAATTAGGAATTTGGTCACATCTTCATCTATTTTCTTTTCTTTTCAATTAGTGAATATTTTGTTTCCTGTAGCAATTTTAGTTTAGAAAGAACTTTCAATTTCTCTTCTACCTTCCTGTCTCTGTTTTTATAAAAACAGTTATTGTATGTATGAAAAAAAGAGACATGGGGCTGGGTGGTGGCTCAGTGGTAGAGCGCTTGCCTAGCATACGTGAGGCACTGGGTTCGATCCTCAGCACTACATATAAATAAATAAGAAATAAAGGTCCATCAACAACTAAAAAAAATATTTAAAAAAAAGAGACAGAAGACAATTGAAAATTAAACTGTGCTACTGAAAAATATGGTTTCATATTTCTTTATTTTTAATCTCAAATACAAGTAAGACTAGATACAGGAGTGTGTGTATGTGTGTGTGTGCATGCGTACACACACACCTATGTGGTTAATGTCTCTATTCTCTGAATTATTTTCTCTGTATGTCCTAATACATTTTAGAACTTGTCTTAGGATTTTGCTATACCTCTGTCATGCTAATTGAGTATTAAGCCACCTTCCCCCTGGTTTGGAGAAGGAGGGTAGCACCATTACTTCTGTCATATCAGGTGGAATTGGTAGCATTTCCGCAATACATGTGACTAACAGAACTTTCTGAAATAATGGAAATGTGATATATGTGAGTTTTCTATGATGGTAGACACTAACCACAGGTGCATGTAAAACACTTTCAATTTAAAGCCTTATAAGTATAACTGACTACTGTGTTGGGCAATCCTAAAATTACATGCACAAGATATTCATTGCGGAGGTATCCTTAGTTAAGGATAGGATTGTTTGGTTCTTGGACACTTTGTAGACTTGAAACTAGCTAGCAAGCAACCACAGGCCACAGGTGGTAGATATGAAGGTGTGGGTGTCTAGTCTACTTTATACTGACAGCATATCCACAGCAATAAATATAGCTTTTCACATGTGGTAGACACAGGAACTTTATTTCTTAAAAGAATAAAAATATGCACTCACAACAATGATTCTTTCTTGATTGTTTCAAAAGTCACACTTTTGAACTCAACATTTTTGCAAAACAGAATTAGGGTACATATAGTGATGTGGTAATTCATATTCATATTTCAGCTATTCCTATTCCAGTCTTCATGTGAAATTTAGAGCATTTGGAAAATCCCAAGCTCGTGTCTGAAAAAAAAAAAAAAAAAGAAACCACCATCAATTCCACATAACATACTCAGCAATCATTGAGTACGTACTGCATTTGTGATACTCAACTAGACTACACATATAGGGTGAGAAATAATATTTAAAAATTGGTTCTTAACTGATTTTGTTGCATTCTTCCTGATCTGCAAAGTCAATTGGCAGGAAATAGAGCTTGGTTTTCAAATGTGGCTGATAATCTTAAGGAGTCTTGTCCTCAGAATAAACCCATCTTCTCACTTGGTATCATAGCATTACAAACACTGAGTATTGAAAACTTACCAAAAAATTCAAAATGTTAGTGGTTCTGCTGCAAATTGTGTCAATTTTCTCTAAAATAATGTCTTTCTTCTCCACTAATATAGAAGAAAACAGAATGTGTTGCCTTTGTACCAAGGGTAAATAAAGTAATAAATAAATAAAGTATAATAATAATAATAAATAAAGTATATTTTCTTATGAAAATTAATGTGCTAATTTTGGAGTTGCTTTATTTGATGGTATTATTTATGCAGTTGAAAAGATTGTCTAAATCCCAATACATGTAACAAAAACCATCTTGCATGTATCAAATTACTGAAGTAAATATCTAATGTCTTGTAAGAATGATGTGTATTTGTATTTCACTGGAATTAGCAGATAGAAGAGATTATAAACAATGTAAAGCCACTGAGAAAAAGGTGAAGTAGATGAGCATCAAAGAACATGATATTTGAAGAATATCTTTTAAATTGTTTTAACATATGTAAAACCATCATTAATATATATTGATTTAGTGTTTCCTTATATTCAATATTTTTGTTTTTCAAGGTCTTTGGGGTTCAAACTGCCTCATAACTGAGTATAAATCCATATATGTGACATGGCCAATTAACATAGTACAATATAATAGAGTATAATCAATATAGTATGGCATAGATGCCAAAAGGTCATTATTATAGCAAATAAATTGTATAACTAACCTACTTCACTCTTTGTTATAAAATTTTTATAAGTTTATGTAACAGAAATAAATAAGTTTTTATTTCTGTTACATAAATATGCTTTAATAATCAACATATTTACAAATTATAACAATAATTACTCATAAAAATTTAAGACTCCGGCCACTGCAATCATTATTGCAGGTGAGAATAATAAAGTTATATATATAGAAATATAATTCCAAAAATAAATCATTTATATTTTATAACTTGTCTGATAAAATCATGGATTTCTATTTGTATACTATCCTGAATGAGCTGCACCATAAACATGGCGAAAGCTATTTATGTCTTTCTTTCCACAAAGTCAGAATTTACTGAATCAGCAGTAAATTCACGGGCTACATCACTTTCATTAGTAGCAGTTCTGTGAACAATTGAGTCAAATAGTGGTGAAAAATTGGACAATAGCAAGTTCTTTTATTCCAATCTTAGTTTCTAATATCCATAACACTCTAGTCACACATTACATAATAATGTATGTAGGTTATAGAAAAATATATATCATACATATATATAGGAATTATATATATATGTATATATATATGTATATATATATCACTTACAGAAAGACTAAGAAAGCATTAAGGCAGCCCCAGGTTTGAGGAGGCTATAATGAGAGCAAAAGCAGAGAGCAGATAGGAATACTCTTTCAAAGAGTCACTGCAGGTGGTCAAGTAAGATTGAGAACCAGCTGAAGAACTTATCAGCTCAGAGTTGTCAAAGTGCAGAAACTTATTCTGGGCCAAGGTGGGGACAGACTACGCTATGGAGTGCCAGCATGAGATGTCAGCTTGGAGTGGACTGTGCGTGGGCACAGCAGGCTGGAGTGAACTGTTCTCTCTCTGCTGAAGTCTGAGGACAGAACTTTGGAAGATTGTCACTCTGGTGATTTTCCTGGGCAAGTTTCATGATGAGTGACAATATGATGGGGCCAGGATGCCACTGGGTCCAAGCTTAAGGGTTGCTACTTTCATGAGTCTTAGGTGAGGGAGTTGCATCTGATGAGGTTGTTAAAGTCCCATGTCTAGTGTTCCTGATATGATTTGGGATGCCCACCTGTCCAGGTACTCCTTGACTTAGTTTGATAAGTTTACATGTATAAGTTAATTGGTGACTTTTGCCTTATGGTCATGCCAGGCAGATGGTGGTTATTTACTTGGACAAACAAAGAATAGAGTCATTCTTCCTTGACACTTGTATTTAAAATGGAGCAGGTTATGGCAAACTATTGCTTTATAAAATAGAGTAACTCAGATTTCAGTACAGCCTGAAAACTGTTGTTCTAGACCTCATGGAGTCCTTCAGACCAGGGCAAAGTCTCCTCTTCACATATACTCTGAACATCAAAAGATATTATGCAATTTTAAATTTTAAATAAACCATTAAACACTTATAAATACAAATAAAATCTATTTGCCTCAACAAATGTTTTCAGTGAATAGTGTGTACAGCTTCTGATAATTTGTTTTTTTCTGTTATGTTTACTAACATGCATTAAAATGCAACTTTTGGGAAAAAAAATAAAATAATAAAAAAAAAAAGAAATACAAATAAAAAATTGGAACCACTAAGATTTTTGTTTTCCAAATCCTGTTCAAAGTGGCATTAATGGTATCCTCATCTTAACTAAATTTAGGCAGGTTTCTTTCTGTTAGATCTCTGATCTTCTTTTTCTTAGAAGATTTACATTAGAAAATGTATAATTGCACAATCTTTCTCTAGCCCATTTGGATGCATACAAATCCTCTTAAAAGCCTCTTGCCAGTTTCACAATCTAGAAATGTTTTTCACCAGGATCTCAAAGACAGTTTTTTGAAATGCAATAAGAAGAAAGAAAGAATGATTTAAGTCTCAGTCTCCATAGGAAGGGAAGAATTGAACTTTGATGGGCCCCCATTGGCAAATATAGATGGCCTAACTGCACAGAAAAGCAACAGAGACCAGGAATTACTCAACATGCTGCTCACGTCCCATGGATCCGCCTGCCATCTACTGCCCTCCAGGACTTTTCCACTAGCTCCCGCAGCAACTGAAATTTCTCTGACCTTTGGTTTCAGTGGAGCTTAGGTCAGCCTCTCTCTCTCCTTGTGGGTCTTGAATACAATCTTCCTGATATTTTTATTTATTTATTTATTCATTCATTTATTTATTTTTATTTATTTATTCTACTTAGGTATACATTGATAGCAAAATGAATTATGATTCATTGTACACAGATGGAGCACAACTCTTCCTTATATTATTAAGTATGCCTTGTGCAATTTTTGACTTTGGTAACCTTCAAGTATCAGAATTCACATTTCAAATGAATGTGGCAGTTCTTTTCAAAAACAAACTTTAAAATTTCCTGGTTGACATTGTTCTTTAGATTTCCACATGTTTCCACTGCCTTTCTTGTCTACATTTTTTTGGCTATATAACATAGGATCTATGTTAGGCTATTGGCAAGCATTTGTGGGTGGTACTAGAGGGGCATGTTAAGATATCCATATATTTACAAATCCTAGTTGATGACATTTTTAGCTATGGAGTCCAACTTCTCTTTTTGAGGTAATGACTCAATGGTAAAAACCATATTGTAGAATTAGATTGTAGTAGCCTCAATTATTTAATATAATTTGCTGTCCTAAGAGTAGTTCATAGAATATTTTATGACAAAATACTATCATAATTTATTTATCATGAGATCTAGAAATTATGGGAATTTGGTTTAAAGTAAATAAGAATTTGTGACAACAGATGTACATTATTCTGCTCTCATTATCTAAATCCTGAGACTTTTTTTCACATTTTTGTGTAGATTAAAACTGCTAAAGGCCAACTATAGTTCAATATCCGTAATAAACAAAGATTCAATGCTCAACAAAAAACAAGCAAACTAAATCTACACACATTAAAGATCCTTTACCATGACCATGTGAAAATTTTCCTAGGAATGTGGGGATGGTTTAACATCTATTCAATCAATAAACATGATGTATCATATTAATATAATGAAAGACAAAAACTATGTTATCTTTCAACTTATGCAGAAGAAGGATTTGATAAAATTCAAAACCTTGTCATGATAAAGATTCCCAGCAAATGAGATATGGGAGAAATATTCTTCAACATAATAAAGGCCATACACAGCTAACATCAAACTAAAGGAGGAAAAGTTGAAAGTTTTTCCTCTGAGCCTTTTACTGAGACAAGAATGCATACTCTCATGTAATGCTCATGAAGAAATTGAAGAAGACATGAATAAATTGAAGGATATGCTGTGCTTATGGATTTGGAGGACAAATTTTTGTTCAAATGTCACTTATACCCAAGGAAACAGTTTCAATGCAATTCCTAAGAAACATAAATGCCATTCTTCACAGAACTAGAAAAAAAATCTTAAAATTTGTGCATAAAAGTGAAAGACCCTGTGTATCTCAAGAAAACTTGATAAACGAATAAAGTTGGAGACATCTCACTATTTGGACTTAAAAACATACTGAACTACAAAACTATAGTAACCAAACAGACATCACTCTGGAATAAAAACAAAAACTTTCTGTGCCTGGCTTACTTTCTTTAACATAATTGTCTTATAAAACCAATATTAACAAAGATAAGTCCTTTCATTAGCGGCAGACCTGCCTATTTTCTTACATTACTTTATAGTTTTATACACATGGAGTTACGAATTCAGAAAAATATATTTTAGAAAATGTACAGAAAGCTTTAGAAATGTATTTATATACTTATATATACATATATATACTCCCTATGAAAATATATAAATATCAATCTTCAGAACTAATAACCACAAAGGAAAATTCATTTCCCAGGAATGACAGTGCCATTTACTATTTCAAATGTTTCAGAAAGATAAGAGTATCTGAAAGTGTTCCTAAGGCCTAAATAATTTGTTATAGGTAAATGGAGAAGGAGAGCTTTGTAAAGGAAGGATATCTAGCATCAAATACAGAAATCTTGTCTGATAATAACAAAAACCAAAAGAATGGACAGAAGACGGCAGAAGATTATGTCCACTAATTAAACTTAAATATGATAAGGGGTCATCTGCCTAATATCTGTGTAAGATATTTGGAACCACTCTATGTTAGAGCACTATATTATCATTCTACCCAGCTCACCACTACAAAGTTGCAAAGTCTGCATACAATTGCTGTTATTAACAGCTTAAATTTTTTTATTAATGCATCATATTACGTATAATAGTTAAGTTCATCTTAATGTAATCATACATGCACGGAATCTGATTTACTTCACTTCAGTCCCTGATCCCACCTAATACTTGTTTTTATTAATGACAAGAATGTGATGGCAAAAATGGCAAATAATAATGAATAGGACATAGGTAACCTGAAGAGATTTAGCATCTTTACAGAAGCAATTCCTTTCCCATCGTGTGACGTTGGCTATAATCACCATGGAAGATGCAATAATAAATAGATCTTCCCAGTCCTACTGCAGAGCATATAGTTTTAGGGAGAGAGGTAAATCCATGAATTTTAAAACACTTCAGTGAATGTTGTGATTTTTTTTTTTTTTTTTTTTGGTACTGGGGATTGAACTCAGGAACATTCAACCACTAATTTTGTATTTTATTTCAAGACAGGGTCTCACTGAGTTGCTTAGTGCCTCGCTGTTGCTGAGGCTGGCTTTGAACCTGCAATCCTCCTGTCTCAGCCTCCTGAAAGTGTTACAGGTGTATACCACCACTCCCAGCTGAGTGCTGTGATCTTTTAGTTCAGAATACTAAGTGCAAATAAGGATTTTCTAAGTATTACTACACAATTTTGATTTTATCCATTGTATTCCAGCTATGTGATCTAGGACAAGTAAATTTTCTTAGTTTCCTTAATAATAAATTTGTGTCATGACCATATGTTTTTCACAAGATGTTTTCCTGATTATTAATCGTATATTTAAAGCAATTTAAGTGCTACATAGTACGTCACAATTATTCAATGTTAATGCCATTATTTAGATTGAAGAACACAAATCACATTTCAGCTGATAAATGCAAGGAGGACAGTTAGAAAGCTGGCTGAGAAGCAATCATTACTTAGCAATGGAGACTGAGGAGAAAGGGAAAACTGAGAGCCATTTAGGAGGTAGAACCAAGAGGACGTAGTGATGGGCATGGACCAGAAGAGAAAAGAGGAAAGGAAAGATGAGTGACAGAAAAGAAAAAGGGGGATCAATTCAATCTTCAACATATTAGCTTTGAAATGCTTCTAAATCACCTATGTGTTTACTTATAATCTGTCTGTCTCTCTACCTCTTAAGTGCAGTAGCATTCTTAGTAGGATGAATCTATCTTAAACTGATTAAAATGTGAATGTTAATTAGGACCATGGTTCTAGATCAATATATTCAGGGACACAGATCCATAAAAAGTAAGTGGGTAGCTAAATATTGCATGTTTACTATGTATTTTAGTTATCTGAATACAATTTCATGATAAAATTTCTAGTGAGAAAAGTCAGTGGCTAATAATTAAATAAGTTAGTATTGTACTACTGTCAATAAATCTATATTCTCATATCATTCTGTATGTATTTCATATTATTAATCCTTCATTAATATTAGTTATTTCTCATTATTCATGTATATTTAAAATGATTAAATAAATTATCCATCAGTGCAATCATAAATATAAAATTAATAGTAATCAGTATATAATGTGATATTCATTACTATTTTTATTGTCATTGTTATAGGTAAAAATCTTTGAATCACTCTTTAAATATCAATTTATTTAATCCTCAGAGTAATCCTATGAGATAAACACCGTTATGAATCCCTTTTATATAACAGGACACTGTGACACAGAGATGTTTGGAAGTTTACCGCCTAGGTGGAATTTGAACTTAGGATCCGGGCTGCATAGACACTGTTGTTCATTACATGATACAGCATTTATTAATGCACATGAAAGTCAGTGGTGAGTAAGTTTGGTCCAATACAGCTTAAATTTTCTCATATTTAGCTTTACTATATAAACATACATATATGTAAAAATATAAATGAGTCTTATGAAACTCATGAATTTACTAAAATGGGTATTATTTCAAAAATATTTTAATAAAAGAGAAAGAAATTTTCCCAAACGTTTCTATGAGACTGAATTTACCTTGATAATAAAACTCTACAAGGGGACATCAAAACCAGGAAACTACAGGCCAATATCCTTAATGAATATAGATCCAAAAATCTTCAACAAAATAAGAAAACACTATAAAAGTATTATTCACCATGATCAAGTGGGAGTCATTTCAGGGACACAAAAAAATGCTTTACATTATCAAATCAATAAACATGATACACCATGTCAATGAAACAAAGTGTAAAACCCATATGGTCAACACAACCATAAGATGCAGAAAGTCATTTAATAAAGTCCAACATCACTTCTGATGAAAACACTGAACAAGATAGGTATAGAAGGAATGCACTTCAAGACAATAAAGCAATTTATGAAAAGAGGACATGTTGAATCGGGAAATGATGAATACTTTCTAATATCTGGAACAAGACAAAGATGCCCACTTTCATCATTGTTCTTCAACATAGTTGTGGAAGTCTTAGCAGAGCAATCTGACAAAACAAAAAAAATAAACAGCATACAAATTGGAGAAGAGAAAGTTGCAATTTTCAGATGACACTATCTTATACATAGAAAATCCAAAAGATTTCCCCAATTAGTTCCACTATTAGAACTAATAAATTAATTCAGAAAAATTGAAAGATACAAAATCAATTTACAAAATTCATTAGTTATGCTATTTTCCAAAAGTAATTCATCTAACATAGAAATCAAAAAAGCAATCCCATTTATAATAGCTACAAAGGAAAATAACAACATACCTAGGAATAAATTTAACCAAAGGAATGTAAAACTCTACAATGAAAATGATAATGCATAGATGAAATAAACTGAAGGAGACACAAATAAGTAGATATTCTGTGTTCCTGGATGGGAAGAATAAATATAGTTAAAATGTCTATGCTATCTTGAAATGTCTGCAGATTCAATAAAATCTAGTTTCTTCACAAACTAGAAAAAAATTTATATGAAATCTGGAAAATTAAAGTGACAAAAGTTATCTTGAGGAAAAACAAAGAAAGAGACATTATACTACCCAATTTCAAATTATTCTGCAAAGCTGTAGTCATCAAACAGTACATGTTATGGTTTACATGTGGTGTCCACCAAAAGGTCACAAGTGAGACAATGCAAGAAGGTTCAGAGAAGACATGACTGGATTGTAAGAGTCTTAACCCAATCAGTGATTTAATCCCCTGAAAGAGATTAACTGAGTGGTAATGGAAGTGGTAGGGTGTGACTGGAGGAGGTGGGAATTGGGCTGTGCCTTTGAGTATAGATTTGTAACTGGCAAGTGGAATCTCTGTTCCCTGATCACCGCGATGTGAGCTGCTTCCCTCTGCCACCCTCTCCCGCCATGATGTTCAGCCTCACCTTGAGCCCTGAGGAATGAAGCCAGCCTTCTACGGACCAACACCTCTGAAACCGTGAGCCCTCAAATAAACTTTTCCACCTTACAGCTGTTCTGGTCATATCCTTTAGTCACAGCAGCAAAAAACCTGACTGGCATCAAAATTCAAACAGATCAATGATACAAACAGCCAGCCTAGGAGACCTCCATGCTCCTAAAGCCAATTTATTTTTTAAAAAGATGCTAAAAACACAGATTAAAGAAAGGATGGTCTTTTCAATAAATGGTGCTAGGAAAATACGTATCCACATGTCAAACCATGAAACAACATGTTCATCTTCCTCAACTTACAAAAATCAACACCCCCTGACTTAAATTCATGTAAATCCTGAATCTATGAAACTATCAGAATAAAACATAGGGGAAACATTTTAGGACATTGGAACTGATCAGAGTTTGGGATAAGACTCCAAAAGCACAGGAAACGAAAGCAAAAATAGACAAATAGGGGTTTATCAGACTTAAGAAGTTTCCACATAGCAAAGAAGGTAGTCAATAAAGACACAATCTATAAAACAGGGGAAAATATATACATTCTATACAAGGAATGATTATTCAGAATATATAAGGAACTCTAAAATCTAAAATATTGAGAACACAAATAATTTGATTAAAATGAGTAATAGATTTTAAAAGAAATTTCTCAAAAAACATAAATGACGAGCAGGTACATTAAAAAATTCTCAACATCACTGACCATAAGAGAATACAAATCAAAACACAAAGTATTTCACATCACCCTAGTAAGAATGCCTTCTATCAAAAAGATTAAAGATAACAAGTGCTGGCAAGTATAGGGAGAGAAGTAAACCTTTCCATACTGTTGGTGGGAATGTAAATTAGTAGAGCTATTAGAGAAAATAATATGCAGGTTCCTCAAAAAATCAAAAATAGAACTGACACATGGCCCAGCAATCCCCTCCTGGGTACATTTGGAAAGGAAATAAAGTCAATCTCCTGATAAATAAGGAAAACATGAAACGTTTTTATGGAAAACATCCATCATAAAAATTAATGATATCCTGTCACTTGATGCAACATGGATAGAACTGGAGATCATTTTAAAATAAACATGTCAAGCATGGAAAGTCAAGTACTTCAAGATCCCACATGTGTGCAGAATCTCAGTTGGTCTCATGGAAATTGAAAGCAGAATAGTATTTACTAGTGGTCTGTGAGGTGAGGCAAGGACAGGTAAAGTTTGATCAATGGGTACTAAGTAACAGGTACATAGGAGCAAAGACTTTGAAATGCTGTTTTACAGCAGGGTGACTCTTGTAGCTAACACTTATGGGATATATATCTCAAAAAAGTAGATGAAAAGATGTTGAAAGTTTTTACAATAATGAAGTGATAGATGAGGAGATAGTTATGTTTAACCTGGTTTAAATATGTATACACACAGGCTTACACACACTCATATATATTAAACATAACATTATCTCATTACTATGTACAAATTTTGTTTGTAAGATAAATTTAACTCAAAATTTAATAAAACAAAACAGTGAAAACACATGGAGATATTAGTATCTCTCTGTCTCTATCTCCCACTGGCTTTCCAACACTACACACACACACACACACACATACACACACACACACACACACTGCTTAACAAACATTATGGAGACCTTTATAAATGCATTATGCCAATATATTTTACTAGAGGATTCTTAAATGGCATGTTCAGTTGTGTACATGATCAATGATTAAGGTAGTTAACATGCTCAGATATACCTATATGTTTTAATAAGTTTCCTGCTGTGTTTGAATTTTTGAATTGTCACCCTTTGGTGACAAAATATTTTAGATATCTAAAGTAAAATATCCATAGTGACAAAGAAAGAAAATCAGCAGCTTGGACAAATGTATAAAAGCATGATACACAGGTTTCTCTGTATATGTGTCTATGAAGAGATTGTTCCTCTCTCTTTGCATTTTCTAAATCATAGCATGCTGGCTGGCAGACCAGGCACTGGGTTTGTGTGTTCTTCTGTTCAAGCTGATAAGCACCGAGTTTATAAGAAACCTTGGTGCAGATCTGATGGTTCAAAACTGGCAATGTCAGTCATCTAAATATGTCTTCCATCAGGATTTAAGTGCCTTTTGTTCTGTATGTTTGGAGCTGAAGTAACTGAAATGCCCGCTTTGTACCAACACAGTGTGTTCTTACAGCTTCCGATTTGCCTCTTTGTATTCTTAACTATGGGCTGTACAGGAGCTCCTGAGAAAGATATCTTGCATTGTACTGGAGTAAGCCTGAGGATAAGCTTGATAAAGAGCAGAATTGGAAAGTTGGTGAAATGGATTTCTCTCCGTATCATATATTTGATGGATACACTTCTATTATGGGTCTTTATTTTGCTACTCTGTCAATTTTCTAAAACTATTGTGTTTCTGACACATCAGATATTTTTCTTTACCTTGTCTATTAAATTTGTCTTTTCCAGTCAATGTTGAGCTTGGAAAAAAAATAACCTTTTTATATGCTCATTCGGAATTACAAAATACTGAGTGTATTTTAAAATAGCAATGGCATATGTTTCTGTTTAACGTTCTTTTCAGATTCAGTCAAATGCCCCAAATAGGCTAGAGCTGACTTTTTGCCATTGTATTCTCTTTTGACTGCAGTTTTCAATTTCCCAGGGACCTAAAGCATCACTATTAGCTTTAGTCACAACAGGAGGATGGCTTGCCTTTTTTCAAAGTGATTTGATCAATTTTAAAAATTTGAACTACTGCTGCAAGAAATAAAAATGATGGTTGAACCTGGGTGAATTCTCAAGGATATAAAAACTTTAGGCAATTCAAGGCCATAAATTCTTCTATTCTACTAAAGAAACACCTTATAGAACAATCTGTGATATGAGAACAGGAACACATTCCTTTTATCATTTATTTTTTTGGCAGAGAATTTTAAATCTGTAGGCGCAAGTGATATTTACTTGTTCTTTCAACTTAGGGGAAATTTCTGAAAGGGTACACATGACTTGCCAACCTAGAAGTGTTTTCTTTTTCCTTCAAAGGTTATTCATAATTGTCAAGTATAAGAAAATAAATCTCATAACAAATAGAAGCAGCGAGTCAGTGTCATTTGCAGTGGGAACAGTTAGGCAATAGGTAAAGCCCACAGAAATGGGGCTTTATGCTTGATATTTTATGTTCCTGGGTCCAAATCCCTAGAGACTATCCTAAAAAAAGAAAGGGTGAGGCTGGGGCCTAGAGTGTCAGAGTGCTTGCCTCGCCCATGTGAGGCACTGGATTCCTTCCTCAGCACCACACAGAAGTAAATAAATAAAGGCAGCGTGCCCATGTACAACTACAAGAAATAAAAGAAGTTAAAAAGGGCATGTTTACATGCTTATTTCCAGAAAAGTGTGGAGGTATTATTGAGCCCAAATTTCAACTAGAGGTCACATGCAAATTTCAAATAGCATCATGCCCTGTAAAGTTGTATTTGTTAATTATTTAAACACACTGCGATTCCTCTGAGAAGTATTAACAAAATTCACTTATCCAACAATTACGTGGTGGGAGAAGAAAGTTTTTACTAAATTCAAAAATATAAATTAACTTCCCTCAATTCATCAAATACTATTCATTTGGTAATCTCTACTGTGCAGTGACTATGCAAGGAACTGAAAACACAAGACTGAAGTTTAAGGAAGTCTACCTGATGAAAGGCACTCTAATATCAAGCAAGAAGTAGTGAGTTTGCTGTTTGACCAGACTCTTGAGGACCTCTTTACCTGACAGAGACAGGGAGGGAAATACTCATTGAGAAATGGAGACATTTGATTGAACACAGATAATTGATATTTAAATTGATACTCCATTTTCCATAGCCCAATTTATATACAAAATTTTTATTCAATTTTTCAATCAATTGGAGGGATTGGCTGAGGGAAAGCATGGGTAGACATGGTACTGTTTATTTAATGTAACAGCTAAAGAAAAGGCTAAGTAGATCAGCCTAAATTGGCAGGATAAGGGAGAAGGAGATAGTGACTATATATATTTCTTTCTTTTTCTCACATCAGACTGGTAATGTGCCTATGTCTTGACAAAGTGTAGAGGCACATCTCACACAATTGTGTGAACACCCAGTCAGCATGCTTATGAACCGAAGGATCTGAGGACATATTTTCAATAAGAGCATGTGCACCCTTGATTTGCTGAGTACTGCCCATTCTTACGTGTCCTTTTTGTTCAATCAGTTTCTCTCTCCTTGCACCTTCTCATATTTTCACCATTAAACTTTCAAATGAAACAAAAGAAAATGAAGGGAGCACAGAATCCAAGAGAAGGAAACATTCTCTTCTGAGCCAGTGTCTAAGGGGATGTGAAGAAAGACCAGTGGATCTGCAAACGGAAGTAACTTTTGTTCCCTCCTGTTTCAGAGTGCACATAATGAGCACAAGGGTAAGGAGACGAGGTTGCAGGGAAGCTTTCTCAGGATGGTGTCACTCAGTGGATGTGGCTTAAAGACACATAGAGTGCCAGCAGGTGAGCAAGCACAAGAGCCGGAGAGTAGAGCACTCAGAAGGTTGACCTGAGCACCACAATTCACGAGGGACAGAGTGAATATTCAAGGACCACCCTGGACCCCAGGGCTCTCTTCCACCCCAATGACAGCTAAACGACATCACCATTTCTATTAGCCAGCTTGAGGAGGGCATGTAGACCAGGAATAAGCAATTAGACAAAAGAATTGTGCTATACCTTAGAAGGAGAACAAAGCAGACGCAATACGGATGATGGCCTTGCCCTAAGGTCTTTACACAACTGATTACAGTTCTAAAAATCATAAAACTGTAGCCAATAGTTACTATTTCCATGTCTATTTTCAAGTGAGGTGGTGAGCATGTGAATTAGCTTGAAGTATTCCATTCTGTATTGTCAACTACCAGCACTGTCTTGTTCAGCAGATCTCTAGAACTTACTCATTTTTTTAAACTACAGATTTCTGCCTATTGAACAACTCCCTATTTGTTCCTGTCCCCAATTCCTGGAAAGCACCATCCTCTTTTCTACTTCTATAAAGCTGAAAGGATTTGGAAACTTTGTGCTGGTGGTATCATGCAATACCTGCCTTTCTGTGACTGACTTATCCTACTTAGGGTAATGTCACACAGGTCCACACCTGGTGTAGTATATGGTAGGATTCACTTTTATTAAAGCTGAATCACTCCCCATTGTGTTCATATGAAATACTTTCTCTATGTGTCTTTCCATGAATGGAGATCATAGACATTGGGGTTGTTTCAATGTATTGACGATTATGAATGAACATGAGAATGCAGATATCTCTGAAATGCAGATTTCAATGATTTTGCATATATATTCAAAAGTGGGATTGCTGGATCATGTATTTGTTCTAATTTTATTTTT
The DNA here is from genome assembly GCA_028644305.1 of Xerus rutilus. Taxonomy (NCBI): domain Eukaryota; kingdom Metazoa; phylum Chordata; class Mammalia; order Rodentia; family Sciuridae; genus Xerus; species Xerus rutilus. Next base: position 8,889,507 of record CM053405.1, on the reverse strand, counting down.
TTAATATTTATTTATTTTTTAGTTGTAGGTGGACAGAATATCTTTATTTTATTCTTATGTGGTGCTGAGGATCCAGTGCCTCATGCATGCTAGGTGAGCACGCTACCACTGCGCCATAACCCCAGCCCCTAATTTTATTTTTTAAAGAAACTCCCATGCCATTTTCCATAGCAACTGCACCAACTTTGGGGGCAGCTGGAGCATGTAGGGATTGAACCCAGAGTTGCTCTTACAATAAGCTATACCCCCAGTCCTTTTTATTTATGTATTTTAAGACAGGGTCTCACTAAGTAGTTGAAGCTGGCCTCAAACTTGTGATCTTCTTACCTCAACCTCCCAAGTTGCTGGAATTATAGGCGTGCGACACCATGCACAAAGTAGCTGCACCATTTTGAAATAAAGTGAAACATATATTAACTTCAGGTATATATGAGTCCTCAATATGTAATTTTATTGTAAATTTGAGAACAGTGTTTGACATATAATATTTCAGAGATATTTCTTGTAAATCATCTTGCAAATTAGATTTCTAGTGAAAATGTGGCAATATGATGAGTCCAAGAGCCTAAGAGCTTCATTTAATTGTTACAAAGCATTTTGAAATGACTCAGTTACTATTTCTATCTGAGGTAATGAGAACTAGGATGCTCCATCCATAGTTGAGAAGTTAACTTTTCTCAAAACAAAAAGAACAAATTTATGAACTGTGTAGTGAAGCATAAAAACAGTTTGTGGTCATAAAATAATTCCAAAAGGCATGGAAAATTGAACCCTGTGGAGAGTTTATTAAGTGACTTTATCACTTTCATTTTCTAGGAAAAAAAACTTTAATTTACCTTCAGACTATTTTAATTAATAATATGTTCTTATTAATTACTTTAAATTATAAATTTATTCTAGAATTTTTTTTAAATGGCACCCACTTCTCCATGAGTGTAGAGGAATTTTTAATGGATTTAATCCCAATTTATTTTCCTGTGTATTTTTGTGGTTTCAGTTATACCTTGGGTACAATATATTAGAATATATTATGCAATACATATTTTTCCAATATTAAAATACTTCACTGTGTATATTATCTGCTTATATGTCTATGCCAAAAGTTTACTAAAATTATTATATTGTAGGAAATTTGCTACATCAATAATTTTCTATAGCCCATGCTATTGTAATGGATATTATTTTTTCAAAAAGCACTTGGTTATATTTAGTATCAATTCTCTTGAATAAATTGCCAAAATGTATAGGTGATTATCTGCTGATTTATACAACATATATTTACTGAAAAACTAATATGCACCAAAGATATTCCTAGGAGTCTGTCATAATGAAAATAGACTCTCTCTCTCTCTCTCTCACACACACACACACACACACACACCTGTTCTCATGATTATTGACATAGGAGACAGGCAATCATCAAATACATGAACATAATCAGACACTGGAACAAACCTTACTCCAAGGGAGTTCGTTTGTATTGATGGACTAGGAAAACTATTTTTAAGAGCTTTGTGACCAACCTGTGTACTTCGAGTGACAATCCACAGGGAAAAGAACCCTAGACAAAACAGAGGGCAGAGGTAAAGGTCTGTAGGCCTCCATTTTGGACCTGCCCATAGGTTCAAGGTGAGTCAAGTTGATTCGGAGTGACGAATGAGGAGAACCACAGGAGACAAAGTGAAATCACAGCGAATGAGAAGCCACTGAAATGCCTCCTTTGGACCCTACAAGTACCCCACTGTTTTTGATGATGGATGCAGAACACAATCCATGTCCTTATCATCTCCTCCCACTTAACCAGAACTACTGTCAAGCTGTGCTTTTGATTATTTTTATGGCAATTGTTGGTATACATATGATATTTGCTTGACTGAGGCTTTTTAAAAATTATGATGAAATTATACCTTTTCTATTTTTTGAATATGTCTGGTTTCCCTCTCATAATGCTTCTACTTATATAACTGTGAGAATAATTTAATATTCCTCTTATCAAGTTTTCTGACAACCCAAAGTTAAAGTTACCCTGTTTATATCATTGGTTTCTTTGCTTTTCAATTATGCTCATTATGTATGGTACTCCTGTTTTCATAGTTAAATAATTTCTTTTAATTTCTATTTTTACCTTTAATGTTAGGTTTAGATAGTGTTTTCAAATGTTAGAAATTAGATCACTCCTCACATGTACAGAAATTTAATTTAAATCGAATGTTATAAAGTAGATTAACACTCTTAAATTATTGCCAGGCCTTACCCTCACCTGTGCAGGTGGACAGAGTAAACCAAGCCATGCTGCAAACGGCCTCCTTTCTGGAGCCCATTCCTTCAGGGTAAAGCTCTGCAGCCGGTGTTCCAAGTCCAGCAATCTGGATACGCCACAGGGATACCCAGAATGAATAAGCTGGCTTGGGTGTGAGATCCCCACAACATGTGAATCTCATACCTGCCTCAGGTTGCAGAGGAAAGCTGGGTTAACCACATACAGCTTGTGGACTCTGTTGCTGCAAAAATGAGGGGGTCACCATTGGGATGTCCAAGAAAAAAAAACAAGATTGATTGTTTAAATAAAGCTATTTTATGCTATTCTTTCTTGTCCAAAACAATATTTTCAGATATTATTGATATTATTTAATTCAGGGAGAAAAACATATGTCTAATTCTGGTTTCCTTCTGAAACAAAATTTGAAGAGATATAATATCCATCCTTCAATAAAATAATATTATTCATTGAACAATTTTTCATCTCAACCAATTTCTCAGTTTGTACTATCTCAGTTTGTAACTGACATGTTAAGAGATTAATTAATTCCATAAAGTTAAAAGTCCCCCCCAGTAATTAATTTTTCACTGGAATTTTGGAACTCACATTATTCAGCACTCTGAACAAGTAAACATGGGTCCAATAAAACATCACCCTCACAGGCTGCTATCTCACATGCAAACTAAGGACACTTCCTCTTAATCATGTTACCCATATCTTTAATGCTCACATGATTATTTCAGCATTTTCAGTAGGATACTTCAAAAGACACATCAATATTTATGGATATTTTTTATATTGGCATATGCATATAAATATATATAAATATATATTAGATATGTATTTCCACACTGATAATCATTTGGATAATGTTTGGTGTTTTGCATTTCAGACAGTGCTACAATAAATAACTATACTTGGATGGATGGTTTTCCAGGAGAACTAGTGTATCAATCTAAATTCTGAGAAGTAGAATATAAGACTATGCACACTTGGGATTTTTGATCAAATTTACCACTTGGTTCTCCTGAGAGGTTTTACCCATTTACACCCTCACCAACATTTTGTGAGGGTTTCCACTTCTCTGCACACTTGCAGATATAGTGCGCTATAAAAATTTTGAATCCTGGCCACAAGACACATTTATCTTGTTTTGAGAGGTTTACTAAGTGCAATTTGTAGTTCCCTTTCTCTAAACTGTCTGTTCATATTTCTGACCATTTTTTTTTAAACCAGGTCAATAACTCTTTTGTTATGGATTGGTAAGAACTCCATCTATTTTAATGAAGTTGTCTCTTTGTTTGTTATGCTTTATAAATATTACATCTTTGTTGCCTTTTATTTTACTTATGGTACAAAATTCTTACAGAATTATTTTTATGTAGTTAAACCTTAAAATTTTTCCTGTTATAATTTGAAGGATGTGGGACATTCCTGGGAGGCAATAGTACCTTGAAACTCTTTAAAATTTTCATAATTGAGTTAGGCATCGTGGTGCATGCTTATAATCTCAGCTCTTTGGGAGGCTGAGACAGGAGAATAGCAAGTTCAAAGCCAGCCTCAGCAATGGGGAGACGCTAAGCAAGCCAGTGAGATCTTGTCTCTACATAAAATATAAAATAGGGCTGAGGATGTGGCTCAGTGGTAGAGTATCCTGACTTCAATCCTCAGTACCAAAAAAAAAAAAATTCCATAATCAATTTCCTTTTCCATGTTTTCAATTTTATTTTATTTTTCATTTTTAAGTTTCAAATATTTTAAAAAGAGAGCAGGTGTGGTCCTTGTTCCAACTCAAATATTAAATTATTCATTTTTCTGACTGATTTCAGATGTGGCATAAAATAAATTTTCACCAAATTTGTATTTTCTCTTGACTTTATATTCTGTTTCATTACTCTGTACAACATGAACCAGAACCACACTTTTAAATTTTTAAGATGATATTTTAATTCATGATAAAAGTACTAGACATTTGATAAGTCTTGTTTTCCAGTTTAATTCCTATCTATTCTTCATGCTTAAATTTATTTTATTATTATTTATATGTAATTATCACATGGATTAACATGTAGAAACCAGAAATACAGAACCTGATGAATATGTAAAGCCAAACACACTCAACACAGCAAAGCTAAGATCAAGAAATAAAGCCTTGGAGGATCCAAGATGGCAGCCTAGACAGTTGCTGGATTTCTTTTCTCTCCCTAACCTGGGATTAAAGCAGTGGAAATACAGTTTCTCTGCACATTATTAGAGGGCCCGATAGCTGCTCCCATGCGGAATTCCAGCTGCTTGCCGGCACAGGACTTGTTCCCATGCAGGACCCCCAGCTCCAGTGCCCACACATAGTGCAGGACGTCTGGTCATCCATCCACGCAGGACCGCTAGCCCACGCTCTCATGCAGAATCCCAGACTCCCACACAGGACCCCTGGCTGCTGCTCCTGTGTGGCTTCCCATCTATCAGCATGAGGATCCCCATTCACCTCCATCTTGGAACGCTACAAGCATAGTCCCCTTCAAGTGGTAGCCTGCATCTGCGGATACCAGTCAGGGTCTGGAGACAGCCTCCTACCACAACACTGCATGCCACAGAGCTTCATCTCTGAAAACATTGCCCAACACCATTGCCCAGCCCTCCCCAACACCCCATCTCTGAAAGCAGACGCCTTCATCTTGGGAGACCTTTGTCGCCATCTTGGATTGTCCTCGCTACTACCATCGCCATCTTTACTTGGGGTAGCTCTCAGCCTGGGACATCAGCTGGGGCCCAGAAGCAATATCAAGGTACTCATAGTTCCCAAGCTCGCCCCTCTCCCCTGAAGCCATGAACCCAGTATAGCGCTTGTAGCCACATGGTTAGTCCATAGCTCGCAAAGCCTGGTCCTGACTTGCCTGATACAAAACAGCTCTCCAGGACAGGTGCACAGGACCAGAGTGCAACCCACAAGACCTCCAGAGAGAGAGGTTCCTGATTGGGAAATAGAAAGGGAGAGGGAAAGAGAGATACAGTTTAGAGACTCAATGAGAGACCAGGAATTGTGAGGTCTACAGGCAATATAAGGAGATAAGTCCAGGCACCCACATCATATGAGGGGCCCCAAAGGAGATCCTTGGGGTGGAGCCTTCCTACAGGAATTGGAAAGCACTAAACCCCAACTCCAGAAGCTCTGCCTCTAAGATCAACCCACATACCCTAATAGCCAGCACCATCCCCAGGGGTGAGATATTAGCAAAAACCAGACAACCCCACCTACTAGATGAGCAGGAAAGCAGCAAAAATATTGAATTCCAACAGAAGCAATCCTTTTTATTTACTTTGAGATTTTTCTTTTTTTAATATATATTTTTTATTCTAATTAGGTTTACTTGACAGCAGAATGCATTTCAATTCATTGTACACAAATGGAGCACAACTTTTCATTTTACTGGTTGTACACAATATAGAGTTACAGTATATATGCAGTCATACCTGAACCTAGAGCATTGTCCATCACATTTCACCATCTTTCCTGCCCCCATGTCCCGTCCCATCCATTCCTTCCTTTCCCCTTTGACCAAAGTTTGTCCATTCTTCCGTGCCCCGTCCTACATTATGGATCAGCATCCACTTATTAGATAATTCAGCCTTTGGTTTGTTGGGATTGGCTTACTTTGCTAAGCATGATGTTCTCCAACTCCACCCATTTACCTGCAAATGCCATAATTTTATTCTCTTTTAATGCTGAATACTATTCCATTGTGTATATATACCAGTTTCTTTATCCATTCATTTATTGAAGGGCGTCTAGGTTGACTCCACACTTTAGCAATTGTGAATTGTGCTGCTATAAACATTGAAGTGGCTGTGTCACTGTAGTATGCTGTTTTTAAGTCTTTTGGGTATAGATCAAGGAGTGGGATGGCTGGGTCAAATGGTGATTCCATTCCAAGTTTTCTAAGGAATCTCCATACTGCTTTCCAGATTGGTTGCACCAATTTATAGTCCCAACAGCAATGTATGAGTATGCCTTTTCCTCCAAATCCTCACCAACATTTGGTGTTTGTATTCTTGATAACTAACATTCTAACTGACATGAGATGAAATTTTAGAGTAGTTTTGATTTTCATTTCTCTAATGGCTACAGATGTTGAATATTTTTTCATATATTTCTTGATAGATTGTATATCTTCTTCTGAGAAGTTTCTGTTCACTCTTTAGCCCATTTATTGATTAGGTTGTTCTTTTTTTGGTGTTAATATTTTTGAGTTCTTTATATATCCTGGAGGTCAGTGCTCTATCTGATTTGTGTGTGGCAAAAATTTACTCCCAGAATGTACTCTTTCTGTTCACCTCATTGATTATTTCTTTTTCTGAGAAGAAGCTTTTTAGTTTGAATCCATACCACTTGTTAATTCTTGATTTTACTTCTTATGCATTAGGAATCTTGTTAAGGAAATAAGGTCTTAAGCCAAAATGATGAAGATTTGGACCTACTTTCTCTTCTATTAGGCACAGGGTCTCTGGTCTAATTCCTAGGTCCTTGATTCACTTTGAGTTGAATTTTGTGCATGGTGAGAGAAAGTTGTTTAGTTTAATTTTGCTGCATATGGATCTCTAGTTTTCCCAGCATGATTTGTTGAAGAGGCTATCTTTTCTCTAGTGTATGTTTTTGGCACCTTTGTCTAGTATGAGATAACTGTATTTATTGGGTGTTTCTCTGTGTCTTCTATTCTATAACATTGATCTACACGTCTATTTTGGTGCCAATACCATGCTGTTTTTGTTATTATAGTTTTGTAATATAATTTAAAGTATGGTATTGTGATGCCTCCTGCTTCATTCTTCTTGCTAAGGATTGTTTTGGCTGTTCTGGTTTCTTATTTTTCCAAATAAATTTTATGATTGCCTTTTCTATTTCTGTAAGTAATGATGTTGGGATTTCAATTGGAATTGCATTGAATCTGTATAGCACTTTGTGTATACATATTGACGATATTGATTCTGCCTATCCAAAAACATGGGAGATCTTTCCATCTTCTAAGGTTTTGTTTAATTTCTTTCTTTAATATTCTGTAGTTTTCATTGTAGAGCTCTTTCACCTCTTTTGTTAAATTGATCCCAAATATTTCATTTTTGGGAGAGCTACTGTGAATGGGATAATTTTTCTAATTTCTCTTTCAGAGGATTCATCACTGATGTATAGAAATGCATTTGATTTATGGGTATTGATTTTACATCCTAGTACTTTGCTGCATTCATTTGTTAATTCTAGAAGTTTTCTGGTGGAATTTTTTGGATCCTATAAGTAAAGAATCATGTTGTTGGAAAATAATGATAGTTCAATTTCCTCTTTTCCTATTCTTGTCCTTTGAATTTTTTATGTCTATCTAACTGCTCTGGCTAGTTTCAAGGACTATGTTGAATAGAAGTGGTGAAAGAGGGCATCCCTCTCTTGTTCCCTTTTTTAGAGGGAATTCTTCCCATTTTTCCCCATTGAGAATGATGTTGGCTTTCAGTTTTGCATAGATAGCTTTTATAATGTTAAGGCATGTTCCTACTCTCCCTAGTTTTCTAGTGTTTTGAAAATGAAGAGGGACTGTATATTGTCAAATGCTTTCTCAGCATCTATAGAGATAATCCTGTGATTATTGACTTTAAGTCTATTGATGTCATGAATTACATTTATTGATTTCAGTATGTTGAACCAGACTTGCATACTTTTTTGTATACAATTTGCCAAAATAGTATTGAGAATTTTTGCATCAATGTTCATCAGGGATATTGGTGTGAAGTTCTCTTCTTTGATGTGTCTTTGTGTGGTTTTGTAATCAGGGTGATAGAAGCCTCATAGAATGAATTTGAAAGGGTTCCCTCTTTTTCTATTTCATAGAATAATTTGAGGAGTATTGGTATTAATTCTTCTTTGAAGGTCTTGTAGAACTCGGCTGAGAATCCATCTGGTCCTGAGATCTTCTTTGTTGGTAAGCTTTTGATGGCTTCTTTTATTTCCTTGCTTGAAATTGATCTGTTTAAGTTCTGTGTGTTCTTCTGATTCAGTTTGGGCAGATCATATGCCCCAAGAAATTTGTTGGTGTCTTTGGGATTTTCTAATTTACTGGAGTATAGATTTTCAAAATAGTTTCTAATTATCTTCTGTATTTAAATGGTGCTTGTTGTGATATTTCCCTTTGAATCTTGAATTTTAGTAATTTGAATTTTCTTTCTCCTTCTTTAATGATAGCCAAGGGTTTATAAATTTTATTTATTTTTTCAGCATTTTGTTTTGTCAATTTTTTGAATTGTTTCCTTTGTTTCAATTTCATTGATTTCAGCCCTGATTTTAATTATTTCCTGTTTTCTACTTCTTTTGAGGTTGATTTGTTCTTCTTTTCTTAGAGCTTCTTTTCTTTAAGATGTAATGTCAGGTTGAATTTTTCTGCTTTTAATAAATGAACTAAATGCAATTAACTTTCCTTTTAACATAGGCTTCATAGTGGAGATTTTTTATTATTATTATTTTCTTCTTCTTTTCTTTCTCTCTTGCTTTTCCTACCCTCACATCCCCAACATTTGTGAAACCAAGTATTTTTAATGCATTAGGCTACTGAGGACTAGGATATCTGATTAGTGTATTATAGTTGTATTTATACTCTTTTTTCTTCTATTTTTACATTTTTTATTTTTCTTAATTTTTATGTTTCTTTGTTTTTTCGTAGTCTATCTTCCTACTTACTTGTCTTCTCCAAACTCCTTTTCTCTTTTATGCTAGTAGCCAACTTCTTTTGGATTCTTCTTTCACACTTTCTAAGATCTAATAACTCTATATCCACACTTTCTGTTTCCCTAACATCTCATCCTACACTCCAACCCTGGTTCTCTCTACTCTACCAGCAGAAACTGTAGACCACTTTGAAAACCTACTGTTTGTATTGTAGATACTAATTGAACTCATAATTTCTGTATATTGTGACAAAATGTGTTATTAGGAGCTACTTGTTTTAAAGCTGTATACTGTTTGTATTGGGATGTGTTAATATTTGTCTCCCACTCAAAGGAGATGTATTGAAAGCCTGCAAGGAATATATAAACCTATAGGATAAAATCTAACATCTCGGATCCCCAGTGCTAGAAGGGAAGATACATGAACAACATGAAAAAACAAGGAAAAGAAAGTGCCCCACACAAACCAAGATGCTACATTATTAAAATCTATAGTCAGCACAGCAGAAGAAATTTCAGAGGAGTTCAAGATGTACATAATTAAAATGTTCTGTGAATTAAAGGATGATATAAGAGAGCAAACAGGCAGCAATAGATCATTTTGATAAAGAGCTACATAGGCAAATACATGAAGCAAAAAATTACTTCAAAAAGGAGATAGAGATTCTGAAAAAGATTCAAACAAAAATGATTGTAATGAAAGACACAATAAGATAAAATTAGAAACTCAATAGAAAGCTTCACCCACAGATTAGATAACTTGGAAGACAGAACAACAGACAATGAAGACAAAATATGTAATCTTGAAAATATAGTTGACCACATGGTAAAGATGAGAAGAAACCATGAGTAGAACATCTAAGAATTATGGGATAACATGAAAAGACCAAATTTAAGAATTATTGGGATACAGGAAGACATAGAGTTTCAAACCAAAGAATGAACAATTTATTCAATAAAATAATATCAGAAAATGTCCCAAACCTGAAGAACAAATTGGAAAATAAAATACAAGAGGCTTACAGGATAAAAAAAATGCACAAAATCACAATAGATCTACATCAAGACACATTATAATGAAAATGCCTAGTATACAGAATAGGGAAAAAAAAATTGAAAGCCACAAGAGAAAGGAATCAGATTACATATTGGGGGAAACCAATTAGGATCTCTGCATCTTTCTCAACTCAGACCCTTAAAGCCAGAAAATTTTCGAACAACGCATACCAAGCTCTGAAAGAAAATGGATGCCAACCAAAATTTTATATCCAACAAGATTAAGTTTTAGATTTGCTGATGAAATAAAAACCTTCCAAGTTAAACAAAAGTTAAAAGAATTTACAGCAAGAAAGCCTACATCAGAAAACATTCTTGGTAAAATATTCCATGAGGAGGAAATGAAAATAGCAATAAAAATCAGCAAAGGAGGAACTACACTAAAGGAAAAGCCAATCAAAGGAGAAACCTAGTCAAATTAAAAACCAAAAATAATCCAAAATGAATGGGAATAAAAATCATGTCTCAATAATAACCCTGAATGTCAAGGGCCTAAATTCATCAATTAAAAGATATAGACTAGCAGATTGAATTTGAAAAAACATGACTCAACAATATGCTGCCTTCAAGAGACTCATCTCATAGGAAAAGACATCCACAGGCTGAAGGTGAAAGGAGGCGGGGAAATGTATCACTCACATGCACTGCATAAACAAGCAGGGGTTCCCATCCTCATATCAGATACAGTGGACTTCAAACCAAAGTTAGTGAAAAGGGATAAAGGTCATTTCATACTGTTTAAGGGAATCATACATCAAAAAGACATAACAATCATAAATATCTATTACCTAAACAATGGAGCATCTATGCATATCAAACAAACCCTTCTCAACTACAAGAATCAAATAGACCACAACACAATAATACTGGGTAAATTTAACACACCTCTTTCACCACTGTATCTTCCAACAAAAACTAAACAAAGAAACTATAGAATTAAATAAAACAAACAACAATTTAGACTTAACTGACATATATAGAATATTCTATCAACCAGCAAATACACTTTTTTCTCAGCAGCACATGGATCCTTCTCCAAAAAGATCATATACTATGCCACAAAGCTACTCTTAGCAAATATGAAAAAGATAGATATACTACCCTGCACTCTATCCAATCATAATGGAATTGTTGCATCCAACCCGCACCTCTCCCCAAGAAGTGCAGCCCAGACAACTCTGCAAAGCAGCAAAGTTTATTGAGGAAATAGGCACACAGGCCAATCGATTGGGGTCAGCTCTCCTTTCCTTCAGAGAGTGACCCCGAAGTGAGGGTCTCAGAGGTTATTATAGGGTGGGCTAGCTACATGATTCAGAAAAACATGATTTGGTAGGTATTCAACCTATAGTTATTTACAGTTCAACCGTGACAGTGCCTCCTATGTCCCCTTTCAGTTCCTGGAACTTTAGGTAACTGGCCAGGGGGTCTGGCAGCCTGTGGTTTTGCACCCCCATCTGTGAGAAGCAAGCACAGCAAAGCATTAATCACAGAAGCACAAAGAGCAGGTTAGCAAATACATTGCAGGCCTGAGCCAGAGTGACTCCATTTTGTGTTAGGATTTTACAGAATAAAATTAGAAATTAATGACAGATTAAAAATAGAAGCTACTCCAAGACCTTCAGACTAAATGATATGCTATTGCATGACACATGGATAGCAGAAATCATCAGGGATAGGCTTAAAAATTCTTAGAGGTAAATGAGAACTCTGATACAACATATCAAAATCTCTGGGACACTGAGAAGGCAGTGTTAAGAGGAAAATTCATTGCATTAAGATCATTAACTAAAAGAAAAAAAAGTCAACAAATAAATGACCTGACACTACATCCCAAAGCCCTAGAAAAATAGGAACAAACCAACGCCAAAAGAAGTAGAAGATAGGAAATAATTAAAATCAGGGCTGAAATCAATGAAATTGAAACAAAAGAAACAACTCAAAAAATTGACAAAACAAAAAGCTAGTCATTTGAATAAATAAATAGAATTGACAAACCCTTAGCCACTCTAACAAAAAGGAGAGAGAAAACCCAATTTATTAAATTTGTGATGAAAAAGGAAATTTCAAAACAGACTTTATTGAAATACAGAGGATAATTAGAAACTATTCTGAAAATTTATACTCTAGTAAAATAGAAAACTCTGAAGACACCAACAAATTTCAAGAGGCATATGACCTATCCAAACTGAACCAAGAGGACATTGACAACTTAAAAAGATAAATGTTAAGCAAAGAAATAGAAGACGCCGTCAAAAGCCTACCAACCAAGAAAACCCCAGGACCAGACAGATTTTCAGCCGAGTTCTATAAGATTTACAAAGAAGAACTAACATCAATACTCCTCAAATTATTCCATGAAATAGAAAAAGATGAAACCCTTACAAATCCATTCTATGAGGCTAATATCTCCCTGAAATCAAAGCCAGACAGAGACTCATCAAAGATAAAAAATTTCAGACCGGGGCTGGGGCTGTGGCTCAGTGGTAGAACACTTGACTCGCATGCATGAGTCACTGGGTTAGATCCTCATCACCACATACAAATAAATAAAATAAAGATATTACATTCATCTACAACTAAAAAAAAGTTTAAAAAAAATTTCAGACCAATATCCCTGAATAATATAGATGCAAAAATTCTCAATAAAATTTTGGCAAATCGCATACAAAAATATTTTAAAAATAGTGCACCATGATCAAGTGGGGTTCATCCCAGGGAAGCAAGGTTGGTTCAACATATGGAAACCAATGAATTTAATCTATCACATCAATAGACTTAAAGATAAGAATCATATGATTATATCAATTGATGCAGAGAAAGCATTTGACAAAATACAGCACCCTTTCAGGTTCAAAAACACTAAAAAACTAGGGATAATAGAAACATAACTCAATAGCATAAAAGCTATCTATGCCAAACCCAAGGCCAACATCATGCTAGATGGAGAAAAATTGGAAGAATTTCCTCTAAAAATGGGAGTAAGGCAGGGATGCCCTCTTTCACCACTTCTATTCAACACAGTCCTTGAAACTCTAGCAAGAGCAATTAAACAAAAGAAATTAAAGGGATACAAATAGGAAAAGAAGAACTCAAACTATCATTATTTGCTAATGGCATGATACTTAGAGAATCCAAAACATCCCACCAGAAAACTTCTAGAATTAATAAATGAATTCAGCAAAGTAGCAAGATGTAACATCAACACCCATAAATCAAATGCATTTATATACATTTGAGATGAATTCTCTGAAAAAGAAATCATAAAAACTACCCCATTCACAATAGTCTCAAGAAAAAAAAAACAATAAAATATTTGAGAATCAATCTAACAAGAGATGTGAAAGACCTCTACAATGAAAACTACAGGACACTAAAGAAAGAAATTGAAGATCTTAGAAGATAGAAAGATCTCCTATGCTTCTGAATCAATGGAATTAATATTGCCAAAATGACCATACTACCAAAAGCTCTATACAAATTTAAGGTGATTCTAATTAAAATCACAATGTCATTCCTTAGAGAATCAAAAAGACAATCATGAAATTTATTTGGAAAAATAAGGGACTCAGAATAGACAAAGCAATCCTTAGCAAGAGTGAAGGAGGATGCCTCACAATACCAGACTTTAAATACACTACAAAGCTATAGTGACAACACCAGCATGGCACCAAAATAGACATGTAAACCAATGGTACAGAATAGAAGACACAGAGAAAAACCCATATAAATACAATTATCTTATACTAGACAAAGGTATCAAAAACACATACTGGAGAAAACATAGCCTCTCAACAAATGGTGCTGGGAAAACTGGAAATCCATATACAGCAAAATGAAACTAAATCCCTATTTCTCACCATGCACAAAGCTCAACTCAAAGTGGATCAAGGACCTAGGAATTAGACCAGAAACCCTGTACCTAATAGAGGAAAAATTAGGCCCAAACCTTCATCATGTCAGATTAGGCCTTGACTTCCTTAAACAAGAGTCTTAAAGCACAAGAAATTAAATCAAAAATCAATGAATGGGATGGATTCAAACTAGAAAGCTTATTCTCAACAAAAGAAACAATCAATGAGGTGAAGAGAGAGCCTACTATTTTGGGAGCAAATTTTTGCCACATGCACATCTGATAGAGCACTAATCTTCAGGATATTTAAAGAACTCAAAAAACCTAACAATTAAAAAATAAAGAACCCAATCAATAAATGGGCTAAGGAGCTGAACAGATACTTCTCAGAAGAAGATATACAATTGATATCAATGAGCAAATATATGGGCAAATGTTCAACATCTCTAGCAGTTAGAGAAATGCAAATAAAAACTACTCTTAAGATTTCATCTCACTCCAGTCAGAATATCAGTTATCAAGAATACAAGAAACAATAAGTGTTGGTGAGGATGTGGGGAAAAAGGCACACTCATACATTGCTGGTGGGACTGCAAATTGGTGCAACAAATCTGGAAAGCAGTATGGAGATTCCTTAGAAAACTTGGAATGGAATCACCATTGGACCCAGCTATCCCACTCCTTGATCTATACCCAGAAGACTTAAAAACAGCATACTACAGTGACGCAGTCACTTCAATGTTTATAGCAGCATGATTCACAATGGCTAAACTGTGGAATCAACCTAGATGCCCTTCCACAGATGAATGGATAAAGAAACTATGGTATGGATACACAATGAAATATTACTCAGCAGTAAAAGAGAATAAAATCATGGTATTTGTAGGTAAATGGATGGAGTTGGAGAACATCATGCTAAGTGAAGTAAGCCAACCCCAAAAAACCAAAGGCTGAATGTTTTCTCTGATTAGTGGATGATGATTCATAATGAGGGTGGAGTGAGGAGCATAGGAGAAATGGAGGGACTTTGGATAGGGCAAAGGGGAGGGAGAAGAAGAGAGAGGAATGGAGGTAGGAAAGATGGTGGAATGAGATGAACATCAGTACCCTAGGTACATGTATGAACACACAAATGGTGTGACTCTACCTTGTTTACATCCAGAGAAATGAAAAATTGTGCTCCATATGTGTTCTGTGGCTTGATGCATTCTGTTGTTTAAGAATAAAAATAAATAAATTAAAGAAGAATAAGAAGAAACAAAGCCTTGTTAGCATCCATTAAGTTTCCCTTACATCTGTTACACATAATGGGAATTTTGTACCTCGATGCCTAATACTTTATGTAAATTTTGCTTATTTCTTTAACTTAAGCAGTTTATTTGGAAAACTATTCTTTGCCTTCTAGGTTGTTAGATATTCTCTAATCCTTCTGTTAATAATTTTTAACATGATTCCTTAAAGCCAAAAAATAAATGCATATTTTTCCAGTTCTTTTAGACCTGTTGAATCCTGAAAAATGAATTTTTTTCAGATTCAAGTTGATTAATATTCCATGTGCAAATAAAAGCTTGTAGTCATTATGTACTGATTAAGTGAATATTTTAATTATGCTTTTTATTTACACCAAATTCTAACTATTTTGTAGTTTTTATTGTCAGGTATTGAGAAGGAGAGATTAAAATTTCTTGCTATAATTGTGGATTTTTTTATTTGTACTTCCTGCATTACTTTTTAATGTATATTTTGAAGTCATGCTATTGACTGCATACAAATTTAGGATGATCCCCATTTTATCACAATAAATTACCTCTGGTCATATTTTCTTGTTATTCATTTGATTTTCTTATAGCCCCCTATTTCTGAAACAAGTGCGTATGTAGCAGCTATTTTTAGGTTAGCCTCTGAGGAAATGCATTTTTCATCCCTCTTCTTTCATACATTCTTGCCCATATATTAAAAAACATATCCTGCTGGTGGCCCATGCCTTTAATCTCGGTGGCTCTGGAGGATCAAGCAGGAGGATGGAATGTTTGAAGCCAGCTTCAGTCACTTAACAAGACTCTATCTCAAAATAAAAAATAAAAAGGGCCAAAGATGTATCTCAGTGGTAAAGAGCCACAGGGTTCAATACTGAGTACCAAAAAACATAGATAGATAGATAAATAGGTAGATAGATAGATAGATAGATATTTTATTAGAGAAACATACAGTTTGGTTCTGTTGTTGAATTCAGCTTCAAAATATTTGCATTTTTATTATATTCTAACGCATTTGTATGCCATGCTCTATCTGGAATTATACCATAAAACAATTTGTTTTCTGTTTGACGATTGTTTTATTTATTTTTCACTTTTTTCTTATCTTCCCTTGAATTTTTGATTTGTTATTCCCTTTTTTTCCCACAGTTAACTGGATAATTATATATTCATAGTTGCTCTAATACTATTTTAGAGGAACCCCCAGTGATTGCAACACCTGGGACCTTTTCCGAGGTGATCACTTTGTAGAAGATAACTGCTGCCAGTTTCCAAATGTCACTAGAACCTTAGAACAATCTAGATGCAATTATCCATTTGTACTTTGTGCTTTTTAAGAATGTTAATTCCTTAGTTATTTTATAGCCCAAATCATCATTGTTATAACTTTCTTTTATCTGTGTTTATTTCATCAGTCCAGTATCTTCTATTTCTTGTAGATTTCAGTGTGTCATCTGGAGTCATTTTTATTCTTCCCAAAGAAATTACTTATAGCACTTTTTGTAGTACAGATCTAGTGGGGATGAATTCTCTCCCACTTGTTTGCCTAAAAATGTCTTTACTGAATCCTTATTTTAAAATCTAATTTATTAATGTATAATTTATATACAATAAAAACAAATTAAAATAGTGGGGTTTCCATGAAAACTGTTCCACATGTACAGAAGGCTAGCTTTCATTTTCATTTCAATATTGTTCCCCTATAAAGTGCAGAAAATAAAATTTTGATGAAATCCAATTTAACTCTTCTTAGAAATTTTAGCATTATCACATTGCTATGAAAATTTATGTTATATTTTCATCTAAAATTTTAGAGTTTTGCCATTTATATTACTAAATGGTCTAAAAGGACTGAACTTTTAATTTACTCATAGTGTCATGGTATAGGTATATAGTAGCATGATATATATATGTGTGTGTGTATATATTTTTTTATGTGGTTATTCAATAGTGCCAGAACCATGTCTTGAAAAGACTAGGATTTTACTCATTGGGTTAATCTGGCATCTTTGTTAAAGCTATTGTGCATATATTTGTGAGCCTGTGTCTTTCCCTCTATTTGGTTTCATTCATCTATATTTTTCTCCTTAGATTAATCTCGTTCCTTCTGGATTTTTTATATTTTTTATTTATTTTAATTAATTATAGATGACAGTAGAATGCATTTGTGTATTTTGATATCATACATAAATGGAGTATGATTTCTCATTTTTCTGATTGTACATGTTTTAGAATCCCATCAGTCATGCAGTCATATATGTACAAAAGGTAATAATGTCTGTTTCATTCTACTGTCCTTCCTATCCCCATACCTCCTCCCCTCCCTTCCCTTCACTCATCTCTACCTCCTCTAAAGTAACTCTATGCTTCCTTAATGCGCCCCCACATATCTGAGAAAATATTCGGCCTGTGTTTTTTTGGGATTGGCTTATTTCACTTAGCATGATATTCTCCATCTCCATCTATTTGCCATTGTATTTTAACTTTCAGTTATGAAATATATGTCTTCCAAATTTATTCTTAATTTTTAAGGATTCATTTACAAACTTTCAGATATTTTACATTTTAATACAGCATTTGAAACACCTTATCAAATTTAAAGAGCTCCTCAGAGAATTGACTTACCAAATTCAAATCTTCAAATATATGAACCTCAAATCTCTCTCATCATATAACTTGCTTTAATTTCTCTCAGCAGTGTTTTTAAATTTTCAGTGTCCAGATCTTGCTTTCAGTATTTTGTATTTGTAAACTATCAGAATACTAATTTTTATTTTCTTATTGTCTTTCAGTGCATAGAAATATGTTTTCTGCAGTCTTCCCTTATTCCAACATATCTTTGGTAATTTTATTTTTTTTGCACCAGGGATTGAACTCAGGGGCACTCAGTCACTGAGCCACATCCCCAGCCCTATTTTGTATTTTATTTAGAGACAGAGTCTCACTAGGGTGCCAAGCTCCTTGCTTTTGCTGAAGCAGGCTTTGAACTCAAGTAACAAGTAAGAGGTTGATCCTACTGCCTCAACCTCCCAAGCCACTGGGATTACAGAGTGTGCCACTGCACCTGGCTTATTTTGAGCAGGTTTTATAATATGTTATTTGCAAATATTCGCTCAACTTTGAAAAAAAAGAGAATTTACTTCATGTCCTTGACACAGAGCTTTGCACTCTGGTATAATTTCTAATGGGTCTTGAAAATTTTATACATTTATATCTTGTTAAGGATGTTGCTTTTGATGTCCATGAAAGATATTGACCTACAATTTTACTTTCTTTTAAAGTATTTGTCCCATTTTGGTAACAGTATGATGATGACTTTATTATTACATACTTAATATGAAAGGAAAAAGTGTTCTGATCCATTACCTGAATGGTATCTTCTGGAAAACCAACTAATTTTAATCAGTGTGACGTAACTGAAAGATGAACTTTATCAAGTTCCTGATGTGTTAATTGTGATAGTTATAGGAACTAGCATTCATGTGCCATGATTAGTACAGTGTCAATACAAATACACACAGCCGTCTGGGAACAGGCACAGTGGAAGACAGCAATGGTCACCATTCAAGGAGCAGGGTGACCTGAGAGGTTACTCCAAAACAAAGACTAGTAAATTAAGACTGTGAGAAGTAGGAAAGAGGAAGTGTGGAATCAAGGATGGACTAATGTCTTCATAGTCAAGTGGAAGATGAAAAATTATTACCTAAATTTATTAAATCAAGGACCACAACTTTCGACTGTGTTTATCTGATAATAAGGAGATACTTTGTTCATTTGATTATTCTAAAATGAAGGAATTAACAAACAAAACAGGCACTATCCATGATGTCCTGCAGTTTAAATTCTAGTGAGGGAGACATCAAATAGATACAGTCGTTTTAGTACTGAATGTCCTTCAGAGGGGGAAACAGTTCTACTTAGTTCTATTGGGCATGGTTTGGGTTGGGGATCAGGGAACTTCTTACTAAAAGAACAACACTGGAGCAGAACCAAGAAAAAAAGAGAAATCAAAAGAGGCATCTAAATATTCAGTGAGGAGAATTTCATAGGAAAAAATTGGGAAATGCAAAGGCCTGAGTTGACGGAGGTATTCAAACCACAGGAAGGGGAGTCAGGCAGACAGTATAAAGCTGACTCTGTAGGAACCACCAGTGGAAAGAGAATAGAAAACCTTATTGGTTTGGAAATAAAACACAAAATTTGAGATTTAATATACCAACAGACAATAGCCAGACCACAGATAAAAACAGAACTCTGACCCATAATCTGCAGCAACTTGCCAAGGAAAGAAATTCTTATCTAGGAAAACCCAGGAGAATAGCTGCTAAAGATCAGACTTGCTGAAAGCCATATTACTGTCTGTAATGACAATCCAAGAAGCTGAACTTCTGCAATAATTGGCTCAAAATATCAGGATGTGGTTTATAACTCACAGCTTTTTAAATCTTTGACCTTGCTTCCCAAAAGGATCAACAAATGTAAGCTGAATATGCACCCCTAACTAAACACAGAGGATACCCAGCATCTCATGAGCCCACTTGTAACTCCCCACACCACGGGACAGCAAGCACAGCAGACCAGAGTCAGTCCTTTCTGTCAACAAAATGAGCCCACTCCTCTGCTTGCCCTTGAGTCTTGGTCAAATGCAAGTGACATTGATCAAATCACTCACTACAGCAAGTAAAGAATAAACAGCCTTTGCTTTTTAAAATCTGATAGCATTTTATTTCCATAATAAAATGTAAGTGGTATAAAAACTAAAAACAGTATGGGATATAGTTTTAGTCAAAAGTAAAACCTGAATATGTGAGTTCATATAACAGTAAGAATAAAATGGAATGTTAAAACCATAAAATCAAAACATTGGATGGGTTTGGTGACACATGCCTATAATCCCAGCAATTTGGGAGGCTGAGGTAGGAGGATTGTGAGTTCAAAGCCAACCTCAGCAGATTAACGAGGCACTTAGCAATTCAGCAAGATCATGACTCTAAATAGAATATAAAAAAGGGCTGGGGATGTGGCTCAGTGTTTAAGCACCCCTGGGTTCAATCCCCAGTATGCACCCCCTAAAATCAAAACATTATAAACTTTGGTCTGCCCAGAAATGTACAAAGATTTATCGGTATCAACTCCAGCTGAAAGCAGCTATCCACAAGTCTTGAAAATTTATTGTATTCTCTGAATTTACCGTTTTAGGGGATGACAGTTTGACCCAATTATTCATTGTTTATTTTGTCACCATTGTTCCAGGGACATGCCTAGTGGTGCCTGCTGAGCCTTTAAATGAAGTCCGTGCCTCATTTCTGTAGGTGGAAATACCCAATGAGAAAGAAAAACCATGAGTAAGACCCTTATCAAATCTTTGTTATTATGTCTTCTTTGCTCTGTTCTCTATTAAAAATATGATGAAAACATTAAAACATAAGATCATTATTTAAAGCTCTGCCAAGTACTTACAGTATCCTCTGCCTGATTCAGATCTTGAGAAGTTCATAGCAGGTTGGTTTTAAATTAATCAGATGTTTCCCTCCCCATAGGTTAAGATATTTCAGTATGTGTAGTAAAAGCCAATTCGTGAAAGTCATGTGACTAGGACAATGGATATCTTTCTAACCAACAAAGTAAAAAGCATAACGTATATGCTAGACTCAAAAATATTTCAATTCTATGCAAAACAAAAACATTTTGTCACTTCAGCTAAGCTTTGGCCTGGCAATAAAATGTTAATAACAACAGATATTTCTAAAAGTCACTGAATATTTCACAATAGGCAAAAATGTTACTGATTTGAAGTGAATGACATGATTTGATTCAAACCATGCTTCCATGTTCTATTGATTATAACATTTTTAAAAATCTACCATTTTAATGGCTTATTTTACTAGTGTTGTTAGTTCTTACAGACTCACATTCTTGGAGGGGGGAAACACAACATCAGAAACAAAACAACTATGCAAAATACTTGGAGAAAGAATTTCATGTTGGCATTAAGGCAAAGATTTTTATTACTGATTCTTTTCTCATAAAAAGAAAAAGAAAAAAAGACAACATTCGGGGCTGGGATTGTAGCTCAGTGGTAGAGTGCTTACCTCACAAGTGTGGGGCCTTGGGTCCAATTCTCAGCACCACATAAAAAGAAATAAAATAAAGATATTGTGTCCATTTACAAGTAAAAAAGAACTTAAAAAAATTAAAAAAAGAACCAAAAACATTGATTTAAACACTTAAATATCCACAAGGAAAGGCAGAAACTTCACACTCAGTTTCCGTTGCTTCCTACATTCTTCATCAACAGCAGTCACATTCTGCATTTGGACCTTTTTTTCTTTTGTCATGTTTAATGTTGAAAGACAAAAGTGATATATCACTTTTTATAAAATAATTTACAACACGAGCTAGTCATAAGCCCACAAATACAATCATGGAACAGGCTTTCTTTATCCTACTGAATGAGTCCTACTCTGGGCATCTACTGGAGCAACTCATCTGGCTCTTATCCTCCTTTTCTGAAAAGACAGAGAGAACCTGACATGTACCTATCCATCTTCATGGGAGAGGATGAGAGAACAAATTATGAAGACCTGTTTGACCTGGCTTTTGTTGATTTCCTGGTTTCTGATTTGTTCAAATGTACATCATACAAATTCCCACACACTTGCACACATACACACATCTCCTGTGCTCCACAATGTGTGAGCAGACTACAAATACATGTACCACAAACTATAGAAATCTTATGAGTGCAACTAGGGAGTCCTTAAGCTATAAAGACCAGACAGGGAGGGGGTGGAGTTGTGGCTCAGTGGTAGAGCACTTGCCTAGCATGTGTGAGGCATTGGGTTAGATTCTCAGCACCACATATAAATAAATGAATAAAGTAAAGGTCCATCAACAACTAAAAAAAAAAAAATTAAAAAAAAAAGACCAGACAGGGAAAGAAGAAAAGTGTGACAGGTCACCTATTTGAGAATCTCAGTTTGTCTTCAGGACTAAGATGGATCCTCTGACAGAGTTCATCAGGATCCTGAGGGATAATAGAGTGACTATCTTATCTTGTTACTAAATTCAATATTGCTGACCATGTACTTTCTTTAAATGTGGCTAAACTTCATAAAAGAAGTGGGAGTGCTTTTACTACCCATTACTTATGGTATTTTCCTATGTACAATTATTAATCAGCTATTATTAGAAAGTATTTTTTGGACTTCAGAGTTTAGAATTTACAATGCCTCAGTTAGCCATCATGTTAAAATTTTAGAAATGATTAATTGATGTTGTCAAATATGAGGGAATAGCTGCCCCAAAGGGCTATGAGAAAGCATTTTCAGAAACTCTGACACAATAGGCTTTAAGGGGACAGGACAGGACAAAGCTCAGAGCACTCAGTCCTTTTCGAAATTAGTTTCTTATACTCTTCTAGATTTTATCACCAAAGTGAATTAAGTTTGGCTTGGATTTTATTCTTTTCCAGGAGCTGAGTTCTGCAGTATTAAACTATGCATGAACTAACACTAAACAAGAACAATATAGTACAGAAAACAATAGTGACGTAATGAACTCTCAGCCATGACACACAACTACAAATGCCATCTTGAAGAGTAAAGAAGCCCCATACTTACTGTACTGAAATTTTCAGTGTCAGAGAAGACTTACTTAGTTATTCTTGGTGATTAATAATAAAATTCCTAATAGCACATTGGTAGATGCAGAAAAGGAAAAAGAGACAGATGCACGGTAATTTGACAGTAGTTCAAGAGCAGTCTTCCTATGGAGGTTTTAAACACAATGTCTGGGAGAATACTAAGCTCTTTCTTCTCTTTGTCTTCATAACCTGGATGATTCTTTGTTTTTTTGGACTGAAGTTGAGCCTCCTGGTTTACAAATGTATAAATTAATATGATCGACTAATATTTACATGACACAACATATCTCCCTGGCTAAGATCCCAGACTCTGGAGTCAGAACACAGATGCTAATAAAGGAGAAAGCATGGAGAGGTTAGTTCCAATTAATAAATATTATTTGTAGATATACCACGACCCAGGATCGAACAATGAACATTCAGAAATACAGCCTTTAAATAGGCACACAAGAACATAATTCTTGTAAAACATGTCTTTCAGTAGATAGAGATACACAATTAACCAAAATAGGATGGAGAAGTTCACTGAGTGGTGGGTGTTCTTATAGAGGGGGACCATGACACCAAGAGAATGCTTAGGAACCACTTCAGAGTAGGGTTCAGGGAAAGTGTCTCTTAGAAGATGAGTTAGTTTGAGGAATAAAAAGAAGGAAGAGGTCATAGTCAGATACTAAGATAAAACCCACCAAGAGGAAGGAAGTGCTGTCACCTGGATCCAAGATGAAAAGACACTGATTAGATATCATAAATGCACATCATGGTCAACACTACATGTGACATCTTTTACATTCCAATCATGATACTCTGTTTTTCTTCTGTATATTAAAAAAAAAGACATTGATTATCTTAAGAATTGATGTTATGTTTTAAATGCAGGGACTACTTTGTGCACAAACAAGAGTGCTAACAGTGTGCTATAACTTAAATTAATGTTAATTCCTAGCAATAACAAATATTAAAACCTATTTTCATTTGGCATACAAATTATATCATTCTATTTATAATTCTAGCGCACTTTCTAGGGAAATCTGATTAATGTTCTGTCTACTCTAACCGAATAGACTAAGCTCTCAGTCACATTTAATATTTGGTTAATGCCATTTTATTAATCTTTTAAAAGCATTTTTGAATGTAATCTGTTCAATAGTCATTTAAAGCTTTTCAGAGCCAAATTGGGCAAGAATTAAGTCTAATCAGCAAACTACTCTGAAGGATTTAAACTGTTCTTATGAATTCAGCATATTTAAATTAGTATGTTAAGTCCAAATCAGTTGAACAATTTACAGCACACATTTTATCAACAGCACACATTTTTCTCACATATATTAGTATAAAATCACAACAGTAAGATATGTTACCCAATTCTAGTTTGAATGGTCAATTGTAATTCACTAACCTTGAATACATAATGGGCACTTTATCGATCAATCACAAATTATTTCAATGATGGTAAGATATTCCTAGCACTCTTTGAATAGGCATTTGAAAAAAAAGGAGATTATGCATCTTTCATTAATGTACCATAATCACCAAAATTCATCCATCTTCAGAATTTTTTAAGCACAAATGAGTAACTCCCAAGCTATTTTCCTCAGAACATTCTCCAGTACATCAGTTGTATGTTCTTCTATTTTTTCTTTTTCTTTTTAATTTTAATTTGATTTTTAATTTTTTTAATTTTAATCAGCTTTTCTGATTTAGTATTTCTGTCTTCAGTCTTCTCTTGTCAACTATTATTGAATGTGGAAAATCCCAGAGAACTTCCAGTAGGCTTTTTGAACTGCATCCATTCAGGAACAGCAAAGCAAATTATTCTTGGTGATTGAGATCAGTTACAAAAGCTAACACAATGACAACCATATTCATTTATTCATTAATGTGATGAGAAAAACTAAGAAGAAAAAATTCTCTCAATTTAGTAAAATGGTAATTATGTCCATATATCTTTTGGACTTTGGAACATGTATTTATTTAATGCAACATATATCAACATTGACTGTTGCTTTTAGAATTCTGGTCACTCAGCAATTTCAGTAGCCATATTATTCTTTTTTTTTTAATTTTTTTTGGTTGTTGATGGATCTTTATTTTATTCATTTACTATTTATATGTGGTGCTGAGGAACGAACCCAGGACCTCACGCATGCTAGGCAAGCACTCTACCACTGAGCTACAGCTACAGCCCCCATATTATTCTTGATGTAAAATAAAATGTGTTCAACCCACAAGGAGCCCACACATTATGTCCCTCACCTCTTTGTAACTGAGCACACTAAATGGGCACACATGAACTTGGAAATGAGGTTGGTGTTCTTGATCATTTAACACATTTTTTGAAAACATCTCTTCATGGATGTTCATGGTGGGCCTTTTCTGTGACTGACAACCTGGGAAGCCCAATAATTAAAACCTCTGAAGTCCTCTGGCAACTCTTTTCCCACCAAGATTAGACAGTCAAGTGTATTTCCCAATAGTGCAATCTACTAGAATAATTCCTCATAATCTTGCCTTTCTGGATTCCTCCTTACTAGGGATGTATAGAGTATCTCAACTCTTCTGGCTAGCCTAAACATACAGGGAAGGCCCACACATCTTCCTTCTCTGATAACTAGGCATGGAAAATAGCCACTGAGGCCACAGATATGGTTAGAGGACAAGAAAGGCTGAAGAAAAAGGTTTCAGTAGTGCTCTCCTTACCTGTGGCTTTGTTTTCTGCAATTTCAGTTACCCAGGGTCTGAAAATATTAAATGGAAAATTCCCTAAATAAAAAGGTCATAAATTTTAAATTGCATGATGAAATCTCACTCAGGCAGCTCTGACCCTCCTAGAATGCAAATTGGCCCTTAGGTCAGCATGCTCAAGTTGTTTTTGCTACTTGACTGTCCTTCATTTGGTGGCCACCTTGTTGTCAGGTCTAGGGTTGTAGCATTGGTGTTCAGGTAACACACAGTAGCTAATGCTGCTTCACAGTCCTGTGTTATTCACCTCACTTCATCTCACCATCTGGGCATCCATCATCTCACATTATCACTAGAAGGGTGAACACATGCAATAAGCTATATTAAGACAGTGGAAGAGACAGAGACCACATTCACAGAACTTTTATCATGGTATATTATTATAATTCTGAATTTTATTATTATTTATTATTGGTTAATCTCTTATTGTGCCTAATTTATAGACTTAACTTTATCACAACTATCTATGTATAGGAGAAAACAGTATATATGGGATTTGGTGCCATCTCCAGCTTCAGGAGCCACTGGAATGTCAGAAGGTATTTGCTTGGATAACCAGGGCTACTGTTCATGGAAATATGTCCTGCATCCTGACATGCATTGTTTGTGTTAGTGGGTCTACTGATTTAAGTGTACATGCTGTTTAAAATGGGTTGTTGCCAAACATATTTGACTTTTTGTTTTTGTGTCTCACATAATAATCAGGCCATGACAGAAAACTAAAGTGGCATTGTCACTGTCAGACCTCCAATTTTATCTGGACCCACATAGCAAACCTACCTATTTTAAAAAGGAGAATAACTATTGGTAGAAGAAGAAATGTCCTTGTTCAAAAACCCTCTTCATTTTCTCTGCTCTGCTCATGAGGACTTTCATCAAGGAACCCAATTTACGGCAGGCCGCTCCAATATCAGAGATTTGATAGTTTCTAACATTTGGTACAATCTCTGGATCTCTGCATACTTTTGTAGTTATCCCACTCAAAACTAGAAAATGTATGGATAACCCATAGAATGCATTGCAAACAGCACACACAACTATGGTATATTCCTCAATCAGCAAATGAGCCTACCAATCCTGGGTCTCTTTCTCTTAGCAAAATCATAAGGTCAAGCAGATTGTCTCTCACTCTAAATGGAAGAAATGGACCTTCTCAAGACCATGGAAATTCTAAAGTATTCATTGATTTAATAGGTCTATGAAATTTTCAAAATCATTTCCCACCCTCTGGCTCATGTGTCAATAAAAAATCGTGTGCATTTGCCTTATCTTGTTCAACAATCCAACTAGCTCAGTGCCATGAGGTATGTAAACCATTGCTGTATTTTGTACAATAGCAACCTGACCAGTGGGTTACTGTGAGGGAAGTCAGGAGAATAACTATAATTTCAATATAAGAAAACTTAATTATGCTGCTGTCTCTACTAGAAGAAGGAAAATTGTTCTTGTTTTCTTATTTTAAAGAAGTAGAAATAAATATTTTTCTAGGTCAACAATTACATATAAGCATCAATGTTGGCACTGATTTGCCCAAATTAAAAATAATGTATCTGGGAAAGCATCTGTAATTGATGTTAAAATCTGACTATTAATATTTTCTCTAAAGTTGGCCTGAATTTTGACCTTTAAAAAAATCACCTCCCTTGAGATTTTCAAGTTTTTAACGATAGCCCTGACTTCTTCAATTTGAGGGGGATGTGGTATTGCTTTACATATATATATATTTGCCAACGTTTGGAATTAAATAATTAGTTACATGAACTTTCTTCACCTTAGTGAATAATAGCCTTGCTGAACCAGGGACTCAAAGGCATATTCTTCCAGATAGTTTATGTTCATTCCCACTATGTACATCAACTAGGAAAACAGGTATAGTCAGGGTTCCCATGTACATTGACCATGCTAAGAAAATATTCAAAGCTGGGACTACATCTATCTTCTGACCTCCTTAAGAACCAAATGCTTTTTGGTTGTTTTGTTATGTTCTGGTTTTTCTTTAATTTGCCAAGTTCCAGCACAGGTTTATACTGAGAATCACACATGGTAATGTGAGTTCTGAGTATTTTTTTCCCCCAGTCCAAGCTTAGTGAATGATTAAGAGTTTGGGGAAAGTTTGGTAGAAAAACAGCAGTACATATTTGGAACTGTATTTTTGACAAGGCATTCAGATTGTTTCCTCAATCAATTAATATATTTTTTTATTTTTATTTTTTAACAACTTGCTTCTGGGAACTGAGAAATAAGTGGGATTATACATCATGATGACCTGACTTAGAGCTTCTCTATTTGTGTTATTTATCATCTTATGAGACTGCTCATCCTTCAGTGCCATGGGCTTTGTGATCAATTGAGAACTGTCACACACTGAATTTCTAAATCTTCCATTAGAATTCCTGCAATAAGTATGTCAGCCCCAGTAGACACGTTCTGGTAGAAGGTGTTCTTTTCCTAAAGGTGTTGCTGAATCCTTTGGTGAAAAGTGTGCTCTGATTTTCTGGGTTAGGGTAGTGGATAGGAATTGGCTGAGAAGTTTATAAACACCAACTGTACCCCATTATCCCCATCTTCCTGATCTTGCAGCCCTTTGCTTGTATATTATGCACAGGAAGTTCTGGTATCCCTTTCTCACTCACTCTGTTCCATTTGTTTTCAGACCAATAGACCCAGCATAAATGGGAATTTCATGGAAATGAAAATCTGTAATTTCCATCTTTGACCAGCAGAATTCTAACATGGTCCCAAAGATTCCTACACCCTGTTGTGCATGTGAATACGACTTCTCCAATTTGGTTATTAATCAATCTATTATAACTTATTTCATATGAGACTATCTTGGGTAGATCTGATCTAATGCCATGAACCCTTTTAAGAGGATAAAGCATTGAAAACATTTTGATTCTAGCATCAGAGAAGAGAATCCAATAGCCATGTCCAGAACTACATGTTGATAAAGGTGGACTCTAGAAGCTAAGGGACTCAGTCCTACAATCTCAAGGAATTAAATTCTACTGATAACCTGGATAATTTTGAAAAATAATAAAAAGTTTAATATTCAGACCACATTTCAAAAGACTAACCAACCTAGATGCCCTTCAACAGATAAAGAAAACTATGGATAAAGAAAACATGGTACATATATATAATGGAGTATTACTTAGCCATAAAGAAAAATGATATTATGGTATTTGCTGGAAAATGAATGGAACTGGAGATTATCATGCTAAGTGAAATAAGCCAAAAAGTCAAAAGTTGAATGTTTTCTCTAACATGTAGAAGCTAATCCAAAATAAGGGGGGATATTAAAAAAAAAGAAGAATGATCAGTGAATTAGATGAAGGAGATTGAAGGGAAAAGAAGAAGATGGGGTAAAGAAAGACAGAGAAGTGAATCTGACCTAATTTTCCTATGTACATATATTATTATTTCACAGTGAAAATCACCATCATGTATATTCACAGGACACTATTTTTTTTAAAGCTATAAGTAAATAGCAGAAGGATCAATAGAGTAGAGGGAAGGGAACGGAAAGAGGGAGGAGAGGAGGAAAAGAGGAAGTACTGAAGACTGAATTAGAACACATTATACTCCATGCTTTTATAATTATGTCAAAATGAATCCTAATCTTATGTATAACTAAAGAGAACCAATAAAAATGGAAAAAATTAAGTAAACACATTATGTAAAAATTGGAAAAAAAAATGATGAATCTTTAAAGAGCTTGAGCAGATGACCCAATATGCTGTGCCTAAGCAGCTGACCCAAGTTGCAGTAATTAGAAATGCTAAGGGTGACACCAAGCAACCCATGTTTTGATAGCCCCTGAATGTAAGATACACACAATGAACATACAGGCTCTTAATAGCCCTTAAATAAACTTATCAAATCCCTAGCCCTATGTATATATCTAGAGCGATCATTTCAGGAATATTCAATTTCAGATAATATTTTCTTTGGTCTGACACCCTAAAAATTCATTCCCATATGTTCTCCATATTCATGCCAAAAACAGTGTCAAGATGTAAGTGTATAAACTCTCTTCCAAGGAGAGCAGGTTTTACACGTATCCATCTGGGAGTTGCTGGGATCCAGCTATAGTTAAGGAGCATTGGTAGAAACGGTGTGGGAAATGCTCTAGTGAACTGCCTGGGTCCCTGGGGGGTCCCTGTGCTCATCTCTCAACTGCAGGAAACCTTGTCTGCCATGGCTCACAGATGAATCTCTCTTTAGGAATTGCCATGAACCAAAGAGAGCTGCTTCACCAAGGTCACAGCTTGCACTAGGTTGTTTCTAAAGAAAGTCACGACACCATCCCAATCCTGCCTGTCTTTCACGGTGAGAATTTGACACTCTTACTGAAAAAAGTAAAACCTATTCTCACTTTCCTTGAACTGAACTGTCTCTGTATGTTGCTTTGAACAAAAGATTATGATAGAACTAGGCGGGGATTTCCAAGGCTTTAGTGGTCTCTGTTTATTTGTTTATTTATTTTCTGTTGGAAAGTTCCCTAGTGGAATTTTCTTTGGATTCCAACCTAGAGTCACAAGGAGAGGAAATCTCTGGAAAAGCAACTGAGTCCTAGTCACAATGAAATGACCAACCTAATACAAACACGTGTGATTTCAAGTGAGATGAAAAGAATCACGAGGTCCTACACAGAATCATGAAAAAAAGAATTGTTTTTACTTATGTTTTACATTTTTTGGACAGTTTCTAATATGGTAATATAAGAATTAAAAAAAAATACCTCTTCCCAGGGAAAAACCTACATCCAATGGCTGATGGATGTGAGGATAAAGAGCCTGGTTTCTTTTCCTCAATTCAGGAGCCCTTGGAAGGGCCCCATGAGCTTCAGAGCTTCTGCTATGGTCAGTTGGTCTCTCTGAGGCAGTGCACTGAAATTCCATCTCTCATGGTGCTTCCCCTGTAGCCTCATTCCCTCATTTGTGTTTCTCCTCCAACATCTCTCTCTTCTCCTCACCCAGCACTTTATTCATTAATTTCCTTGTAGTTCGGTGATCACTACAATCAGTCCTTGGGATGCATTTCCAATGCATGTTCTGAAGCTGTATCTACTTTACAGGTACCTGATCCAAGTCGAAGTGCACCCTGAGATAGGAAATCAAAGTCTACTTTTACCAGCAGTCTGTGGATGTACCCCTAATACAGTCCACAAGTCAGCTCACAGCCAATAATTATCAATCTGTCTTATGGATCCTGAAAATCCCCCAAAAGCTCACGTGTTGAAGGCTTGGTCTCCAATGCAGCAACGTTCAAAAGTGGGGTTTTTTGACATCATGAAGCCTCTGACCCATTGAACTATTGATGGTTGAATGGATAACTGGGGTGCAGTGGCTTCTGTGGGAGCTGGAACCTTATTGAAGGAAGTGGGTCTCTGAGGGTACACCCCAGAGGGACATTTTTTCTCTGGCCCTTTTCTCTTTCCCTCTTCCCTTCTCTCTTCTCTCTCTTTCTCTGCTTCCTCACTGCCATGAAGTAAGCAGCCTTCCTCTGATGCACCCTTCAGCCTGATGTCCTGCCTTCCTTCAGGCCAAAACAATGGAACCAGCCCACCATGGACTGAAATCTCTGAAACCAGGAGCAAAATAAGTATTTCCTCTTTTAAGTTGTTTTTCTCAGGCATTTTGTTACAGTGATGAAAATATGACTAATACAAAAGGTTAGCATAGCTATTGTGTCTCATCTACATTTTTCCCCATGCCCTGTCCTCCACTTGTTTTCTATCCCATGATACCATCAGTGATAATTTGTGTGATTGTTACACACCAATCTATGCCATATTTTACTAATTCTCATTTCCTTCTGGCATGCAGATTTTCTGGGAAATTTTCAGTGAGCCTCCCTATCTCATAATTTTATTTTTGTGATCACTAACTACCAATTGCCATCTCCATTTTGGTATTTTTAAAAAAGCAGTAGCACATTTTAAAAATGAAATTCAAAAACAATAAAAAGACTGTTTACAGAGGTATGGGCAAGATTAAAGAAATGAAGAGAGGATCATAAAACTTCCAGAAACTAGCAAGAGCAGGGAATCATTAACAGCCCTGGGTCTGCAGGTGGGCAGGGAAACAGCACTTTGATTAGAAAGCAGTTACTGTTGCAGTTCTGGAGGGAAAGCCACCAGGAAGAAGCTAGAGCCACCAGTGAGGGACCAGAGTCACTTCCAAGCCCCAGAGAAGAAAAGGGATCATTGGCTGCCTCCCTGTATCGCCTTGGCACCCAACTGGCATAGCCAAGCTGAAGTCAGAGAGCAAAGGATCCAGGTCCTGCAGGTGACAGAAGTTAGTCTCCCAGGACAAAGAGAGAAGAGAATGACAAGGTAGGAATGGATCTGGAGAGACAGGGGAGAACCAAGTATTGTATCTTCCTTCTTTATGTTTCATCATCCATCTTTCCCCCATGCCAGCCATCTTCACTTTAATTTGTTTACTGTAACAGACTTTTATTAGATTCCTTTCTTTGTATATGCCTGCATCTACCCTTTCTTTCTGATTTCTGCCTTTTCTTTTTTTTAAAATACATTTCTTAGTTGTAGATGGACACAATACCTTTATATTTTTAAATTTTTATGTGATGCTGAGGATCAAACTGAGTGCCTCACACGTTGTAGGCAAGCACTCTACCACTGAGCCATAGCCACAGCCCCTTGCCTTTTCTTATTTTATTCCCATCTCTCTTATTTTTACTCTCTGATAAAATGTACTCAAAGTCTAAGAAAACCAAAGCATGGTTCTCAGTATGATGTGAGATTCAGCATGTGAAGTAACAGTCTCACAAGCTTAGGCTTTGCAATCGCGTTGAACAACCAGTACCATAACTATACTGAAAAAGTTAAAAGCAGACAATTTTATAAGGCCCTATTCTGTTCCAGTGCTATATTATTTTGGGTGGTGGGGTTGAGGTATCAGGAATTGAATTCAGGGGCACTTGACCACTGAGCCACATCACAGCCTTAAATTTTAGACTTTATTTAGAGACACGGTCTCACTGAGTAGTTTACCATCTCACTTTTGTGGAGGCTGGCTTTGAACTCACGATTCTCCTGCCTCAGCCTCCTGAGCTGCTGAAATTACAGGTATGCGTCACCATGCCCAGCTCAGTTGCTATATTCTGTACACATTTACAAAAGCAGCTGAAATGATAAATTTAAATAAAATCAATATTGAAGTGCATATAAAATATGACTATGTATTGACATTTGCTATGTCATTAATATATGATTTCGAGACTACTAATCAAATATATATACTTATATCTTACATTGTTAATACATTAAATGAAGAATCAAAACTTGCATTATTTTTGGATTTAACAGCAAGTTCAGCACAATGATCGATTTCCAATAGGTATTTGCTTTTTATTCATATGAATGAGAATTTCATACAATTTTTGGATTGCAAGATTATGATCATGCAGTTAGAAAATATGATGGCTTGGTCTTAGATCAAGCTTAGATGTGCATATTATCAAGTTTGCATTCATTCATCATCATTAGAAATTCATAGGAACAAAACATGTTTGTGTCATATTTGCAACATGATAGAAAATCCACTCCATATTATAACTTTAGAACCATGTGAATATAATAGGCAATTCCAATTCACATAAGAGTTTCAGAGCACTTAATAAGAAAACAGTAGTGTAAAATCAAACATACTTAACTTTTGTTTTCTGAAAAAACAATTTTCATTTTTGCTAGCCCATATTTTGTTTCATATTTGATGAAAAGCTTTTTCAGAATAACAAAAATGAAAATAAACAGGAAAGTCATTCTTAAAATCCAATTGTTTTTCCTTCAAAGGAAAATATATATAATTTTAATTAAGTGTAACAATAATTTATAATGCAAACATGAAACGTATGGATATAGCATGAATTTGAAAAAATAATGAAAAAATAACCAAAAGATGATTTCTACAATATTTATAATATCATTTAATATGTTTAATGATGTTTCTATGAAGGGTCATGAAAATTATTTTATTTTTATGATTACAAAATTCTTCCTTCTATATGCAAATGGAGAATGTTGTAATGATCACTATTACTACATCAGAACGATGTTACTGCGAAGAGCTTGCATTTCTCTCTGTCTCACCAAGAAGGATAACATAGAGGGGTTTGCCCTTGCTCCACAGAATCAACTGGATTCAATGCATTGGGAAATGTGAACTTCCAGATCCAAATTAATTTAGCATTCACAGATTATTGAAATTCCAAGGTCAAACCTCTTAACAGACACAGAGTTGCACTTTTCTGTAGGAAAAAAATTATATACGTGTTAGAAGCAAAATCATGAAATGCTCCCTTCCTGTTTAGAGCCTCTTGGAAAAAAAAATTTTTTTTCTGTACTGGTGATTGAACCCAGGGGCACTTAACCTTGAGCAACATCCCCAGCCTTATTTTGTATTTTATTTAGAGACAGGGTCTTACTAAGGTGCTTTGGGCCTCACTGTTGCTAAGGTTGGCTTTGAACTTGTGATCCTCCTGCCTCAGCCTACTGAGTAGCTGGGACTATAGCATGCACCACCACACCTAAGTAAAACTTTCATTTTTAGCAAAAGAAACTATAGTCATGGATAGGAGGTTGAATATAAGATATGGAATAAATTGGATGAGATAATATTAAAGTATAGAGAAACAATATATATGTATATTTAATATATATTTTATATCTATACTTACATGTCCATATACACATACATTTTCAGTAAGTTAGTTTCAAAGACAACATCACATAATAATTATTTTAACACATTTCAAGATATTGTACATAATAACTGAAAAATATTATTGTCAAAACTGTAATGACAAACCTTTACTAATTTTCACTTTCTGACAAGGAGGTATTTTGTAGCCTTCTGTAATTTCCTGTTGTAATGCTCTGTAATTGTTTCATCTTTATCAAAACCCTGTCTAGTAAGGGATGTCAAGTGTAATATAATTCTCCATTTAGGAGTCTTCTGAGCAACTGTCCTTTTTGTAGTGATCATGACAAGAAGATCAAAGAGTAACTCACCTAATCAGGTGTTTTTTAAAACCCACACCCCAATTAACATAAAGAAAGGAGATTTCAGTGCTTCTGGGAAAGCTGCTGCTCCACCTAATTGAAATCTATCAAACACAACAGAGGAAAGAGCTGGAATAATCCCGTTCTTCAAGAAACCTTGACATACGTTTCTTCTCTCAATAAATGGATTTCAGGTATTACTCAGACATGAAAGTAGGACTTGCTGAGTGTGACCAGCTTTGGGATGTGGAAACAGAATCGGGTGCACTAAAAAGAATCATTACCTCAGTAAGTAAAGGAAAATATGATCATATATTTTGTGGAAGGAATTAAAATTTCTTTGGAACCCTAAAATTCTGACATATGTTCATGGATAGTAAATCAAGTTAAAAATAAAGCCAATTGTTAGAAGTTTTAGAGGAAAAGAAGTCCCCTTGTGTTAGTTCCATAGGTTTGCCATAACAAAATAACATAGACTGGGTGGTTTAAACAACAGCAGCCATAGAAAATCACTTTCCTTTTTTACAATTTTGGAGTCTGGAACTCTGTTTGAGAAGCCCGCAGGGTTGGCTTCTGCTAAGGACTCTGGTAAAAAATGGTATCTTCTCTCTATGTCCTCATGTGGCCCTTCCTGCTGCCAGGCCTCCCTGGGGTCTCCTCTTATGAAGGCACCACTCTTGTTCCTTTAGGGTCTA
Organism: Xerus rutilus; assembly: GCA_028644305.1. NCBI lineage: Eukaryota > Metazoa > Chordata > Mammalia > Rodentia > Sciuridae > Xerus > Xerus rutilus. The sequence goes on along the minus strand of CM053405.1, from coordinate 8,854,273 downwards.
CCCTTTAGGTTCCCATGTAACTCTTATCACCTTTTTAAAAGCCTTTCTCTAAGCCGGGCATGAAGGCGTATGCCTGTAATCCCAGCACTTTGGGAGGCTGAGACAGGAGAATTGTGAGTTCAAAGCCAGCCTCAACAACAGTGAGGTGCTAAGCAACTCAGTGAGACCCTGTCTCTACATAAAACACAAAATAGGGCTGAGGATATGGCTCAGTGGTCAAGTGGCCCTGAGTTCAATCCCTGGCGCAAAAAAAAAAAAAAAAAAACCTTTCTCTAAATACAGACACGTGCTTAGGGACAGGGAATCAGGGCTTCAACATACAAATTTGTGGGGGAGTAAGATAATTCAGTCTGTAATATGCCTGAAGTTTGTAGTAAAATTAAGGAATTTTCTAAATCAACCTAAAAAAACTTTTAAAATTTTCTGCTTTCAGCAGTATTGCACAAAGTAAACTTAATTCCAACACATTAGATTCCCTGATCTATAAAATTCTCCTTAAAGCATCTCAAATTCTTTTTTGATAAAACATTAAATTATACACATGGGAAAGTTTCACAGTCTTGTTGCCAGGGTTTCACATGTGAAGATTGTTCAAACTTTGTTCTGTTGCTTCATCTGCTCCTCAACATTCTCTCTTAATTTCACACACTGAGCATCCAGGATACTCTTGAATGCGTGGTATTCAGCCCTTCATCGTTTTAATGTAGGCATTAAACTGCACTGACTGAAATCATATTCAGAGTTCCGCTGCTGTAGAAACCGTCTTCTCCAAATAAATGGATTCTCAAACCTTGACCTTTCTCATTCATGGAAAGGTTATTTAGAGGCCAGAATCTCAAGGCAGAAGCAACATAAACCCTGTGTTCTCTCCATTCCCACCTGCACTGGGAGCTCAAGTGGGAGAAAACCTGGAGACCTGGACACCCTGTGATTCCCTTTGATAAATTCCAGGGAAAATCAAGCTAATACTCAAGTGATGATTTATCTTCCAAACTTTTAAAAATTGTTATTGAGAATCACTCAAATTTTCATGTTCTTTGAATAATTTATTTGCTAAAATTCTTATCTACATTTAAAAATAATCTGCAATATTATTATTGATAAATGGTCAGAAAGTAAAAATCTCAAATACATCTGAGAAAAAATACCTCTCCACAGCTTGATTTCTCCTTAAAGTATTTTGATTTTTGAGCTATTAAATAAATAGATAATGATAGATATAAATCTCTGCAATTTGAGTTTTGTATATCTTAGGAACAGAAAATTGTATTGGTCAGCTTGATTGTATTTCAGTTTCATAATTTTAGAAAAGTAAAGATCCCAAATGTTATCTTTTGACTTGTTTTATAGCAATAGCAAAGGAGGAGGGTTAGAGTGACATTAAGGTTCTGGGAGTAACCCATAACACATACTAGCAAAGATGAAATATTATGAAACATGTTGAACTTTTAAATTTTAACTAAGCACAAAGGAATTATATTGTATATGCCTTTTGAAAGCTTTTATTTTAAACAGTGAGTTCATATATGATTCACAGAAATCAGTTCCTGTTGCTTGTGAGACATACAAAAAATTATTCACATATAGAAAGTTTTAGAGTATGCTGACCAGATAATAACAGCACAAGCAGCATCCAACCAGTGCAAGCAAGCAAAACAGCAGTATCAATAGCTACAAACTTCTACTCTTGGCAACTTAAGTACAATTAAATACAAAAATGGAAGTTAAATTATCATTAAAGGCAAAAAGATTTTCAGTTGTAGTTAATACCTCAAATAATAGCTTCAATTTCAATTCTAATGGAAAACTTGAAATTTATAGTTTGTATTCCATCAGAAAATTAAAATCGCTGTTTCATTGGTTATTATATAAATGTCCAAATGTGTATTAAAAACAAACATTGACTTTCCAAAGGACCTTCAGTTTCCCCTGTTCTGGTCATGCAGTGATAAAAGCCATTTTTTATGTCCCTAGTGACTAGCAATTGATTCTGTTCTAATTTATAGCCACCGACTGACCTAATTTTCTGTAGTAAAGAAAAAATATGTACAAAATACATAATATCAAAACATAAAGTAGATTTACAGGGTCTTGCAAGACATTGACATTGACTGCTCTGTCACAAATAACTACTGGTGGGATATTAGAAGATTTTGTGTGATAAAAACCAAGAGTAAAATATTTCCTATGATTGAAATTGAACAAAAAGTCAAATTAAGAGTATAGTATAGAATCTCTATGTATGACAAGTGAAATGCCTCAGAGTGAGAATCTGATTGAAGATATGTCCTCTTTTCACTTCTTGCTCAATATGGTTGCTAGGTAGCCAACAAATGGAGCCACTCTATGGCCCAGCTATACCACTCCTCAGTTATTTATCCTAAAGAATTAGTCATAGTGATACATTCATACTGATGTATATAGCAGCACAATTTACAATAGCCACATTATAGAACCAGCCTAGGTGTCCTTCAACACATGAATGAATACATAAAATTTGATATATATATACATATTCATACATACATATATGTATATGTATGTATATATGTATATATTTATACACTGGATGTTTATTCAGCCATAAAGAAAAATAGTCATTTGCAGGAAAACGTATGAAAATTGAGATAGTTACGTTAAGAAAATTAAGCCAAACTCAGAAGGTTAAGGGTTATATCTTTTCTCTCATATGTGGAAGCTAGGGAGGAAAAAGGGGGAAAAAAAGGTGTATGTGGGAGGAGTCTCATAAAAATTGAATGGAGATCATTAGAATAGAGGAAGGAGACCAAGGAGAAGTAGGAGAGGAGGGAAAGGGGAAACACTGGGGAATTATATTGTCCAAATTATATTTTTATATTGTGTACATGTATGAATACATAGTAACAAATCTCACCATTATGTACAGCCATAATGCACCAAGAAATAACAAATATTGCAAGAAAAAATAAAACAGCATGGTACTATAAAAATACAAAAAAAAAAGGGAAAAATGAGATGAGCAAACAAAGAAATAAGCAGGCAATTTAGTCTAAAAATAATTTTATTTTATTTACTGGATCATAAAATTTACTATGCTCAAATAGATAAGTCTGCAATTCATTCAATAGAAATATACTATTCATAAAATGTCAATACCACTTTGCCTAAGAGCATAAAAAAAATGGGACCATATCTTAAGTAAGAAGAGGGCTAAAAAATATGTTCACCACTATCCACTACTATTTTGACTAAGGAATGTAAAAGGGTAGATGGAAAGAACTTCCCAAAGAGAATGCACTTCCAGAAGGAAGAAAGGAAAAAGAAAAAAAAATTGAGATTCCTTGGAGGAATCTCTTAAGGTGAATCAAAATTAGAGAAAAGTATTTTTAGTAGAAAACTTTCCAATTCTTTGAAATCTGTTGAGATTTCAAAGTAGTATCTGCAAGTAACTTTCATGTTTTAGTCATTTCTTCTGTTCAAAAGGGATAATTTAATTGACTGTCCCACGACCTTCACATGTGTGTTTATTGTGTGCATGGGTTTAGGGAATGCTTCTGTATTTTTTAGTTGGTAGATATGTGCACCGAAAGTTGTAACTTCAGACATGATGGAGGCTACAGTAAGGGGGCCAGGGATGTTAGGCAATTGTGAGCTGGACACAATAGATGGATGAAATTCCATGATGTCTTCCTTGAAGGGGGTGTAGTGTGTGCTCTTGCCATGTACAGGCAAAAATAAGTCAAATCGATATATCCAGAAAAACATTGAAATTGTTATTGCCTTCATGATCCAACTCTTCTCTTCATCACAGACACATGGAAAGACCCATTTCTTAGCTGAGCTCCCTTGAATTTACCCAAGACCAAGTGACCAACTGCAATCTCTGCCTAATGGCTCTAGTGCCACATGTTATCACTAGACTGATGTCCTTCAAGTCCTGTGGATGGCCTTCCAGTGCTCCCTGACTGTGGATGCCAAACCTTGAAATGATGGAGGCAAGGCAGGTACCCACTGATTCATCATTTGGAAAGGAACTTTTTAAATAAAAATAATGAGATGGACATCATTGCCCTAGGTAAATTCTCGATTGCACATATGGTGCAGAACTACATTGTGTACAACCAGACAAATGAAAAATTGTGAGTCAAAATACATTCTGCTGTCATATATGCCTAATTAGAATAAATAAATTAATTAATTAAAAAATAAATAAACTTGAAGATCTTAAGCATCTACCACCCCAGTGCTAGGGTTCCTTTATTCCTTTATCATGATAGCATATCAAACCCTGACACACCAAATTCAGCATTATTTTCAAAGTATCTCATAATGAGAAATAGCTGCTAAATTCTTTTAGATACTCTATAGCAACTAGTTTAGGAGATTTATTTAAATGTATTTAAGAGAAGAGTTTATTAGATATGGAATAACTAGATCTCTTAGATACTAGGTGAAGGAAGTTGAAAAGGCAGGTTTACTTCTGTTTTGTTTTGCTTTGTTAGCCTTTGAACACCCAGGGATACTACTGAGCATGAAGTTCCTAATTGAAAAAATGATACACAATGGTTTCCCAAGTTGAAAGAAAATTCTGGTAATTCCACTATATCATCTACCACTGGTTTTGCATTTACATTGACCTCTAATCTCTGACCCTATGTAGCAAGTGAGAAGACAGATATCCCAGGGGAATATGTGCACCTTCCTTTGAGAAAGCAGGTATTCTTTTAACGAGAGTACAGCAGACCAGTCCTCACCTCCTTTCTTGATATCAGGATTTTAGCAACTAGTTTAGGAGATTTATTGCATTACAAGTGTGATTACTAAGGACTAATGCTAAGTGGTACAAACTCAGCTTACCTAATAACACCACAGAACATGGTCAAGTATGCTCCTTCTTCAATCTTCTTTCCAATTTCAGGTTGTTTATAGCTGGAATTGTACTTAATGTGCACCGTTATAAGAATCATTCTCTAGATGCTTTACCCCAATAGCTATCTCTTCACTTGAGTGAGTGGGTATTTCCTGCATGCTGGTCTCTTGAGAAAGACGGGGCTCACCAGAAATGATTAAATCTGTTCTATAATAACAGCTTCAACAACTGCAATATTAAATTCTGGCAATTTAGCAGTCCTGGTGCTACCCTGGCTAACTCTAAAATCAGTCCATCATACTTTCATGCTTTAAAATGAAATTCCATTTTAGATGTTGACACACAGGAGTAAGTCCCTAGTATTCCAGTGATATTTGCAAGGTGTCTGTGTTCTGCAGAGTGGTGGAAATGAAGGATGCTCACAGATTAGAATGCCAGATGTAGCATTCATACTGAGAACTGCAGTGAAAAGAGGAATAAACACATTCTGTAAAGTCAACTGTAAACCTATACATACAATTTTTGACCCTCTTCGAATTATTGGCCTCTGCATAAGCAAAATCCAGATTTTTATTGCAAAATTATTTGTAATATTTAAAAAATCAGCAACAAACCAATAAGATAAACGATATATATATATATATATATATATATATATATATATATATATATACACACAGTTAAATTAATCTATAGTTGAATACCATACAAATGAATGAATGTAGCAATGTGGTGTTTTCTGTGATATACTGTGTTTTAATTTACATATGTTATGAAAGAAATAATATGTATTGCTCATACATAGATAGATAGATAGATAGATAGATAGATTCATGTAAAATGATATGATAGGCACTCAATTCAGAAACTAGGATAAGACTTGAGAGGTAAGAACTGAGTTATGAAAGTGTACAGGGGAATCTTTAATTATATGCTTTTAGATTTTTCATTTTAATAAAATCAAGACTCATATGCAGTTAAAAAAGCAGACATCCTATAAACCCTTTAATTGCTTTTATTCAACATCATGAAAAATTATAGTACAATATCACAACAAGGAAATTAGCATAGATAAAATCCACCAATTTTATTTACACTTTTGTACTCATTTTCATTTATGATTGTATATAACTTATATTCATTTCTCAAGTATATTTATATTTTTATTATTTAAATTTTTGCAAAAAGGCAAAATTTATCTATACGTATTTATGGAATCAAAAAAATATTATGATTAATGAATACACTGTGGAGTAATTTAATCAGGCTAATTAACATGTCTTCAAATATTTATCCTTTTTCTGTAGTAGCAACATTTGAAACAAACTTTAGCAGTATTGAAATATGCAATGCATTATTATTTATCATATTTAATATGCAATGTAATAGATCTTATAAAAAATCTTATGCCTTCCACTTATTTAATCTTACTTTTAATTAACATTTATTAAGTGTAGGTATTGATGGGGTGCTATTGGGTATTTCAGTACATGCATACAATGTACTCTTATCAAATCTAGTCATTTTTATCCTTTTTCCTGCTCTTCCAAACCTCTACAAATCACTATTCTGCATTCAGGTCAATACTTTTTCTTTTTTTGTTTGTTTTTAATTTTCTAAGATGGGTAAGAATATGCAGCACTTATCTTTCTGTGTCTGGCTTATTTCTAACATAATGTTCTCCAGTTCTATTTATTTTTCTACAAATAACAGGATTTAATTGTATTTACTCCATTGTTTATATATACTGCATTTTCTTTATTTAGTTATCCACTGAAAATCACCAGGTAGATTTGATAATTTAGCTATTTTCACTAGTGTCACAATAAACATGAGTGCGCAGGTGTTCTCTTTTGTATGTTGTTTTCATTTTCTTTGGATCTATAATTAGAAGTCAGATACTTGAATCACATGGCTGATCTTTTTTTAATTTGGGGGGGCAACCTCCATACTTTTCCCCATTGTAGTAAAAAAATCAATGGAACAAAGACAATGTAAGACTTGAACCTGTGAAACCACTGGAAGAAAATGTACAGGAAATACTTCAAGACATGATATAAGCAATTTTTTAATGACTCCAAAAACATAGGAAACAAAAGCAAAAAGAGAAAAATAGTATTACGTCTCAAAATTTTCTGCACAGCAAAGAAAATGAAATGAAGACATAACCTATAGAGCTGTAGAAAATATTTGCCAATTATCCATCTGACAAAAGACTACCATCCAGAATTTTTAAAGAATGCAAAAACCTCTAAAATACAAGTAATCCAACCAAAAAAATGGGCACATGATCTGTATGGGCACCACTTAAGAAATAAAAAGGACCAACAAATACATGAAAAATGCGCAATATCGTCAGTGTTTATGGAAAGGCAAATCAAAATGTCAGCCAAGGTAGAGTGGTTACCATCAAAAAATCAGAAATCAACCATATTGGCAAGGATGCAGAGAAAAGGGAACACTCACACAATGTTGTGGGGAGGTAAGTTAGGATAGCTACTATGGAAGCTTCCCATATTTTAACTATGAACTTCTCATTCCCCCACAACTGCAGCTTGTGATCACCATTCTCCATTCTACTTTGCTCCTGTGAGTCTGATCATCTTAGATTCCACTTACTTAAAAAGGAAAGCATACAATATTTGTCTTTCTGTGTCTGGCTTAATTCAAATAGCATAATGTTCTCCAGTTCCTTCTACCTTGCCACAAATAACAAAATGTCTGTTTTCTTTTTATTTGTTCTTTTTAGATATACATGTCAGTAGAATGTATTTTGGCATATTATACATACATGGAGTGTGACTTATCCTAGTTAGGATCCTATTCTTGTGGTTGCACATGATGCAGAGTTACCCTGGTCATGTATTCAAACGCAAGGATAGTAAAGTTATGTCTGAATAATTCTACTGTCCTTTCTATTCCCCTCCCCCTCCTTTCCCTTCATTCCCCTTTGTCTAATCCAATGGATTTATAGTCTTCCCCACCCCCCTTTGTTGTGAGCTAGCATTCACATATCAAAGAGAACAGTCGACCTTTATTTTTTAGAGATTAGATATTTAATTTAGCATGATAGTCTCCAGTTTCATCCATTTACCAGGAAATGCCATAATTTCATTCTTCTTTGTGGCTGAGTAATATTCCACTGTGCATATATACTACAATTTCTTCATCCATTCGTCCGTTGAATGACAGACACCTAGGTTGGTTCCATGGCTTGGCTGTTGTGAATTGAGCTTCTGTAAGTACTGATGTCGTTGTGTCACTGAAGTATGCTGATTTTAAGACCTTTGAAAATAGAACATCTATTTTTAAGGCTGAATTTTTAAGCATTTATGAAATTTTAAGCATTATGTTATAAATACCCCCCACACACTTTTCTTGCACAATCACCTGTCCTGGACAGAACACCATGGCAAAAGGGTGTGAGAGAGAAATGCATCTGGGAATGTGGCACCAGGAAGCAGAGAAGGTGCTCTGCTCAACAAGAACAAAATACAAACCCCAAAGGCAGGAACCCACCTCCTCCGAATATGCAATACCTGCCTACAGTTACCACCAAGTCAATCCCTACCAGGGGATTTACAAACTGACTGGGTTCAGGCTCTCCTAACCCAATCATTTCACCTCTGAGCTTTCTTGCATTGTCTCACACATGAGCTTTGGTGGGACTCTTCATATCTGAAGCAAAACAATCATTTCTTTAATTTTTTTAAAGAGAGACAGAGATAATTTACTGCTTTGCTTTTTCTGTAGAACTGTTATGTTTTCTTAGTGAAAAAAGATTCAGAGTGTTCTTTGGAATGCTACAAACCCTTTTAAATTGAATTAGATAATATTTTGTAGATGAAAAACATATGGCTTCCCTTATGCAATGTCAGTAGATATGTGCCATCTGTATGCATTTATATATGTGCATCTGGATGAAGTATCTCCAAATGATGGAACAAATAATTCACATAGCATATAGCATTAGGGATTGAAATTAGAGCATAATTTAGAAGAATAATATCATTCCATTTAAATATTTATTGACTCCTGTCATTCTCGCTGTTTGGCATTTTCCAAATTAAGTAATACATAAATACATTCAAAGCATAGCCACAAAATGGCTTCATTGCAGCAGGCACAGGGCCACAATGATGAAGTGATTGACAAAGTTGTTCCTTTCATGAAGTGAAGGCATTTGAGGGAAGGCAGGTAAACCAAGAAATAAGAATCAGAGCTCAACACCAGAAAGCAGAGATTCAATACCTGTGTTGGCTTCTGAAGAACATCTGAGTTAGGGTAGCACAGGTAAGAATTTATGGAAAATCTAAATTAAACTCATTGTTATCTTAGTCCAGTTAATGAAAACCTAAAGATGTTGTAGCTCCATAAAGCAAACTAGACTTCATGATTAGGGAGCAATAGTACACATAAAGAAATATGAATATATTCATTAGCGATCTTAATAAAACTAACAAGTGGAAGTTTTAAAGACACATCTAGAGTTCCTGTGGAAGAGCAGGAGCCACAGAGGACCCACATCCGCACTCAGGAAACTCCACGGATGTCCAGCCAACAGGAGACCAGGGACTGCTACCCGCTAGCCACTGGGGAGCCCAAATTCAGGGTAAGAGTTGCTCCAGAGGCCGCAGTGGAGGCAGCCCCACCCAAGGGCAGCCTGGGTCCGCCTCAGTTCTGCTCCAGAGTTCCTGTGGTCAGGAAAGACAGAAGGCCCAAAACCACCCTTAGGGAATGCCAGGGGAGCCCAGTTGAAGGCAGAATAGAGCCTGCTAACCTCCAGCACCAGGGGAACTCACACTCACTGCAAGGGTCACACACAGACTCTCCTGCTTGAGACCCTGCTTAAGTGAGACCTGGGCCTGCCTCCAGTTCCACTCCAGAGTTCCTGTTCACCAGCAGGAGTGCAAGAGAGGGGTAAAACAGCCCTCAGGGGCAGCCTCAGGAGCCCAGCTAAGGCCACTTCCATTGCCCTCTAGAGGTACATCCACTACCTTTGCCACCAACTTTAGTGGCAGTAGTGCCCATCTGGAGACTGGGGGAACAGAAGTAGCTCCAAAGTGAGACACAGGTAATCTGGAGTGTCAATACAAGATTATAGGATAGAAGCTGCAATACCTCAGACTGGTATTTCAAGAAAGGAAGACACACAATCAACATGAAAAACCAAGGGAAGAAAGTACACCAAATAAACCTGGATACCACTGTAACAGAATCCATTGACAGCATGGTTGTTGAAATGTCAGAGGAAGAATTCAGAATGTACATAATTAAAATGATCAGCAAACTACAGAATGACATTAAAATAAACAATTACAGGCAAAAATTGAACAATCCAACAAAGAAATAGGTGAGCAAAAAAAGGCAACCATGGATCATTTTTTTAAAAATTTTATTTATTTTTTTAGTTGTAGGTGTACAGAATATCTTTATTTTATTTTTATGTGGTGCTGAGGATCGAACCCAGTGCCTCACGCGTGCTAGGTGAGCACGCAACCACTGCACCACAATCCCAGCCCCCCATCGATCATTTTAACAAAGAGATAAGAGAGCAATTACAAGTAGCAAAAGATTACTTTAAGAAAGAGCTAGAGATTGTGAAAAGAACCAATTAGAAATTCTTGAAATGAAGGAAATAATAATCCAAATAAAAAACTCAATAGAAAGCATCACCAGTAGACTAGATCACCTGGAACACAGAACCTCGGAAAATGAAGACAAGATACACAATCATGAAAATAAACTTGACCATACAGTGAAGATGGTAAAAAATCATGAAAAGAACATACAAGAAAATTGGGACAGCATCAAAAGACCAAATCTAATTTTTGGGGATAGAAGAAGGCGCAGAATTTCAAACCAAAGGAATGTACAATCCCTTCAATGAAATAATATCAGAAAATTTCCCAAATATGAAAAATGAAATGCAAAATCAAATACAAGAGGCTTACAGGACAACAAACGTACAAAATTTCAACATATCTACACCAAGGCACATTATAATGAAAATTCCCAACATACAGAAGAAGGATAGAATTTTAAAGGCCACGAGAGAGGAACCAGATTACATACAAGGGGAGACCAATTTGTATCTCAGCAGATTTTTCAACCCAGACCCTAAAAGCCAGGAGATCATGGAATAACATATTCCAAGCCCTGAAAGACAATGGATGCCAACCAAGAATCCTATATCCAGCAAAATTGACCTTCAGATTTGATGACGAAATAAAAACCTTCCATGATAAACAAAAGTTAAAAGAATTTACAGCAAGAAAGCCTGCACTACACAGCATTCTTGGCAAAATATTCCATGAGG
>CM053405.1:8800156-8842605 GCA_028644305.1 Xerus rutilus | reverse complement strand
GATCATGGAATAACATATTCCAAGCCCTGAAAGACAATGGATGCCAACCAAGAATCCTATATCCAGCAAAATTGACCTTCAGATTTGATGACGAAATAAAAACCTTCCATGATAAACAAAAGTTAAAAGAATTTACAGCAAGAAAGCCTGCACTACACAGCATTCTTGGCAAAATATTCCATGAGGAGGAAATGATAACCAACAATGAAAATTTACAAAGAGAGGAACTACACTAAAGGAAAGACCATTCAAAAGAGAAAACAAATCAAGGTAAAAACCAAAAACAAACCAAAATGATCGGAATTACAAATCATGTCTCAATAATAACCTTGAATGTAAATGGCCTAATGCACCAATTAAAAGACATAGACTGACAGATTGGACCAAAAAAAAAAAAAAAAAAAAGACCCAACAATATGCTGTCTTCAAGAGACTCATCTTACAGGAAAAGACATCGACAAACTGAAAGTGAAAGGTGAGAAAAAAACATATCACTCACATGGATCCCACAAACAAGCAAGAGTTTCCATCCTCATATCAAATAAAGTGGACTTCAAACCAAAGATGGTGAAAAAAGATAAATAAGGTCATTTCATACTTCTTAAGGGAATCATACATCAACAAGACATAACAGTCATAAATATCTATGCCCCAAATAATGGGGTTTCTACGTATGTCAGACAAATCCTTCTCAAATACAAGAATCAAATAGACCAAAACACAATAATACTTGGAGACTTTAACACAGCTGTCTCACCATTGGATAGATCTTCCAAACAAAAACTTAATAAAGAAACCACAGATCTCAATGTAACTATCAATAATTTAGACTTAACAGACATATATAGAGTGTTTCATCCATCAATGAACAAATACACTTTTTTCTCAGCTGCACATGAATCCTTTTCCAAAATAGATCATATGTTGTGTCACAAAGCCAGTCTTAGCAAATACAAAAAAATAGAGATTCTACCCTGCATCCTATCTGACCACAATGGAATAAAATTACAAATCAATGACAGATTAAAAAACAGAAATTACTCTATCACCTGGAAACAAAATAATATGCTATTGAGTGATGCATGGATAACAGAAGACATCAAAGAAAAGATAAAAAAGTTCTTAGAGGCAAATGAAAACTCTGATACAACATATCAAAATCTCTGGGATGCCATGAAGACAGTGCTAAGAGGAAAGTTCATAGCACTAAACTCATTCATTAGAAGGAGTAAAAGTCAACAAATAAATGAATTGACTTTTCATCTGAAAGCCTTAGAAAAGGAAGAACAAATTAACACCCAAAGAAGTAGAAGACAGGAAATAATCAAAATTAGGCTGAAATCAATAAAAATGAAACAAAAGAAACAATTCAAAAAATTGACAAAACAAAAAGCTGGTTTTTTGAAAAAATAAACAAAATTGACAAACCCTTACCACCCTAAAGAAAAGGAGGAGGGAGAAAACTCAAATTACTAAAATTCGTGTTGAAAAAGGAAATATCACGACAGACACTACTGAAATACAGAGGAAAATTAGAAACTATTTTGAAAATTTATACTCCAGCAAAATAGAAAACCCTGAAGACACTGACAAATTTCTAGAGGCATATGACCTACCCAAATTGAACCAAGAGAATATACACAACTTAAACAGATCAATTTTAAGCAAGGAAATAGAAGATACCATCAAAAGCTTACCAACCAAGAAAAGCCCAGGTCCAGATGGATTCTCAGCTGAGTTCTACAAGACCTTCAAAGAAGAACTAATACCAATTCTCCTTAAACTATTTCATGAAGTAGAAAATGAGAAAACCCTTCCAAACTCATTCTATGAGGCAAGTATCATCCTAATTCCAAAACCAGACAGAGACACATCAAAGAAAGAAAACTTCAGACCAATATCCCTGATGAACATAGATGTAAAAATTCTAAACAAAATTCTGGCAAATCGCATACAAAAACATATCAAAAAAAAGTGCACCATGATCAAGTGGGATTCATCCCAGGGATGCAAGGTTGGGGGATGCAAGGTTGGTTCAACACATGGAAATCAATTAACATAATACATCACATCAATAGACTTAAAGATAAGAATCATATGATTTTGTCAATCGATGCAGATAAGGCATTTGACAAAATACAACACCCTTTTATGCTCAAAACACTAGAAAAACTTGGGATAGTAGGAACATTCCTCAAATTTGTAAAAGCTATCTATGCTAAACCCAAGGCCAACATCACCCTAAATGGAGAAAAATTGAAATTATTTCCTCTGAAAACAGGAACTAGACAGGGATGCCTTCTCTCACCACTGCTATTCAACATAGTCCTTGAAACATTAGCCAGAGCAATTAGACAGACGAAAGAAATTAAAGGGATAAGAATAGGAAAAGAACAACTCAAACTATCATTATTTGCTGTCGACATGATTCTATACTTAGAGGATCCAAAAAATTCTACCAGAAAACTTCTAGAATTAATAAATGATTTCAGCAAAGTAGCAGGATATAAAATCAACACCCATAAATCAATTGCACTTCTATACATCAGTGATAAACCCTCTGAAAGAGAAATTAGGAAAACTACCCCATTCACAATAGCCTCAAACAAAATAAAATACTTGGGAATTAATTTAACAAAAGAGGTGAAAGATGTCTACAATGCAAACTACAAGACACTGCAAAAAGAAATTGAAGAACACCTTAGAAGATGGAATAATCTCCCATGCTCCTGGATAGGCAGAATCAATATTGTCAAAATGGCCATACTTCCCAAAGTGCTATATAGATTCAATGCAGTACCAATTAGAATCCCAATGTCATTCCTTATAGAAAAAGAAAAGGCAATGATGAAATTCATTTGGAAGAATAAGAGACCCAGAACAGCCAAAGCAATCCTTAGCAAAAAGAGTGAAGCAGAAAACATCACAATACCAGACCTCAGATTATACTACAAAGCTATAGTAACAAAAACAGCATGGTACTGGCACCAAAATAGACATGTAGACCAATGGTATAGAATAGAAGACACAGAGATGAACCCACTTACATACAGTTACCTTATACTACATAAAGGAATCAAACATGTACACTGGAGAAAAGATAGCCTGTTCAACAAATGGTGCTGGGAAAACTGGAAATCCATATGCAGCAGAATGAAACTAAACACCTATCTCTCACCATGCGCAAAATTCAACTCAAAGTGGATCAAGAACCTGGGAATCAGACCAGAGACCCAACACCTAATAGAAGAAAATATAGGGCCAAATATTCATCATGTCAGATTAGGACCATACTTCCTTAACAAGACTACTAGAGCACAAGAAGTAAAATCAAGAATCAACAAATGGGATGGATTCAAACTTCAAAGCTTCTTCTCAGCAAAAGAAATAATCAATGAAGTGAACAGAGAGCCAACATTCTGGGAACAAATCTTTGCCACACACACATCTGATGGAGCACTCATCTCCAGGATATATAAAGAACTCAAAAAGCTTACTACCAAAAAAACTAACAACCCAATCAATAAATGGGCCAAAGAGCTGAACAAAAATTTCACAGAAGAAGATATACAATCCATCAACAGACATGAAAAAATGTTCACCATCTCTAGCAATCAGAGAAATGCAAATCAAAACTACCCTAAGATTTCATCTCACACCAGTCAGAATGGCAATTATCAAGAATACAAACAACAATAATTGTTGGCGAGGTTGTGCGGGAAAAAGGCATGCTCATACATTGTTGGTGGGACTGCAAATTGGTACAAAGAATCTGGAAAGCAGTATGGAGATTCCTTAGAAAACTTGGAATGGAACCATCATTTGACCCTGCTATCCCCCTCCTTGGTCTATATCCGAAGGACTTAAAAACAGCAAACTACAGTGTTGCAGCCACTTTAATATTTATAGCAGCTAAATTCACAATAGCTAAACTGTGGAACCAACCTAGATGCCCTTCAATAGATGAGTGGATAAAGAAACTGTGGTATATATACACAATGCAATATTACTCAGCAATAAAAGAGAATAAAATTATGGCATTTGCAGGTAAATGGATGGAGTTGGAGAATATCATGCTAAGTGCAGTAAGCTAATCTCAGAAAACCAAATGCCAAATGTACTCGTTGATAAGTGGATGCTGATCCATAATGTGGGGAAGGACATAGGAACAATGGTGGAACTCTGTTCACAAGGGTGTAAGGGAGGAGGGGGCATGGGGACAGCAAGGGTGGTGGAATATGATGGACATCATAGCCCTAACTTTATGTATGACTGCATATATGTTGTGATTCTATACAACTTACAACTAGAGAATTGATGTTATCCTCTATGTACAATGAATCAAATTGCACTCTGTTATCATGTAAGCCTAAATAGAACAAATAAGTAAATTTTTAAAAAAAAGAAAAGAAAAAAAAGACACATCTGCTCAGAGCAAGAATTTATACATTATGTAATATTTTGCACTGCTGATATGATCTATACAAATATTTTAAAATGCTGATGTATGAATTTATGAATTATTTTCAGTTAGTTCATCAGTCTTGTCTCTTAGCTACATGATCTTTTGCATTTTCCAGGTGAATGGTAGCTGTGGCTTAAGACAATGAGAATGCAGGATGAGAAATTATTTATAATGGGATACTTTTCAATAGTAGCAAGAGCACTAAGTTTCCCCTTCTTTTAAATTGGAAAATGTTGGGTCTCAACATTATTATAAATTGTTGAAGTTAACAATTTATTCTGCTTACACAAACATTAATGGATAAAAATAGGGAGAATTTTCCTCCTGTAAGAAGAGAAATATGGCTTTATAAATTGTTTGCAGCAGTAAAGATTGTGTGTAATGGAATGGGAATAGACAGTGTTTTTAAACACTTTTGGAATAGTCAAAACATTGCATTTTATTCAGCCTCTCTCTGTCTCTCTCTCTCTGTCTCTCTCTCTCTCTCTCTCTCTCTCACACACACACACACACACACTTTTTCACTCTCTCACTATCTCTATATTTTGTTAAGATATCTATCATTCTCTATTTAAATTCTAAGACAAAGTAAAAATATTGGAGTTTAAAACCTTAATTAGAAGGGTAATCTAAATAGCAGCTCACTTTAGGAATTTGTCTCTAAAATCCAATCCAAACTCCTCTGAAGCTTCTTTTTCAAAAAACACTTCAAATATTTCAGAAGGTATTGACAAACTTTTGCTTTCCAATTAAAAAATACACTTATCCTTCAAACAAAATTTTTTTTCTGACATGAATGTTAATATTATTTGTTTGATTTCATGCCAAATAAGTTTTGTGGTTTCGTATTGAATAATGGAAAGAATTTGTCTCCATTATTTTTTCAAATTACAAAAAATTCAATTGTATTTTAAATAAAAAGACAAAGAATGAGAGAAATCATACTTTACTAAATATTAACTAGAAGAATTGGGTGTTCAGGCACCTCGCATTGTGATTCTTTGCATTGTCTAATACTCTCCTTTATGTGATAACAGTTTTAGGAAACCTGCAAAATGTTCATGCTACTTGGTCCCAAAATTTTCCTCATAGCAAACATATGAAGAAAAATTTTATATACAAAGGTGAATGTTTAAGAATGTGAACCTCCAGGTGTTTGAGTAGCTTCTATTTTTTATTTTATCATTGATTTCTAATTTCATTTCATTATGATCTGATAGAATGCAAGGTAGTATCTCAATTTTTTTGTATTTCATAAGAGTTGCTTTGTGGCATATGATATGTTTTATTTTAGAGAAGGATCAGGGTGCTACTGAGAAGAAAGTGTATTCCCTCATTGATGGATGAAATATTCTATATGTCTGTTAAGTCCAAATTATTGATTATTTAGTTCTATAGTTTCTTTGCTTAGTTTTTGTTTGGAAGATCTATTCAGTACTGAGAGAGGTGTGTTAATACTTAATATTATTGTGTTGTGAGTATTTAATTCTTGAATTTGACAAAGGTTTGTTTGATATACGTAGATACTCCATTGTTTGGAGCATAAATATTTATGATTGTTAAGGCTTCCTGATGTATAATTCCCTTAAGCAGTATTAAATGTCCTTTTTCCCTTCTGACTAACTTTGGCTTGAAGTCTACTTTATCTGATATGATAATGGAAACCCCTGCTTGTTTACAAAGTCAATTTCAGTAATACATTTTCCCCATCCTTTCACCTTCAGTCTGTGGATATCTTTACCTATGAGATGAGTTTCTTGGAGCCAGCATATTCAAGGGTGTTGTTTTTTAATCTAATCTTCCAGTCTCTGACTTTTGATTGATGAATTTAGGTAATTCATATTAAAATTCCAATGACATTCTTTGTAGAAATAGAAAAAGCCATCATGAAATCGAGTTGGAAAAAGAGGAGACCCAGAACAGCTTAAGAAATCATTAGCAAGAAAAGTGAAGTAGGAGACATCATCACAATACCAGACCTTAAACTATACTACAGAGCAATAGTAACAAAAACAGCATAGTATTGGCATCAAAACAGACATGTAGATCAATGGTAGAAATAGAAGACACAGAGATGAACCCACATAAATATAGTAATCTCATACTAGACAAAGATGCCAAAAACATTCATTGGAGAAAAGATAACCTCTTCAACAAATGGAACTGGGAAAACTGAACATCCATATGTAACAAAATGAAACTAAATCCCTATCTCTTACCTTGCACAAAATTCAATTCAAAGTGTATCAAAGACTTAGGCACTAGAATAGAGACCCTGCACCTAGTAGAAGAAAAAGTAGGCCCAAATCTGCACCATGTTGGCTTAAGGACCCAACTTCTGAAGAAGACTCCTAAAGCACAAGAAGTACAATAAGAATCAATAAATGAATTGTACTCAAACCAAAAAGCCACTTCACAGCAAAGGAAACAATATAATGTGAAGATAGAGCCTACAGACTGGGAGAAAATCTTTACCACATGCACCTCATATAGAGCATTAATCTCCAAGTATGTAAAGAACTCAAAAAACTAAACACTATTAAAAACAAATAACCCAATAAACAAATGGACTAAGGAACTGAACAGACAAATCACAGAAAAAGAAATACAATCAAACAATGAATATATGAAAAAATGTTCAATGTCTTTAGCAATTAGAGAAATGCAAATCAAAACTATTATAAATTTAATCTCACTCCAGTCCGAATGATAGTTATCAAGAATACAAGCCCTAAAAAATATTGGCGAGGATGTGGGGGAAATCTACAATCATACCCAGCTATCTCACTTCTTAGTTTATACCCAAAGGACTTAAAATCATCATATTACATGGATGCAGCCATAACAATGTTTACAAAAGCTCAATTCACAGTAGCCAAACTATGGAACCAACCTAGAAGACCTTCAACAGATGAATGGATAAAGAAAATATCCATTTTATATTTTATATATACACAATGTAATATTGCTCAGCCTTGAAGAAGAATGAAATTATGGCATTTGCAAGTAAATGAATGGAGCTGGAGACTATCAAGCTAAATGAAATAAGCCAATCCCCAAAAAACAAAAGGCCCAATGTTTTCTCTGATATGCTGACGCTAATTCACAATAAGATGGGGGCTAGGGAAAATAGACATACTTTGGATTAGGCAGAGGGGAGTGAGAACAGGGAAGAGGATATGGGAGTAGGAAGGATAGTAGGATGAAGCAGACACTATTACTCTTGGTACATACACAATTACACAACTGGTAGGATTCTATATCATGTACAACCAGAAGAATAAGAAATTATATTCCCTTTATGTATGATGTGTCAAAATGCATTATACTCTCATGTACAACTAATTAGAACAAATAAAAAAATGTGAACCTGTTTCAACACTAGTAAACTGTTAGGATCAGCCTTTGAATATAGTTATATATTGTGTTCCATTGGCTTTTTTACTCACAATTTTAACAGATATCTAAAACATTAATATGAACAGGATTTATTGGTACTATTATGCAAATTATATATAATTTTGTACATATACACATACAAATAAATATGCCAGTATATATGACATAAGCCATATTTTAAAATTTAGCAAATACACTAGTAGAAAATACATTTATATGTTGACGATGATTACTTCCATCAAAGAACATTTTTAAATAGTTTTAAATTGTTAAATTAAAATCTGTGCTAATACAGTGAAAATATTTCCTACCATAGAAAAAAGCTAAATAAGTTTGCTACTGACTGAAAACAATTGTAGCACAATTGGAGAAATGGTGGAAGAAGAACACAGAGGAATGCAGCACCTCCAATGCATCATTTGAAAATTCAACAACACTTCCTTCGGTGCATTTCTGTTATATCAACTTTAAACCCAGTCATCATCATTTTATAGCCACATTGGAAAAGTGCACCACAACTATTGCACATTCACTAGGTAAAATTGCTATCTATATAAAATTCTACATTTCCACAATTCAACAGTGTAGCTTGGTTTTATAGAAATTCATTATGAACAATTCATTTTACATCATTGATACTCAATTGGCTATTTGCCATTAACTATTATTAAAATCTCTACATGTGGAAAACTCTTCCTGCTTTTGCATCCTGATAATAAAGTGGAATCTGTTAGCTTGCAGAATTACATTAGAGGCAGAAAAAAATGCTTTTCCTTTTGAATCACTGTAAGTGGAAAAATAAAAATATTGTGGTTAATGGTTTATGTGTGTCCAAGCACCAAACTTTAGAATCGTAATTCCCATTAAAATGTTTCTCATAACAATGTATATAGTTATTCTATATATAGTTGGCTTCCTAAATCATATACATTTGCTGTATATGCAGTGTCATCAAATTTATAATTATACTGGGAGCAATATTTTTAACACCCTAACTTCAACACTCTGCATTATTTAACGGTATTGCACAGTTTTAAAGATGCAATGACCTAAACTCAGAATTGTTCTTCTGCTATGCCTACTTCAAAATTCTGTCCTAATATCTTCCCAAACTAAACTGTATTAAATGCTCAGAAACAGTCAAACAAGGATGATATACAAGGCCAAATATTATTGATCACAGCTCAAACTTCAAACCACCACAAATCATTGACATGGTCCTATTGCAAACTGTGAAATCCAAATTCTACCCATCACTGTCTGTGAGAATCTCCAGGGAGTCCAATGAATGACCTACTTTTCTCTATGTTAAATAGATAATGTGAAATATTGTGAAAAATAAAAATTATAAAACCAGAATGAATTGTCCATTTCCATACAGAGCCTAAAGGTGATTTAAAGATTTTTTAAAGCTTATTTATCCAATGAATAACCCAATTTTTTTATACTTGCTAATTTAGAAAAACGTAATTAATCTTAACTAAAGTTTTCATATCTCCTGATCTTAAACTATCTAAGATTTATATGTCTAAGAATTGTATGACTCAAAAAGATGCCCTTCATCTTACTCTGTGAATAGCATGGTCTATAACCTACTTTTGCTCTTCTATACACCCAACACACACACACACACACACACACACACACACACACACTAGCCATATTATCACCATTTGATTGACACAGGAGAGTATGCTAAATCTCTTTACACAGGTAATCATTGTAAATTATACTGATTTCTACACAGAATTTCATAGGGTGAAACAGCTTAGCTTTCCTTCCAGGGGTAGCAATAGTAAATCTCACTGGGTTTCTCATCTCCAAAGCATCAGTTTCATTCCATTATTCAAAATGGGTAAATTCTTAATTCTCTGGATACTTCTTCACATTTCTAGGAATAATGATCTGTAAACGGATCTCTGGAAAAAGTGGAGGGTATTCTTGAATCATCAGGAAGGTGATTTCAGTGGATTTAAGAGAACAAATATTTCCAAACAAGCCCAGGTTGCAGCTGTGTCTAAATTATTCTACAGAAGGCAATCTAATCTCCTCATTATCTCTATTTCCACGTCTTCCAGTTGCTCTGTTCTTTTGCCCCTTTCAACACCACCTCTGCTGGGAAACATAACTGAAGATCCTCCTACCATTTTTGTGTGGCTAACTGGAGAAAACTAATTCTTTCAGTACCTTCTATGAAACTCTATCACTCAGTCCCTTTTTAGTGGAAGACTGGCTTTTACTAGATGAATACTGTGATGGATTGGTGTTTTGGGGTGTGATATTTTTACTCACGTGGGACTCTGCACCAGTAGGAGAAGGGAAAGTCTGATAAAGGATAAGGAATTAATGCAATGATAAGTTCCAAGAGAAATCCTTATGGTTTTTATTGAATTGTATGCTTTGTGTCTTGTAATTCAATATCCCACTCCATCTTCTCTAGGAGATGGAAGCATCGACTGTCATTCTGCGTAGTCTGAGTCCCCGTTACCTTGACAGTAGGGAGATATGCATCATGAGCGCAGTGGTCTCAAGCTCCGGCAATCATCTCTACCCCACAGAGAGTTTTTCAGAAATACTGCTGGACCATACCACCAGAGTCCAACCCAGGTCTGGAGTGGAGCCCAACAAATTGCATTTCTAATAAGACCTGCAGCTGATGCTGCTGTGGAAGATCACCTTTGGAAAGCTCTTGGAATCCTACTCCATTCCATTAAGACTTTCCCTATTTGCATCCCAACCTCAAGTTCCTTACACAGTCCTTTGAAGAACAAACCTCAGTAAGAGGAACTTCAGGGTGCACATCACATTAATACTTCATATTACAAATTATCTCAACTGTAACACACTCATAATTGTGGTGTTGCAGAATTTAATAATGAGTGAGGATAAGGCAAAACTAAGCCTTAGGGGCGGAGGGGAAGCAAACCTATAAATCTAACTTTGATAACTTTTGTTCTTCCTTCAAGGAACAGTTAAGAGTCACAAAATTACTACACTTTCTAAAAGCTGAAATTTTCTAGACTCACTTTCAGGTGAATTCTCATTTCACATGAGCTGAACTGAATGAAAAACAGATTGTCTTTGAGGTTTTCATTGATGAAGGTGACTGTATTTTTCTGACTTTTTAAATAGAATTTGGAATATCCTGTGTTTGAAATGTCCATCCTAAGGTACAAAATGGTCTTTTCACTACAATATAGGGCTATTAATTAAGCTATAAAATTAATTATTCATGTCAATAAACCTGATAAAATTAGATGACACATTCTAGTTAGTGTTTAATTTTTTTTTAACTTGGTCAAATAATTTTATTATCAAAAGTGCATAATTTATTATCAACATCTGATATTATCTATATGCCCCAACAAGAAGTATCAACAATATAATTTTGATACAAAAATATCCAAGGGAAAAATTAAAATAAAATGCATCATTACAAATCAAAAACAGATTTGGGGGGGGGCATACCAGGGATTAAACTCAGGGCCACTCAACAACTGAGCCACATCTCCAGCCCTATTTTGTATTTTTTTTAGAGATAAGGTCTCATTGAGTTGCTTAGTGCCTCATTGTTGCTGAGGCTGGCTTTGAACTCGAAATCTTGCTTCAGCCTATCAAGCTGCTGGGCAAAAACAGAATTTTTAAAAGTATTTTATTTTGCCATTGAAAAATGTGCACCATATTGATGTAAAACTAAAAAAAAAATATTTCTACTGTAGTAACATACCTATATATACCCTTTTAATCTTTCATGTTTAGATAGGAGATTGATAGAGAGACATTTGTAGCTACTCTCAACTGACAGTGTATTTGGTTCTCAAAGGACATTTGGCAGTAACTGGAGACATTTTGATTGTCACAACTCAGGAAAAGTACTTACAGTTTCAATAAGTGGGAATGTACTTATAGTTTCAGTAATATCTCAAACATTGGATAATGCACTGATCAGCCCCCAACAACTAAGAATTATTTCAAGGAAAATGCTGAGAATCCCTGAGAAATTGAAATTGATACATTACAGGTAATTCAAAGTAGAGAACTCTGCTACTCCTTTCACTTCTTAATATCATTCACAGATACTGGTATTTATTTTAAAAGTGGAATTGGAAGTATAGATAATGAACCAATACGAAATGTTTGGAACAGATGGTTACTAATTCAATATGTGTGGGAAAAAAACGACGTGGAAACTTCATAATTTCCACAATGGTCCCCCAAGCAAACCTTCCAAACTGATGAAACTTAGAGGTCAGGAGTAGTTGTATGAGCAAATACATCAACCTTACAGAAATTATTTCACTTTATACTGAGTTTCTACAATGATAAACATTATATTTATCAATGTAAAAAGGCAAGAACTAGATTATATTGTGCTCTTACTGTCTTCAAAAGGAATGAAAAAAGGGGTGACGGAGGGAGGAAGAGGGGAAGCGCTGGAGACTGAAATGAGCGATTTGTAAATGTGTCCACATGAACCCCACTATTACATGTAACATATTGCACTAATAAAAACATTTCTAAAAAAATCAATGAAGAAAGCAAACAGCAAAAAAAGAGGGCCAGTGAGATTTTCTGAAATTTTCTTACAACATAAGTAGTTTTTAAATACTCCATTTTATTGTTACTTTAATGAGGTACATTTGTTTCTGTATGTAGTTATTTTTCATTTTTAAAACATTCTTATCTAGACATTATAAATAATATTTTAAATAGTTTATTCAAAACTTTAAAATATAGTACTGTTTGAGGCTTTTATCACAAAATATTACCTATATTGAAACAATCTCACATAGTAAAAAAGTTAAATGATTTATCTTTTTTAAATAATTTTATTTATTTATTTATTCTACTTAGGCATACATGATAACAATGCATTTTGATTCATTGTACACAGATGGAGCACAACTTTTCATTTCTCTGGTTGTATGTGATGTAGAATCACAACATACATGCAGTCATACATAAAGCAAGTGCTACGATGTCCATCATATTCCACCAACTTTACTGTCCTCATGCCTCCTCTTCCCTCCTGCTCCTGTGACCAAAGTCCCCCCATCCTTCCCATGTCCTCCCCTACATTATGGATCAGCATCTACTTATCGGAGAGAACATTCATCATTTGTTTTTTGGGGATTGGCTTACTTCACATAGCATCATATTCTCCAACTCCATCTATTCACCTGCAAATGCCATAGTTCTTTATATATCCAGTAATATTCCATTGTGTATATATACCACAGTTTCTTTATCCATTCATCTATTGAAGGACATCTAGGTTGCTTCCACAGTTTAGCTATTGTGAATTTAGCTGCTATAAACATTGAAGTGACTGTGTCACTGTAGTATGCTGTTTTTAAGTCTTTTGGGTATAGACCAAGGAGTGGGATAGCTGGGTCAAATGGTGGTTCCATTCCAAATTTTCTAAGGAATCTCCATACTGCTTTCCAGATTGGTTGTACTAATTTGCAGTCCCACCAGCAATGTATGAGCGTGCCTTTTCCCCCCACAACCTCGCCAACAATTATTGTTGTTTATATTCTTGATAACTGCCATTCTGACTGGTGTGAGATGAAATCTTAGGGTATCTTTTGATTTGCATTTCTCTGATTGCTAGAGATGGTGAACATTTTTTCATGTCTGTTGATGGATTGTATATCTTCTTCTGTGAAGTTTGTGTTCAGCTCTTTGGCCCATTTATTGATTGGGTTGTTTACTTTTTTGGTGTTAAGTTTTTTGAGTTCTTTATATATCCTGGAGATGAGTGCTGTATCAGATGTGCGTGTGGCAAAGATTTGTTCCTAGAATGTCGGCTCTCTGTTCACTTCATTGATTGTTTCTTTTGCTGAAAAGAAGCATTTTAGTTTGAATCCATCCCATTTATTGATTCTTGATTTTACTTCTTGCACTATAGGAGTCTTGTTAAGGAAGTATTGTCCTAATCTGACATGATGAATATTGGGCCTATTTTTTCTTCTATTAGGCATAGGGTCCCAGTTCCTTGATCCACTTCAAGTTGAATTTTGAGCATGGTGAGAGATAGGTGTTTAGTTTCATTCTGCTGCATATGGATTTCCAGTTTTCCCAGCACCATATGTTGAACAGGCTATCTTTTCTCCAGTGCACGTGTTTAGCTCCTTTGTCTAGTATAAAATAACTGTATTTAAGTGGGTTCATCTCTGTGTCTTCTATTCTATACCATTGGTCTCCATGTCTATTTTGGTGCCAGTACCATGCTGCTTTTGTTACTATAGCTTTGTAATATAATTTAAGGTCTATTGTGATCCTCTTGCTAAGAATTGCTTTGGCTATTCTGGATCTCTTATTCTTTCAAATGAATTTCATGATTGCTTTTTCTATTTCTATAAGGAATGATGTTGGGATTTTAATTGGAATTGCATTGACTCTATATAGCACTTTGGGTAGTATGGCCATTTTGACAATATTGATTCTGCCTATACAGGAGCATGGGATATTTTTTCATCTTCTAAGGTCTTCTTCAACTTCTTTCTTTATGTCTTGTAATTTGCATTGTAGAGGCATTTCACCTCTTTTGTTAAATTAATTCCCAAGTATTTTATTTTGTTTGAGGCTATTGTGAATGGGATAGTTTTCCTAATTTCTCTTTCAGAGGGTTTATCACTGATGTATAGAAATGCAATTGATTTATGGGTGTTGATTTTATATCCTACTACTTTGCTGAATTCATTTATTAATTCTAGAAGTTTTCTGGTAGAACTTTTTGGATCCTCCAAGTATAGAATCTTGTCAACAGCAAATAATGATAGTTTGAGTTGTTCTTTTCCTATTCATATCCCTTAAAATTCTTTCGTCTATCTAATTGTTCTGGCTAGTGTTTCAAGGACTATGTTGAATAGCAGTGGTGAAAGAGGGCATCCCTGTCTTGTTCCTGTTCTTAGAGAATGCTTCCAAATTTATCCATTTAGGATGATGTTGGCCTTGTGTTTAGCATAGATAACATTTACAAAGTTGAGGTATATTCCTACTATCCCTAGTTTTTCTAGTGTTTTGAACATAAAATGTTGCTTCATTTTGTCAAATACTTTCTCTGCATCAATTGATAAAATCATATGACTCTTTTCTTTAAGTCTATTGATGTGATGGATTATGTTAATTGATTTCCGTATGTTGAAACAACCTTGCATCCCTGGAATGAACTCCATTTGATCATAGCACACTATTTTTTTGATATGTATTTTTATGGGATTTACCAGAATTTTATGGAGAATTTTTGCATCTATGTTCATTAAGGATATTGGTCTGAAGTTTTCTTTCTTTGATATATCTCTGTCTGGTTTTGGAATCAGGTTGATACTTGCCTCATAGAATGAGTTTGTAAGGGTTCCCTCCTTTTGTATTTCATGAAGTAGTTTTAGGAGTATTGGTATTAATTCTTCCTTGTAGAACTCAGCTGAGAATCCATCTGGACCTGGGCTTTTCTTGTTTGGAAGGCTCTTGATGGCATCTTCTATTTCCTTACTTGAAATTGATCTGTTTAAGTTGTATATGACCTCATGGTTCAGTTTGGGTAGGTCAAATGCCTCTAGAAATTTGTCGGTGTCTTTAGGGTTTTCTGTTTTACTAGAGTACAAATTTTCAAAATAGTTTCTAATTATCCTCTGTATTTCAGTAGTGTCTCGTGATATTTCCTTTTTCATCATGAATTTTTGTAATTTGGATTTTCTTGCTCCTTCTTTTCATTAGGGTGGTTAAGAGTTTGTCAAATTTTGTTTATTTTTTCAAAGAATCAGCTTTTTGTTTTGTCAATTTTTTGAATTGTTTCTTTTGTTTTAATTTCATTGATTTCAGCCCTGATTTTAATTATTTCCTGTCTTCTACTTCTTTTATTGTTGGTTTGTTCTTCTTTTTCTAGAGCTTTGACATAAAGAGTCAAGTCATTTATTTGTTGACTTATACTTCTTTTAATAAATGAGCTTAATGCAATGAACGTTCCTCTTAGCACTGCCTTCATGGTGTCCCAGAGATTTTGCCATGTTGTATTAAAGTCTTCATTTACCTCTAAGAATTTGTTTATCTCTTCTCTAATGTCTTCTGTTATCCATGCATGATTCAATAGCATATTATTTACTTTCCAGGTGTTGGAGTAGTTTTTTTTTTTAATCTGTTATTGCTTTCTAATTTTATTCCATTGTGGTCAGATAGGATGCAGGGTAGTATATCTATTTTTTGTATGTTCTAAGACTGGCTTTATGACATAACATATGATCTATTTTGGAAAAGGATCCATGTGCTGCTGAGAAAGAAAGTTTTATTTGCTCCTTGATAGATGGAACACTCTATATATGTCTGTTAAATATAAATTATTGATTGTTTTATTGAGTTCTATGGTTTCTTTGTTTAGTTTTGTTTAGAAGACCTATCCAGTGGTGAGAGAGGTGTGTTAAAGTCACAAAGTATTATTGTTGTGGTTTATTTGATTTCTGTAGTTGAGAAGGATTTGTTTGATATATGTAGAAACCCTATTGTTTGGGGCATGACATTTATGATTGTTATATCTTGTTGATGTATGATTCCCTTATGAAGTATGAAATGTCCTTCTTTATCCCTTTTCACTAGCTTTGGTTTGAAGTCCACTTTATCTGATATGAGGATGGAAACTCCTGCTTGTTTATGCAATCCATGTGAGTGATACGTTTTTTCCTACCCCTTCAGTTTCAGTCTCTGGATGTCTTTTCCTGTAAGATGAGTCTCTTGAAGACAGCATATTGTGAGGTCTTTTTTTTAAATCCAGTCTGTCAGTCTATGTCTTTTAATTGGTGCATTAGGCCATTTACATTCAGGGTTATTATTGAGATATGATTTGTAATTCCGGTCATTTTGGTTTGTTTTTGGTGTTTGCATTGACTTGTTTTCTCTTTTGAATGGTCTTTCCTTTAGTGTAGTTCCTCTCTTTGTAAATTTTCATTGTTGGTTATCATTTCCTCCTCGTGGAATATTTTGCCAAGAATGCTGTGTAGTGCAGGCTTTCTTGCTGTAAATTCTTTTAACTTTTGTTTATCATGGAAGGTTTTTATTTTGTCATCAAATCTGAAGGTCAATTTTGCTGGATATAGGATTCTTGGTTGGCATCCATTGTCTTTCAGGGCTTGGAATATGTTATTCCATGATCTCCTGGCTTTTAGGGTCTGGGTTGAAAAATCTGCTGAGATACAAATTGGTCTCCCCTTGTATGTAATCTGGTTCCTCTCTCTTGTGGCCTTTAAAATTCTATCCTTCTTCTGTATGTTGGGAATTTTCATTATAATGTGGCTTGGTGTAGATCTGTTGAAATTTTGTACGTTTGGTGTCCTGTAAGCCTCTTGTATTTGATTTTGCATTTCATTTCTCATATTTGGGAAATTTTCTGATATTATTTCATTGAAGAGATTGTGCATTCCTTTGGTTTGAAATTCTGCGCCTTCTTCTATCCCAAAAAATCTTAGATTTGGTCTTTTGATGCTGTCCCAATTTTCTTGTATGTTCTCTTCATGATTTTTTTACCATCTTCACTGTATGGTCAAGTTTATTTTCAAGATTGTGTATCTTGTCTTCATTATCCGAGGTTCTGTCTTCCAAGTGATCTAGTCTACTGGTGATGCTTTCTATTGAATTTTTTATTTGGTTTATTATTTCCTTCATTTCAAGAATTTCTAATTGGTTCTTTTCACAATCTCTAGCTCTTTCTTAAAGTAATCTTTTGCTACTTGTATTTGCTCTCTTATCTCTTTGTTAGAGTGATCAAGGGTTGCCTTTATTTGCTCTCCTATTTCTTTGTTTGATTGATCACTTTTTGCCTGTATTTGCTGGCTGAAGTCATTCTTTAATTTGCAGATCATTTTAATTATATACATTCTGTATTATTTCTTTGACATTTCATCAACTGTGCTGTCAGAGGATTCTATCGTTGTCATATATAGTTTTATTTGGGGCACTTTCTTCTCTTGTTTTTTCGTGTTGATTATGTATCTTCCTTTCTTGCATTGCCAATCTGAGGTATTGCGGTTTCTATCCTATAATCTTGTATTGACAATACAGATTACCTGTATCTCACCTTGGAGTTACTTCTGGTCCCCAGAAAGTGTCCCTGGATGGACACTACTGCCACTAAATATGGTGGCAGCGGTAGCAGAAGTACCTCAAGAGGGCAGTGGGCGTGGCCTTGGCTGGGCTCCCTAGATGGTCCCTAAAGGTGGTTTGGGGCTCTCTGTTGCACTCCTTCCAGGTCAGCAGGAACTTTGGCATAGAAGTGGGGGTGGTTCCAGGCCTCAATTAGGCTGGGTCTCCTACAGGGATCTCTGTAGGCCGCCTTTACTATGTGTTTGGGCTCCCCTGTGGCTAGTAGCTAGCAGTCTCAGGTTTGCCCTTGGCTGGGCTCCCATGGCGGTCCCTGAGGGCAGTTTTGGGCCTTCTCTTGCACTCCTGCTGGGTGGGCAGTAACTCTGGAGCAGGCTAAATGATTTATCTTATATGATGTTTCTATGATTATTCTTATAATACACCTATTATTCTTGTATCTAATCCTATATTTAAATGTGCTTAAATGTTAATATTTATATTAATGTATCTATTAAATATAGATATATCAATATATTAAATATATATATGTAAGTACTTAAATATGTCTGCTTTCTTTCTGCTTTCTTTCTCTGGAATTTTATTTTTTTCCTCTATTCTCCTTAAATATTTATTCTCTCTTGTTTCTTCCTTTCTTCCTCTTCACATCTCTCTCTTTCTTCCTACGTCTTTCCATTCTTTAATAAATACATATCAAGTACGTACTTATTCTAGGGGATGTGATAACAGTAAAAATATGGCAGCAAATAAACTTTCTTATGGGACTAGAGTCTACTGCAGAGGATTTCATCAGATTTTATCTGCTGTAGAAATAAATGTAGAAACAGACTCTCATTCAACCCAATTTCTATGTGAGGGAGATCCCTTCAGATCAACTTCAGGAAGAAAACTTTTCAATTCTTCTAAAGACTGCTAGGTGGGCAGGAATTTCACAGTTAATGGGTTTACAGGAATTTATTTCTGGGTCTGAACACAGGACACATATTCTCCCCTTTTGCTATCTGTCATCTTTATACCTACACGATGATCATCCTTACACAGCAGTGGCCCAGGATATCAATACCTGCATGAAGACACTGGAAATTAATAAATTCATCGCAATGAGTTCTACTATTAACTAACTAGACTTTAATTTACAATGATTCCTCACTGTGATTCCCATTGCCCCCTACAGCCAAGCTTCTGCCAGTGTGAGCACAGTCCATCATTCATGGATGGATGGCAATTGTCCAAGTTTCTATTAAAATTACTTATATAATGGACACCTGAGTCTAAAGTAGTATCTGATTTTTCTTATGACTAGTATCCGTTTTTAACCTCATCTCAGTCATGATGGTAAGGTACACAAATGGTTAGTTTGGGCACTGCTATTTGTGCAATACTGGCATTTCCAAGTTATCAGCTGAGCATATCAGGAGAGACAGCCTAGTTTCATAGGAACAAAGGGTGGAAAGATAATTTAAAATGAAGCACTGTTTTAGTTGTAGGCATCTATATGAAAATCAAAGGATATATCTGCAAAACAAGCCCTCACAAATTTACAGAAACATTTTATTTACTGAGAAACAGAGTGTGTTTTATCCCATAGACAAGGGGATATTAAGAATTAGAGGAAGATTCTAATGATGGCATAGATATGGTTGAATGGAAGTGATGGTTGAAACTGTGAAGAAATTAAAAGGCTACTGTCATAGTCCAGACCTGAAGTGTTCCAAAAATATCTGTTTGCTGAACACAAAGGAGCTCAGGATGAGAAAAAAACAACAACTTGGGAAGATAGTATATTCCATCTTTGTCTCTAAGGAGATAGACAAGTGAACCCTGAATATGACAGTTATGACAATTGTTGAGGCAGCAGAACATTAGCGATGAGAATTTGATAATTTTCACCCATTATTCTACCTGAAAGTTGATACAGTTCTGCTAACACATGTTGACTATCTGTCTACTTGACCATTTGTTCAATGAAACTCTTGGTCAGGAATATAAAGCTATAATCTGCAAACATTTTCATGTTCACTACATAAAATTTCTGAAAATAAATTTATGCAAACAGTTTTTCTTTCAAGAGAGTAGTAAAAGACCTCTCCCCTTTTTTTCTTTTTGCTTTGGACAACAGATTTCTCACTTGGGCAAAGAAATCACTTATTGTGCAGCTGTTTATTTATTGTGATTCACTTTAACCACCTTCCTGTCATCTGTATCCACCAGTTTCAAACTATTATGTCATGAACTTCATCCCATCTCAGTTTTCCACCTTTCAATCAATATCCTTTCCTAAACTCTCCTCTCTGAGACTATATTGAGTTTCTGCCAAAGTGATGATCTCCATTACTGAATTAGGTCCAATAATCTTAGCTTTGCTTGGTCAAAGGTTTCCTTGGTTAGTTTTTGTTCTGATTTTTTTTTCTTTTGTTAAGAGGGAGGAGTTGACAATCAATAGATAGGAAGAGTATTAAATTAATGTTGGATTTGATCAGTACGTATTTGAACATATTGATTTTGAAGGACTTATAAAATATGCTAGTAGAAATCCCCAACTATATAAAAATGCTCATCATTCACAAAGACAATTTTTACTTTAACAAAAATTCAGAGAGTGACAGCTAACTACTATGTTCCAAATTCAGGTGTTGAAATACTAATGCTCAAGATGATATGATGTGTAGCCTTTGACTTGTGTTTAGGTCATGGGGGTGGAGCCCTCATGAATGAGAGCAGTACCCTTATAGAAGAGGACACATGGAGCAGCTGCCATTTTCTACCACTTGAGGATAAAAACGTCAATGTGAGGAAATAAGCCCTCACCTGATTCTCAATCTGCACTTGCCCTGTTTTGGACTTCTCAGCCACTAGAACTGCAATGAATGAGTTTCTGTTGCTTATAAGTCATCCAGTGTAATATTTTGTGATAGTTCCCAGACATACAGAGGCACTGACACTCACTAAGAATGTACTGTCTTCCAAGTGATGATGTTAGTGTTTTACAAACAAAACAGTAATAAAAATAATTTGAGGCAGGTATGATTATCTGGGTTTTATAGACAAGAAAATTGAGAAAACAAAGTTAAATAATTTACTCAAGGGCACAAAACTAGTTGGCATTTTAACAACTCTACTAGAATTTCTCTTTGTCAATGATTGTATATTTCTCTTCCAATTAAGGACAATCTACCTCCTCACACATGCATAATACAGTATTTGGTTACTGGCATCTACAATATTACTACTTTGGTACATTTTCTTTGTATACAGTATTATGTACAGTAAAACTGCTTTTAATCATTCACTTTTATTACCTATTTCAATGATTTCCACAACATATTTTTAAATACTACAGATGCCTGCATTCATTTAAATGATGCACTTAACCATATTTAAAAGAAAAAAATTGTATGTGGTCTATTTTGTTCCAATTTCCAGAAGGAAGACAGAAATGTTAAAGTTATATCTAGCATCACACCAATCATACCTTGCAGGAGTAGAATGAAGCTATCGTATCTTTTCACACCTAAATGCATGAATCTTTCACAGTCAATACAAAATGTTTTAAACTATTCATTTAAAATTTTGTACAGCAATTTTTTTTACCAGTGACATTATTCTAAAGGGATTTGTAGAAATCAACTAATAAAAATTATGATTAAAAATAGCAAAAAGAAAAAAAAAACTAGTCTACTCTCTTTGTCTTTACAAGGCCTGCCCTCTGTGAACTTTATAAGACCTGCCCTCTGTCTCCAAGCGGCTTTTTAATTACTTTCCTACAGTCGTAAGTTTTTCAAAGCCCTGCTTTCACATCTAACGATAATTCTGTTCAACCCAAGCAGCTATGTTTGGTCCATCGTGGGGCCTGCCTATTCAAAAATATAGTTTGTGGTCAGCAGCAGCAATCTCAGCAGGAGATGGCTCATATTGCATATTCTTGGGTCCTTACTACATCAGAGACAGGATCCTCGGGCATTCTTACACACATCAAACTAGAGAGCAAGTCCTAGGCATAAACGTGTATAAAAATTGTGGTCCTAGCCTGGTGCAGTGGCGCATGCCTGTAATCCCAGCAACTCAGGAGACTGAGACAGGAAAACTGCAGTTCAAAGCTACCCTCTGCAATAGGGTAGCTTTGAACTAAAAAAGCTAAGCAACCCAGTGAGACCCTATTACAAAATAGGACTGGGGATGTGGCTCAGGGGTCGAGTACCCCTGAGTTCAAATGCCTGGTACAAAAAAAAAAAAAAAATCCAAGTCCATTTTGAAGTATTTGAAGGCTTAATATATTTGTACCTGGCCATCAATAAATAGCAGTAATGTCATGAACAGCAGTTCAGAGAATATATATATGTGTGAGAAATTATTGTTACTTCCTATGCCAAGCAGAATTTATTCTACTAAGGACTTCATACAAAATTGTATTGCCCAAAGTCATCCCATGTTCTTGTGTCTTATTCACCCACACTGACCATAATCTCCTTTCAAAAGTTCATCTATTCCATTCATTATGAAAACATTCTCTTGTATCATTATTAAGTTTGACATTTGAATTTAAAATGTCAATAAATTCAGAAACAGGAGCCTGTAAGCAATCAGAACATGTCCTTCACTTTATTAAAAATAAGCAGAATATTGTCACTATGAGGTTCTGATAACATTTTGTAAAACAACAAATGTGATATTTTAAGGACAATTATACACTAAAAATATGAACATCAACAATTTTATCTCAAGGCAACTATTACACCATGATTACATAATGTCCATGAAAGTTACTATTTTAAATATTTTTATAGTTATGAAAAACCAAAAGGGTAGACATTAAGCATGTGTGTACTATTGTTGAAAACAGATTAATAGTATTACATAATAATTATAAAGGAACATACTAATTCAGTTGTCTTTTTCCAAATATAGCATGCCAATAATGATAGTCACTAAAATCCATCTTGCTAAGTATCTCCATGGAAATCAATTTAATTACATAATCTATTACCTGGAATAGAAATTTGTCATTCAACTCCATTCCCTTGGATCAATACTGCTCTAAATTACCATTCTGATCTGTTTGCTTGCTTTGAGGTCATTGCCAAATTTCTTTCATGATTTTAAAAAAAGAATTAGAAAATCATCATTTCAAACCAATGCCTTTTCATCAACCTTCCTAAAATACTTTCCAAACACAATGTTTCTGGCAGTTTTATATTCAGGCTGCCTGTTTCTCAACTTCTGATGCCAGCAAACACCTAAGTGCTGAGACCACTTATTATTATAATGCTTATTAGTATTTTGCATGAATATCCCTTTTATCTGAAAAGCATGAGATATTTTACAACCAAGTAAAACTCAAGTCAGAGACCCCCACTGAGATCAAGGGACAGCTGAAAAATTATGTCTACCAGCAATTGAAGGAAGATTGAAGTTAGGAAAAATAAATTGCAAAGCTTTTGACAGGGTTAACACCTGCTTCCTCTACTCTCTGATTATAGATGTTCAAATCCACAGGTAGTCAGAACTACACGGAATTTTATTCTAGGATAACAAACTCGTAAGTTTGTTCTGTTCTAACTTAAGATACAAACCTCACTTCAAATAGTGTTCTATTTTTTCCCAAATATTTCAGATTAAATATGATTTTATTCCAAGAGAAGTCGAATAGGCTTCATATAAAATATAAAATGCTGCAAGATTGTAGAGAATTTCTTATCTTTGGTTATGCTAATATGGAGGCAATTCAAACCAAATAAATGTAAAACAAAGATCACTTCCAAAGCACCACTAGGAAAATAATCTTTGTTAACATATTAGCGTGGATTTGTATATTAAACATGCATCTCTGCATATTAATATGTGTAGTTCACACAAATCAAAATCATCTGTATGATTTTACAACTTTCTCTCTTAATGCAATAATAGTGTGACTCCAAGTTGGCTTCTCCATATTTCAATCTTCATTTGCTTCTTCTTTCATCTAGCCTAGGGTTCATTAAATACTCATCATTGAAACCAACTTATCCTCCGTAGGCCAATAATGGTCCCCAGTCATCAGGAGGTCTGAACCCCTGGAACCTACAAAAATTAGCTTACTTGAAAAATGCATTATTGCCATTATAACTAAGCTAAGGATCTTGAAGTAGACAATTTATCCAGGGTTACCCAGGAGGGCCTCAATGCAATGGCATGCATTGCTAAGGGGGTAGGGGGAGGTGGGAGGAGGGGAGGGGGAATGGGAGTATCAAAAATGGATGAATGAGATGGACATTACTACCCTAGGTGCATGTATGAAAACACAAATGGTGTGACTCTATCTTGTTTGCAACCAGAGAGATGGAAAATTGAGCTCTATATATGTACTATGACTTGAAATGCATCTAAATAAATAAATTAATAATAATAATAAAAAAAAGAAAGGCAAAGGGAGAATCCTACACAAAGGAGATGGTAATGTGACACCAAGGCAGAGATTCAAGTGACATTGCCAGGAGCCAAAAAATATTTGCAGCCACTAGAAACCACTAGAAAAAGTAAGAACAGGCTCCAAAAGGGAGATGGGTCTGAAGATAGCTTTATTTCAGCTGGTTTTATATTTTGACCTCCATAAATATGAGAACATAAATCTGTTTTGTTTCAAGCCCCCAAATCTGTACTGATTTGTTATAGCAGCCACAAGAAACGAATGCCTACTTGCAATACATTCATCTTCCTCCTTCCATCACCTGCTCATTAAAGATGCAGTATATGTAAGCCAACTGCCTCCATCCTTCAGGCAGGCTCTTAGGTTGCTGAACACCAATAGAAAAACCTTCAGTAGAGCTGATTGCTGCCTCTAGAGCTTGCTGCCCAATGGGCCACACCGGACCTGCTACATTTCCTGCTCATATTGTTTTTCTGATGAATCTTTGTCCTCAGCTGTTCAAGTGGCATCTGACTCTAGCATGACTCCTGTTTCCCACTGCATTCTCTCTAGTTATAAGACTGTCAACTTGTTTATTTTCATTACTGTAAAACACCCTTACATACCTCTCTTACCTTGCTGTCCTCTTCTGGTATCCATCTGTGGCTTCCCATGTGACACTTGTAGGTGCATATAGATCCACAATTCAACTCTTGATCAAAAAGACAAGAGCTTTACCAAGATAAGTAAATAACACAAACCCTTCTAAAATTTTTAACTTAAATATTATTTGTCTAAGTGTATTATCTTGAGTTTTTGAAAATTACAAGGGCAAATTATTTTGGGTGTTACTTTAAGGCACTGCATAAGACAACCAATGAAACTACAAAATCCACTAAAAATTAAAATTATAGATATATACTGTATAGCCTGAATTCAACCAATTATACGTACTATATACAATTCTATCATAAAATGTGGACTAACTATAATCTCTTCTTTGAACAAAATGGACAAAAATATAATATTTAATCTAAAGAGGAGTGGCTTTGGTTATTTTTGTTATATGTGTTTTATGCAGCTATCATCCTTGAAAATTTTTGAATCCTGGAGTAGAATCAATAACTCAGGATAAACTCAATTTATATAGTAAACATGTAGTTGATAAAATACATTGTTTTATTATTTAATTCATATACAATACACTCACCTATTTTAATTTTAGCATTCAATATAGAACAACCATTACATCATAATGTAGCAGATTCCTGTCATGCAGTGAGTGCACTTCTGACACTTTCCTGGCAATAACTGGCTGTCCCTCTCCTTTTGCTTTTGTTCTAATATCTTCTGTAAATATAATCAGAGCACATTGTCTTACTGTGTCTGGTTTCCTGTTTTTAGTACAATGCTTTTGATATTCACGGATGTTTGTAAATTAAAAAAAAAATACTCTTCTTCATAGACTAAATTAAACTTTGAGAATGTGGAAAAAATCTGGGAAACCCAAAAGGGACTAACGTTTGCATATTTCTAGGTATCACATCTCCTTCAACACTGGCCATTTTATTGACTAGAGACAGAGTTAGTCAATTTGGAGTACATCAACTTGCAGTTGACTAAACTGACAAGATGATTGATTATAATTATCATTTTTTGGTTGTTTTTGCTGATCAAATTTTACAGACATGTGATCCAGGCCTCAGGAAGACTTTGTCTAACTTTCTGGCAAAACAGAGCGGTAATGTGTGGAGTAAAGAGAACAAAGTTACGGGAATAACACAGACGGTAGAAATGCAAGGCTGGATGTGCCTCTCATTTCCCTTTCACATAATCAGAGTTTTCCTGCTTGATTCTGTTAAAGCATCCAGTTGCTGTTATCTGGCATTGGTGAGATTCATAAACTATTACAATAAATAATATTAGATGTATTTTCTATTGGAAAATAATTTCTATGTTGATTGAAATCATCTAATAAGGAGGGAAGATGATGCGGGGAAGAAATGCTGACCTTGTTCAGGGCAAGGAATTAGGTTTGAGACCAACGTCAGGAGTATTCGTCAGTGATAAAGCAATTTTGTGATTTGTTTACACTAGAAAGATATGAATTCAGGCACAAATGCAGACAGTGAAAAGGCATAAGGGTAATAATTTGCCTGAATTCTTTCAGGCTACTTATTTATGAGGGAATGTGGTTGGTGCTAAAGAACTCAGCAGTGAAGGGCTGAGATGAAGTCAAGAAATAGCGTATCACAGTGGGAAGATGCTCTAGATACTGAGAAGCTTCAGACACTGAAATCCCCAAATTGTGTGATGGACATAGTGCAAATGTGATCACGAATCAAAAGCTACAACATTCAAGGAGTATATGGCAATGATAAAGATTAGATACATGACATCAGGAAGTAGAATTGTACGCAGCATGATTTAATTTTGTAAATTCAAAGCTGATGCTTTGAGAAAGAATGGTACCGATTATCTGGAAGTGACTGTAAAGAACAGCAAGAACAACCCATCTGCACGCCAAAAGCATAAAATGCCTACAGAGGAAAAGGTCCCAGCTGAGAGGGCTGCCGGTATTGGCAGCTCCCATTGTGGAGCCTTGATTTCCTGATAGAGGCAAGCAGGAAGCACACACTAAAAGGGACATGCCTCTTCTGAAGAATTTGCTGCTGTCACATCAGGAATTACCATGAACAACGAGGAACATTTGAAAAGTTGGAGGGAGGATAGGAAGAGGGAGGTGGCCAAAGGGGTGGTGATGAGTAACATGACCATCTATCAGGGCAACTTGGGGTCCTGAGCTTTCTGGAAACTAGGATTAGCAGACGTGGTAGCCCTGATGAGACAGACGCTCAGGGCCTCAAATGAGAAAACGGTGGTGAGGAGGGAAAGTTCTTAGAAAACAGTGATGATCTGTCCACAAGATTCTGCATTTTGTGAACTCTGCTTATTCCTGTCCAAGAGGCACTGGACATCAATAGCTGAAAGATCCTTCCAACAAGAAATCTTTAAGGATTCCTTTAAATCCTTGCCTAAGACTTTCTGTCCTAGTCTAAAGACCCTAGGGTGAAGTAAGGAATTAGATGATAGATAGATAGAGGACAGACAATGTTCCTGACTTCTTTGCTCAACCAGTTGAGGGTATTGCTAGGAAGTAGTAGCTCTTCTTTTACACTTTGAAGGACACGCCTCAATGGAAAGAGATACTGACAAAGGTCTGTTATGAATTTCAACACAATAATTCATTCTGAATTTCTCACCCATTTGAGATTTGGAAAATCTTGATTAGCCTGGCCTCACATTAGAATAAAGAACCTGTTACCCTCAATCAAATAATACCACTGATCTAAAGATATTTTACATGGAATATCTCTCACTTAAACAACCACAACAGAATTTAATACGAAATTTCAAAATATCAAATTCTGATAAAAGAGTGATATTGGCTTGGTATTTTACTCAAAAAAATAGGTTTCAATCAATATGCACCCACATATTTATGTGGTATTTGATGTACTTAAAATGAAATAATCACTGGAAAGTTAGCATGTATGTTTGGTTCACTAAAGGACAGACAGAATTTGTTTAAAAACATTTCAATTCATCCCATATCCAAGAGTAAATGTGGCTTATATATCCATTTAATTCCTTGCTGTCCTTTAGGTCTTCATTGTTACTTTTACCCTTAATTTTAATTGTGATCTCCAATTCTGTGAATAGTTATGGCTCAGATAAAATGTCTCAGCTCCATCAAATTTTCACTACCCAAGAAAATCAGGAATCATGAGGCAAAGAAGTTAGCACATATACAGCAGTATCCAGGGTGATTTTCTTCAGATCTTAACAACTCTGTTAGGGTTAGTACCCTCTCACCACTACCTGGGAATCAGAAATTCCACCCGGAGGTTGGTGCAAATAGCAACCATCGAGAAGCATGTATAAGTGTGACCTCAGTCTCTGGCATGAGTTGGGATGTGTGATCAGAAATCTCAGATAAGATCTTGTAAGCACAGTTCTGGAAAGTTCATCTTCCAGTTGCTCCCCTATTGGTCCGATATCTTTAAAGCAATGACTGTTTTATATACCTTAGAAGGATAAACTTTATGTGCCTTATTAAAGCTTGCCAATGAGTTGGGAAGAAAAAGCATAAACTCTTCATTTAGTCAAACCATAGACACCTGGCCTTTTTACAATTGATTTATTTTTGCTATTAGGAGGCTTATCTCCTTTTAATTGCTGTAATTTAATCAATGAGTCTGTAAACTAGGATTAACCCATCTTGTAACTGAAATTTTAAAACACTGTTGCATTTACTCATTGATTTTATCTACCACAAAGTAAATACTGAAATGTAACATTAAATTTAACAATCAATAATAATGTTAAAAATGAATATTAAGCTTTGTCTAAAAGTTTTAAGGTGCTTTTACGTGAAATTTTATTTTTAGTAGTAATTATATCTGATGGTACTACAAAATTTATAATCATTTTACTGTTATGTTTAAACTCAGAGTAACTTTATAATTTTAGCATCAACAACAAAGCTTTTGGATATATATTAGGACTTGAAAAGCAATTGCTCATAGTTCTGTATAAAAGGATGCAGACATTGTAGCATAAGACACTCTAGCTGCTATGTAATTTTAGTAAGGTCTGATAGAGCAGCTTAAATTTAATTCTAAATCTCATCAAGGTCCTTAGTTCCTGACTCTTCACACTGAATAAACAGCTTAACCAGAACAGTGAAAGACCCACACTAACCACAGATTGTTTCTTAGAACTATTAGAGGAATTTTGAAAGGGTATCTCGTGATTATTTTGTTTCCTTTGTTTCATTTTCTTTCCCTTCTGCCCCACATCCACCCATTGTTCTCCTTTGGAGACTCCAGAGGGAGAAATGCTCAGCCCTGCAGTTTCCATGGAAGGCTTGCCCACTGGCCTCATGCTCCATGCAAGTAGTTATCCTGCAAACAGCTGAAATATTACTGTGGCACTGCAGCATGTCCCCTTCTACAGCAATTAATGAAAGCAACTTGGATGTGAGCTGATGAGCCACAACTTAGGTTTTTGTCACAAAAGATTATAAGATATTGTTGGACTGTGTGAAAAAAAATCAATATTCCATACTTTAGTCTCTGGCTAAAAAAGGAACAAAGGTATTTTCTGGCTGACTGGTTGTCTGAGACCAATTTCTGATTTGCCAGCAGTAAACCAGTGCAAGTAGCTTCCTGTGAACAGGGAGAAATAGAACATGTTTTGGAACTGACTTCAATATTTCCAGCCAGCTGAGCTATTTTGATAAAATGCCTTGAGTGAGGAAAAGGAATCAATCAATCAACAACGCTGTTTTTCTAAAGAGAGTTTAAAAGTGGCAATTATTTTTAAACATTTTGTTTTCTTGTTTCTGTATTTTTAACCACAGCTGAACTATGTAATTTTGCCTCCTGCAACGTAAGCATGATGTACTGGCTAAGAACCCTGCCTCTACATTCAGATTCTTTGGATTAAAATCCTGATTCCACTCTCTATTACAAGATCTACCCTGGTCAGGTTATTTAAATACTATGTTCCTCAGTTTCCTTAATTGTAATAGTTGAAGAATGATGTTTACCAGTTTAGAAGGGTTATTATAAAAATATGAGAAGATAATACATGTGCTTAAACTAATATATGGTACATATTATATAATAAGAAGAGTCTCAGCTATGGTTATTTCCCCAAAGGGCATGTGCCTCAATGGACACAGAACAAGAATCATTGTACATACACAATGCTTAAGGTAGTACAGAAGGATTTAATGTACAGAATGAGGATCATAGTTAATAAGAGCATATTATATTCAGAATTTTTTTCTAAATGAGTAGACTGTAGCTTCCTTTGCTGTCGGAAGGGGCGTGTATAAACCTGGGATGATGGCTATGTTAGTTTATTCCACTACAGAAGTCATTTTACCATATAAATTCATTCTATAGCATCGTATTGTGTATCTTATATATACACAACAAAACTCAACTTAATGTAAGTAAATACTAAAGAAGCTGATTAATAAATTCAAACCTCCATGACAAGTGTCTAAAAAAATTGTGGAGCTACTCTAATCTCTGACTCTCTGGTCTTTCCTCTGAGTGAACTCTTAACTGATTATAGAAAAATGAAACAAGTATCCAAGTTAGTTTGAAGTTAGTCTTACAATATGATTTCTGTGTAATCTTTAGGAAACTGTCCATTTCTACAGAAAAGAATGAGTCTTTCACCTACAACAGAAGTCAGTGTCTGGGACGTTGTTTTGAGAAGATGGCCCCAACCGACTTGGTTCTATCTCTCGCTGGGGTCTTGTTGGCAACTGTTTATCCCCTGAGCCCTACATGTTTCTTGTGCTGCTAAGTTTCTCTTGCTCTTTGGAGCATTTGGGCTGAAATGTTACCTGCTGTAACTCAGAGGCTGATCTTGTGTGGGCCTGGGTCATGTCTGTGTAAACTCTGGCCACATTCCTCCTCATCAACACATTCCGCTCATCAACACCTTGACCTGCTTCTGCGGTGGGCCACCCTGGTTGACCAGTGCCAGTATCTGGTCTCCAAAGCATTTCTCAAAGCTGAGTGGCAGGTCTCCTTGATTCTGGTCACTCCACATTTTCTCTGGCATCTCCCAAGTAGTGGAGCGTTATACCCCATGGGGTTCCTCAGGACAAATCATCCACAGACAGTATCCTACACTCATCTCCCTTTCCTCCCAAATCCTCTGCTGTCTTGTCCCCCAAAACAAGAAGTAGCAATAGGGACTAGCTCTCATTATCCTTTCTGTCTTCATGCTTCTCACTCCTAGAAAACTTAGCTGTCATAGATCAGACTTTTTTCTGAGGGTTCAAGTGTGGTTTTGCTTTTGTTAAAATAATCAGGGATTGAGCCAATGAGTTTTTGTGGAGACTATATTTCCATAATCCAGGTGAAGTAAATGTACATGTAACACAAATGTGCAGACATTTTTTTTTTGCCTGACTATTAAATCTCAACTAAATTGGAAGACCATCTACAGTCAATGAATGCAACTCTAAAAGTTATTTGGGGTATATAACTTTGAGAAAAAGTTCAAAGAATTGAGAAATAATGAGAAAAAAGTACTTTCTATTTTGATCTATTAATCAGTTGCAAAAACTTGTGTGTGTACATATATTTTAAAATAAATCAGGGGCTGGGG
This sequence comes from Xerus rutilus, assembly GCA_028644305.1. Taxonomy (NCBI): domain Eukaryota; kingdom Metazoa; phylum Chordata; class Mammalia; order Rodentia; family Sciuridae; genus Xerus; species Xerus rutilus. The sequence goes on along the minus strand of CM053405.1, from coordinate 8,811,067 downwards.
CTATGGCTCAGCGGTTGAGCGCTTGCCTCGCATACGTGAGGCACTGGGTTCGATCCTCAGCACCACATAAAATAAATAAAGATATTGTGTTCATCTACAAATAAACAAAATATTTTAAAAAAATAAAATAAAATAAATCAGAAGTGAACATGTAAAGAAACAATAGATGCTGAATGGAGTCTGATTTTAGAAACAAGTATATTATGATAAGAAAGATATAGTAATGGATTTTAAAAGCTCCATTTATTTCAACTAATGATGCATTTCAATAACTCATTAATTTTGTTTAATGTTATATTTCCAAGCTCAAAATATATTATGTGCCATTATGAATTGTTTGCAAATAAAATTAAAATAATAACTACATACAGAAGAAAATTAAAAGGAACTCTCAGCCTCACTGCTTTTCTTCTTGCCTCTAAAGAAATGTCTGTGGATGAATTACTTAACCACTTAAAAACTTCACTCCCTCCTCCAACACGCATGGGAACTCTAACATTTGTGTTGGGTTAATATATTAATACACTTAAACACAAATTGGGACATAGTGTGTCCTAAATAAAAAGAATAAACAACATTATAATTGCTATAATTGCATTATTATTACCATTATTTCAATAGATACAATATATTACTTTTCTATTGCTACTATAACAATTAGCACAGACTTTGTAGGTTAAAACACCATGGATTTGTTATCTATCATTCTGTAGGTCAGAAGTTTTGTACTAGTTTCAACTAATCAAAATCAAAATATTGGCATGGCTGTGTTCTTTTCTGGGGATTCTGGGGCAGAATCCATTCTCTTGTTTATTCAGGATTTTGTCAAGTAGAGTTCCTTGTGGTTGTGGGACTGAGGTCCTCATTTCCTGCCTGACTTCCTGCTGACAGCAGACTCTACTTTCCAGAGACTATCCAGTTACTTGACTGTGGCTCCCTCCCTACCTCCCTGTCCAAAGCCGGCAATGGCAGCTGAGCCCACTCATACTTTGAACCCCTCCCCACTCCTGTTATTATTTTCTTCTGTTGCATGTCTCTCACCAAAACTTCTGCCTTTCTCTTTCACTTTGTAAACTCATGTGACTAGATTGGACTCCCATGGATAATCCAGAATTATCTACCATTCCAAGGTTACCCTTAATCATCTTTGCACTGCTTCTTTCTACCATGGAGATATGTTTGAATTTGTTTTGTTTTGTACTGGGGATTAAACCCAGGGACGCTTTATCACTGAGCCACATTATTATTATTATTATTATTATTATTATTATTATTATTATTATTTTGAGACACGGTCTCACTAAATTGCTTGGGTTCTTCCTGAGTTACTGAAGTTGGCCTGGAACTTGCAATCCTTCATTCTCAGCCTCCCAAATTGCGTACCACGATACCCAACATCTTTCTACCATGGATGGCAATGAATAGGTTCCAGGGATTGGACAGTGCATTTTTTTGCTCATCAATTATTATTCCTGTCACATAAAGCACCTAAGTGTTTTTATTGATATATATTGGCATGGCAATGAGTTGGAGTTTGTATCAAATCTTTTAATATAGCATTTGTGTCCTAAGTTCTAATTGTTACCATAGGCTCTTATTGTACTTATAAAGTACTTATTCATAAAGACACCATAGAATTTTTACAATTAGTCTCTCTCTGTATTTGGCCTAAGTCTTTCTCAGACAAAGCAAATAATTATATAAATAAATCTTTTCAACAAAATTGAAAACAACCCAAATCTAAAACTATTAAGATCAATTAAATTATGAAAAAATTTATCATATGTAATGCACTAAATCCTGTTTATGAGGATTAGTTTATGAATTAAAAATATTTATTATATGATATTAAATTTGAAAAAATAAAGATACAAATTAACTACTCTAGAATTTGCTGATTTTGTCCAATAATGCAAGTGCATAAAAAAATAAACAGGAAAATTTTCACCTGTGATAGAACTGTAAATAATTTCCTTCAACTCTTATTTTCCTTTCACCTTTATCTCTTTTGCCTAGGAATCGCCACTTGAGGTCACATCTCTTTGGGTAACTTCTATGGTGAAGTGAGAGGTGGATGGTTCAAACCCAGATAAGTTTTATTAGGATCATGTAGTAATAGCATAAATTTCCATTATCCAGAAAGAAAGTTGCCAAGACATATCATTTTATTCAATACATGCTTACATATGGGACATAAGAGATAGTTTTGCCACTGAATATATTTGCAATCAGTGTATTGTTGGCTATTTTGTATTTTAATATAGCACATGTCCTTCATATCTGTATGTTCCATATCTACAGATGCAATCAATCTTGGAATGTAAGTGCGGCTAGGGCTAAGATGTTGTATCTGTACTGAACATGTCCATTCTTTTTGGTAACTATAAATAGCACAATATAACAACTTATAACTATCTATATAGTATTCACATTGTATTATGGATTATGAGTAATCTAGAGATGTTTTATAAAGTATATAGAATTATTATATAGGTTATATGCAAACACTATAGCTTTTATACAAGGGACTTGAGCATCTATAGTTTTTGGAATTTGTCCTGGAAACAATTCTCTAAGGAAACCAATGAACAATTGTATTCTTTTCATTAATATCAGAATTATATTTACTTCATAGGGAGTAGTTCTAAATCTTAGAGAAGTTATGTGGATATACATTAAAGATTATATGTTTGAAGTGTGTAATGAGGAGAGTTGTCTACTTGAGGAACATGAATTGACTACACAGTGATTTTGAAATAAAGAAAACTCCATGGGGCTGGGATTGTAGCTCAGTGGTAGAGCACTTGCCTCACATGCGTGAGGCCCTGGGTTCGATCCTCAGCACCACATACAAAGCAATAAAATAAAGACATTGCGTCCATCTACAACTAACAAAAAAGAAAAAAAGAAAACTCCACATAACAAATAAACTTTGAGAGAAAAAAGAAGAATGTATCATGGAGAGAATAAGACAAGAAAGAAAGGGAATACTGGAAATGGATGTGATACTTCTAGTGTCAGAAATCTAAAGAATGTCACAGATTCTATGTAGAGGAATGGATGCCAAAACTTTGAATTACAGGTGACCCTGTGACATTGAAGCTGTTATGGTCTCTAAGCAGCTGTGAACAGATTATTGAAGAACAAAACTGTGCCCAAGCTGAGGGAACAGAAAAGAAATCAAAATACCCAGAGGTAAGAACCTGCAATTATATGCACCCAATGCTAAGAGTATATAAAGCAAGACTGGAGAAGTCTTAAGCTCTTCTCATCCAGGAGCAGGATTATGAAGCCTAACAGAGACATCAACTCGAGGCCAGACACTCAGGGAACAAGTCAAAGGGTGACAGCCAAGGGCCAACCAGCTGGGCACTTATTGATGCACCTCCCAACTTAATGAAGTCCTCCTTTCTACCACCTTATCTACAGGAAGATACGATTAGAAGGTAATTTTTATGGCATATATAAGGGAAAATAAGGAGAACCTCTTTCAAGTTTGTGGTTTGCTACTCTATGTAAAATAATGAGCAACAAAATAAACTATTAATATTCAATAGTTCAGTAAACTATTAAATCACTAGCTTTAGCAGTCACACTGTTGAGGTCTGTTTTTTTTAAATATCCCTTTTTGATCTTTTTTATTCTCATTCATATTTTTGATATAATATACTTTTTTAACAAAATCATTGGTGATTTAATTCTTTAATACTATAATCAATTAAAATTATTTTGGTTTAAATTTAAGAAGCTTTAGTTAGCCTGAACTTAAACTTCTGTTGAAGTCAGTAACAAATAGGTCTTCTATTTTCCATAATTAGTAACAAAAATAAGAATGACCTTATTATACAGAACATTCATGTGCCCACCTCACGGATTCTACAAATAACATTCTACTGTACTGATTTTAGCCCCTATCTCTCCAACCATCTGTTACTTTGTCAATTCATCAATCATCCAACGTTTTCAATGAATTACCTAAATAATAGCAGAAATTAATTGCTTCCCCTTAAATACTCTAATATGTATATTAACTAGAGTTATGAATTTTGGTCTTTGTTATAAAATTTACCAAAAAAATGAAATGTACAAATTGTGAGCATGCATTCATTGTATTTCGACAAACATAAACAAAAACAGAAATTTTCCCAACTGAAATTAAAACAAAAAAATAGAATGAAAGAGGAAAGTGATACTAAGAGGGTAGTTTGAATGGTTTGAATGTGGACTGTATCCCAAAGGTTTATATGTCAAAGCCTTGGTTCCTAGGCTAGCACTGCTGTGAGGTGGTGGGACTGCAGTTGGTGGGGCCTAGTAGGAGGTCCTGGGGTTATTGGGGGTTTGCTCTCCAGAGGTTTTGTGCTACCCTGCCAGTCCTCCCTGTCTCTTTTTTCTTCCTGGCTCATGAAGTGAGTGGGTTTCTTTCCCATCACTCCTCCCATAATCCTCTGTCTCACCATGGAGCCAAAGCACAGGGACCATTTGATCCTATCCTGGAGCCTCCAAAACTGAGCCAAAATAAAATTTTTGTCATTATAAGTTAATTATCTCAGATATCTCATTACAACAACAGAGAAATGACTAATAAAACAGCCAAGAACTGCGTAACAATTTATATAGCTGTAATGCAAGCATAATTGAAAGAGCAGGAGAAGATAAAGAATGGGATAAAAGCAACATTTGAAGTAATATGGATTGAGACATTTCCCAAAGTGATGAAAAACTCTAAACCACAGATCTTGAAAGCTCAAATGAACAACAACAAAAAGAGACTTCATTCAACACACCTGGCCTAAAAGAAATATTCTTTTAAAATTCTTCAAGGAAAAGGAAAAGAATAATGATATGAATAGAAATTAAGCCATGTAGTCTTAACATCCTCCTCAACTTGACTAAACTTTAGACCAGTGTCTTTCTAAGGATAGGTCCCTGGTCTGTAGTTTCTTTGAGCATCAGCCTTAGAAAACTTACAATTGTAAATTTATTCTGTGCCCCTTTGAGATGGAAATCTTCAGCTATCCAGAAAGAACTTTATCCAGCATCTGAGAGCAACACTCTTTTTTAAAATGTTACCCTCACAGAGTCCCCTTCTTCCTGTCTCTGAGGGAGGGTAGCTTACCTCTGCTAAGAGCCAAGGAGCAAACACAGTGGCTTCAATATACTCACCAAGTTCCCCCTAACATCTTGCCTTAGCTCACAAAACAGTTAAAATTTTTCTTTTACTTCAGCTGAACTGAATTAAATCTTTCTATTTTTTCTGCAATAGTCTTAAAGACAGTCTTCCTTGCTCTTTATAACAAGTGTCTAGTGCAATTTTTTTAATAAATTCATATTTATGTAAAAGAATAATGTCATAGAAGGAATGAATGAAGACAAAATAAAGTCTTGATTTTTCTTATTTTTAACTAATTTAAAAACAGCTATTTCAAGTGCTAAATGTAAATATATAGGATGATTATAGCACATGAAAAAGTGAAATGAAGAATAACAATGTTAGCTAAGCGCAGTGGCACACACCTGTAATCCCAGCAGCTCAGGAGGCTGAGGCAGGAAGATCGTGAGTTCAAAGCTAGCCTCAGCAAATGAGAGGCTAAGGAACTCAACGAGACCCGGACTCTAAATAAAATGCAAAATAGGGCTGGAGATGTGGCTCAGTGGCTGAGTGCCCTTTAGTTAAATCCCTGGGAAAGAAAGAAAAAAGGAAGGAAGGAAGGGAGGGAGGGAGGGAGGGAGGGATGGATGGAGAGAGGGAGAGGAAAAGAAATAAAAGCAATGTTAAAGAAAAATGTAGAGATTGGGAATGTTCCACTCTCAGGTACTTGCCTTACATGCAAAACAGTATAGTGGCAGGTGGATTTATTTTGGTGAAAACTTATATTGGAAAATCTGAGGCAACTATCAGAAACATTAAAATCAGAAGCATAATATGCTAAGAGAAGAGATAAAATGAATATCATAAAATGCTCAATTAAAACTACAGAAAAATGAACTAAAAAGGAAGCAAAAAACCAGGCACGGTGGCACACACCTGCAATTGCCACAACTAGGGAGAGAGAAGCAGGAGGATCCCAATTTCCAGGCCAACTTCATTAATTCAGAGGATTGCTATTCTTCATTTTACTTTTTCATGTGCTATAATCATCCTATATATTCACATTTAGTACACAAAACTAAAGTAAAAAAGTTGGGATGTAGCTCAGAGACAGAGCACGCTTGGGTTCTATTCCCATAATGGAAAGAAAGAAGGAAAAAATATTTACAAATGTAATATACAATAATTCAGCTGTACAATAATCATGCTAAATGAAAATACTTTTAATGCACCAATTAGAGGGGGTTGCCAGAATGTATTAACAAATAAATTGATTTAAAGATACTCATCTAAGTTAAAATCAAAGAGTTGGAGAAAGATTACCATACACACACTAATCAATAAATACCTCATTTACCTCAAAACATACATTTTACACATTAGTCCTTAAGCTGTATGTTGCTTAGTTTTTAAATAGTTGGAGTTGTTAAAATATACCTTATTTTTATTGGTGGCTGATTATATTCTATCATGGTCAGAGTATTTCATATTATTTCAGTCATTTTAAATGATTTGATATTCTGTGTCATGTAACATACGCTTTCTATTTGTGACTACATCACATAAAATCTTTTCAAGTGTCTATTCTGAATTTGCAAGTTAAGGTTGTTCATGAAGTTAAAGTGGATCAGTGTCACATCACTTAAATCCTTTATGTTCAAAAATTTTTGTAGTAGTTCTATCAATTGCTAAGAGTCTGATTTATATTTCCAAATGACACTGAAGAAAGTTTTATTTCCCCACTTAATCCATCCTGCCATCTGCATCTTGAAGAGCTGTTATTAGGTACATGTTCATGTTTACTATGCCTTCTTAGAGACTTGACATTTTTATCATTGCGAAATGTCACCTTTTATCACAGGCAATGCTTATTGTCTTGTAATCCATTTTATTTTATATTAATACAGCAATATCAGGCCTTAAATATTAACTGCAGGTTCAGTTTTTACAACTATCTAGTTTCTATCCATTTATATCGATCTGTTTTGGGTATATCTCTTCTATACCACACACGATCTGTTTTGGGTATATCTCTTCTATACCACACACGGTTTGGCTCAACTTTTTTCCATTGACCTGTTTAGTCCATTAACATGAAAGAATTTAGACACGATCTTTTTTTTTAACTGTTTTATGTTTTCTTTAATTTTCTATTTGCAGATTTTCTTTGCTTTGTTTTATTTGTATTATTGTTCTTTTCCCATCTGTCCTGTTTCCTCTGTGTAACTTGAATATGCCCTTAGAATTTAAATGTATCAGTCAATTCTATTTAAAATTGTGTATAATTTTTTTAGTGGTCCTTTCAGGCATTGCTGTATACTACCTTAAGTTTCCACAGTCCACCTAAAGTTGTATTTTTTTATGTCATTTGAAGATTCTGTGGATGGTGGGACACAACACTCTAGCACTCAGTTAGACAGAGCCTGTTACAGCCACAAATGAGACAAGGCTTTGAGGAAGAGCCATACCAGATGTTGTCCTCAGGGACAGGGTGACAGGAAGCTGGAACTGTAAAGGGTGGCTGATGTGTGTCAAGTAGGACGTGGTGTCTATAACTAGGCCTTGTCACACTCCTGTAGATTGATGGCCTAGGTGTCTAGGGCTGCTATAACAGAATAGCATAAACTAGGTGGCTTAGATGACAGAAATTAGGTTTTTACAATTCCGAAGGCTTGAAGTCCACAATTAAGGCTCCTGGAGTGCTGGAGTGTTCACATGGTCATCCCTCTTGTGTGCATGTATTGTGCCTTTCTCTTCTTATAAGAAGATCCACCATATTGGATTAAGGCCCATCTTAATAACCTAACTTTACTTTGGCTACCTATTTAAAGACAGTATCTCCAAATATAGTCATGCTCTGAGGTACTGGGGAGTAAGATTTTAACATATTAATGTTGGGTCAAAACTATTCAAGCCATAATATTTGGTTAATTTAAATAATTTTATTTTTGGATTCATAGCATGATTTCCATTCTTAATTGTCTACTACCTGGCTCTGGACAATTAGGACAGGTGCACAGTGACATGTGGTATAATGCCCCATAGAATGAGTGGCTAGAGTGTGGTCTTAACCAGTTATTCAATGAGGAAAGTAATGAGTCAGTTTGTTTTGTTTTGTTTTGTTGTTTTTCCAGTTCTGGTCTATTACCAATAAAGATAATATGAACGTATGTAGAGATTTTTGCCTGAATGAAAATTTTGGTTTCCCTAGGATAGACATACTAGCATAGACTCTCTGGAGTAAGTAGGTAACTCTAAGTAACTATATAAGAAACTTCCAAACTCTTTCAGTGACTACATATTTTCATTTCTACCAGCAATTTATGAGATTCCATTGTTTCAGAGCCTCACCTGTACTTGGTAATGTTTATTTATTTATTCTTTCATTTATTTTAGGCATTCTAGTAAGCATGTAGGAATATTTAATTTTTGTTTAATTTACATTCCCCTAATACCTTTCTTTTGATGTTGAGAATCTTCTCATGTACTAATTTGCCACATATATATCCTCTTTGGTGGAGAGCATTTAATTCCTTAATTGGATTGTTTTCTTAATGTTGAGTTTAAATAAACTTTTTTCATGTTCTCAAAACACTGGATACGTTAATAGAAAATATTTTTGCATGTTATGAAGCTTGCTTAATAGTATCTTTTGTAAAGCAAATATTTTTAATTCTGAGGAAGTCCACCTTATTTTTTGTTTTCATCAGCCCATAAAATGCTTGCATAAACACAAGTCACAGTATTTTTTTCTTTTATCTTAAATCTTTTATAATTCTCTACTTTAAATTAATATCAATAATTCATTTTGAGGTGATTTATGGAAAAGGTTGAGGATTTTGTCGACACAGATAACTTTGCCCATGCATGTGTAATTATGCCAACATTAGTTTTGAAAATATTATTTTCTACCTCAAAATTCTGTCTCAAAATTCAATTGGCTCTGCATTTGTAGATCTGTTTGTTAATTTCCTTTTGTTTCATTGTTCTACGTATTCATCCCTATGCATAATCACACTACTTTTTTAAGTCACAGAAGAAATATGCTAAATCTCAAAATCTCCTATAGTCCTCCAATTTCTTTTCCTTGTTTAATATTTATTCTGATTATTTTACCCCATAAAATTTATAATATTTATTCTGGTTATTTTACCCCATAACATTTTAGAATTGACCATAACTACAAAAATCCCTGTTGGTATATTAACAGGAATTGAGTCAAACCTAGCATTACTTGACATTCCATATATTAAATCTCTTCTGATTTCTTTCATCAGTATTTTGCAGTTTTCAGCCCAAAGATCACACATCATACATGCATATGTTCATTAGATTTATTTGAAGCTTCTGTAAACACATCTGTTTTCAATTTAATTTTGAAATGTTTAGTGATAGTGTTGGTTTTATGTGTGTGTGTGTGTGTGTGTGTGTGTGTGTTTTAACCTCCTAATCCTACAACCTTTCAAAACTCAGTCTTTAATTCTGGGAGATTCTTTAGCTATAGGGGTTTTCCACATAAATAATCCTGTCAAAAGTACATGTAAAGAAGTTTTATTTTCCAGACATTTTTATTTCTTTATCTTATCTTATGTCACCAGCTGGTACTTCGCTGAATGAGAGTGATAACATCCTGGCCTTTCTCCCAGCATAGGAGGATGACATTCATCTTTTCACCATTATGTGGGACATTAATTGTAGCACCTTTGTTCTTTATCAAGTTGAAGAAGTTCCTCTCTGATAACAGTTTGTTTAGCATTTTAATCAAGATTGATGGATTTTATCAAATGTCTTACATAAAATAAATTGATTTAATCATTTTTTCTTCTTTTGGCTACTTAATGTGGTAGATTAGCGGATCAACATCTGAATATTAAAGTAACTCCTTTCTTATAATAAATCCCACTTGAAGTTACTTCTATCTTTCAATCCCTTTCAGTATTATTACTAATACTTCAATTAAAACAATTTCAAATGGAAAGAATACTAATTTATTTAATTAATTCAGATTATTGACTAATTTTTAAAATATGAATCAAAACACTACCTCTGCCTAAAATATTGTTTGATTCCTTATTCTCTTATCAATATTTTCAAATAATTTATCTTCTAAAGTTACATTACTTACAGATTTTATTGCTTACAAACATCCAATAATACTACATAGGATGCTGTCTTGAAACCATTCTTTAAGAAAAACTACGTAATATGTGTAAAACACATGTCTTTAAATCAATGTATGCTGTACTTTTATTTTTTCTCACTAAAGCAGTCATCATATTTTACTATAGAATAAAATAAAATGGGTATTTTATGTTCCAAGCTGAATCCTGGCATTATGTAAATAATAGAGCTTGTCATGTACACAGCTTGCATAAAGTAATCAAAGTTTTATTAAGGCATAGTCTTTTTTTTTTTTGGTACTGGGGATTGAACTCAGGGGCACTCGACCACTGAGCCACATCCCCAGCCCTATTTTGTGTTTTATGTAGAGACAGGGTCTCACTAAGTTGCTTAGTGCCTCGCCATTGCTGAGGCTGGCTTTGAACTCGCGATTCTCCTGTCTCAGACTCCCTAAGTGCTGGGATTAAAAGCGTGAGCCACCGCGCCTGGCTAAGGCATAGTCTTTATTTATTTATTTTTTTATTATTTTATTTTTTTTCCCAAAAGTTGCATTTTAATACATGTTGGCAAACATAACAGAAAAAAACAAATTATCAGAAGCTGTACACACTATTCACTGAAAACATTTGTTGAGGCAAATAGAAAAAAATTGTTACAATCATAATTTTTCTAACTTTGCACAAAATTATAAGCAGATTACA
>CM053405.1:8741969-8800056 GCA_028644305.1 Xerus rutilus | reverse complement strand
AAATAGGAACATATTAATATACAATCATTTGGATATTAGTAAGATGAAATAAATTAATTATTGAGAAATTTTAAAGAACACAAATGTGGTGACACTGGTAACTGTACAATAACCTGAAGTAAAGAAAAAATTTTACTAAGGCTGTCATTTGTACATTAAGAGATTTATGTTATAAGTATGATAGGAAAAAAATCATGTTTATGAGCTTAAATAAAATTCTTTGTTGTTTAATTTGATCATATTTTCTACTGGAAATTAATATTTTTAAATTTTGTGACAGAATTATTAAAGACTAAATAAAACAGTAAAATTTTTTATTGTTATTATTAAAAATAAAATTTTTCCCTATGTACATTTTAACAAGACCAAGGTTTTAAATAATCAATATCTCTTTCTGCTAAACACAAATTGAAGTGCTCAGTAACATTTTGTTGAATATATAGTGGTATAAAAATTACCTGGACAATTTTCAGATTTAATTAAGGGGTCAGAAACAAAAGTTTACCTTAATTATTATTTGTGATGTTTAGAAAAAATCCATGATATAGTTCAGTAATGTTCAATCAATGCACACGTAATTGATTAACAGTAATAAGGATCATAAGGAACTCAGCAGAAGTGTAAAACAGGCTCACTTAGCCATGTGTCCCCAGTAATGATCCACTAAGTGTATTCATGATTATAGAAAAATGGTTGGACAAATCAAAATCCCTGAGGAAAACCAATAATCAGTTATTGAAAGCTTATTTTTTTTAATCAAACTTACCTTATCTGTGAAATGAATATTAAAATAAATAGCTATAGGGTCCCTTCCAAAATTAATCATATTTTACTGTACTGTTATTTTTATTTCCAGATTAATCATGTAAAACTTAAAAGCAAAAATGGAATGTTAAAATATTATCTGAAAAAATTTTAAAAGTCAGTATTAAGGGTAACCATCACACTACATCATTTCATTAAGTCTTTTCACTTTATTGTCAATTAGTGCAGTTAATATCTAGAAAGATGTGTTTCTGGTTTTGGATGACTAGCCAGCCATGTAGCAAAGAGTCCCAAAGTTTATTGTGATGTGTAATTTTATGGTTCAATTTTGCTAGTCCATAATACTTGGCAAAACACCAAGCCAGGTATCACAGCAATATAAAATTAACACCTAAGGCATAAGAATTTGAGTAAAGCAGATTATTACCAATAAGATGGTGGGCCTCATTCAATCAGTTAAAGACTGGGGATCCCTGATGAAGAAGAAATTGTGAGCCAAACTTCCTTTAGAGCATTTTTTCCCTGAGTTTCTATCTTGCCAGGTCCCAGTGCACAATTTGGACTCTCAATAGTGTCCACTTTATGTGAGCCAGTTTGTTAAAATAAACTTGTGGTTGAGTGGATGGTCAGATGGATGGATGGATGGATAGATGGATAGGTAGAGAGATTGAAAGAACTAATTATAGATACAGAAAGAGAGAGATGCACTCACTCATCCATGTCCTCTTGGTTCTCTTTCTCTGAAGAGCCCTGGCTAACACACTGGTGCTACGAGGTCAATGATACAGCTACAGCAAACAGTTATGGGATTCTCACCCAAAGTGAAAGTAGGAAAGGATACAGTAGTTTATTCAAAATTTCCATGGTGGCCACGCTAATTGTAAGGACTTATGGCTTTGTGATATTAAATACCTCTGCAGAGGTAAGAGAGGAAAAATAGGTGTTGGAAAAACAACTATTAACTCAGGATATTGTGTGAACATCAGTAATGTATACATTAATTTCTTAAGCATTACTTTCAAAGTACCAAAAACTGGATGATTAAACTGATGATAAAAACTGATGATGTTCCTTGATGTCTTCTTCTTTTTTTTGGTACTGGGGATTGAACTCAGGGTTCCTCAACTACTGAGCCACATCCCCAGCCCTATTTTGTGTTTAATTTAGAGACAGGGTCTCACTGAGTTGCTTAGGGCCTCTCTGCTGCTGAGGCTGGCTTTGAACTCGTGATTCTCCTGTCTCAGCCTCCCAAAGCGCTGGGATGACAGGCACGCGCCTCCACTCCAAGCTAGGTGTCCTCTTCTTACAAGGACATCAATAATTGGATTAAGACCAACCTTAATCCAATATGATCTCTTCTTCACTAATTACATCAACAAAATTCAGGTCACATTATGAAGTTTCAGATAAATGTGAATTTTGGGGAGATGTCAGTCCCTACAGACAGTTTTAAGAAGAACCCACATCCTATATCTAGAAGAAGGACTGTGTGCAAATGTATTCTAGAAATGCATTGTGAGGGAAGCTAAGCTCAGAGAAACTGAATGCACAGCCCTGTCAAGTGTCCATGTAGTGAAGCTTCTCACCGCTAGAATGTGCACAATTTCTCTCAGGTACTCAATCAAACATTGATCTATTGCTACTGTAAAGGGATTTTGCAAATATACTTAATGTTCTAATCAAGTGACCTTAACATAAGGAGCCTGACTGAATCCTGTGATCCTCTAATAAGATTGACATCTCCCTGACAAAAGAGACTAAACACAAGAGGGATTCTACACAGGAGAGATTGACCTTTGCTGGTTTTGATGATAGAGGATGTCAGATGGTAAGAAATGCAGGCAGCCTCTGAGCCAGGAGCGGTCTTCAGCTGTCATCCAGCAGGGAAAAAATACCTTAGTCCTACAGTGGCAAGGAACTGAATTCAGTAACAGCCACATACAGAGGGAAAAGGATGCTGATTTTCAGATGAGAACACAGACCAGCCAACAGCTTAATTTTAACTTTGTGAAAACCTGGGCAGAGAATCCCATCAGGCCATAACTAAGACTGCTGATCTTCAGAGGTAATAAATTTTGTTGTTTGAAGCTGGTATTTTGTTTGTAGCCATAGAAAAATCATACGCTCTTACATTTCAGTTCAGGTTCTAACAGAAAAGGTGTGGTCTCCTGAGACCTGGACTGGGTGTGTCTCAACCCCGAAAAAACTTGCAAGTTCAGAGATACCAGTTTCTAAAACTGTCCTCTCCTTGCTGGGGTATATCCTTGAAGATGACGCAGAGGATCATTCCCCAGCAGATGCTTTGCAAAAGTAATGACACTTGTCTTCCTCAAACCTCCCGTGAACTCACTTTATTGCTATGGAACTGAAACTAGTGCTATGCTTAAGTTTGACCTGATGGAGAGAGTTCTATGCTTCAAGATGAAAAAGGTTATTTCTCAAAGGCACTGTCACATAGAGTTAATAAATACAAGTTGGAACTCTGAAAACATGCTTGAGAACAAATCCTGAAGATGCTGATGGTAAATAAAAGACTGGTTAACAATTCTTTTGTGACTTAGGATTTAGCATCCTAGAAATGTTCTGTGTTAGTCCTTATTGACTAACAAATGCCTCATTGCCTGGGGAAAAAGTGATCTCCTTCTTGAGAAAATTAAAGATTCCAGAATTGCCTGAATATACAATGAGAAAAGAGCCAAAAAAAATTTAGATATGGTCAGGCTAGAATGAATTTATTATGCAAGGCAAGAAAAAAAAAAAAAACCCTGACAACTCAGTACCTTAAAAGACTCAGCGGATGTCTCCCCTACGAAGGCAATGAGGCATGTTCTAACGAAGGACAGTGTTATGACAGTCATTAAGATGCACACCATTGTCTCTTCTTCATATACCAAAGCACAATGTGGATGAAAGAACCAAAGATTAGCAATGAACAGGATGAACACTAGAGACAAATTGGACATAATTTCTCTAACAATAGTTACCAGGGCGTCCATAACTTCAGGGATGGCTAATATTCTGTGATATTCTTAGGAATGAGGTAGTTCTGTGACAACAACGTACCATGTGGCCCATTTTACCCAAAAGGATCAAGAAGAGTGAGCTGAAGGGACATCAGCTGCATTCACTGAAAATGCAGTCCCTGCTACATGCTGGAGCTACTGTTTGATACAGCACTGAAGGAGTCTTCACATGCTTACTGAAGGAGATGACTTAGAAGATTCTGCAAGACTTTAAGCAATTATACAGACTTTCCTAACGGCAGGGATACAATTCTGTCCCCAACGATAGAATATATGAGTGTGAGAATCAAGGGGTGAAGGTAGGAGTAGTAGTAATCTTTCACCATTAATTCTAGTGAACAACTAGTTAATTTGCATTCCCAGTCTCTACGACTTTTAGGCTCTTGGGTGAGAGATCTTTGTATGACGTCATTCAACTATGGTTCTTCCTAACATTAGAATTAGTAGTAGCAATTATCAGGTAGTACAGGCTAATAATTTTTAGTTCTTGGTGCATATAAAACAGGCAGAGAGAAATGAGAGAGAGAGAGAGAATAGACTATCCTTGAAGAGGTAACTGAACCTGATTTTCACGACATGATGAAAGTACTAATAACCAATAAGGCCACAGAGTGTATACCTGGAACTAAGGACTTTTTTGTACATTGCACTTGTGGTAGTAATTATAAATGGGAATTTCAATAATTGAGTCCTACCCAGGGGAAAGTAAACAGCACTCAGATTCCTCAAAGACGAAGACTGGGTTTACCCTGCTTGGTAAATTTATGGGCCAACAGAAGTTCTGGCTAAGGATTAGGGAACTCGAGAATGGGTAGTAGAGGAAGGTGTTGAATAGCTATTCGAGCTATAGGAACAGCTATGACCTGGGGGAGGTGGCTTGTTCCATTGTCATCATTTCATTAAGTCTTTTCACTTATACTTTATAAAATGCTAGGAGCCACCACCTAATGACTCTGAAGGGATAACATGTTCAATGTGAAGCATGAAGTTCAGAGTTCTGAAAGAGGTGTTTGACAGTAAGAGTGGGTTTACCAATCATGAACAAGAGTTAAATTCTTAAGACATTCCAGCAACATGCACAGCATGAAAAAGAACTCTCAAGATTTTAAAAAACAATAATAATGTGTGTCTACAGAGATATGTGAGAGGAATAGATCATGTAAACAATAAACAAAATAAAACAGGAGTTTGCTGTTAGGAACCTTGATATCTCAAAAATTACTAAAATTTTGAAATATACATACAAAAACTCATTAATATTAAAAATCTCCCATGATGCAGAGAAAAAAGTAGTAACAAGTGAAATATTAATAAAGATTAAACTAGAATGACTAATTAAATTAGAAAAGGCAGAAAATATAAGTGAAGAAAGAATAAAATGATTTGCAAAGAAAAATGAATTATAAAATACCATTGATGAAAAGCTCCACCAGGTAATATCTAAGTTTTTTTTTTTTTTAAAGAGCTATTCCCTTTAAAATATTATGTCAAGGGCTAGGGGTGTGGCTCAGTGGTAGAGCGCCTGCCTTGAACGCGTGAGGCACTGGGTTCAATCCTCAATACCACATACAAAATACATAAATAAATAAAATAAAGGTTTGGAAAAAATATTTTAAAAAAATATTATGTCAACATTTCAAAGAATAAAACATGAAGAGAAGATACAAAGGGCTTTCAAATGCAGGACTAGGTTATTGTCAAACAAATAAAAACCAGAGTGTCATCAAATAAAGCATCAACAATGGCTTCAAAGCTCAATTAAACAATATCTTTAAACATGTGAGGAAAATTGATTTTGAATCTAAAAGTTTTTACCAAGCCAACTCATAAGATGTACAACATATCTTAGTATTTGCAAGAAAACTCAGATTTATTCTCACATATACATTTTGAAAATTAATTTCCTTAGGTATGTACTTCATTAAAGCAAAAAGAAATAAAGGAAGTCATTGGATCCAAGAATGAATACGTTTAATTAAATGCATAGACAATGCAAGAAATATCTAGATAACAATGCAGCAGAAAGCTGAAAAAAAATAATCAGCTTAATTTAATATGGGAAATTAAAAACTCTTTGAAAATCATTTCATTTTAAAATGTGGAGAATTAATAATAAAGAAAAGGCAATTGTATAGTTCCTTGTATATACTGATATAAATTATAATCCTCCAAATACTGAAAGTTTTTAACTCATTTGGTGACACAATCTGAATTTTCAGAAAGTAACATCATCTGTTCAAGAGATAATTTGTGAACATTGATATTGATATTAGTGTTCTAAATAGACTTTCTCTCTATTGTCTATCTTGGAGAGGAATAACTAATAACAATGACCATGAATGCTATTGTCAATACCCACACTTTTCAAATTCCCAAAATGAAAAATAAGAAAAACAACAACTTTCAAAGTTTACTCATCGTTCACTTTTTTTCAATATCCCATTTTACCCTCATACGGGTACTTTATGATTCCTAGTTTTCAGTTTGTTTTCATGAAATTAATGAAATTGTTCACTCAGACTGTACTGTAATTCAAAACTAATCATCTGAAATCACCTATGTTACTTTTCTAGGGCTGCAATAACAAAGTTCCACAATCTAGGTAGCTCAAACAGCAAGAATTTGTTTTCTCACAGTTCTGAAGGCCAGGAGTCCAAGATCAAAGCATTAACAGAGTAGGTACCCTCTGAGTCCTCCACTCGATATGAAGATGGCCCTCTCCCCGACCTTGTTTGCAAGCGATCTTTCCACTATGGGTGTCTGTGCCCTAATTTCTTCTTGTAAGGAAACAAGTTATATTGGACAAGGACTCACCCCAAGGCCCTCATTCAATGTTGATTGCCTTTTTAAGGACATTATATATTTAAAGACAGTCACATCCTAAGATACCATAGTTGGCGATTCAACATACACTTTAGGTGAAGGTGCACAGTTTAGTCCCCAGCATCCCCCAAAGTGCAATGTTATCATATTGTTATGCGATTACCAGTTTTTCATGAATCTTTTATTCAATGTCCCTTTAAGGAAATTAACTATTATGTTTTCTCATTGAAAAGTTTTTTTTTTTCCAACAAGATTCATTTGTATGTGCCTGTGGCATGCTCTTTTTAATAAAGCAATAATTGCCCTTTAGCAAGAGCATATTAACAATTTCATATACACAAAATTATGGAGACAATTCTTTGGTAAATGCCATGAGTCATATAACAAAGATTGCACTATATGTATCTATAAATATCCATGAAACATGTCATTAGAAAAAACACATCCAGGGCTGGGATTGCATGCGTGAGGCCCAGGGTTCGATCCTCAGCACCACGTACAAAGCAATAAAATAAAGACATTGTGTCCATCTACAACTAAAAAAAATATTTAAAAAAAATTTTAAAAAAAAAGAAAAAACACATTCATTCAAAAATATGTTCTGATTAAAACATCTACATCTATATGAACAAAATATTAGTTTCCAGCATGCTTAAAAATTCTCCAGAAATTGCCAAGTGCAGTGGTGCATGCCTGTAATCCTAGTGGCTCTGTAGACTGAGGCAGGAAGATCACAATTTTAAAGCCAATCTCAGCAACAGTGAGGCCCTAAGCAACTCAGTGAGACCTTATCTCCAAATAAAGTACAAAATAGGGCTGGGGCTGGGTCTCAGTGGTCAAGTGCCCCTGAGTTCCATCCCTGGTACCAAAAGAGAACAAAAACAACAAATAAACAAACAAAAACAAAAACAAAAAAACTCCATAAAGAAAAATATACAAAATTAATGAGCTTCTAAATAATCTCTGAGTTATTATTGGCTGTCAAAAGTTGTCAAAGCTTGTAAAACATGTTATTTAGTGAATTTCAAAGAAAAATTAAGAATATGTTTATCTATATGTTTATCTTCTTTGATGACAAGCTTTCACAGAAACACTGATTACTTCTCACAAAATTAGGGTTGCTGGTGTTATAACAAACTAAATTTTACTTCAAAAATTTTCAAATTAACTATAATTTCTATTAATTTCATATTTAAGAATTTGTGATTTTAAATATTTACACATTTTCTATTATTCAAATAAAAGTCACAAGATTTCAAAATGCCACAATATTACTTTAAAGGTAAATAAACCCCTTAAAGTATTTAAGACTTTTTTTTTTGCTACCAGGGATGGAACTCAGGGGTGCTTTATCACTCAGCCACATTCTCATCCTCTTTTATTTTTTTATTTTGAGACAGGATCTCCCTAATTTAGTACCTTGCTAAATTGTTGCCACCTGCTTTGAAATTGAGGTCCTCTAGCCTCAGCCTCCTGAGTTGCTGGGATTATAGGCATGTGCCATGAGACCTCACTAAGACTTTTAATATACTTGATGTGCTATATGTTTGTATATCAGTAAGAAATTCAATTTTTTAAAGCTATTTATAAGCTATTTGAGCTTATTATAGTAAGTAAAACATAAACATTAAGTAATTTCTATAGCTAGTGAGAATATAAATTGAATATTTTTAAAAAATCTTTCCATTGACTTCCAGTTTCAGCTCATATATGTAAAAAGGAATCATTCCCAACATCACAGCAAGAACAGGTTGAACAAACTTGGAAACTTTGGCATCTCTTGAAACTGCAATCCCTCAGACACCAGGGAGAACTAGCTTCCCTAGGCAGAAGCTCCCATATGCCACATAAGACAATAGGAGGATTAAACTTGCAATTATAACTAATTGCTGGAAGACAAAGTCTAGCATGAGAATGAGAAGTTTCTAAAACCACCTATCACAGGCATGCCAACATGCTTTTGTAGGCCTACCATACAGAAACACCTAAAGTCTTTAAAAATATGTATCTGCAGAAAGAGCCACCCCAAAGTGCTGGTTGTGAGTGGAGATAAATGAAATACACAAAAATTCTCCCTTATGGGACAAAAGTCTCAATTTGTGAGAGAGAAGAAGTTTAACAATGTCTTCTGGCCAGTAAAATTCCATTTTTGGGGGGACAGAATGAGGTCTAACTCCATCTTCCCAGTCTCACCCAAGGACACAAAAAATCCATAGTCTGGAGAAATATTGCCTTAAGGATATTGACTGAGAAAACTGAAGGACAATTGCTGCACCCAGGAAAGGAAGACAGTGTAAAGTCTCTAGCTCCCAAGAAAAACAGAAAGTTTTGTGAAGGTCACATCCCCAAAACACTATTCTACTGTGTCCTCAAAGGCCAAGATTTTTTCAGAATATTAGGGAATTCTGTTATTACATCCTATAACCATGCTAGCAAATTCCCATTCACAGGGATGACAGCAAATTAAAGCATGGAAAGCTGCAAGAGATAGACTTACTCCAAGGTATAGCAAAATGGAATTCTTAAACCAGAAAGGAGATTAGAAACAAAGCCACCAGATACTATTTCCCATACCAATGTCAAACTAAGAAACATGGCTCAAATATTGGGTAAATTTGTTGTTAATTACCATAATAACATCCTATCTACTGAGATATCTGCTTCCCTATGGAAACATACACAACTTTAAAAGAAATTAGAAGACATGCTGAAAGTCAATAAATAGCAAATATTAAAAGATAAACTAATCACATCAACCATACTCAATATAAGGAAGACATTGAAATCTCACAAAAGGAATTTAAAATATTTAAAGGCAGATGATGCAAGATCAGATGAGCACCAGCATTAGAGGAAAGTTATAGAAAGACTTTTAAAAGTCCTGGAAATCAAAACAGTAGCAAAAACTTCAATGTATTTCCCCAAGTGCATGAATTGACTTGAGATGACCAAAGAAAGAATCAGTGAACTTGAAAATAGGCAAATAGACATTACTTACACAGAAATGTGAAGAGGGAAAAAGAGGTAAAGAATACAGAATAGAAAATCCAAGAACTGTGGAGTAAAAAACAATGTAACACACATTACTGTAATCCCAGAAGAAGGATAACAAGATAGAGAGGCAGAAATAAATAATTCAATACCAAGAAAATTCATGAAATTAATTACAGATAAGCCACAGATCTAAGAACACATCACCCAAAATTATATATATAAAGCTAAAACTAACAAAGAGAAAGAAACCATAGACAGTTAAATTATATTCAAACCACTGAAGGCAAAACTACATAGAGAATATAGGGAAGCAGCTGATAGGTTGAGGGATGCTTTTTACCTAGAGAACAACATAGTTCTCATTTTTTAAAAAAACAGATAAGTAAAGAGATATTGAGTGAAATCTTTCAAGTTTTGAAAGAGTTGATCTCCAAAAATGTCAGCTTCAAAGAAAATATCCTCCACAGTGAAAGACAAATAAAAATGTTCCCAGAAAATAAATTACAAATAAAAAAAGGGAATTAATAGCCAACACACCTACCCATTATAGGAAAAGTTAAATGTGGTCCTTAAGGTAGAAGAAATATAGCACAGATCAGAACAATGATATCATAAATGATGAACATATGGAGAGGATGAATAAAAATAAAATATAATTTCTTATTTCTCTTCCAATTGAATTATTTAAGAGAATTTATTATAGGGACAAAAGATTTCTCATCTGAAACCAAGCTCTTTTCAACATAAGAGTTGTAGTGACTGGCTCACTACATGAGGAAAAAAGAACCTTAACACAAACCTTACACTTCATTTAAACAAATATACAAAATTAGTTTATTGATCCAAATTTGCAATCTAAAACTATAAAACTTTTAGAATAAAATCTTCCTGAACTATGACAAAATGTTCTAAGAGCACAATCCACAAAAGAGTAGTAAATGTATTGGATTCCATATTTTCCCCCAATTTCTCTGTAATGGCGTAATTGAAATAATGAAAGTAAATTTTATACCTAGCTAAATGTTCATAAATGACATATCTGTAAAGTACTTCCATCACAAATATATAAACAGCATTCAAAATCCAAGTCAACAATAATAAACAACCCAAGTCAAAAGATTTCAAAAGAAACCATCATAGAAGATATAGCAATAGCAAATAGACATTAAAAATGTATATTATGAGGCTTTTGGAAATTGCAAATTAAAACTTCATTGGAATTACACTATAAATGTGTTAGAATGATGAAAATAAAAATACAAAAATATTAAACTGAATAGAATGCAGAGTAGCTGGAAAACTCATACAACACTCTTAGGAATGCAAACTTATACAGTGCCCTGGGGGGAAACTTCAGCAATTCCTTATAATATTCTTTGTGCACTTACAATATGGTTCAGCAATCCAATTTTAGGTATCACCCTGGATAAAGAAAAAGAAAGATTCAAACAGAAACCTATGTATATGGTTTCTGTATATACCAAACTTTACATAAAGTTTTGGATGATGATACAAAAGAGCTAGCATGGATTCCCAGTCTCCTTAAACACACACACACATACACACACACACACACACACACAAAAGACAGTCAAGGAAAAGCAGAATTGAGAGAACTTTACTACTAAACTTTACTATACCTGGATTGAAGAACTGTGGAAAACACAATACCAGCAAGTTTTTGCTTCTATACAGTTGAATAATACAGAACTTGAAGCTGCTATCAAAAACCTTCCAACAAAAAAATAGCCCAGTACTGAATGTACTTTCAGCCAAGTCTCTACCAGACCTTTAAAGAAGAACTAATACCAATCCTCCTCAAATCATTTCATGAAATAGAAAAGGATAGAACACTGCCAAACTCATTCTATGAAGCCATTATAGTCCTGATATCAAAACTAGACAAAGACACATTAAGGAAACAAAACTTCAGTCTGACACATTTGATGAATGTAATTGCAAAAATTCTCAATAAAAATTTCAGCAAGCCACTTGCAAAAAGACATTAAAAAGATAGTGCACCATGATCAATAGGTTTTATCCCAGGAATGTAAGTTTGGTCCAACATACACAAATGTATAAATGAAGTTCACCATATAAACAGACTTAAAAATCACAATAGATGCACAAAAAGTATTTGATGAAGTATTCATTCATGTTTAAAACACTACAAAAATTAGGGATAGAAGGAAACTATCTAAACATTGAAAAAGCCATAAATGACAAACCCAATGCCAACCTTATAATGAGGAAAAACTGAAAGTATTTCTTCTAAAAATAGGAACAAAATAAGGATGCTCACTTTTACCACTCCTCGTCAATACAGTTCTTGAAACTTTAGCCAGAGAAATCAGGAAGGACAAGGAAAGTAAATGTATTTAAATAGCAAAAGAAGAGCTTAATTTATCTCTGTTTGCTGATGACATGATGCTATATCTATAAGATCCCAAAATACTCTACCAGAAGACTTCTGGAGCTCCTAAATGAATTTAACAAAGCAGTATATAAGATCAACACTCACAAATTAGTCACATTCTTATATTCCAATGATGAATCCACTGAAAAAGAAATTAGGAAAACAATCTCATTTACAATATTCTCACAAGATAAAATGAAATACATAAAAATAATTCTCAAAATAGGTGGAAGAATTCTGTACTAAAAAATATAGAACACTAAAGAAAGAAATTGAAGATCTTAAGATATAGAAAGACTTCCCATGTTCTTGAATAGGTAGAATTAATGTTGGCAAAATGGTGCTACTTTCAAAAGCCCTATACCAGTTCATTGCAATCGCCATCAAAATACCAATAATATTTCTTTCAGAAATAGAAAAAGCAGTTATGAAGTTAATTTGGAAAAATCAGAGGCCTAAAAGAGCCAAATCAATCCTTAATGAGAAAATCAAAGCAGGGCACATCACAATACCAGACCTCAAATTATACTACAGAAATATACTCACAAAAACATTATGGTACTAGCACTGAAATAGACATAAAGAACAATGAAAAAGAATAGAAGACTCAGAGACGAAGTCACATAAGTACAGGTATCTCAGACTAGACAAAAGTCTCAAAGACATACATTGGAGAAAAGATAGCCTCTTCAACAAATGGTGCTGGGCAAACAGGAAATCCATATATGTAGCAAAAAGAAATTTAATCCCTGTCTGTCAACTTGCACAAAATTCAACTGAAAGTGGATCAATGTCATAGAAATTAGATCAGAAAATCTGCAGCTGCTAGAAAAAAAGGTAGGCCCAAAACTCTAACATGCAGGCACAGGAACTGACTTCCTTAAGACTCTTAGAGAACAAAAATAAAATAAAAATCAAAGCCGGGCGCGGTGGCTCAAGCCTGTAATCCCAGCACTTAGGGAGGCTGAGACAGGAGAATTGCGAGTTCAAAGCCTCAGCAATGGCGAGGCGCTAAGCAACTCAGTGAGACCCTGTCTCTACATAAAACACAAAATAGGGCTGGGGATGTGGCTCAGTGGTCGAGCACCCCTGAGTTCAATCCCCAGTACCAAAAAAAATAAATAAATAAAATAAAATAAAATAAAATAAAAATCAATAAGTGGTATGGCATCAATTTTAAAAGCTTCTTTACAGACAAGGAAACAGGAGCATGAAGAAAGAACCTACAGAATGGGAGAAAATCTTTGCCATCTGCCTCTCAGAAAGGGCATTAATATCTAAGACATAAAACATAAACTTAAAAAACCTAATACACAACAACAACAAGATCATAGGCCTTCACATGTACTAGCTTCTACCTTGGGATAATAGACAGGACCTAGAGGCAGAGGCTTACCACAGCTCAGTATGCCACAGCACTGCATCTCTGATAAACCATCCCAAAGCCATTATAAGTCCCACCCTTTCAGCCCCATTTCTGAAAGTGTTTGAACCATTTTGGGCCACCCCACTGCTGTCTTGAATTACCTCCACTACTGCTGCCAACATCTTTAGTTGTAGTAGTGTCCAACTGGGGATGCCTACTGGGGACTGGAAGTGAACTCCAACGTGAGGTGCAAGTAATCTGTAGGGTCACTACAAGATTATAGGAGAGAAACCACAATCTCTGCAGATTGACACTGCAGAGAAGGAAGACACATAATAAACATGAAAAAGCAAGGGAAGAAAGTGCCCCAAACAAATGAAGATGCTACAATAAATAGAATTCATTGACAATGCAATGGATGAAATGTCAGAATTATGGATGAAATGTCATAATTAAAATGATCTACAAATTAAAGAATGACTTAAGTGAGCAAATACAGGCAAAATTGATCACTCCAACAAAGAAATAGGAGAGCATTTAAAGGCAACTAGTGATCACACCAACAAAGAGATGAGGGAGCAAATACAGGTAGCAAAATATTACTCCAAGAAAAAGCCAGATTGTGAGGGGAAAAAAACAATCAGAAGTACTTGAAATGAAAGAAACAATATACCAAATAAAAAACTCAATAGAAAGCATCACCAACAGAATGGAACACTTAGAAGACAGAACCTCAGATAATGAAGAAAAAATATACAATGTTGAAAATAAAGTTGATCACACAGTGAAGACAGTGAGAAACCATGATAGAACATCCAAAAATTATGAGATAGCATCAAAAGGCCAAATCTAAGATTTAGCAGGATAGAAGAAGATACAGAATTTCAAACCAAAGGAATGCACAATCTCTTCAATGAAAAAATATCAGAAATTTTCCAAACATGAAGAATGAATTGGAAAATCAAACACAAAAGGCTTAAAGCACACCAAATTTACAAAATTACAACAGATCTACACCAAGGCACATTATAATGAAAAGCCTAGCACACAGAATAAGGATAAAATGTTAAAGGCCACAAAAGATAGGAATAAGATTACATATGGGGGAGACCAATTAAGACCTCAGCAGGTTTTTCAAACTAGACCCTAAAAGCCAGGAGATCATGGAAAAACATATACCAAGCTCTGAAAGAAAGTGGTTATCAACCAAGAATCTTATATGCAGCAAAATTAAGTTTTAGATTTGATGATGAAATAAAAATCTTCCATGATAAACAAAAGTTAAAAGAATTTACAGCAAGAAAGCCTGCACTAGAGAACATTCTCAGCAAAATATTCCATGAGGAGAAATGATAACCAACAATGAAAATCTGCAAAGAGAGGAACTACACTAAAGAAAAGGCCAATCAGAGGAGAAACCAAGTCAAATTAAAAACCAAAAAATAAACCAAGATTACCAGGATTACAAATCATATTTCAGTAATAACCATGAATGTGAATGACCTAAACTCATCAATTAAAAGACATATATTGACAGACTGGGTCAAAAAAAAAAAAAAAGACCTATCAATATGCTACTTAAAGAGACTCATCTCACAGGAAAAGACATTCACAGACTTAAAGTGAAAGGGTGGGAAAAAACATATCACTCACGTGGACTGCATAAATAAGCAGAGGTTTTGGTCCTCATATCAGATAAAGTGGACTTCAAACCAAAGTTAGTGAAAAAGGATAAAGAAAAACATTTCATATTGCCTAAAGGAATCATACATCAACAAGACATAATAATCATAAATATATATGTCCCAAACACTGGGGCACCTATGTATATCAAACAAACCCTTCTCAATTACAAGAATCAAATACACTACAATAATACTGAGTGACTTTAACACAGCCTTCTCACCACTGGATAAATCTTCCAAACAAAAACTAAACAAAAAAACATAGAACTCAATAAAACAATCAATAATTTAGTCTTAACAGACATATATAGAATATTTCATCCATCAATGAGCAAATACACTTTTTTCTCAGAATCATATGGATTCTTCTCCAAAATAAATCATATATTATACCAGAAAGCAAGACAGCAAATACAAAAAGTTGAGATACTATCATGAATTCTGTCTAACCATAATGTAATAACATTAGAAATCAATGACATTAAAAAGCAGAAATTATTCCAATATCTAGAGACTAAATAATACACTATTGAATAATGCATAGATAACAGAAGATATCAGGGAGGAGATAAAAAATATTCTTAGAGGTAAATGAGAACTCTAATACAACATATCAAAATATCTAGGCCACTATGAAGGCAATGCTAAGAGGAAGTTCATTGCATTAACCTCATTCATTAAAAGAAGAAAAAGTCAACAAATAAACAACCTGACACTACATCTTAAAGCCCCACAAAAGGAGGAACAAACCAAAACAAAACAAATAGAAACAGAAAATAATTAAAATAAGGGCTGAAATCAATAAAATTGAAACAAAAGAAACAATTCAAAAAATTGACAAAACAAAAAATTGTTTCATTGAAGAAATAAATAAAATTGGCAAAGCTTTAGCCACCCTAACAAAAAGGAGAGAGAAAACTCAAGTTACTAAAATGCATGATGAAAAAGGAAGTATCATGACAGACACTATTGAAATACAAAGAATAATTAGAAACAATTTTGAAAATGTATACTCCGGTACAATAGAATTCCACAAAGACACGGAAAAATTTCTAGAGGCATATAACCTACCCAAACTGAACCAGGAGTCCATTCACAACTAAACCAATTAATTTCAAACAAGGAAATAGAAGATGCCATCAAAAGCCTACCAACCAAGAAAAGCCTGGAACCAGACAGCTTCTTGGCCACATTCTACAAGACTACAAAGAATAACTAATACCAATATTCCTCAAACTATTTTATGAAATAGAAAAGGAGGGAACCCTTCCAAACTCATTCTATGAGGCTAGGATCACCCTGATACCAAATCAGACAGAGACACATCAAAGAAAAAAATTTAAGACCAATATCCCTGATGAAAATAGATGCAAAAATTCTCAACAAAATTTTGGCAAGTCACATACAAAAACATATTTTAAAAATGTTTGAGCTACATATGTACATGAGGTACATAATAAGGTACATTTCATCCATTGCATTGTCAAATCACCACCATGATCAAGTGGTGTTCATTCCAGGAGTGCAAGTTTTACTTCAATATACAGAAATCAATCAATGTAATCCATCACATCAATAGACTCAAAGATAAGAATCATACGATTATATCAGTTGATACAGAGAAATTATCTGACAAAAAGCAGCACCCAATCATGTTCAAAACACTAGAAAAACTAGGGAGAGTAGGAACATATCTCAACTTTGTAAAAGCTATCTATGTGAAATCCATGGACAACATCATCCTAAATGGAGAAAAATTGGAAGCATTCCCTCTAAAAACAGGAACAAGAGAGAGATGCCCTCTCTCACCACTCTTATTCAATATAGTCCTTGAAACTCTAGCAAGAGCAATCAGACAGACGAAGGAAATTAAAGGGATATGAATAGGAAAAGAAGAATTCAAACTATCATTATTTGCCAATGACATGATTCTATACTTAGAGGATCCAAAAAATTCTACCAGAAAACTTCTAGAATTAATAAATGAATTCAGCAAAATAGAAGGAAAAAATCAATACTCACAAATCAAATTCATTTCCATACATCAGCGATGAATCCTCTGAAAGAGAAATTAGGCAAACTACCCCATTCACAATAGCTTCAAAACAAAAATAAGATATTTGGGAATAAATTTAAGAAAAGAAGTGAAAGATCTCTGAAGCCAAAATTAGACAGGCAGTCAGTGTAGATAGGTAAATTGAGTTATGTCCAATCAAGGAGGTCAATTTGGGTATGGGAATTTGGAGAGGTATTGAAATGCTAATGCCTTCAGAGCCCTTCCTCAACCCTTATTAGGATAAACTTGTCCCTGCTCCAACCAGTTGCTAAGGTAACCTGTCCGCAGGAGTTAATTATACCAAAATCACTCCACCTGCACCCATGCCCCTGTCTGTGTGCTTTTTCACTTTTTGGCCATCCCACCAAACATCCTTGGCTTAGTCACATACACAGGAAGGAGGGAAATGAGGAGAAGAGAGCAGGAGAACAAAGGAAGCCTAGGACATATAAAAGGGCAAAACACATGTACATCTTGGGATACCAGGACACCAGCTATGTCCCCCTTCTGCCTCCTGGGAGAAGTCTATGTCATCCCTTTTAAATAAACCCTGCTTAAAAGCTTACCTTCTCTAATGTTCAAACTTCAAACATGTGGAGGAGCAGAACTCATCGGTAACCGGCGGTATCACCTCTACAATAAAACTACAGGACACTAAACAAAGAAATTGAAGATCTTAGAAGATGAAAGATCTCCTATGCTCCTGGGTCAGCAGAATTAATATTGTCCAAATGGCCATACTACCAAAAGTTCTATACAGATTCAATGTGATTCTAATTAAAATCCCAATATCATTCCTTATAGAAATTAAAAAGCGGTCATTAAATTCATTTGGAAAAATAAGAGACTCAGAATAACCAAAGCAATCTTTAGCAAGAGTGAAGCAGGAGGCATCACAATACTAGACCTTAAACTATACTACAAAGCTATAGTAACAAAAATAGCCTGATACTGGCATCAAAATAGGCATGTCAACCAATGGTACAGAATATAAGACACAGAGACGAACCCACATAAATGCAGTTATCTTATACTAGACAAAGGTACCAAAAACATACATTGGAGAAAAGATAGCCTCTTCAACAAATGGTGCTGGGAAAACTGGAAATCCATATGCAACAAAATGAAACTAAACACCTATCTCTCACCATGCAGGAAACTCAAAGTGGATCAAAGACCAGAGACCCTTCATTAATAGAAGAACCCTTCACCAAGTTGGATTAGGCCTCAACTTCCTTAACAAGACTCCTAAAGCACAAGAAATAAAATCAAGAATCAATTAATGGGATAGCTTCTTCTTACCAAAGAAATAATCAATGAGGTGAAGAAAGCCTATATTCTGGGAGCAAATTTTTGCCACACGCACACCAGATAGAGTACTGACTTCCAGGACATATAAAGAACTCTAAAAACTTAACACCAAAAAAACAAACAACCCAATCTATAAGTGGGCTAAGGAACTGAACAAACAATTCTCAGAAGAAGACATACAATTGATCAACAAACATATGAAAAAATATTCAACATCTCTAGTAAGTAGACAAATGCAAATCAAAACTACTCTAAGATTTCATCTCATGCCAGTCAGAATGGGAGTTATCAAGAGTAAAAGCAATAATAAGTGTTGATGAGGATGTGGGAGAAAAAGCACACTCATACATCACTGGTGGGACTGCAAATTGGTGCAACCAATCTGGAAAGCAGTATAGAGAATCCTTAGAAAACTTGGAATGGAACCACCATTTGACCCAGCTATCCCACTCCTCAGTCTATATCCAAAGGACTTAAAAACAGCATACTTCAGTTACACAGCCACCTCAATGTTTATAGCACCTCAATGTTATAGCTAAACTGTGGAAGCAACCTAGATGCCCTTCAATAGATGAATGGATAAAGAAATTGTGGTATATATACACAATGGAATATTACTCAGCATTATAGAGAATAAAATCGTGGCATTTACAGGTAAATGGATGGAGCTGGAGAACATCATGCTAAGCAAAGTAAGCCAATCCCCCAAAACCAAAGGCTGAATATTTTCTCTGATAATTGGATGCTGATCCATAATGGGAGTTGGGGAGTGACATGGGCGTAGGAAAGATGATGGAATGAGATGGACATCATTGCCCTAGGTTCATGTATGACTGCACATACGGTGTGACTCTAGATCACATACAACCAGAGAAGTGAAAAACTGTGCTCCATTTTTGCACAATGAATCAAAATGCATTCTATCATGGATACCTAAGTAGAATAAATAATTTTTTAAAAAAGAAAATAAAATGAATTTTAAAAACCTAATACAGAATAGGAAAAACAATGAATAATAATAATCATAAGAACATCCCAATCAATAAATGGCAAAAGAACTAGATGGACTTTTCTCAAAAGAGGAAATAAAAATGGCCAACAAATAAATAAAAACAGTTCAACATATTTAGCAACCAGGAAAATGCAAATGAATACTACATTGAAATTTTATCTCACTCTAGTCAGAATGTCAGTTATCAAGAATACAAATAATAATAAATGTTTGTGAGGGTTTTCAGGAAAAGAAATACTCATGCATTGTTGGTGGGAATGTGAATTAGTACAACCATTCTGGAAATCAGTATGGAGTTTCCTCAAAACACTAGGAATGGAATCACTTTATCACCCAGCTATCCCCCACTGTGACATACATCTAAAAGATATAAAATCGGGGCTGGGATTGTGGCTCAGCAGTAGAGCGCTTGCCTTGCATGCGTGAGGCACTGGGTTCGATCCTCAGCACCACATAAAAATAAAGATATTTGTGATCATCTACAACTAAAACAAATATTTAAAAAAATATATATAAAATCAACATAGTAGAGAGATGCAGCCACATCAACGTTTATAGCAGCACAATTCACAATAGCCCAATATTATGAAACAAACCGTGGGGCCCTTCGACAGATGAATGAATAAAGAAAATATGGTACATATACCCAATGGAGTCTTACTCAACCATAAAGAAGAATGACATTATAGCATTTACCAGTAAATGAATGGAAAAGGTGAACATCATGTAAAGTGAAATAAGTAAGCCCTCAAAAGTCAAACGTCAAATGTTTTCTCTGATAGGCAGAAGAATAATCCAAAATAAGAGGAAAGGTAGATATAAAAGAGAGAGTGGAAAGGAAAAAATGGAGAAGGAATTCTATAAGTAAGAATTGATGAAAGGGATTGAGGAGGACAGATGCAATAGAAGAGGGAAGAACCTGGGAATTAATCTGACCAAAATTTCCTATGTGGGAGTATTGAAGTGGCACAGTGGGTCCTGGTATCTGGTGTACCCACAGGATGCTAAAAAGCCAAGTATAAACTAAATGGAATGATGACAGTTCTGGGGAGCTGGGTAGGGGAGTTGGAGGGGTGGAGGGAAGTGCTGAGGATCTACCTCCATAATGTCAGGCTGTATCCTCGTGTTGTATATAATACATATAACTAAAAAAACCAAAAAATAAAATGGAAAAAGAAAAACATTTATATGAAAAGCTCTATTTATAATAGTTCATAACTGAGAACCAAAATTTTCTTAAACTAATAGATGGATACACAATGGAAAATGAATAATCAATAAAAATGAACTATCTATGATATACCCACTAAGATATAAGAATCTTGAAGTATTGAGCTCAGTGAAAGAACACATTCTCAGTATGATATCAGTGACTGCCAGTGGTTCATGGTTGGAAAAGTATGGAATGGCAGATTGCACAGCTTGTGGTTTTCTACAGTGACAAAATGTTACACATATCTACACATGTATAAAATTCATAGAAATGTAGAGCAAAACAAATCAATTTTCATGTTTTATTTATTTATTTTATTAAAATGGATGCAGTATTAACAAGAAATGAACTTGGTTAATCTGGAACTGTTGCCCTGAATCCTCTTCTCTATAAGATTCCAGGTAAGAGTTAGTGAACAAGGATTTGCAAGAGATTTGGAATGAGGTTATAAAAACATGAGCTTCTGTATATGAATTTTATTGAATTTGTTGTGTTGACACATGCAGATATACCAGCTGGTTCAGATCTGTTCTTCCTCTCCTATACATTGTACCCAATTTTTACTCCTGACTCCTTCCACTGATAACCAATAGTACCAAAAGACATGTCAGCAACTTTGGGTATGGACCCACAATGAGAGTAGCCTGACATTTATCTACAGACTTCTCCACTAGAATTGTTATTCAGGTCCACTCTGTTGTTTCTATGTAAATGGCTTCTCATTTTGATTCTCAAAGCCTCATGTGCATTACCTCAATTTCTTGGATTTTTTCCCTCTACTCTGAGAACAAGACTGAGCTAAATTACTGATAGTAAATGTGGAGAAAAAATTAGATTTTCCCAGCTGAGGGCATTCCAAATTCCAACAAGTCCATCCCCAGATAATCTCTAGATGGTCAAAGATGAAAAACAAGATCAGTGAAAAGCTCTGAAGCTGGCTCAGATTGAGAATCCTAGATTCAGGGTTGTTTTTTTAAGCCCTCATATTTGTGTGTGTGTGTGCGTGTGTGCGTGTTTGTGTGTGTGTGCGTGTGTTTATGATGAACTATTGGGGCAAGGGAAAACAGATGCACTTACTAAAAACACATGTCATTATCATTAATAGTGTTTGCTACACTTTACTGAGAAACATTTGTCTATACATTAGGCACTGGAGAAGGTTCTTCTTATGAGTTCTCAGATTTCTCTTTCTGCTGCACTGGTATTTCTCCTGATTGGCTGAAAAAATTTGAAATTCTGAGTTGATTTTTAATGAAATATATGTAATTTGAAAGGACCTCTCTTATTCAAATTATACTTGTCTTCACCCGCAAGCAAGAAGTGACAAGTAATTAATAGATAACTAAGAAAGAACTTAATGATGGGCTAGGGTTTTGTCTCAGTGGTAAAGCACTTGCCTAGCAGGCATGCTTGAGGCACTGGGTTTGATTCTCAGCACCACATACAAATAAATAAAATAAAGATCCATCAACAACTAAAAAAATATTTTTAAAAAAATTAAAAGGAGGTGGCATTGCCAGGCAACCTCCAAAGCAAGCTAGCAGAATCTATACACAAGCTCACTTAATCAGACAATAGTGCTTCATTTAAAAGGGGAAAACCAACACACCTAAGCTCAGAATCACTTTCATTAAAATTATGTTTTTTTACTCTACCATGCTAATGTCAACTTCAATTATTATACCTCTTAAAATTTCTTCAGCGCTCTATATTTTGAATATATGTGTGGTATAATATTTTTCTGGATATATTTTAGAAAATGATAAATGTACCATAGCAAACCATTTTTGACAATCCTCATTTTCACACATAATTTCTTATGCTTACCTTGGGAACTTGGGAAGGCAATTAAGAAAAGAAATAATATACCCTCTATATTACTTTTATAGTTTCACAAGGGCAGGAGAAAGTGTCTGGCTTTCTCTAGCTTAGGGATCATTAAAAAGTTGTCCCTTTGATGTGCATATAGAAAAAAAGTTTCTCTAAAAATTGCTCACAGGTTTCTAGATATGCCAAAAGAGAACAAATAGAAAGTGGTGGAGATGCTGGAAATCTCAAGTGGCTTACAAGAGATTTAGAAAATGAGAATTCTCAATAATGCATAGTTCAGATTTCTTTTCATCAAGCATGATTCCATTGTGATATTTCCCTTTATTGTTTCAATAATAAAGTCACCAGAAAAAAACACATTTTTTTCCAAAAT
The DNA here is from genome assembly GCA_028644305.1 of Xerus rutilus. Classification (NCBI taxonomy): domain Eukaryota; kingdom Metazoa; phylum Chordata; class Mammalia; order Rodentia; family Sciuridae; genus Xerus; species Xerus rutilus. The sequence goes on along the minus strand of CM053405.1, from coordinate 8,777,189 downwards.
AAGTGATCATAAGGATGGTAGTAAAGAATAGATTACTTATTGATGTTCGCAAAGTAGAAGTATAAATAATTTGTTGAAGCTACTCACATAAATTTTGTATTTTGAGCTAAGATCCTAGTTTCTATTTATTTCATTTTGCTCTGCCAATATTGTATCCTGAAAAGCATAGAACTGGCTCTCATTTTATTTATTATAATAGGAACTGCACTTTCTTGCGTATTTCACTAGGGATTTCATACAAAAACCATTTACCGCTCTCTTTATTTAAAATGTCCTTAGAGCAATTGCCCCAGTTACAAAAGCCAGTTAAATTTAGACTTTTTTCAATGCCTCCAGTTAATTTTGAATCTTTACCTTTTAAAATATGCTGCTTGGAATATAAATGCAGACCAAAAATCGCAACTTCTACATACACTTGTTAGAAATGAGATTGGGTTGTTATTTTTTCTATACTTTAGCAAATTGTGAACCTTTCTATCAAATAGAATGTACACATCATTACAGTGCCTCAGTTAAATATGTACTAGGGAGATAATTCTGCTGCTGAATAGCTAGAGTTCTTATTGTTCCAACTATTTAGCATTTCTTTTTTGATCGTTGTAAGACTTTATTTTATTCCCTTGCTGATTATATGAGTAGTTGTTAATTTCTGTGAAAATCCTGAGTAGTTCTTCAGGGCAAGGAATGGCAGACTTTGGTTCACAATGCAGTTTTGTACCTGAAACTTCTGCAAATATTGTGAGAAAAAGAAATGGTCTTTGATGTTATAGGAAAGTGACTTCTGCTTTATTTTCCTCAAGTATTGTATAGAGCAACTTGTAATAAATTTTTAAAAGTTCTTTTACTTTATTTAAAAGGAAAAACAGTAAGAACTTAGTTGAGATTATGCCAATAAAACTGATTTATTAAACATGTATTGAGAAAAATAATAAATTTATAGCTAATATGATATATACAGCATTTCACTTGCATAAAATGGGTTACATATAATACATGTTATTGTATTTCCTTTAAATATTGTAAATTGCTCATTGATTAGGAAAACAAATATAAAATACTTATAACTAAAATATTGAGAATGATGGAAATACACTAGCAACCTGAGTGCTCTGGAAAACAAACCTAAAAAACTACTAGATTTACAAGTAATATTTATTTATATAATACTCATTATTTTACAAGTGTTCGTGAATGTTTCATACCATTTTCAAGATTAGTTGTATAACATATTAAATATACTAGATTATCAATAACGGAACAACTTAGTCTAAATTTTTTATATTATTGTTAATTTTTGGTATTACATAAAAAACAAAGGCATTTCAGTCATTATGTCTGTGAACTCAGAGCCTGAGTCATAATTTCCAGTGCATAATTTTTTTCTGAAGATAATCCAGTGAACTCAGATTAAAAAGGTCATTGCAACATAACAGGAAGAACCCTTCTGGGAGTCAGAAAGTTTTGTATTATGTTCATCCACAGTTCATTTTATATTTTGAGACCTTGGGAGATTCAATGGACCTCACTTTGCAACTTTTTCCTTTGCAGTAAGAAGAAAAATAAATTGACTAAATTAATTCTAATGCTCATTTAAGTTTAAAAATTAAATCTTCACTACTGAAAAATCTTTACTACTCATGAAAATAAGTGCTACCTAATTATGTTTTGATCAACTCCAACCCAGACATATGACCCCACTCCTGTAAGATTATAACGGATTAAAATTCCTGTTGCCTAGTGATGTTGTAGAGTAAGGCATTCCTCAAGGTGTGGGGTGATAATGATGAAAACAAGCCCACTGAGCTGCCAGTCATTTGCAAGTACATAGCACATACACATAAGCACAGCACCTAACATTTGATGATGATGATAAACACTGTGTTGCTGGGTTATCCATTTGTTATACAATATCTTTTAGACCCTTGGTTTAGACTCTACTCCTCCTACTCATAATGAGAAAATGGACGGAAAAGCAATATGCCTGTCATTCCAGCAGCAGCCTCATACATCACATGTTCCCTGTGTCTCTTGATTGCATCAAGAGGCCACACAGAGTGACTGACCTATGACATCCAGGTTTCAGTAAGTGTTCATTTTGATGTTTGCACCATGAAGAAATGGCCCACCGATGCATTTGTCAGAGCTTGTCCCCATCATTAAGTGACCCATGACAATGCACATTGCACCTTGGGCTTGATTATAAGCTATGAGTGGAAAGAGCTATATTAGCTTTCCCAAGGCCCAGCTCAGCATAAACAAGACACTAAGTAAAAGTTTTCTGAGTAAATGTACACATGAATGATATGTGAATATTTTCTCCTGATGGTGTGTGTGTGTACACATGTATATATATGTTATGAAAGGATCTGGATGGATAATTTCCTTTTAGTAGTAGAATATAATGTTACAGTTATTGCCACTAGAATCAGAATGTTTATCATGAAGTACAATGAATAAAAAAATTCAACAGTGGTTGAGTTTGATTTGATATGGGTAAGTTTGGCTTGCATGTTCTTTATTTTGAAGTTTTAAAATTATAAGAAATATGTGTTCAGTCTTTGGGATGGAAAATTAGTCAAAATTACAGAAAATGTGGAACATTGTTCCCAGTATAATGAACCATAAAATTCAGGACAACTATCTTGCTATAAATCACAGACAAAATATTAGTAGACAGGACCTTACATTGCTATGACGATTACCAGGTCACAGTTTGGCAGGAGATGGAAATCTAAAGAGAATTTTGAAAATATTTCTCAATGCTGAAGAAAGTATCTGTGACTCTATTTGTGATGCTATGATTAGGAACGATATGTCTTATGGGAGTGTGTTATGGGATTAGGAGGACACAAGTGGACATTTTGAGCTGAACACATGTACAGATCTTCTAAGCTGCCTGTACTCAGCTGGGACCCTGAGAGCTGCAGCCCAGAAATAAGGATGCATAAACCCACTCCCTACCTCAAGTCTCAACTTCTGGAATCAAATCTGGAAGACCACAGACTGCTAATTCCCCTAAAATGGGCAGGGAAGATGCAATGAAAATCCCCTCTGGTAAAAGTTAATACTATTCTAGGCCTCCAAATAATTCTTAAAACAATTTTATCAAATTTAATACTTTGCACATAACAACACAAGAACCAAGCTAGGAGCAATTTTTGTTTGTTTGCTTCCAGGCAAGGCCACTCTTTATCTTTCTTATAATAGATTTTACTTCCATATAAACCCCTCACTGAGTATAACTTCTAGTCTTATTTTATTCCCTGCTCCTTTGTATGTATTCTAATTAGAACATAAATGAATTTTATAAATTCTGAGCTTGACACTAAAACTTTTCCAGAAATGTGTTGGAGCTGTTTTTAGTACATAATAGAAAAGTATTACTTTCTGTTATGACAACATGGTTTTTTTATTGCTGAAATAAAGTATCACTTCTAAAGGAAAGATTTCTTCCAGTGAATATTGGCATAATTAAAATGAATACAGTGGAAGCATCCCAGTTTATTTAGTTCCAGTTTCTTTCTACTGACAACTTTTAATAGTTGTATATTGATGTTTAAGGGGAGAAATCCTGTGAATACAATAAAAAAATGTGCTTTCAGTAAGTTAATTCACATTTGTGAAACTATTGTATAGCTAATAGCTCATAGGCATCGTATAAAATTTGTTCTTTTTTACTATTCCAAAATTGTACATGGTGGCAGATATTGAAGTGTGTATTCTTCATGAAAAAATATTCTAAAATATTAAATTTCAAAATTTTCCCAATTTTATTTCAAAACTTCACATTAACAGCAAGTAGAATGATATTATAGGAGGATGTTGCCAGATGCATTGATTTACTAGCGTCCACTTAATATCTGGGAATCTCTAAAGGGATGGTATTAGGAGGTGGGGCCTTTGGGGTGATTGGGTCATAAAGATAAATCCCTGAGGAGTAAAATTAGTGCCCCTATAAAAGGAAAAAGGAGAGATCCTCTCCATCCCCCTATCTTTCTCCCCTGGTCCCCCCACTTTCTTCTTCTCCTCCTCCTAGAGAAAAACATAAGGAGAAAATGGCCATTTGCAAGTCAGAAAGTGGGCCTTCACTAGATTTGGAGTGTGCTGCACATTGATCTCGAAATTCCTACCCTCTGGAACTATGAAAAGTAAATGGGTGTTTTTCAAACAGTCTGTATACTGCTTTTGTTATGGCATCCTGAGCTGATTAAGGCATTAACATTCCATGTATGTTCATTTATTTAACCCTTCCAGCAGCAAAATTTTGAATGTATTATCATTAGTAATAATGACATTTATGTAGCACCTACTAAAACAACACTTTACAACCACAAAATATTATTTTTTAATATTTCCTGTTTTACAGATAAGATGCATAAAAATTAAGTTACTAGGTCAAGGTCCCACAGAAGGCCATGACTTGGTTGGCAAGCGAAGCAAGCAAGTCCAGTCCCATATCCTGGCTCTTTGCAAGTTCTCTTCTTGCCCAGTTCTTCATCTTGTCTTTCCAGTCACCCTCCTTTTCTCTTTCTTCTTTTTTCTCGTTTCTTTCATTGTCCCTTTTTGTCTCTTTTTCCAAAGCAACTGAGAGTAGACTAGTGTTTTAATTGAATTCTTCTGATAACTGATTTTTTGATTCATAAAGAAGTGAATTGCTTTCTTACCAGAATCACAAATAAGGAGATTTCAATCTTCAGCTAAGTTATATATACAATTTCTATTTTTTTTGGTAGCAAATATTTATATGCACAAATGTGCATGTTCAAATCCACACACAGAGCTCAAGGAAAACACAAAAGCAAAGGGTTTCTTCACAAAATGAATAACAACCACAGGGCTATGTAAGCCTCATCTCTTGGTCAAAAACTGCATGGCATGTGGTTAAAATGACTTTTTGCATGTTAATCTCATACAATATTAATAAAGTTTTTATTTTAAAATAAAATTGATAAAGTATTAAATTTTTAAAAACATTTGAGTTGTGAAATAAATCTGGACATGATATCAAGTATTTACCTTTCCTTTGAACTAGCCGCAGCAGCATCCTGTATTTACTCCATAGCAACTGAACTGGTCTACGATAATAGGTTATCTCACCAAGCAGTGCTGATAAGATCTACTTTACGGCAGTACAGATTTAGAGAAGTGCTAGAGACTTGATTCTGTATGAATGGCTGAAGCCTGGCTGTGACTTTTTAATGAATTCAAGGAGGCAATAAATAGAATAAAATAGATTTACTACGCCATAAGTGTTAATTAGGTTTGGTATTTTTTTTCACTTTCTGCTGTAGACTTGTCTTATAATGTGTCTTGTCTTGAAAGATGTTAGTACTTTGAGATAAAGCATAGTTACCAAATGTGCAATATTTTTTAATTTGGAAAACAATTTTGAAGCACCATGTCTTAAAATGTATGAGGCATAGATGATTTGAAACTAAGTCCTGCAAATAGCTAGCTATCATTTTTGGAGTGTCTTCTAGGTGTTTACTTTGTCATAGAGAAAACAACCTTCTCTTTTTTCATACATAGACATAACATCACACTTGTTCATATTCAAGATGAGAAAGGCAGCAATAGAGTCACCATGAAGCTATGTTTTAACACTTTTAAAAAGAGGCTAAATACTTGGCAAATAAACAGCTTATTCCCCAGAATCAACCAGAGGAAGAAACCTTGTAGTTGGTGCACATATTACCAGAGGATCACTTGAGGATAAAAGGCAGCTGAACTGTAGAGCTTCAAGGCCATGGTAGGTGAACAGCTGTTAAAGACAATATATCAGGGGCTGGGGTTATGGCTCAGTGGTAGCGTGCTCACCTAGCACGCGTAAGGCACTGGGTTCGATCCTCAGCACCACATAAAAATAAAATAAAGATATTCTGTCACCTACAACTAAAAAAATAAACATTTTAAAAAAAAGACAATATATCAGACTCAAATTCTCCTATGGAATGTTTTCAAAGAACAACACCATCCTAAGACCCAAACAACCATGTATAACAAAAAAACACAATGAAGATAGCACAGTTATAACCAATATACACAGTTCCAAAGATATGTTTAATACAATTGACATTTTCACATACATACTTAAAAACACACACACACAAACACACACACACAAACACAATGCCAAATAAAGATATGTCAAAATCTTCTAAAAATTTTGAGATGCAAATAAGTATATTACTTAAATACTCAAAAATTCAACTTGCTGTGTAAGGTCAAGGTCATGCGCTCCTAATGTCCTCTGTATTAGGGAGGCATTACCTCTCCGTCCTACTACAGGGGGGAATGACTGTATGAAGTGCTGTCAGAAACATATTTCAACCTTGAATACATTAATTATGGATTTTCTAAAAATAAAATAGTTTTTCATGTGGAAATCTTTATTATATTTTAGACATATAGTGCCAGATGGTGTTTTATGTGAAATTATTGCCTCTGGTACTGACACAAGACTTGTCAAGGTTAAGTGTGAACTGAAGTGCTCACATCCAGCTCTCCCCACACCCATGAACAGCTAAAGAGTCTTTACAGTGTTAGATTGTAAAAGGAGATTTACTTTGAAGTAAATGTAACTTGGACAAAAAGATATATTTAGACAAACTTGAATAAGTATTTATAAAATTCTGAGCACTAAAACCAGCCAGGTAGAATTATACTGTAATAACAACTTTCCCAGATCACTGCATAGCTTAAATGTGTAAATAAAGCATCATTTTAAAAATAATATGGAAAAGAGATTTTAAAAGAAGAACTCAAGTCACTCAAGAGAAAGTAGGTACAGAAATAAAATATTTTGAGCATATCTGACCTTAACAGCATTGAAGTTTAAGGGTATTTTATTGTTTTTCTTCTTTTTAATTTTATAATTTTTATCAAATATAAGGCAGTCCATCTTTTTGGAAAAAATAAATAAAAACACTGGTATCCTCAATTATGTTTTTCTATAAACACATACACACATTTTGAAAGTAAGTTAATGAAAGTTTATTATAAAGGAGTCAGAGTTATTTGGTAATTCATAAAATATGACAAGAAAGACTATTCACATACTGTATTACCTAAATTTACCAATTGGAGCTGATGTGATTATCTGTGGTTTGATCTTTGAAATTATGCTTGCCTAACCCCTAAATCTCACAGACTCTTAGAGTACTTAAGAAAATGTTAAAATTTTCCTCTAAAATACTTTGCTTTCCAATTTGAAAATATACTTAATATAAATTATTTCATAGCAATGATCTTTCATCTCTATTAATTTATATTTTAAAAGTATAATTTTCTAGATTTTTATCCCCACGACCAGAACATTTCATTTCTTTTTGTTCCCTTTTCACAACTCAGAAACTTATCTTCTTCCAATGAGAATTTCCAAAAGGTGTGCAGGTCAGTTTTATAACAAAAGGTGGGACAATCACTTACCATGACGATGTTCCATGTTCCGGACACCATGGACAGGAGAGGGAATCATTGTCCAGCACTCAGAGAGGCTGATTTCTATTCCATTCCACTTCCAGTTGAGTACATTTGTTGTTGCATAGAGCTCAGCAGAACATATCTTATCCAAAAGCTTGTTATTAGAGCCATACATGTTACTGTGAAAGATGATGAAGGACTGCTTTCTACTAACTCCAGCAAAAAGTAGTCCAGAATTTTTCTTTCACATTGGCCTTCTCTGGCTGCTACAATAAAATACCAAAGAGTGGGTGGTTTAAATAACAAAAGCATATTTTTCTACAGTGCTAGAGGCTAGAAGTCCCATATCAAGGAGTCAGCAGGGTTGGTTTCTGATGAATCCTTTCTTCTTGGCTTGCCTTCTTGCTATATCCTGAAATGCTCCTTCCTCTGTGGAGAGAGAGCCTTAATGTGTCTTCCTTCTCTTAGAAGGATGCCAGTCCTAGTAGATCAGGGCCCCACCCTTATGACCTCATTTCACTTTAATTACCTCCTTAAGGACCCTATCCCCAGATACAGTTCTTGTTAGGTACTTCAACACATGAATACAGAAAGGGGACCCAATTCAGTCCATAACAGCCACTTATGTTAGTTTTTTGTAACTGTGACCAAAGTACCTGACAAGAGCAACTCAGAAGGAAAAGCAAATTTTTGTAAACAGTTTCATAGATTCAATCCATGGCCAACTGATGCCATTGTTCTGGGCCTGAGGTGACACAGGGAGAAGAGTATGGTGAGAAAACCTGTTCAGTTCTTGGCAGCTAGGAAGTGAGGGGGAAATGGTGGGTGGGGGAAGGAGCCCGGGACAAAATACAATCTTGCTTCCTACTTCCTGCAATCTCATCCCCACCTCCTCCAGTTTCTACCACCTCTCAGCCGTCCATTCAGCTATGGATGGATTAATCCACTGATGAGGTTACAGATCTCAGCTCTGAACGTTCCTGCATTGCCTCACACATGAGCTTTTCAAAAAAGGGCATCTCATATCCAAACCATAACCACCACTCATGTGGCTGAACCCAAGCATCCTCATTAGTGGTTAAGAAACGGTGACTCCAGGCTGCTGCCTAACAGATTCTCTCTCCTGTCTACGGCAACCCAAGTTTCCCCACAGCTTCCAAGAATTCAAGCAAGGAGAAACTCAGGACAAAAATTAACATTAACTATATTCCTTAATCTAGTTTATAAAATCTTCATGCTTCTTCCTCCACAGAACCCCTATCTTCGAGGTACTCCTGTGTGTCAATACTTTAATAAGGGGTCAGCTAGGGGATTTAGGATAGTTTTCTCTTTCCATTATTTTTATACAGTATCTCTTGTTTAAGATAATATATGTTTAAAATTATATTTCTAACTATTGTTATATCTTAATTTAAAAATTTGAAAGTCCCAATAAGAATACATTTATTATACTTCTGAGAAAACTATTGTAAAGGAAATTGATTAGGTCATGCTAATTTATTCATAGGCAACTGTTTTGTTGAAGAATGCTCTGAAATGAACACAAGATATATTTTGTAATACTTGATAATAGAAAACTTTAGGATATAATATATCACCCATTATGTGATTCATGAGTTTATTCCATGCATGCAAATTGTGTTGTTTTGATTAAAAACATAACCAGAAATTCAGGGAAAAATATGTGTATTTATAAAATTTCAATTGTAAATTTAAAATTTAAAAATTTTAATATTGGAACTACCAATAAATAAGAACCATAATCAGAGGTAGAACAAAAATAAATGAGTAAATAAATAACACTGAGGAGAATAAATCAAGGGAAAAAATAAACAGGACAAAGCTAACTGTGACCTCCAGAGAATTTTCTAAATTTGTTTTTTGTAGCCATGTCTCAGAAGTTAAAGAACCCTCTTAAAATTGGATGCTAATCAAAGTTTCCTTTATGAACAGCCTCAAAGTTAGGAGTGAAATAATACTAAAAGAAGTATCAACAGCAAAATGAAGAAAATACAATGTGAACTCAAAGTATGGGTAGGGAAATAAATAACATAAACACTCTAAAACATATTTGAATAAGTGAATGTTTATAAAATTATAGAGAAGAAAATTATAGTATTTGAAATTTCCAAATTCAATGGATAAGATTAGACTATACTAGAAAAAGCTGATGAGAAAATTGCTAAAGATGAAAAAGACCAATAAACTATACACCACAAAGGAAAGAATTGTAAAGAACAAAACTGTGCTAAAGAAGTTAACCTTAATACCTGAGAATTTTCTAGAACTAGACTAGACAGTTTAGAATTCACAGATTTTAGAAATGTGATAAATTACTATGGGGACAAATAAAGTAATATAAAAAGAGACAGATAAATTTAGTTGACACTTCAAATAACTAAATATATAAGAAAATGCAAATAAAAACAGACTATAATTGAGCACTTGGGTTCTAAACAGGGTCTTGGATAAGAAAAAATATTTAATATTGTTAAACTTCTAAGAAGAAATTATTGTCATTTAGAACTGTATTTTGAAAACAAAAATACAATTTTCAGAACAATGAAAGGTTATACAAATACCTTCATAAATGTATATCTAATGCTGTACTTCATTAGAAAGCAAATTAAATCTGTTTAAAACATATAGATGTTTATGAATTAAATAGAGATGTAAGGTAGACTTTTCTAAATTGAGCAAGACTATTAAAATTTAGGGCAAACACTAACTGAAGGGTTATGAATAGCATTTTATACCAATAAAGAATGAAATTCTCAATCAAACCTTATGTCTGTTTTTATGCAATTCATTGTTATTCCTTTTATGATTTGCTCTTTAATGCACAGCTCAAAGTATGTTATGCTCAAAGTATGTTCTATTCTCCTAAATCTAATGCTACATTATATTTCAATGTAACTTTGGTTACTCATATAGACAATTTTGTATTTTCTTTAAAGTTGAGGCTTGCACAATTTTGAAGTTTTGTATAGTTTATTTTGTTAAAATGAAGAATATTTTTCATCAGAAAACACCACAAATAATATAAAAAGAAATGTCATATGCTGGAAAAATATATACAATGTAGATATTACAGGCAAATAATACAGGTTTATTCCTGCAACTAAAGAGTAAATAGCAAAATAAGAAAAAAGTCACATGCAGGAACATGTAATTTACAGAAGGATATTCATAAATGGCTAATAAAGTAGAAAATGACACTAAACTGTATTGATAATAAGAGCACATGCTTTAAACTCACTGGTACAGTTTTAAAAGTTATTCAGTAGAGGCTGAGGATATGGACGATGGGAGCTCCCAAACACTGGTGGTGGTGAAAAGTAATTCTGAGAACAGCAAGATGAAGATCGACAATGGCCTACCCCTGGGGCCTGCAGGCATTTCTACAAGTACCTCAGGACAAGAATATCTACAGAAAATGACTTATGAGAGGCAAGATAACAGAAGAAAAAACTAGGAACGACTCGAATGTTAATTGAGAGGAGAATGGACACAAATTGTGTGGTGTTCTCACAGAGAAATGCTGTACAGCATGGAAGTTCAAGGAACTGCATTGACTTGATCACAGAATCATAATATGGAGAGAAACATTAACCAGTGGCCAAAGAGCATGATAGACTTGCCCCATTTATTAGAAATATATTGATGATTTAAGAATTATACATGCTTTTAAAACTATGAAGGAAGCAAAGAAATGGTCAACCACAAAATTGAGGATGATGGGCACCTCCAGGTATCACACAGGTGGGAGGGACTCTAAAAGGATTAGAAAAGAGCCCAGAGGAACTTCAATGGTATTAATGGTGATCATTTATTTTTCGTGTTCTCAGGTTCTTGTTTTCAGCAATTCTATTTCATGAATTCTCAAATTCTTAGTGGTGGCCACCATATTACTATTCCTAATAACTTACATACAGGTCATTTATATTTATTAATTGCTTGAATTGAAAAGAATAAATAAATTTATATTTATTAATTGCTTGAACTGACTTTCAGAACATTTACAAAAGTGTCCCTAAAGACTGTCTTTGTATAACCATAGTACAATTACCAAAACTAATTATAATATACACTAAATGATAGATTTCATTTGTGTATGAGGCAGAATTCTAAAAATTCTTGGCGATTCAAACACTAATCTTGTACTATGGTGAAGGGGTCTTGCATGGGCAAAGCCCCAGTCAATGGAGACACAGAGATTACCTGGCTCAGTCAGACAGCTCTTGAGAGTGAAAAGCTTCTTGCCAGGCTTAAAAGAAGACAACGGAAAAGAAGTCAAAGGGGGTAAAGATGTAGCTCAGGGGCAGAGCTCTTGCCTAGGCCGCATGAGGCCTGGATTTGAGCCATGCAAATTATGTAGAGACACATTTCATTCAGCAATCCAAGAAGGACGTACTATGGCCAAAGTATACAGGAAATCCTAGTCTGTACATGCATTGTTCTCTAAATCAAATGAAAAATACCCTACATCTATGTGAAGAATATGCTGATGTGAGTGAACGTGGTATAAGCCTTTCCTGGAAGTTCAGATCACCAACAGATAAGATCAAATTAGATAGAATATGCTAAGTATTCATGGTTCTTAAAAACTATTCTGGTAGAGTAAGGGCTGATAAAGTCAGATTTTTCAAAAAGTAATTAGTTCTCCAAAAAAAAAAAAAAAAACAGCTGAGTGTATTTAGTTTTAGAGAATTTAGGGAACATGTCTTTGATGCAGTTTTTGAACTGATCAAATACCATGGGCTCCTGCAGATCCCAGTGTGACTAGTACAATTGAATTAATGGAATTACATAAAAATTACACTTATCCTGGCATTAGTTCAAGAAAATCACTGCATGATTCATAATTAACTCCTAATACTTCTGCTATAGACTTAGAAGGAGATAGAAAATTACTTAAAAATAAACCAACAATAGGAACTACAGGAAATAAAAAATTCTTAATTAAAATCAATGGGATGAAAAGAAAGGAAAAAACAAGTTATTAGTATTATTCATGGGTTCCAGCAGACCTCACTAAGGAAACAAAACGTTCTACAGGTTATTTTTGCTGGTCATAGATAAGGTGATTTCTTGATATGGGTTTTCTTTTTCTTTTCTTTTTTTTTTTTTTTAGCGAATTTAACCTATTGGGAACAAGAATGTCTTAAAAAATATTAGCAAAATAGTATGCAGAAACATCATTTTCCTTTAAAAATAACAAGAACATAAAAACCTCTGATTTTAAGCCAGGGTCACTGTGTCAAGGCAGCTTGGCTTCCAGTGTGACATCCACCAGGGACAGATGAGTTTTGCTTCTGGCATTTCAAGGAACAAAGAAAACACAAAATCCAATAGTAGCCTTTCTATAGAGTAATCAATCTTCATTCTCTCCTCACATGCCATTATTAATAAAATCTCCAATTTTTCTTTGGCCTTTTTTCCCCATTCTTCAAGTTTTTCCCTGAGAAATTCAAAGAAACCCATAAGTGAAAAGATTTTATTTTTTCTAACTTCCTGAATGAATGGTGATAGTCAAGCAAAAAGAAAATATTGTCACTAATAGCAGAGAAGTGGAGAATGAATAAATGATTGATGGATCTAAAAGATCTAATACACATATCTGGATTTTGAAAGATCAAGTTTTTCATTTTTCACTGAAAGAATAGCTTATTAGAAAGACATGATACATCACCATCAGAGTGGCACGGGCATTCTGATTAATTTGCTCAGTGGTCTCATCAGGAAGTTGACACAAGTAAAGACTTGAATAAGAAACAATCATATCCTGGGCTGGGGTCATGGCTCAGTGGTAGTTCACTTGCCTAGCATGTGAGAGTCACTGGGTTTGAGTCTCAACACCACATACAAATAAAAGAATAAAATAAAGGTCCATCAACAAATAAAAAAATTTTTAGAAAAGAAAACAATTATGTTCTTATGTCATAACCTAAACTTTTCAGTCAGAGAGAACAATCAGAGTCTAATTTTAAAGCAGAAACATGTTTTGTGTATGTGGTATTATGTGTGTTTTAAATTCCCAAAGAACACAATGAAAACAACTGTTGCTTCAGTCAACTTAGGAGAAAAGAGATTCAAGGAGACAATGGTAAGATAGATCCTTTGGTGGGAGAAGATTGTGCACCTTCATGCCCACCACTGCCAGTACGTGGGATTTAATTTCGGTGTAATAGAGAACCATTGAGGACTTCAAGTACAACCCTCCCTCCTTATCCATAGTTTCAGTTGTCTGAAGTTTCAGTTACTTATGGTGACTTCTGACCCAAAAATCTTAAATGGAAAATTCCAGAAATAAACAATTCAAAAATTTTAATTGCATGCCATTCTGAGTAGCATAATAAAGTCTCACACCATCCTGCTCCGTCTTCTTCAGGGAATGAATCTTCCACTGGTCCAGCATATTCTTGTGTTAATGCTTCCCAAGTCCTGGTCTCCAGTAACCCACTTGGTTATCACAGCAACTGTCCTGGTATTACAGCACTTGTGTTCAGGTAACACTTAGGTAGTAGTAAATGTACAATGCCTGTATCGATCACCTCACTTCATCTCATCATGAGGCCTTGGCATTTCACTTCACCCTAAAAAAGAAAGTTGAATTCAGCTGAGAAAGGGAGAGAGACTACATTCACATAACTTTCACTATATTGTTATAATTTTTCTATTTTAGTATTAGTCATTGTTGTTGCTTTCTTACTCTGCCTAATTTATAAACAACTCTATCACTAGGAAATGTCATCACCTATCATAAAGGAGAAAGCATAGCATATCTAGAATTCACTACTATCTGTGGTTTCTACCATCCACTGGGTGCCATGAAATATCTGCCCCCCAGATAAGGAAAAACTAGAGGACTGCCATGGTCTGAGGAGTGTCCAGAAGGCATCACTCTGTTTCTATGTAGAGAGCACATGGCCAGAGTAGGACAGAGAGCACAGGGCAGGGCTGCCTACGAACTGGGGTCACAGAAGATAGATGGATGCTCTAGGAGACAGCAATGGCATTTATGTTTTGAAATTGAAAGCAAGGTTTTATGCCCAGTGGAATATGTGGAGTAAGGGGATGACCTTAAAAATGAGTCCCCATGGATTTTTAGTCTCAGCAACCAAAAGCGTGTTTCCATCAATGAGGTGAAGAAAACAACAACAGAAAGAGTTTTGGAATCAAGGAGGTCACAATATTAGTTTGGAAACACTAAGTTTGATAGGCTAGTTAGAAACATAAAAGAAGAATGCCATAGGCACTTTTGTGTATTATTCTAGAGTTTCTGCAGAGGTCTGTCTGAAGATAAAAGTTGCTATGCTCTTGGGGTTTCATGAAATTTCCAAGAGAACAAGTGTAAAGAGAAGACTGAACAGAACACATTAACTACAGGAGCTCAGGAGGAGCAGCATGTCCAGGACCAGCAACGTGGGAGGCTGGAGGAAGGCCATGTGGGCTGTGCACTGGAAGATCCATGAAGAAACCGTGTCCACAAGCAGAGGTGATCGTGCCAGGGCTGACGCTAGCTCAGGAAAGATGAGCCTGTGATTGACCGTGAGATGCAGCCGGTGAGAGTGATCAGTAGCTGTTGTCAGTGGTGCTTTGTTGTTGTAAAATGAGGGATGGGAAGCAGGAGGCAAGAGCCTCAGGGGCATAGGTCTCAGAAAGAAGAGAGAGAACACTGAGAATGTGAGATACGCTTCTGAAATGTTCCTTGACAAGGAAGGGGACTAGACAAATGAGGTGCAATTGGCAAGGAAAGAAGAGTTATGGGAATCTTTTTAAAGAAAGGAAAGCACAGGCACAACTACATGCCATGGGAAGTGATTCAGGAGAGAAGCGGGGATGGTGGCAGAGGGACAGGGAGACGTGCTGGACCAACATTCAACATCCACAGGCATCTCTGCAGAGGTAGAGGAACGCTCAAGACAAGTCCAGAGAACTCGGACACAGTGCTGCTTAATCATCTTCTGAGCAGCACAGGAAAGTTTAAATCTTCTAAACTTCATGTTAAAAAAAAAAAAGCACAGTGAATCTCACTCTTATGTACATCCACAAGACACTAATGTAATAAAAAAAATACATAAATAGCAGAATGATCAATAGATGAGACAGAAAGGAACGAGGAGAAGGGGGAGAGAAGGGGCAGTACTGGGACTGAATTAGAACAAATTATATTCCATGCTTTTATGCCAAAATGAATCCTATTGTCATGTATAAACTAAAACAAATCAATAGGAAAAAATAGGCAAAAGAAAACTGGTGATGTTCATTTTAATATGTTATGTAACCCGATATATCAAAAACGCTGTCATTTGGACATTTGATCAATACAGCGAGCTGAATGGGGCATTTTGTATTCAGTGCTTCATGCTTCCTGAAACCCAGACCGGATTCCACGTGGACAGTGCATCTCAATGAGGACCAGCCTCGTTTCACGAGCACCACAGCCAGCTCTGGCTAGGAGCAGCTCTAGCGCTTCAAGCACACAGGTAAAATGTGTGGATGCAGGTGGGGGGAGTCGTAGTGGTGGGCATCTATGAAACGCCTTTTCTGAAATCATCGATTTACCTGGGAAAGAGAGAAGAATGGAATGGGAAGTAAATGTGAGGATGAGGTGAACAGATCTTAGAGGTGTGAGGAAAAAGAGAGAATGAAGTCAGCATAGAACATGGGAGCATTTGCTGAGCAGCAGGAAGGGTTCACTGGAGGGTCCCGGCCATGGATCGAAAGCCCAGGTAGCATGACTGAAGCCCATTACCATGTGAATCGCAATGTCCTCCTTCTGCCTGCCTCTCTGTCATTATTTGCTTTAGCTGAATAGCTGTACCAACTTGTTTTCCCTCTTAGTGAGTTTGGAACGCAGGACTGTTGAAAATACAAATGAGGAAAACGAAGAGGCAGACAACACTACCACTCTAAGTATCAAACCTCTTCTAATGTGTTTTAATGATATTTATAAATATTTTATGTGACACGAATTAAAGGCCTGGTTGTACATAAATTGAGAATCTGTAAATTGTTACATGAATGCGTTGGAGTGCACTTGCTGCTGCTTACTACCAGTGCTGATGCAATAAGTATATAGGATTTCTAGTGAGCCTTGCCCACTTTTTAATCAAACTGCTCTAATTTTAGCAAACTGCTCTAATTTTACTCTAGACCATCTCTCCACTAGTAGTAATATTTCAGGCACACAAGTACTTGTTATTTATGAATAAAACTAAACATTCTAATATTTAAATGACAAAATGCAAAATGTGTATATTTTAGCATCAATGTAATCATTATGTGTGCATTGGTCTCTCTTACTTTCCTGATACTCATTATTGAATATATGCAGAGATATCCACAAATTATATTAATGTGCAGTATGCATGTATATGAGCTACCCATGTAGACTTCTACCTCTATCCAAGCACTATCCTTATACATTAATCCATTTGTAATTGTATATAACTTTCATAGACATGCTCAGCTTGCTTAACTCAAGATACTGCAAGAGCTGAAATTCTGATACTCTCAGGACAGTGGATAGAGCTCAGCACACCAAGGAAAGATTTACTACAGCCTTGTGAGACATAGCCATATCTCTTAGAGCAGTTAGCAAACTGAACCCAAGACAGTCAACTACCAAGACACTAGTAGAAAAGGAGCACATATTACTTGTAGCATACAGAGTCCCAACATGCCCACATCTGCAGCTCAAACTGTCATTTTTCTGGGACTTCTGAAATAATATCATTCCAGAGTGTTTTGATAGGATCTCTCTCTGCTCCCACCCCCAGCTCATTCCCAGGCACTTTGAGAAATGAAGCTCATCTTTTTTGGTGACCACTCTATTGGCCACTCAGCCAGATATCTCTGCATCATCCCATAGTCCCTTCTACAGCAGTTTTCCCCAAACTGACCTTATTGTCAGTGTCTGTATTGTATCTTCCCTGCAAAACTCTTTTGCAAATCAATTTACATCAACGAACAGTAACCAGAATCCGAGTTTTTAACAAAAGAAAAAAATGGAGTTCCTATCACAGTCTTCATATTTACAAAAAAGTATTATTTCATTTCGCATTAAATAGGATTGTTCCTCAATTTTATGTAATCGTGTTTTTTATTTGTGAAATCAAAAGATGAATAAGAAAATTACATTTTCCTTCTCACATAATTTAAATACAGATTGTATCTAATGCCCCACTCTCTACAACAAGGGGAACAGAGTCTCTGTTCACATCTTTAATGAAACAAAAACAGGCTGGCTTGAGTGAGCAGAACAATGCAAAGGAGGCAGTCTAGGTGAAAGACCCTGTGATTTCATGCCGGTCCTCTTAAATTCACACAATTCTAGGCACACTGGTTGTAGTGTAACTTGCTTCCTCATAAGAAATGTCTCCTCTCCAGAACTGCAGACTAATGTATTGCAAACTAAACTTCCCAAGGAGAAGAAGAAGGAAAAGTGGATATAACCTACACCCACATGTGTGTATATACTCAGCCTTGAACACACCTACAAAAAACACACACGTTTGAAGGCTTTGTACACTGCATGCAGCAGAGGTTTTGAAAGGCCAGATTCTCCCAGAGGACAGGCATGCAGGAAGATGAGCCCAGTCTTTACTGTTTTTCAGCTCAAACTTTTGCTCTCTGACAGGGACAGAGAGACAAATTTGGGATTCATAACAAACTCCAGGTTATTACGTGGGAAAAGCAAGGGGCTTTCTAGTAGGAGTAAAGGAGAAACAAATGATTCCACACAAACCTGCTCAATCTTTGTTTCCTTAGGTTGATGGAATCTGCCTCTACTAGTGAAAAATAAATTCTCTCTGAAAATTGGAAGAACTATATAGGGCATCAGATAATTTCTAAAATTTTCATCATAATGTTCAACACACTTGGAAAATGTAGCAGACATGTTAAAAAACAAATAAGCTGAGAAATGAGAGGGGTAAAAAGGATAATGTGATTAGATGAACAAGAAGTTCATATAGTAAGTTATTGGTCGAAGACTTTAACAGTGCTTAATATTTTCAAGAAATTAACTGACAAGAAATATTTCATGGGGATATTTGAAGCTATAAAGAATAAAATGGACTCTCTAGGAATTATCAATATAATGACTAAAATTAGAAAATTAAGATATATATATATATATAAGTTCAAATGCAGAAACAAAAAATTAAGAAGAATAAGAAAATTGAAAGACAGGTCAGAAAGAAACTTCTAGACAATACCTCAAAGAATAAAAAGGGTGAATCACAGAAGCATAAAAAACACATAGACATGATGAAAATGGCCAAATTGTTCACTGTTAATCAAAGAAAGAGCCATTTCATCCTAATGACTTCTAGATTTTTCATCTTTGTTTTCATGATAAACAATAAAAATAACACCTTAAAATTTTGTCTTAGTCTTTGGGATATCGGGATATCCTTCTATTTTATTATTCTCCTGATTCTCCTCCAAATTGACAGCCCACTTCATCAGAGCTTTGACAAAAAAAGTAGAATTATCATTTGAATGGATGCTTTAATTCACACACACACCTACATATACATACATACACACAGTTAGTCAGCTTTTATTTCTGTAACCAAGATACCTGACAAGAACAACTTACAGGAATAATTTATTCTGAATCACATATTTTCAGAGGTCTCAGTCCATGTTCTGCTGACTCCATTGCAGAAACAAAATGGTGGAAGGGCATGGCAGAAGAACGTTGCTCAACTCATGGCAGCTCAAAAGCAGTGATGGAGCAAGAGAGGAGTCGCAGACAAGATAATGCCCAAGGACATGCCCCAGTGACCTACTTCCTTCAATCACACTCTTCCACCTGCCTACAGCTACCACCCAGCAGTCCCTTCAATCAAATGAATTAATCCACAGACCAGGCTACAGTTCTCACAGTTCTACACTTTCAGCACTGAACACTGCTGCATTGCCTAACATATGAGCTGTTTGCGGAATGTTAAAAATGCAAACTATAACGTATACCCTCTATTTATTTTATAGAATTGAGATTTGTCTTAGTTTTCAATAAATAGGCCCAGAAGAAAAAGCTAGTTCTTAGTGAGAAATGTGATCAGAAGAAAAGACACTTTCAAACATTTAGTCATATAACCAGAGCAGGACACGGTTGTAAGATTTCTCTTCCATTCCTCCATTATTAAATAAGTTGTGGTTCCCACCATAGCTAGATTCTGATATGCGTAGTAGTTTTGTTGAAACTTCTACTCTAGAAGAAACTAAAAGTCCCTGCCCCACCCTATTCTTTATAAGGGTAAAGCCAGAACACAGAGGCAAGAATGTAATAGGTGCCCAGTATTAAGGATCATTCTAATGTTTTAAGCCCACATTGAGTCAACCCCCCACCCCACTCCTATATCTTTTTAAAACTCTGCTATATAAATTTGTGTCTTGTTCTCATGTTTAGATTGCTCTGAGAGGGCCAGAATAGGGTACAATTTGAAGGAAGTTATCCCAGAGGAGGCACAGCTCTACCTGGTATACATAATCCACAACTGTGTATGAGTAGAATCAGGCACTGTAAGAGGCATCTCTCTTCCAAAAAGAATGTGAGTATCTTAAAGTGAAGCATCAGTTAGTAAATTTAATACTTAACCTTTGATTTAAGCAGGAAAAAAAAAGATCAGACAAAGAAGCAAAGAAGGAAATCCATAATCAAGAAAACTCTCAACATTAGAATATGCATCTTAATACCTGATCAATAAAAATGCAGTTTATGCCAGGTGTGGTGGCACACATCTGTAATCTCTGGGCCTCAGGAGGCTAAGCCAGGAGGATCATGGGCCCAAAGCCAGCCTCAGCAACAGCGAGGCACTAAGCAACTCAGTGAAACCCTGTCTCTAAATAAAATACAAAATAGGGCTGGGGATGTGGCCCAGTGGTTGAGTGCCCCTGAGTTCAATCTCCAGTATGAAAGAAAAAGAAAGAAAGAAAGAAAGAAAGAAAGAAAGAAAGAAAGAAAGAAAGAAAGAAAGAAAGAAAGAAAGAAAGAAAGAAAGAAAGGAAGAAGGAAGGAAGGATGGATGGAAGGAAGGAAGGAAAGAAGGAAGGAAGGGTGAGAGAGAGGGTGAGAGAGGAGAGGAGAGGAGAAACGCAGTTTATTTCAATGTTAAATGTGGTGATCTCAATGGATTTTCCTTACTAACCTCTTGCATTAGAAAATACAAATCTCAGGGGAAATAATATAAAATAAAATAAATATATCCATAAGATTGCGTATCCAAAAAGTGAGAAATAATATTGAGAAATAATATTATATAGTTCTATGGGGGAAAAAACCTCCTAACAATCTGTTACTTGATATTCTATTACATGGCATGCCACTACAGAATAAAGAATATGCAGCTGACTAAATAAAATTTTAAATATTTTAAACATTTTCAGAAACGTAATGGACTGATAAAATCCTATTATTTATACTTCAAACTATAGTGTGGAAATGTTATCCCTCTAGTAAAGAGGTACACTGTTATTGGTCATTTTAGTATTTTCTTTTCCCTTTAAAACGTTTTATACTTAAAACATTGTAAAAAATAAGACAAAAATATCAAAATAGAAAAGATAAAGAAATAGACTATTAAAGAGAATAATATGGCAATCTCTCAAAGATAAGACATGTTATTTTAGCAATATTAGGTGTTAACCATAGCTAAGTATATGAAAATCGACCACATAGAGAAAAATTAAATCTGTTGCCTTATAGACGGACATATATTCATATTGATACAAATAAAGAACATATGTCTATATTTTTAGATAAGGAAAACACAAAGGTAAATAAATAATTTCCTAAATTTAAAAACATCTTGTTTGCAACATAAATCTAACTTAGAATGTTCAATTTGAGTTACTATGTTATTGTATAGTCTTTAAATCATGTTTATGTGCAGAGTTGCAGTACTTTATTATTAAAAATACAAAATGGCACATATAGATAAGTGCATTCATATAGAACTAAATGAAATTCCATCTAAAAGTTTTTTCTTAGTGTACATAATTATTAGATTACTTAAAAAACTAACATCAGGCATATAATGTTGCATATAATTAATTGGATATAGAATCCATACCATAATTGATGGTTAGATTCTCATATGTCTTGAAGAAGTTTTTTTACTGTTCTTTTCTCTATATATGGAATTACTTGTCAGACATTGAGATTTTTGGCCACTATCAACATACAGCTCATAGGTTTTACTGAAATACACAGATTCCATAAGAAATCAAGTATTTTAATGTAAATACACGTGTACCAAAAGTTGACCAACATTTTTGGCAAATCCAAAACATTTAAGTATTAAATTTTCTGTCATCATTTTGCATTGGCTTTAAGGACAACTGAGAATTTCTGATTATAAAGTGTTAAGATCTACAAGTAAGCAATATTTTATAGTTCAATCTGACATCTTACTCTCTATCAACTGAAAAATAAAATAACTGATATCGATAAAAATTAAAATAACAATTATATCTGAGATATTAAGATCTCAGTAATCCAGGTATTATGGATTAAAGCTATAAACCAAAGATTATTTCTATCCATGAAACAAAACTTTTTAAAGAACTGCCTAGCTTGGTGCTCATATCATCAATAACCGTGATAATGGGAACTTTCAAAGGGTCATTACTAGCCTGTGAGAACTGTATCATAATCTACATTTACCACATTTCCTTGTCATCAATGGTCCTTTTGCATCCTGTGATACTGGATAATCATTATTGCAAGTTCTGTTTAGTTTTTAATAACATTATCTCTTATTTGTCCTTTTGCAGACAAGTCAACTTGAATAAAGATCATGCTGATGGAGATGGACCACTTTTCTTCTCCTATGTACAACCTGGAACTAAAAAGACAAAGGGATTATTATGTATGGCAAGATCTCGGAGCGCTGGAAGTCCTGAAAGTTGCAATCTTGGAGCTCTTTGCCTTCATGGAAATTATATTTCTGATCTTCCATTATGCTAGCACTTAGAGTTAAAGCTGTCTTTCAACATATTTTTTTATTTAATCTGGTTTTATTAGATGTATTAACCATGTAACAGACAAAATGTCAAGGATATGACTCTGCTCTCTCATGTCTTCCAGAACACATTGTCTTTTTCCATATTACTGTCAATAATCACTTAAAAATCAATTAATTTTGAGATGTTGTTCATAAAAGATCATTTTTTATTCAATACTTTTCCTGACACAGACATAGTACTTATGCCTGAAAACTCTGGAAACAACACGATACTAAAGAACAATGTATTATGATTCCAAAATAGTCTCATTAATTCAGTATTTATATTCTAACACAATAAATATTGTGTGTGTGTGTGTGTGTTCAGGGAGGGGGGTTTGTAGGGAGGTTGGCAGAAAATGGGACCAAAGATAAAATTAAGCACAGGAAAATCAGAATAGTTGTATAGGTCCTCAAACCCTGGTTAATTCATAATGTGTAATTAAATAATCCAATTCACTTTCATACTACATTAAAATGATGTCTTCAATGGCAGAAAAAAATGTTCTGATGCACAAGATAGAATTGATTTATGAATCTAAAGTCTTCAGGGACATAATAAATGGAATAATTCAGGTTTTTTTTTTTATTGTTCCTTAATACTTGCTGGTTAAATTGAAAGTAAAGTTACTTTACATACTTACAAATATTAAGGTTTTTCCAAATTTTTGAATTCACATTGTGATTTTGTGGTTCATTATGAATAATATTTGGTCTTACTTGAGGTATTGAATGATAAACAAGAGTCTGATACTATTTAAGAAACAATGAAATAATATATTTGAATAAATTTCCATGTATTTTTAATGCACAATATAAAACTGGATTATAAAAATGCATGGCAAGATTTCAATTCACTCTCTTAGAATCGTGCTTGTCCAAACATAGTTATATCTAACTAGCAGTGGTTTTTCCCTCATGTAATTGTTCCTATTTTTTCTTCCAGGTGATTCATTCCAAAATGAACTTATTTCAAATATGTGCATATTCCTTAACTCATGATTATGTTTATGATCATGATTATTTCTTTGGGCATTGAAGATTGAATCAGGGCCTCACACAAGCTAAGCACGTGGTTTACCACACACCCAGGCCCCATTATTATTTTAAACTATAATTTGAAGAGCTGATGTTATAAAGTCTCTTTTTCTTGCAATAAATCAGCTGTTTCTGAGTGAAGTTGTAAAAATAATGCAACTATTTCTGTTTGGATTATAAATTTTTCTTTCTTGATTTCACATAAGAAAAAAAATTGACCTGATTTTACATGCAAAAAGAACAAAAGATACCTAATACTGAAAACTACTAAAATATGTGGGTCAAAGAGATATATTATTTTTGAAATTAAATACATATTTTAGATAATTTTTCATACTGTAATGGCAGCTGGGCATTTTTTACCATGTCAACATTGTCAAATGAATGTCAATAATATTTTTTGGATATTTTAAATTTCATACTTTTTTTTAGCTATATATTTTAAATTATTTCATTCCATATTATAGCTACAGGATTTAGGGTTTTATGTCAGGGATGCTTGAGATGGTTGGGACTTCCAGAGATTTTAAGCAGAAAGGGTTTAGGTGATACTTCAGTTCAAGACAGGCAATTGGTGCCCAGAGACCTGTAGGTCTACAGCTGAACCAAGACAGTGACCTTGCCAGGGTCAGCCTCTCAGCAAAGGTCAGAGATGCTTTTCTACTCTGTGATTCTGTGGGATCTGATGAGGTCAAAGCTGACAGGTGAGCCTTGCCTATATGAGAAGACAGGACATCCATGATTTTGTCCATCTTCTTGCCCACCCAATGAGGCAACAAAAGAATACACATTCTATAGTGTGCCCTGGTAAAGACAGGCTGTGGACAATAGACATTAGAGAAACAAGAAGAAAACAGCTTACCAAGCTCCTACTTTTTAAAATTCATAACATTATAAGTACAAATACATGATTTTCATAAGTTTTGCTGGTTTTGAGATAAGTTATATGTTTTCTGTGGAAGTCTGAAAGATGTATAAAGAAAAAATAGAATAATATAATTTTCCTGAATTAACATATAAGAAAAATAATATGCATAGAAATATTTTCATTACAATTTTTAGTTTATATATCAAAATTGTTTTTATACATCAGCTTAACATCTGTACAAAATTACTTTTCATTCTTACAAAAGAATGTAATAGATAAATTCCCAACTCTGCAAGATTTTTTGTTTGAACATTTTATTTGTCTTGTGTTTTAAAATTTTTTATTTTTTGGTATAATTTTTTAGAGGCTAATTTATTTTTTACATGATTAGAAAAGGCTGCTATAAATATTTGTGAATAAAATTACTAGTTTTAGTTTTTATTCATTTCTTTTTTGTATTATGAAATGAAGTTATTATTAGTGTAGGCACTTTTAAAATATATTTGTAATTGGTTCTTGTAAATAAACCCAGGTTACTTACATAAATTTGTGTTTTTAGCAGGACTTTTATACCACATCCATTTCAAATCAAGTTGATTATTGAAGCTTAACAAAAAAAAATTAAATAATTTTATAAATGTAAGAATATATCAAGATATATTTGTATCCTTACTTCTACTCTATTTCCACATATCAAAATATGCCTTTTAAAATACCTTTGTTCATTTATTATATTTATATTTGTTATTCTTTTGGTAGCTAAAATTAAATATACTTTATGTAAAATATCAGATGACCATTTTTCACTCAAGATGTATTGATTAGCAAGACAGCTGGAATGTAGGCATAATGTAGAATTGA
This sequence comes from Xerus rutilus, assembly GCA_028644305.1. NCBI lineage: Eukaryota > Metazoa > Chordata > Mammalia > Rodentia > Sciuridae > Xerus > Xerus rutilus. The sequence goes on along the minus strand of CM053405.1, from coordinate 8,751,977 downwards.
AGAAAGGAAGTAATGGCCATCTTTGCATGTTTATGACTATGGACAAAGTGAGTTCCAAAGTAGAATCTCTGCATAAGTTGACAGAATTTATGGGCAGTGGTGATGGTGTCTTGCTCCTGAATATCTAAGCACATTAGGCATGGTACCCACCTACCAGCTCAGCACGAGCAAGTTAGAAAGACCTACAAAAGACCACACCACACATTCAAGACACTACAGTATACTCTTACATTAATTTCATGAAGTGGAAGACAACCCTAGGGATGAGGTTGAGGGTTTGTTATTACCCTAGCCCATCCCTGCTGCTATAACAAAAATATCTCACACTGAATAATTTGTGAGATGTATTTCTCATGGTTCTCAAGGCTAGGAAGTCTGGGATAAAGGCTCTAGCAAATTCTGCATCTAGTGAGGGCAGCTTTCCGCTTCCATTATAGTGCTTTATTGTGGCTCCTTCACTTGGCAGAAGAAAAGGGAACACAGTTCCAGTGTCCTTCTTTATAAAAGTCATTAAAATCCCATTCCTGGTGCCTCTTCCTCATGATTTAATCACCTCCTAAAGGCCTGACTTCTTAATTCTATCAAATTGGTGTTTAGCTTCAAAATATTCAGGAGACAGACAACCTCACCATGTTAAAGCCAAATGAAAAATTTGAAATTACCTTCCCAGGGTTCGTACAACTAGCAAAGCTGTTCTGAGAAACAAGGCTGGACTCAATAACCTCTCATTAATGTAATAATCATTGAGATTTGGATTTCTTTCATCATGCATGATTTATATTATTAAACAATAACAACAAGGAAGTTTAAGAGTGCAGTCTTAGAGGAGTACCGTCAGAAATTAAGAGGATGTGTTTTTAGGATGGAAAAGTTCTAGACACCAAAATGATGTAGACCTTCAGCAGTGTTTGTAGATTGTGATGCCCTGGGTAATAAAAATGATGAAAATGAAATGTTAAATATGTTGTGTTACCTCCAGGATGTCTCTACCTGATCCATCTTTGCAGTGAGCCGAGAACCTATAATGAGAGTGATAACCACACATTCTAACTTATGAGACTAGGAACAGAGACATCTTGACTCCCCTCTCAGCTGTCAGTTAAGCTGACTAAAGACAACTATCCCACTTCAAGGACTGAAAATACATTCCCATTCATTAAGTTGTGGTCACATATGTATGCTTCTAGTAATCACTGACATGGCAATAAATTAGATATGCAGAAAGGGTTATGGTAAAACATTTTGTCAAGGAAATCCTCAAGACTAAAGATATGCTGAATCTCTAGGACCCCTTCTGGTCCCTGCTTTACTGATTTGTACCTGGAAAATAAGTCAAATGATATTGGTAAATGGAAAGATGAGAAATGATGTTATACAGTGGCACAAAATAGTACAATAAGCACCTGCAGAAGGCAGATCAGAGAGCCTAACTCTAAATGAAATGGCTTCAATGACTCAGAATGATAGTGTGCAGTGTCTTTTATTCCATTCTAGTCAGGGGTTAGAAGTGGAAATAAATCCAGGAAAGGATTACCATACTTGTATGAATAAGTGCAAGTAAAGAGAGAGTAATTCAAAGCCAAAAAATATTAGAAAACCTGATTGCCTCTATGCTTTAAAATAATAAAAAAAGACTCAGGAAATTTTGAGTAATAAAGATTTTATTATGCTAAGTGAAGTAAGCCAATCCCAAAAAACCAAGTGCCGAATGGTCTCTCTGATTAGTGGATGCTGATGAATAAGGGAGGTGGGAATGGGAAACATAAGAGAAATAGAGGAACACTGGACACGACATGGGGGAGGCGGGGGGTAGGAAAGGGGAATGGGTATAGTAAAGATGGTTGATTGAGATCGTCATCACTACCCTTGGTGCATGTATGAAAACACAATTGGTGTAACTTTATCTGATTTGCAACTAGAGAAATGGAGAAACTGAGCTCTATATATGTGCTATGACTTAAAATGCAATTAAATAAACTAATAAAAAAATTTTAAAAAGACCACCTTTAAAAAAAAAAAAGATTTATCAGCATTTTCTCTGTGATATACGTATGCATGTCCTCACCTCATACCATCATTTCTAATAGCCTGAAAGTAGCTGCCATTGAGTTGAGAGAAAAACCATACAGCCATGCAATACCAACAGTCCCTGATTTAATAGTCTATGTTGGCTTTGTATGGACAAAGGTGGGGGGGGCACATACTTTAACTAAATTTTATAGTTCACTGAACTTGAAAGTTCCATATCTGGGACTGAAGGAAAGGGTCTGCATCCTTCAAAATCTTTGATTTTTGATTGGATACAAAAAACAGATGCAAACATTGAGAATGGAAGGAAAACTGAAACCGTATTTGTTACCACACTTTGACTATTATTGATGTTTGGTCAACCAAATGGATTTATGCTTCTAATATATAGAGCTAGACTAAATTTTCCAGCCTCTTTTAAAATTATGATTTCAATAAATGAGAGTCTAGGCTAAAAAACAAAGGTATAAATTATGTGAACAACTTGCAGGCTTATGACATGAAAACATGCCATATGTGATTCTGCATATTTATCATCTTCAGAAATGGAAGCAACTCCCAGGTGACCTTAACAGAAAGGACAATATCAGCAATTGTGTGATCTGTAAGTACCACAATAGAAGAGACTGAATGAACATTTGGAAGACATGATTCAAACAAGATGTCCCATACTGGATACTTTTAAAACAAACAAAAACCCCACTTCTATTAAGGAACACTAACCTTCGAATCAGGAAGATTTATCTAGGACAGATAGTTCCCCCTGTGGGAAAAAGCTGAAGATACATTGACTAATAGCTGACTTGCTGGCTCAGATTAAGATTACAGTGGAATATTATTCAGCAATAAAAGAGAATAAAATTATGGCATTTGCAGGCAAATGGATGGAACTGGAAAGCATTATGCTAAGTGAAGTAATCCAATCCCAAAAAACCAAATGCTGAATGGTCTCTCTGATTAGTGGATGCTGATGAATAAGGGAGGTGGGAATGGGAAACAAGAGAAATAGAGAAACACTGGACGCGACATGGGGGAGGTGGGGGGAAGGAAAGGGGAATGGGTATATTAAAGATGGTTGATAAAAAATATATATAAATATATATAGATATACTGTTCATTGAAAGTGCATATAAAGGTGTTTAATATGAAGAATTTAATCTGCTTATAATTTTGTGCAAAGTTAGAAAAATTATGATTGTAACAATTTTTTTTCTATTTGCCTCAACAAATATTTTCAGTGAACAGTGTGTACAGCTTCTGAAAATTTGTTTTTTTCTGTTATGTTTGATAACATGTATTAAAATGCAACTTTTGAGAAAAAATAAAAAAAAGAGATTACAGTGCTGATGATACTACTTACTGGAGAATAAAAAACTGAAGCAACACTTACAGATAAAGATTTGTCGTTAGTTCCACTACATAAGAAAACTCATCTTACCTATTTGATAAACCTGGGCAAAGAAAAAGATGTTGCCATGAAAATTCAGCAGAAAAATAAAGTGTATTTTTTTAAAAAAGATTTTTCTTCTGTATGAGTTGAGCTTGAGCTAGCCAAAGGATAAACACCACGGTCCAATCAGAAAACAATGTGAATGGGACTCCTGAATGGTGGTCCTCAAAGCTAAAACAGATGTGGTAATGATTATCTTCCTGTCTGACAACAGAGTTTTTAATGGACTAAATAGGTGCTCATTTGTTCTAGCTGCATACAGCTCCCATGCTGTTCAAGTTTGAAAGTAGGTGCTTACCAGTACATTCTGCATCCCCTAGGCTGCTTTTTCCTGACATGAGCTTCCCATAAGAAGAGAGATGAGCAAGATTGGGACTAAGCTCTCTGTCTCAAAGGACTAAAGCCCACATGAGTCTGCACAATGAGTCCACATGAGTTCACGTTGTGATTATTCACTCAGTACTGTTGGGGACTTTTGGGGAGGGCTGAGAATCAAACCTTTATGACCGTTCTGGATACAGGTGTTTGGTTCTACTCAGTCCTGTGGAGGGAAGGAGGATTTTGATTCAATCCATAGGGTTTGGCCAAAATTCACAATTGGGAAGGGAGAGTCTGTGGACTAGTACAATGTTCTGCTGTGGTCGCTTTTTTCTATTTTGGCGTAGGTTATGTGCCCAACATATGCAATAAGCACTGATACTGAATATTTCTGACAGTATCCAAATTAGTTGCAATAATCCCTACAATCTCTATAGGTGGATGGCATTCATTGGAAATCCAGATTAGATGTAAATTTCTTGGATTAATAGAATATATTGAGAGTGACCTGTGCTAATAGAGGACTTGCCCTTTAAGAGACATCTTGCCTCTACCACCCCTAAGAGAAACCCACAAGTCTGAGATCACCACACTGTGAGGAAGCACAGTATCACAACCTCAAATATTTCTTATTAACAATTCTTGAAATGTTGTAGTGCCCTGCCTGGATCCTGGCCAGCTCATCACTCTTTTGGGATGTGGACTTCTTCTTGATATCCTCTGCCCTTCTTCCCTGGAGACGTGCAATGACCCCAAAGGAAATACAGCATAGAAAAGAAACTCTGCTGTTTTATTCATGACCAGCAAATTGTCTCAAAGAAGGGACCACTGTGGCGCCATGCTGCAGGATGCTCTTCCTATGGAGGTGGCCCTGCTAAACTGTTCTTGAGACCATGTCATCCCTTAACTTTCTCTTATTTTCATTTCCTCCTTCAGAGATTTCCAGAACACTTCCCAGTAATGATGTGCCCTCCAATCCCTGCCGCCATCTCTGCTCTTAGGGAACCTGAGTGGGCTCGCTGGGCTGTTCACGTTGTGATTATTCACTCAGTACTTCTGTGTGCATTTGAACTATGTGATGATGCTATTCTTAGTTAATATAATACTTGCAAAGTATCTATGTAAATAGAGATAAGATGGATATGAGTCCAATGGATGTAAAATTTTGGCTATATGTACCAGAAAAATATTAACAAAATATAATATTAGCATACACTCAGTTTTTTAAAAAATGAGAAATGAAACTTTAATTTTTCTTTAAAATAAGAGGATAGCAAATAATCTACTTTACCAATGCTCCAACCTGAATCAGTATAGATATAATGGACAATTTGGAGGTACAAATGCTAAGAATGCTATTTCTAAAGGTATAAAAATAGAAAAATTCTGCTCTGCAAGATATAGACTTAACTGTCTCCCCCAAAAATATTTTTTGTTTAAATAACCTATATCTTATGCCAGATAGCATATAGTATACATTTCAATCATTTGTTCTTGTTTATGGAAAATAAGTTTCAAATACATGGCTTTATACTACAACAAAATAATATCCCAGCCTGTGTATTTTCCACACGTATCATCATGTGCAAAGTGTCCTTATCCTCATTACATTTTGCCTCAAGCAATCCAGCATAAATTACTTTCCTTAAATTATACTCAGTTTCTGTTTTTCCTTCTCCACCATACCAATTTTATAATTGTAATGCTCATGGTTGACAGGGATAAGAAGGAAGCTCTAACCCCTAATTAAGATTAAATCATTTGTCTTCACATAGCCAATTAGTGAAGTATCTAAGATCATTTAGATAGAAAGAGGTAAAATATCTTTTTTTTTTCATATCACAAGTATCATTATCTTACCCAATACCCAGAAAATAATGATGTGTTTTCTACATATGACACTTTTGTATTGTAAAGCATTGAAAATAAAGCAAACTGATACTTTCCATTTTGTAACTTCCCTTGCAATATTAAGCTTAACTAATTCAGGTAAAAATTCTAAGACTAAAGTTTTTCTTCAACCTTTTTCAAGAGAGATTGTCTTGCTTTAAGGAAAAGGTGGGCTGGGGCACTAACAATCAGGAGGACAAGTTCATAGTTTTATTTTAATATAAACTGATCCTTACGGGGTTCAAAGTGTAATACTACGCAGTTATTGAAATGGTATTCTTTCATTCCTGAGGGTCCATTTGGTTCACTCACTCTATATGAAGTGTACTTTGCTAAAAACCTGTTCCTGTAATGTAGTGGCACCCCTCCTTCACAGAAAATCTTAATTAAGCTTCTCCAGAAATCTGCATCATAATTGATCTTAATACTATTAGCAAAAAAGACTACTGAAAAATTCAATGTAGTTAAAGTTTCTATTTCTTGTTGCTCTATGGTGCTTGGCCACCAGCCCAAAAGAGATCAGCACTCCAGGTGCTGAACACCCCCTTACTAGTTTTTCAAAAGAAACATTTAAGGAGTATCTAGTATAGTAACAATGTAATATTTTATGAAAGCGTGTCTGCAAATGCAAAGTGTAACAAGAAGGACAGATCCTTTAACAAGGCCTCTGGCCTTGGGCCTGAGCTTCACAGGGATGTTTGTATTTCAGAGATAAGAGAAGTTACTAATTGGGCTCCATGATAACACCTGGCAGAAGGATGGGGAGGAAAGAGGAGAGAAGCAGGTCTCCCCTTCTCAGGCATTGTTCTTGAAGGGTTAACATGCCCAGTCAGTGAAAGAAAAAGCTGTTTTTGTGTGAACTTCTGCAGATTGTGAACTTCTGAGCCCCTCCCTTTACACGCCGGGTATGAAGTTCTGAAACTGCTTAAATTCAGGGTTCAGAGGAATTAACTGATTACAGTGAAAGCTGTACCCTCTGAATAGACTGTGGTCAAATAAACCAGCTTTCTGTTTCCTATCTGGTGTCTTGCTTTGTCTCTCCTTACAACAGTAAAACCTCATTAGGTGGTGATCATTTTAGATCTAGAGCATTATTTAATTATATTAAAATTATTGAGACAACTCTTTTGATTTTATACCAAACTTTATCAGCCAACTAATATTTCCATTTTCTAAGAGATGACAGATAAAATACAGGAAATATATTACTCCCAGCAAGGATGTGATTTAAAAATTTAAGAATCATTTAACCAGTTTTATATATTCATAACTCACCCTTGTCAATAGAGTTTTAAAGTATTAATATTTACAATAATTACACAGTTTATAATTATTGATTAAGGGCTAGAATCAGTAAAAGTTCTAAATGGGTAAGGCATTGATATAAGTAATAAAACTATACAATTCTTAGTGGATTGAATCTGACATAATTTTCTACGTACATACATGAAAACGTCACAGTGAATCCCATCACCATGTACATCCACAAGATTAGGATCCTAAGTAGAATAAGATATATCCCATCCTTGTATTGTTATATTGAAATGGATTCTTGAGCCCAGGAAGGCCTAGGACAATCTTGCTGACCCCACAGACACCAGGCAGACCTGCCAATCCCTGTGGAGCCCACACAGGTCCAGGACCACCCCACCAACACACAAGGAGCCCAGACCCAGGCCCAGGCCCAGGCCGAGGTCTGCCCATCATGCTGAGGTCTATGCCCATGCACCACAGTGCTGCATCTCCAAACAGGCCACACAAAGCCACCTTTGGGTTTGCTTGTCCAGCTCAGTCTCTAAAAGTAGTTGCTGCCATCTTGGAATATGTCCAAAGCCATCTCAGGTTACTCCAGCTACTGCCAAAACCATCTTTAGTTGCAGCAGCTTCTATCTGGGGACACCAGCCAGAGACTGGAAGCACAACACCAAGGTACTTACAAGTTTGATGCTGCCTGCCATCAACTATGGACATGATCATTTCCATCTAGGGACAATAAGCAGGACATGGAAGACCATCACCAAGGTCTCTGCAGGCTTGGAAACACCAGAGGTATCCTTGCTAGGTGTGCTAATAGCCACAATCTTGTTTCAGAGGCAGGAGAGAGCCTTCCATTGGGTTGCCTATTTCTCTCTTTTCTCCAGTTAAAAGCCAACTTCTTTTGATTCATCTTTCACTCATCTTATGATCTAATACCTCTGTATTCTTACCTCCTACCTCATAAACATCACATCCTATGCCATCCCCCACTTCTCTCTTTGTCCACCATTAGAACCTGTAGACCCTTTTGCAAACCTAATGTTTATATTGCACATAATAATTGAACATATCATTCTTGTTTATTGTGACAAAACTGTAAAATTCTAAATGGGAATTATTTGGTTTAAGGTTGTATATTGTTTGCATTGGGTACTGATAGTACTGATCTCTCCCTTAAGATAAGACATCGGTGACCTGCAGGGACCCTATAAGATTATAGGGTAGAAACTGTAATACTTTTGATCCACACTGCTAGAAGGGAAGACACATGGAAAGCATGAAATACAAGGGAAGAAAGTACCCCAAACAAACCAGGATGATACAAAAATAGAATCCTTTGACAGAACAGTAGATGAAATGTCAGAGAAGGAGTTCAGATTGTACATAATTAAAATGGTCAGTAAATCAAACAATGACATAAGAGAGCAATACAGGCAACAATTGATCACTCCAAAAAAGAGATAAGAGAACACAGGCAACAATTGATCATTCCAACAAAGAGATAAGAGAACAAACACAGATAGCAAAAAGAAAGAGATGTACATTCTGGAAAAAAAAACAGAAATCCTTGAAATAAAGGAAACAATAAACCAAATAAATTTTTTTAAAAAATTTATTTATTAATTTTTAGTTATCCAATAGAATCTATGTATATTGTTTAAGAAAGAATGAGTAGAAACAACACAATGTAGATCTGATAAACTATAAACTATTCAATAAATAAAGCTACTCAAATTATAAAAATTATATAAATTCTGTTATATAAAGAAATTAAAAACAGTCTACAGAAGATGTAGAAATAAGATTTAAAACATGAAATGGAATTATTCACATTGGATTTCTGTATTCAACAAAAGCATTTATCAAATAAAATGGATGATACAATGGATAATCAGAAAGAAAATCAGAGAAAGAAAAAGAGTATAGAAATAAAAAGAATAAATAAAATTAAATAGGTTTTTAAAAATTGTTTTAAAATTAAGAAACTGACTTCATCAATGTACTGCTAGAGATGTCAATTGATATATATAATCATGAAGAATGTCTGGAGACAGAATATAGGCTAATTTGGAAATTAAGGGAAACTTGGGGTTCTGTAGACTTAGGGAAATCCTCACAGTTCCACAGTTTTCCTTCCAGATACCCTGCCAGTTTCCCACTGAAGATTCCAAAAGATCTCATGTCTCTAACAGGATTAGGTTGTGAATTAAAAATAAAGTCAATTAAGGACAAACTTTCAAAGAAAAATATTGGGAATATTGCAGTCAGAGATGGGAGTAAAGGTGCCAGTGGGGGTGGCACATGTTGATGAAACACTTGTGAAAGTGGTAGTCCTCAGACATAGGCCCACTTAAAGATTGGATAATATTATGGAAAAACTCCTTTTTCCCATATCTGGCCTGCACAACAGCAAGGATCTGGTATAATAACAAGCAATTACAGCTGAAAGTTGTAATACACAGATTCTTTCTCCCTGAAGTAGTGTTTAAGGAAACTCAGTGAGATTAAAAAAAAAAAAAAGTATTAGATAAAAACTTAAAGCCTCTGGTGCCTTTAGCTGCAAGCAAGCATTAAACATCAAAGAAGTCCTCACCAGACCAAAAAAAAATACTCCTATTAGTGGCCTATTTATCTTTTTATTATTCAATAAAACATGCCTGGCTTTTAACAAAAAATTACAAGACAAGCCAGAAGACATGCTAAAGTGTAGTCTAAAGATAAAAATCAGACTCAAACATATCCTGCATGTTTGAATTGCCAAGTTAAAAACAAAGTAAGTAATTTTGATTAATATGTTAAATACTCGAATGGGAAAAAAAGTATACAGCATGCAAAAATGCATAAACTATGTTAGGGAAAATGTAAACTTTAAGAATCAAAACAAAACTCTAGAAATCAAACATGCTGAAATAGAAAAGAAGAATGCCTTCTGATGCCATCAATTAAATTATGGCCAAGGAAAGAAATTATGATCTTGATGATAAGTTAATTAAAAAATTTCCAGACAAATCCATATGCAGTAAAATGAAACTAAACCCATATCTTTCACCATGCACGAAATTCAA
>CM053405.1:8683943-8741469 GCA_028644305.1 Xerus rutilus | reverse complement strand
AAAAAAAAAAAAAAAAAAAAAAAAAAAATTTCCAGACAAAAATGAAAAGGAAATAAAAGCTACCCAAGAATTGTGGGACAATATCAAAGAATGAAGCATGCATGATTAGAATACAAAAAGAAGAAAACAGAGCAGAAAAAATATTTGAAGCAAAACTATCTGAAACTTTTTCAATTTCAATTTCAATTATCTCTCTAAGATGAGATAAAAAGCACAGATTTTGAGAAAATATCAAGTAGGATAATTAACAAATATATATAGGTGAATAAAGTAATACCTAGTCATCTCATATTCAAATTAAAGAAAAGTAAAAAAAGAAAAAATTTTGAAAGAAGAAAGAAAAATAATTGCCTTACTTATATAGCTATACAGTAATAAGCATAAGAAAATTATTGGATAGCACATAACCAATTTTTTATCTTCAGCTGATGTTCCTAACATAATCCTTTTCTCCATTGTAGGCATAGCTCTGAGCTAACATCCATGTAAATTCCACAATTTGAGTCTTTTTAAAAATTCAATCTGCCAGTCTGTGTCTTTTAATTGATGAGTTTAGGCCATTAATGTTCAGAGTTATTATTGAAATATGGCTTGTATTCTTGATCATTTTAGATTATTTTTTATTTTTAACTTCACTTGGTTTCTCCTTCAATTTGCCTTTTCTTTAGTGTAGTTCCTCCCTTTGCTGATTTTCATTGTTGTTTTTCATTTCCTCCTTGTGGAATATTTTGTCAAGAACATTCTCTTGTGCAGGCTTTCTTACTGTAAATTCTTTTAACTTTTGTTTACTATGGAAAGTTTTCACTTTATCATCAAATCTGAAGCTTAACTTTGCTGTATATAAGATTCTTGGCTGGCATTCATTTTTCTTCATAGCTTGGTATATGGTGTTCCAGGATCTCCTGCCTTTGAGGGTCTGCATTGAAAAATATACTGAAATCCGAATTGGTTCCCCCCTGTATGTAATCTGCTCCTTCTGTCTTGCAGCTTTTTAAATTCTATCCTTATTGTTTATGTTAGGCATTTTCATTATAATGTGTCTTGGTGTGGATCTGTTGTATTTTTGTACATTTGGTGTCCTGTAAGCCTCTTATATTTGATTTTTCAATTCATTCTTCTTGTTTGGGAAAGCATGAAATACAAGGGAAGAAAGTACCCTAAACAAACCAGGATGATACAATTTCCTTGTTTGGGAAATTTTCTGATAATTAGTTCATTGAAGAGATGGTGCATTCCTTTGGTTTGTACCTCTGTGCCTTCCTCTATCCAAATAATTCTTAGATTTGGTCTTTTCATGTTAACTCATACTTCCTGGATATTCTGTTCATAGTTTCTTACCATCTTCATTGTGTGGTCAACTTTATTTTCAAGATTATATATTTTGTCTTCATTGTCTGAGGTTCTGTCTTCCAAGAGATCTAGTCTGTTGGTGATGCTGTTTATTACATTTTTTGTTTGGTTTATTTTTTCCTTCATTTCAAGGATTTCTGCTTGGTTCTTTTTCAAGGTCTCTATCTCTTTCTTGAAGTAATCTTTTGCTCCCTGTATTCTCTCTCTTATCTCTTTTTTGGAGTGATAAATTGTTGCCTGTATTTACTTTCTTATATTATTTTGTGCTTCACAGATTATTTTAATTATGTACATTCTGAAATCTTTCTCTGACATTTTATCTACTGTGCTATAAATGAATTCTATTGTTGTAGCATCTTGGTTTGTTTGGGGCATTTTCTTCCTTTGTTTTTTCATATGTTCATGTGTCTTGTTTTCTAGCAATGCTGATCTGAGGTATTATAGTTTCTACCCTATAATCTTGTAGAGTCCCTGCAAGTTACCAATACCTCACCTCTGGTGTAACCTGGCCTGAAGGGACCTCTGGGATGATCCTCCTGGTCCTGGCTGTTGACTCTAATCGGATGTAGGCAGAGACAGCCACCAGTTAGTAGATGGAAGGCTGCTGTGCAATCAGTCTCCTCCTCTGCACATGGGGCTGGGGTTGGTGTCTGCTCTGCCTCCCCCAAATAAAAAACTTAATAGAAAGCATCATCAAGAGACTAGATTACTTGGAAGACAGAATCTCAGACAATAAAGATAAAATATACAATCTTGAAAATAAAGTTGACCACACAATGAAGATGCTAAGAATCCATGAACAGAACATTCAAGAATTATGGAATAACATCAAAAGACCAAATATAAGATTTATCAGGATAGAAGAAGGCACAGAGATACAAACCAAAGAAATGTACAATCTCCTCAATGAAATAATATCATAAAAATTCCCAAACATAAAGAATGAATTGGAAAATCAAATACAAGAGTCTTACAGGACACCAAATGTACAAAATTACAACAGATTTACACCAAGGCACATTATAATAAAAATGACTCACATACAGAATAAGAATAGAATTTTAAAAGCCAAAAGAGAAAATTTTCAGATTACGTATAGTGGGAAACCAATGTGGATGTCAGCAGAGTTTTCAACCTAGACCCTAAAAGCCAGGAGATCCTGGAACAACATATATCAAGCTATGAGAAAATGAATGCCAACAAAAAAATCTTATATCCAGCAAAGTTAAATTTCAGATTTGATGATGAAATAAAAACTTTCCATAATAAACAAAAGTTGAAAGAATTAGAGTTGGAGAATATCATGCTAAGTGAACTAAGCCAATCCCAAAAAAACAAATACTGAATTTTTTCTCTGATAAGTCGATGCTGATCCATAATGTGGGAGAGGACACAGGAAGAATGGAGGAACTTTAGTCACAGGGGTGGAAGAGGGGAGGAGATATGGGGAAAGTAAAGATGGTGGAATAAGATGGACGTCATAGCTCTAGCTTCATGTATGACTGTATGTATGTTGTGATTCTACATCACATACAACCAGAGAAATAAAAAGTTGTGTTCCATCTGTGTACAATAAATCAAAATGCATTCTGCTAACATGTATACCTAAGTAGAATAGATAGATAGATAGATAAGAATTTACAAAGAGAAAGCCTGCACTACAGAACATTCTCCCCAAAATATTCCATGAGTAGGAAATGAAAAACAATAATAAAAATCAACAAAGAGAGAAACTACACTAAAGGAAAAACCAATCAAAGGAGAACCAAGTCAAGTTTAAAACCAAACAAAAACAAAATGACTGGGAATAGAAACCATATTTCAATAATAATCTTGAATGTGAATGGCCTAAACTCATCAATTAAGAGACTTAAAAAACATAGACTGACAGATTGGACAAAAAAAGAGAGAGATCCAACAATATTCTCTCTTTAAGAGACTCATCTTTTTGGAAAAGATATTCAAGATTGAAGGTCTAAGGATAGAGAAAAGCATACCACTCACATGGATGACATAAACAAGCAGAGGTTTCCATCCTCATATCAGATAAAGTGGACTTGAAATGAAAGTTAGTCATAAGTAAAGGCCATTTCATACTGCTTAAAGGAATCATACATCAATAAGACATAACAATTGTAAATATCTATACTTAAAACAATGGGGCATGTATCTGTATCAAACAGACCCTTCTCAACTACCATAATCAAATAGACCACAACACAATAATACTGAGTGACTTTAACATAACTTTCTCACCAATGGATAGATCATCAAAACAAAAACTGAAAAAAGAAATTATAGAACTCAATAAAACAACCAATAATTTAGACTTAACAGACATATATAAAAATATTCCATCCATCAATGAGCAAACATACTTTTTCTCAACAGCCTATGCATCCATCTCTAAAATAGATCATGTGTTATGCCACAAAGCAAGTCATAGCAAATACAAAAAATAGAGATACTACCCTGAATTCTATCTGACCATAATGGAATGAAATTAAAAATCAATGATAAATTAAAAAATAGAAACTTTCTCCAACACCTGGAGACTAAACCATATGCTATTAAATGATGCATAGATAGCAGAAGACAACAGAGAGGAGGTAAAAAAGTTCTTAGACGTAAATGAGAATTCTCATACAACACAGCAAAATCTCTAGGACACTATGAGGGCAGTGCTAAGAGAAAAATTCATTGCATTAAGTTTATTCATTAAAAGAAGAAAAAGTCAACAAATAAACGACCTAGCACTATATATCAAAGCCCTAGAAAAAGAGACAAAAACCAACATCAAAAGTAGTAAAAGACAGGAAATAATTAAAATCTGGGCTGAAATCAATGAAACTGAAACAAAAGAAACAATTCAAAAAATTGGCAAAAGAAAAAGTTGGTTCTTTGAAAAAATAAATAAAATTGATAAACTCTTAGCCATCCTAATGAAAAGAAGAGAGAAAACTCAATAAAATCTAAGATGAAATAGGAAATATCATAACAGATATCACTGAAATACAGAAGATAATTAGACACTATTTTGAAAATTTATACTTCAACAAAATAAAACGTATTTAAGACAGTAACAAATTTCTAGAGAAATGTGAACTTCCAAAACTGAATCAGGAGAACATACACAATTTAAACAAATCCGTTTGTAGCAATGATACAGAAGATGCTATCAAAAACCTACAAAGAAAAGCCCAGAACTAGATGGATTCTCAGCCAAGTTCTATGAGACCTACAAAGAAGAATTAATACCAATACTGCTGAAATTATTATATGAAATAGAAAAGGAGATAAAGCTTCCAGACTCATTCTATGAGGCTAGTATCACCCTGATAGGTAAGCCAGACAAAGACACATCAAGGAAAAAAAATTAGTCCAATGACCCTAATGAACATAGATGCAAAAATTTTCCATAAAAGTCTGGCAAACTGCATACAAAAACATATTTAAAAGATAGTACACAATGATCAAGTGGGGTTCATCCAGGGATGCAAGATTGGTTCAACATACAAATATCAATTAACATAATTCATCATATCAATAGACTTAAAGGTAAGAATCATATGATCATCTAAATAGATTCAGAAAAAGCATTTGATAAAATATAACACACTTTCATGTTCAAAACACTATAGAAACTAGGGATTGTAGGAACATACCTCAACTTTTTAAAAGCTGTCTACACTAAACCCAAGGCCAACATTATTCTAAATGGAATAAGTAGTAAAAGACAGGAAATAATTAAAATCTGGGCTGGGCTAGGAATTAGACCAGAGACCCTGCACCTAATAGAAGAAGTAGGTCCAAATCTTCATCATGTTGTGTTAGGTCCTGACTTATTTAACCAGATTCCTAAAGTGTAAGAAATAAAATAAAAAATTAATAAGTGGGATGGATTCAAACTATAAAGTTTCTTCTCAGCAAAAGAAATAATTAATAGCATGAAAAGAATGCCCATAGAGTGGGAAAAATATTTTTAGTATACACACATCAGGTAGAGTACTAATCTCCAGGATATATGAAGAACTCAAAAAACACCAAAAAAATAAATAACCCAACCAATAAATGTGCTAAGGAACTGAACAGACACTTCTCAGAAGATATACAATTGATCAACAAATACATGGAGAAAATGTTCAACTTCACTAGTAATTAGAGAAATGTAAATTAAAACCACTTTAATATTTCATCTCATTCCAGTCAGAATGGCCGTTATCCAGAATACAAGCATAATAGTGTTGACTAGGACATGGAGAAAAATGTACACTCATACATTGCTGGTAGGACTGCAAATTGGTGTGACCACTATGAAAAGCACTATGGAGATTCCTTAGAAAACTTGAAATGGGGTCATCATTTGACTCAGCTATCTCACTCCTCAGTCTATACCAAAAGAACTTAAAATCAGCATACTATAATGACAAAGCCACATCAATGTTCATAGGAGCACAATTCACTATAGCTAAACTGGAACTAACCTAGGTGCCCCCAATAGATGAATGAATAAAGAAACTATGGTACATATACACAATTGAATATTACTCTGCATTAAAAGAGAATAAAATTATGGCATTTGCAGGTAAATGGATGGAATTGGAAAATATCATGCTAAGTGAAGTAAGCCAATCCCAAAAAATCAAAGCTGAATGTTCTCTCTGATAAGTGGATTCTGATCCATAATGGGGGGAGAGGACATGAGGATAATGGAGGAATTTTGGGCAAATTCCCAAAAAAGGGAATGAGGAAGGGAGAGTGGGCATGGGGGCAGATAAGATGATGGAACAAGATGAACATCCCTGGGTACATGTATGCACATGTGGTACAATTCTACATCGTGAACAACCAGTGAAATGAAAAGTTGTTCTCCATTTGTGTACAATGAATCAAAATGCATTCTGCTGTCATGTACAACTAATTAGAAAAAATAACAAAACTTTAAAAAATATATTCTACTGTTTCATATATCTAAAAAGAATAAATAAATAAAAACAATTCATGAAGCAAAAAATAAAACTATACAATTCTTACAATAAAAAAGAAGTAAAATTTTTTTACTTAGGGTTTACCTTTACTCAACCAGTAAGATCACAACCACAACTAATGTTTATGTAATCTAAAGGTTATTTCCTAGAAATTACATTTCTAATATCTCAGGCAGGTTTACAAGCAAACCTCTTTCACCAATCTTTCCCCTCTACACTCTTTCCCAGCATCTACTAAATTTTAATTAGCTTACTCTAATTATAGCAAAAAGATCTTACATCATTTAGTTTCTTGTTCTTTTTTCTTTATCATTAACAAATTGTGATGGCAAGTTTCTGGAACTCAAAATAGCCATGCCTGATTTTTTTCCATGAGCACATGCTGAAATAAAAAAGTCCTCAGTAAATGTAGATCTTTTCTCACCTGACAAACCCAGATTTTACTTAACAATTTTAGTCTAAGGAACAATTTTTATTTCTAATTTTAATACACTGTTAAAACTAAGTCTTTAGTTCTCTTTCCCTTCTTTTTCCTTCTGACTGAAGGCAAAATTTCCACCTGTGATAGGCAGGTGGCTTATGCCTGTCCCCATTTCCAGACTTGACCTACCTGATGGTTGAGGAGAGAGAATCTGACAACCCATGTGTTCTGTATTCTTTTTTTTTTTTTTTTTGGTACCAGGGATTGAACTCAGGGGCACTCGACCACTGAGCCACATCCCCAGCCCTATTTTGTGTTTTATGTAGAGACAGGGTCTCACTGAGTTGCTTAGTGCCTCGCCATTGCGGAGGCTGGCTTTGAACTCACGATTCTCCTGTCTCAGCCTCCCTAAGTGCTGGGATTACAGGCTTGAGCCACCGCGCCCGGCGTGTTCTGTGTTCTTTCTCTTGTGACAATGCCATAAACCTTGCGGAACATGAAGTTAACAACTTTCCTAAGCTTTGCGCAACTTATTTTCTAGGTATTCCCTCCCCCTTATCAGTGGCCCCGGGTTTCTATGACTCAGCAGCCATATTTCCCTGTATGATTAAGAAGTATGCTTAACCCAGGACTCAGAAGGATGACACAGGAGGATCACAAGTTTGCAGCCACCCTCACCAATTTAGTGAGACCCTGTCTCAAAAAAAAGTAGGGTGAGAGATGTAATTCAGTGGTAAACCATCCCTCAATTCCATCTCTAGTACCAAAAAGATTTATAAAAGAAGGATGAGAAGAAAGAAGAAGAGGAGGCACAGAAAAAGAGGAGGAAGAAGAAAAATGCTTAATCTAACCTAATCTTAAATTTCAATATCTAAGCACATTTTGGAGTTATTGCATTTAGTAGTAGTAGTAGTAGTATCAGGGATTGAATCCAGGAGCACTCGACTACTGAGCCACATCTCCAGCCCTTTTTTATATTTTATTTAGAGATAGGGTCTCACTAAGTTGCTTAAGGCCTTAAGTTGCTGAGGCTGGCTTCAAACTTGTCATTCTCCTGCCTCAGTTTCCCAATATGCTGAAATAACAGGCATGCATCATCATGCCAAGCTAGAATCATTGCTTATTTTTAAAAACCATTATGAACCACATCCACCATTCTGTGCCAGAGCCCCTGCTGACCTGCCCAGGACTGCCTCAGGGGACCACTACAGGATCCCATGCCAAAGTCAGATTGAAAATCACCTCTATAGGCCTGTGTAAGAGCACAAGCCCATGACTGTCTCTGCTCAGAGTGGAGGTCCATAAGGAATAAAATTAAAAATCAATGACATATTAAAAAAGAGAAACTACTCCAACACCTGAAAACTACATAATATGCTACTGAATGATGCATGGATAACAGAAGACATCAGGGAAGAGATAAAAATATTCTTAGAGGTAAATGAAAACTCCGATACAGCATATTAAAATCTCTAGGACACTATGAAGGCATTGCTAAGGGGAAAGTTCATTGCATTAAGCTCATTCATTAAAAGAAGAAAAAGTCAACAAATAAATAACTTGACTACATCTCAAAGCCCTAGAAAAAGATGAACAAACCAACACCAAAAGTAGTAGAAAACAATAAATAATTAAAATCAGGGCTGAAATCAATGAAATTGAAACAAAAGAAACAATTAAAAATACTGACAAAACAAAAAGCTGCTTCTGTGAAAATAAATAAATAAAATTGACAAACCCTTAGCCACCCTAAGGAAACAAAGGGGAGTGAAAACTCAAATTACTAAAATTTGTGATGAAAAAGTAAATATCAAAACAGACACTATTTAAATACAGATGATAATTAGAAACGATTTTGAAAATTTATACTCCAGTAAAATAGAAAACACTGAAGACACTAACAAATTCTTAGAGGCATATGACCTACCTAAACTGAACCAGAAGCCCAGGACCAAATGGTTTCTCATCCAAGTTCCACAAGATCTATGAAGAAGAAATAATACCAATACTGCTCAAATTATTACATAAAATAAAACTCATTCTATGAGACTAGTATCACTCTGATATCAATATTAGACAAGGAAACATCAAATAAACAAAATTTAAGACCAATATCCCTGATGAACATAAATGCAAAAATTCTCAATAAAATCTTGGCAAATCACATACAAAAACATATTTAAAAAAATAGTATACAATGATCAAGTGCAGTTCATTCCAGGGATGCAAGATTGGTTCAACATAGGGAAATATAATCCATCACATCAACAGACTCAACCATAAGAATCATATGATTATATCAATTGATGCAGAGAAACCATTTGACAAAATACAGCACCCTTTTATGTTCAAAACACTAGAAAAACTGGGGATAGTAGAAACATACCTCAACTTTGTAAAAGCTATCTATGCTAAACCCAAGGCCAACATCATTCTAAGTGGACAAAAATTGGAAACATTCCCTCTAAAAATGGG
This sequence comes from Xerus rutilus, assembly GCA_028644305.1. Lineage (NCBI taxonomy): Eukaryota > Metazoa > Chordata > Mammalia > Rodentia > Sciuridae > Xerus > Xerus rutilus. The sequence goes on along the minus strand of CM053405.1, from coordinate 8,732,235 downwards.
AACAAGACATGAATGCCCTCTTTCACCACTGCTATTCAACACAGTACTTGAAAGTCTAGCCAGAGCAATCAGACAGATGAAAGAAATTAAAGAAATATGAATAGAAAAGTAAATCAAATTATCATTATTTGCTGAAAACATGATTCTATACTTAGACCAAAAAATTCCACCAAAAAAATTCTAGAATTAATAAATGAATTTAGCAAAGTAGCAGGATATAAAATCAATACCCATAAATCAAGTGCAGCTGTATACACCAGAGATGAATCCTCTGAAAGAGAAATTAGGAAAACAACCCCATTCACAATAGCCTTAAGAATATATATATATACTTGGGAATCAATTTAACAAAAGAGGTGAAATACCTCTACAATGAAAGCTACAGGACACTAAAGAAAGAAATTGAAGATCTTAGAAAATGGAAAGATCTCCCATGTTCTTGGATAGGCAGAATCAATATTGTCAAAATGGCCATACTACCCAAAGCTCTATACAGATTCAATGCAATTTCAATTAAAATTCCAACATCATTCCTTATAGAAATCAAAAAAGCAATCATGAAATTCATTTGGAAAAATAAGAGACTGAGAATAGCCAAAGAAATCCTTAGCAAGAAGAGTGAAGCAGGAGGCATCACAATACCAGACCTTAAACTATACTACAAAGCTATAGTAACAATAATGACATAGTATTGGCACCAAAATAGACATGTAGACCAATGGAACAGAATATAAGATACAGAGTTAAACCCACATAAATACAGTTATCTTATTCTAGACAAAGGTACTAAAAACATACATTGGAGAAGAGATAGCCTTTTCAATTAATGGTGCTGGGAAAACTGGAAATTCATATGTAGCAAAATGAAACTAAACTCTTATCTCTCACCATGCACAAAGCTCAACCCAAAGTGGATCAAAGACCTAGGAATTAGACCAGAAACGCTGTGCCTAATAGAAGAAAAAGTAGGCCTAACCCTTTATTATGTTGGATTAGGCTCCAACTTCCTTAACAAGACTCCTATGGTGCAAGAAGTAAAATCAAGGATCAATAAATGTGATCAATTCAAACTAAAAAGCTTTTTCTCAGCAAAAGAAACAATCAATGAGGTGAACAGACAGTGTACATTCTGAGAGCAAATTTTTGCCAAATACACATCGAGTAAGCACTAATCTCCAGGATCTATAAAGAACTCAAAAAACTTAACGTCAAAGAAACAAACAATCCAATCAATAAATGGACTAAGGAACTCAACAGACATTTCTCAGAAGAAGATATACAATCAATTATCAAACATATGAAAAATGTTTGACATCTCTAGCAATTAGAGAAATACAAATCAAAACTAATCTAAGATTCCATCTCATGCCAGTCAGAATGGCAGTTATCAAGGATACAAACAACAATAAGTGTTGTCGAGTCTATGGAGAAAAAGGCACACTCATACATTGCTGGTGGGACTAAAAATTGGTACAACCAATCTGGAAAACAGTATGGAGATTCCTTAGAAAACTTGGAATGGAACCACCATTTGACCCAGCTATCCCACTCCTCAGTCTATACCCAAAGGACTTAAAAACAGCATATGATAGTGACGCAGCCACTTCAATGTTTATAGCAGCTCAATTCACAATAGCTACACTGTGGAACCAACCTAGATGACCTTCAATAGATGATGGATAAAGAAACTGTGGTATATATACACAATTGAATATTACTCAGAATTAAGAGAATAAAATTATGGCATTTGCAGGTAAATGGATAGAGTTGGAGAATATGTTAAGCAAAGTAAGCCAATCCCCAAAAACCAAAGGCTGAACATTCTCTCTAATAAATGGATACTGATCTATAATGGAGGAGGGGGCATGAGAAGAATGGAGGGAATTTGGTCAAAGGAGAGGTAGGGAAGGGGAGGGGAAATGGGGACAGGAAAGATGGTGGAATGAGATGGACATCATTGCCCTAGGTTCATGTATGACTGCACATATAATGCGACTCTACATCATGTACAATTAGAGAAATAAAATTGTGCTCTATTTGTGTACAATGAAATCAAAATGCATTCGCTGTCATGTATACCTTAGTAGAATATATACATTTTTAAATAGCAGAATTATAAAGATAAACTTCTTCATTTTATCCATTTATATAGTTACATTTTTCAGTATATTCACAGATACGTGCACATCCAATCACCACAATCAATATCAGAACACTTTCATCATCTCAGATAGAAACCTTGAACACTTCAACCATCTTTCCTCTGTCTTCTATAAACCTCCTAATCTTTGCTACCATCAACTAACTTTCTGTCTCTATGTAGTTCCCTTTGAGGGCATGTTACATTTGAATGGATCCCAATAAAATTGTTTGAAAAGATTATTTCTTCCTAAATGAATGGTAATTGCACCTTGTCAATATCCAACTAACAATAAACACGTGTTTATTTTTAGGATCTAAGTTATTTCATTGCATTATGTAGAGTTCAATACAAATATGTGAATCCTGGTACCAGTGTCACAGTCTAAGTTACTATTTCTATTCAGTAAGCTTTAAAACTGGAAGATTGTGTCCTCCAACTTTGTTATATTTTACAAGATTATTTTGGCTGTTCTGGGGGTCTTGTAATTCTCTCTACATATGAAAACTTTGTCAATTTTGACAAAGACTATAACTCAGATTCTGATAGAGATTGCATTGAATTTATGTTTTGCACTACTTTTGTTAATTTTATTTCTAAATGTTTTCTTATTTTTGATGCTGTCACAAATTGTAGTGTTTTCTTAATTTCATATTCAGATTTTTAACTGAATGAGATAGAAATGCTACTGATTTCTTTTGTGTTAGTATATCCTTCAATTTGCTCAATATTTTTAGTTTTAATTATTTTTTTACTGGATTTCTTATTATTTTCTACGTATAAGTTCATGTCATATATAAAGAGAGATAGTTTACATTTTCTTTCCAATCTGAAACCTTTTTAAAATTGCCTTATTGTCCTAACTAGAACATTTAGCACAATAAAAATGAACATAAATGGCAAGAGCTGAAATTCTTGGCTTATTTCTGATCTCACAAGGAAAGCATCATTAAGTATGATGTTAGGTGTGCATTTTTCATTGTACATTTTGTGAAGTTGAGGATGTTCTTTTCTATTGCAATTTTGAACTATTTTTATCTTGATAGGGTGTAGGCTTTTGTCAAATGCTTTTTTTTGCATTAACATTAATTCAAAGGGTAATATTAATTTTTGGTTTTTGTTCATTGATATAATACATTTCATTAATTGATTTTCCATGTTGAATTACTCTGATATCCACAAGATAAATCTCACTTGCTCATGGAGTATCATTCTTTTTATGTGTTGAATTTGATTTTCTACTATTTTGTTGTTGACAGTTACATTCAAATGCATAAGAGATATTGGTCCTTAGTTTTCTTTTTTTGTAATATCTTTGTTTCATTTTAGTATCAGGATAAACTGCCCTCATAAAATTTGTGGGGAATAGATTCTGCACTTCTGTTTTGTTTGCTTTCATTGTTTGTTTTTGGAAGGGTTTATGGAAAATTTCTGTTTATTCTTTAAATGTTTGGTAGGATTTAGTGGCAAAAACATCTGAGAATGACCTTTTTCCTTTCTTCTCCATATTTTTTAATGGTGGGATTTGGTTTTTTACATATTTCTACATGCACGTGATACAATAATATGATTTGGTCATTAACATTTCTCAGTATTTCCCTTTCCTTCTTTTCTCCCTCCCCCAGTCCCTTTCCGTTATTCAACTGATCCCCTTCAATTTTCATAAGACCTTCCCTGTATACCTTTTTTATCCAATTTTCATCTCTAGTTTCCACATATGAGAGTTTGGCTTATTTCACTTAACATAATGTTCTCAAGTTCTATTCATTTTCCTGCAAATGACATAATATCATCCTACTTTATAGCTGAATAAATTTCCATTGGATATATGTGCCACATTTTATATATCCATTTACTCATTGATAAACACCTAGACTTGTTCCATAGTTTAGCTATGGTGAATTGGGCTGCTATAAACAGGGGTATGCATGTCTCATAATAGTAGGCTGATTTAAATTCTTTAGGACAAAAACCAAGGAATAAAATAGCTTGGTCATATTGCCATTCCATTCCCAGTCTTTTCTGGGATCTTCATGCTGAGTTCCATTGTAGTTGTACTAATTACAATTCCACTAAAAATGTAAAAGTATTTCTTTTTCTCTATATATTCTCTATGATTTGTTACTGTTTGTATTCTTGATGGCTGCTATTCTAACTGGAGGGAGATAGAGTCTCAATGTAGTTTTGATTTGCATTTCTCTAATTGCTAAAATGATTGTATATTTTCCCCCAAAGTTTGTTGGCAATTTGTATTTCTTCTTTTGGGAAGTGTCTTTTTAGTTCAATTGCCTGTTATTAATTGTGTTTTTTTCTTTTGATGTTAAAGATTTTGATATATATATATTCTGGATATTCATCTTCTCTTGGAAGAGTAACTGGCAAAGTTTTCTCCCATTCTGTAGGTTCCCTCTTTGCATTCTTAATCGTTTCCTTTGCTGTGCAAAAGCTTTTCAATTTTATACCATTACATTTATTATTTTTGATATTATTTTCTGAGCTTCAGGAGTCCTATTGAGAGTCATTGCTGTGCCTGTGTATTGAAATGCTAAACCCTGTGTTTTCTTCTGAGAGTCATATAGTTTCAGGTATAATTCTTAGGTATTATACCTGAGAATTACAGCTCTAACTGTCTTTGGGTGGAATTTTGGGATCTTCTAAGTGTATTATCACATCATCTACAAATAGTGATGACTTGACTTCTTTCTTTGCTATTTTTATCCCTTTTATTTCCTTCTCTTGCCTACTTGCTATGGCTAGATTTTCTAGCACAATATTGAATAGGGGTTGTGAGAGAGGACATTTCGTCTTGTTCCAGATTTTAAAGGAAATTCTTTCAGTTTTCCCTCATTCACTATGATGCTGGCTTTGAATTTGTCACATATAGCCTCTAGAATATTTTTTTTTTGGGGGGGCACCAGGGACTGAACTCAGGGGCACTCTACCACTGAGCCACATCTCCAGCCCTATTTTGTGTTTTATGTAGAGACAGGGTCTCACTGAGTTGCTTAGTGCCTCGCCGAGGCTGAGGCTGGCTTTGAACTCGCGATCCTCCTGTCTCAGCCTCCCTAAGTGCTGGGATTACAGACGTGAGCCACCACGCCCGGCTGCCTCTAGAATATTGAAGTAATCTTCTTTCCCTCATTTCTTCATCATGTTTATCACTACATGGTGCTGAATTTTGTTGAAATCTTCCTCTGCGTCTTTTGAGATGACTATGTGATTTTTTTTACCTAATTTTATATATTGGGGAATTACATTTATTGATTTGGTTGTTATTTCATCCTTACAACCTTGGGATAAAACCAACTTGGTCATGAACTATAATCTTCCTAATGTGTTTTTAATACAAATTGCTAATATTTTATTAAGAACTTTTGCATCTAAGTCCATCAGGGTTAAAAGTTTGTAGTTTTCTTCCCTTTGTGCATCCTTATCTGATTTTGGTATGAGGATTATATTGGCTTCATAGAATTAATTCATAAGTGACCCAACATCTTCTATTTTGTGGAATAATTTGAGGATCATGGCACGAGGCTGACCTTTTTCTGTGACTAATATTTTGATTATTATTTAAATCTCTTCACTTGCTATAAGTCTATTCATATTGTCTGCTTCCTCTTGGGCAGTTTCATTAGTCTGTTCATTTTTAGGAAATTATTCATGTCATCTAAGTTATCTGTGAAACTTATTCATATACTCCTTTACCATTCTTTTCATTTTTATAAGGTTCATGGTAATGTGCCCTTTTTTATTTCTGATTGTAAGGAATTGACTTTCTCTTTCCTTCTATATTATAGATAAAATAAAAATTTTCACAATGTTATTGATATCTTCAAAGAAACAAATTTTGGCTTCGTTTTTGTTTTATTAATTTCTGATCTAACTTACTTCCTTCTGTTTGTGTTAGGCCTGCTTTGCTCTTATTTGCTTAGTATCTTAAGGTTAAAAATTAGTTTATCATTTTTTTAATACAGAAATTTATAGCTATGCTTTCCTCTAAATTCTATTTTAGTTGCATGCTGAGTTAGTATACCATGTCTTCATTATCATTCATCCCAAAATACCTTCTGATTTCACTTTTACTTTTTTTATGTATTGATTATTTAGAGATGTGTTGTGAAGCTTCCCAAGTTTGTTTTTCTTTTTTCTTTTTCCTCTATTTTTGATGTCTAATTTCATGCTATTGTGATATTGGAGAAATACTTTACACTATTTCTATCCTTTTAACCTTTCTGAGGTAAGTTGACAGCCTAGCATATGCTCTTTCCTGAGAAATATTTACAGTGCCTCTAAAAAATGTCTATTCAGTTACTGGGAAGATATGTATACTTTTTTGTAGGTCTACTATGTGTATAAATTTTTTTCAGTTTTCCTATTATCTTATTGATCGTCTATGTATTCATTCTAGTCATCATTGAAACTGGAGTACAGACCTTTCCAACAACTACTGTTGGATTGTCTGTTTTTCCCTTTATTTCTGTCAGTTTTTGTTTCATATAGGTTGGTCTTTGTTATAAAGTAAATTTACATTTATTATGCTGGATGATTAACACTTTATGATTATACAATGTACCTTTTTATCTCTAGCGGCAATTTTTTTGTTTAAAGTCGATTTTGTTTGATGTCAGTAAAGTCATGCCAGGTTATCTGGATTCCTTTCGCATGATATGTCTTCTTCTATCTCTTTACTGTTAATCTATTTATATCATTTAATCTAAAGAATGCATTTACACAACATATATTGACAAATATGGATAGACCAACAGATCAATTGATCTAGTCTCATAATCTACCACTGACTGGATTTTATGATATATTCACCTCTATTACTCCTAATCATACATTTGGATATATGTATGCCATTGTACTTTTTGTTTTTTATATGTTTAATGTATTATTTGTTGTCTGTTTTTTTCTGTTTTCTTTTTCACTAAGTAAATCTTTTCTAATAAAATATTTTGATTTCTTTAAAGCTATATTCACTGTATTTTTAGTTACATTTTTTTCTGCTTTCTTTGAAGAGTACCATATATAATCTAATTTATGAGAAACAACTTAGATTGTACTAACTATGATCTCCATGACATATAGAAACCATAATATTATATAACTCTTCTTTTTTCTCTATTTTTGTGGTATTACTCTTTTATGTATTATGTCTATTAATGATACAATTGATGAACCTATATTATTAATTCATCATTATTATCAAAAGTCCATAATATATATACAGGGTTTTTCTTGGTATTGTACATTCTATGGATTTTAACAAATATATAATGACATACATCCACCATTATATTATCATTTTTTCTGCCATAAGAATATTCTGTGCTCTACCTATTATTCTGTCAACTCTAAGGTTGGGATTTTTAAAATTTATATTCATAATCATGATTCTTTTTTGTTCCAATATTACATTGGCCTTATAAAAATGAATTTGGAAGTCTTTTTCTCCCTACTATATGAGAGAGTTTCTATAATAATGATTTTAATTAAACAAATATTTTGAAGTATTTACAGAATAAAGTATCTGAGCCCAGAGTTTATAAGGGAGAGGGGTCTTAGATTATGAATTCAATTCCTTGTAATTCAAACTATTTTTTGAACCCAGGGCTTGATGTGTTTCATTCATTTTGTAATTTTATTCAGTATCTTTTGGGTATCCCTTCTACTTTATCCTCCTTTCTTGTACTTTGGTAGTTGACACATACATTAGAGCTTTTTCACAATCTAACCACAACACATATGCTCTATTTTTCCTGCTTTTTTTTTCTTTCTAGGTACAATTTGGTGACTTTCAAATTGATCCTATTCTTCTGTAGATATCTTTTCAGATCCTTCTTTTGATTTTTCATTTCAATTATTATTTTTTAACTGTAGTTTTTACATTTGGTTTTGTGCAGTATCTACCTTTTATTCATGCTTGCTATTTGATGAAATATCATCAACGCAACTTCTCTGTCCTTTAATCTGATTGTAGTTGTATGAACACATTTTAATGGTCAATTTGAAGTGTCTTTATGATAAATATTATATCTGTTTACTCTCTCTGGCAGCTTGGTTGCCCTTTTTCGTTTTCTTTTGGTTTTTGCCTGCCTCGATTTTTTAAATGGACATCTTAGCTAATATAGTGTCATAACTCTAGATATTATTTCCCCATCTCTCAGAGTATGGTATGACTTATTTGCTTAGCAACTGACTGGATTATTTTGTGAAATATAACTTTCCCTCAAAATGCTAATCTTGGTGTCACTCCTCAGGGAAGCTCTGCTTTGGAGAAATTCAGTTAGCTTGTGTGATAGTGGCTTTGGTCTCATCCTCTCTTTTCCTGACCACAAACTTCACTTACTGCCAGCTGATTGTTGTATTGTTTTCAATAATGCCCTTGGGGCATAAATCCCTCTATAAAGCAATTGGTCAAATCTGCCTTCTTTGGAGGAGAAGTTTCTGAGGTCAATGTGTGATGACTTTTTTTTTCTGATCCAAAGAGGGCATCATTATAGCATTTATGGTCTCCATCTGGAATCTTTCCTTGTTGGTTTTATGGCGTATATTCCCTATTCTTGAGCATACATTAAGTTTGAAGTTCACTGTGCTTTGTTGCAAATGAAAACAATTCCTTGAGGAAAAGATAAGGAACTATCTGTTTTATGGCCTGTCTCTCCCCAAGGCAAAATCTCTAAACAGTTCTAATAGCTGGGGAGAGAAACACAAGGGAGCCTCTCTGTAGTGACTGGCTCTAATAACAGAGGGGAAGCAGCTTGAGGTCTTCTTGACTTACTTCCATGAACAGAATCAAGGCCACAAGCTGGGGACAGGGAAATCAGGGCCTTAGTATTCTTAGTACCTACCAGGATAGGTAGAGCCTCAGTGCCACAAGCAGGATTTGGATGGCAGACCCAACTTCTCAACCACACTTAGACAGCATTAGATGGCTGGGGGCAGGATGAGAATTGCTGACCTCTCATTATTCCAGAAAGAAAGTCATTAGAAGTCAGTGGGTGAGCCCAGAATGGTGACACATGCCAATAATTTCAATAGTTTGGAAGGCTGAGGCAGGAAGATCACAAGTTGAAGGCTAGATTCAGCAACTTAGCAAGGCTCTGAGCAATTTTCCAAGACCTTATCTCAAAATAAAAAGTTTAAAAAAAAGGCCTGAAGATATTTCTCAGTGATTAAGCAGCCCTGATTTCAATCCTCAATACCTCCAAAAATTTTTAACTTAAAAAAAAATTTAGAAAAGAAACTTTTGAAAAAGAGTGTCAGTGGATGGAGTCAGAATCCCCATGCGTTCAGAAGCATGGAGAGAGAAGTTGTCAGAAGTCAAATGTCACAGACTCAAATTTCTTACCAAAATTTCCTAGATTTTCTTGAATAGATGGTTTTTATTTTTGTTTTCTCTTAAAACCACTTTCAGTGTCTCTACTTATATTTTTAAAACAATTTTCACCAATTTCACTTGGTCATTGGGGCATATTATACAGTTATGCTAAAAGTTGATCGTATAACTACCTACTTTGCTTATTATTATTAACTTGACTTTAAAAAAATTTTTAAGAATATGATTTGTGCCTGGAGATAAAAGCAAATTTGTATTCAGGTTTTCCTTTTTTAATATTAAAAATGTCAATTCAACTTAAGAAACATTTAATTTGATGGGGTACACTTGTATACATTAAACAAAATACAATCAACACATGGATTAAAACATTTATAGATATGATTAACAGAATCTAAGAAAGAAATGAAAAGAATATTCATCAAATGCTAAAATCTGGTTCCATTTCAGGACATGGAATAAAATATGTATAAAGATGACTTTAATTCTGTATTCACAAAAAAAAATCTGTAATGTATACTCATGTTTAATGCTTTCATAATTTTTCAAAGAAATAGTTTTTCAAAGAAATTGTGTGAACAGCATAATCAGTCCTTTAGTAAGTGGAGGGAAAACTAATAGGGACTTCACAATTTTGCCAAGATTAATAATGTTAGTCACAGTCAGGTTACAGATGAGAGCCCTAGCTTTCTGTCTTTGAGATCAGTGTTTGATCAATTACAAGTGACTACCTAACATTTCATTAAATGAATACGTGGTAGGTTTTCCTTTATTATATACAATGGACAATGGAAAGAACCAAGGCTCTCACAATGATGCCCACTGCAAATGTACTGTTTAAGATTGGTGCATATTCGTTGGAAATCTGCCCTTTACAGAAATGTTGAAGAAAAGATTATTGTGAAAGATGATGAAGAAGGCTATTTAGAAGAGGCTGCAGCAGTGAAGTTTTACAGCAGGGGTGAGAAATCAGGTTCAAGGACAAGTGGAGATTTACAGTTAAGGAGTAGGATGAAGTCAGCGATGGAAAATTAATAAGAGGAAGCATAAAGCCTAGGAGGACTTTTTCTAGCATGACTCAATAGGATTCTTGCTTAAGGCAGGCCAGGGTAATCATCCTAAGGTGAAGTATTGTCAATAAATTGACTCAGCAGGATTCTTGCTAAAATTGGTGGCAAAAGAGTCTGACTCAAGCTGGGTCAAGGAAAAAGTCATTGTCATTTCAAGCAGAAAGCTGTTGCCCACTTAAGCTATTTTGGGTTACCAACTCAGTTGTTCATTAATGCTTCTCAGAGTTTCACAGCGAAACATTTCAGTGGCAAAGAGAACTTGCCAGCAACATCTCTGCCCAATAAAACCAGTGTAACTATGCCCAAAAGACAATGTATCAATAAATCAATTGTCAAATAAGGATTTTTCTATGACTTTGAAATAGTATCTCACTAATGAATGAATAGGTAAAAGCTCATTCAATAAACAAAATCTAAAGTGGCTGTGGATGTCAGGGTATATATAAATTCACTTTAAGAAGACCATCAACTGTCATCCTAAACAAGACTTGACTTACAATGTAAACATAGGAAATATCTCAAATTAAAAATCTACCATGCTCACCAAAGATTGTTTGTTTGTTTGTTTGTTTTTCCCCTAGGAAAATGTACTCTGGGCCAAAAGACATGAAAATATAGTAGAATTGGCTACTACAAGTCCATTTATCTTGATGTTTTTCAACATTAAAAGCACATAGCTAATTCCTCTTGATTCAATTCCAAATCTTCCACATGCCCGGAACTGGAACTGGTTTTGCATACAGCCTGCTTTCTGTTAAAGATTACTTTTCTCCAACTGACATATTTCAGGTTTTACATGCTGGTAATAAATTGCATTTAAAATCTCTCAGGTTCTGTGCACTATGTACTATGAGTCAGGATCTCTGAGTTCCATTTGCTTTGTGATGCTGACTGGATTGATTGCCTGTGAAGCTGAGGGAAAAATTTTGGGCCATGGCAAATGCAATCAGAAAAAGTCTTTGGGTTGTCAGTCAAAGATGTTTCACCTTTTGACACAGTGAATTCATAAAGTGAATTTATTAGAGGCATGTAGCAGTCACAGACAAGATGATAGTGAGGAAAACAAGATGAATAAGTGCTCCAAAATCTTCACCTTTAGGAAAATATTGGTCAATAGATAGTGGTAACCCCAACGATTACATTGGGCTAAAAGACAATTAAGGACCAAATAAATGCAGATCTCCAAAAAATAAGCCTATAAGACAAGAGGCTATCATAGGACACAGGCTGTTTTATAGTTAAAAGACTTTGGGTGATTATAAATTATATCACTAATTTGTTCCTTTTACATATGTAGACACAAACTAATAGGTATATGAATGCAACTTTTATATAAACAGCAACTTGCCAATGAAAAATCTATAGCTAATATACCCCAGGAAAGGACATAAAATCCTTCAGATGTATGTAAAAATATAAAACCATGAGTTGTTTTCAAGTTGAAATACTCTAATATGTATGTTTATTATTTTTTTAAACCCTTATTAATATGGATTAGATAAAGATAAAATACTTGAAAACTTTGGATGTTATCTTACTTGGTATCTTATTTGATCAATGTGCTTTTTTACATTTCCTTGCAAAAAAGCAGAAAATTAGGCTGTGCAAATACATTTGTAAAAATGGAATAATAACCCTTAAGAAGTGTCCATTAATTGGAGTCTGTTATGGACTTAATGTTTGTGTCCCCCTACAATACATATGCAACATATTAACTCCCACATGGTAGTGTTAGAAAGCTAAGCCTTTGGTAGAAATCTGATCATGAGAGTATAGCCCTCATAATGGTATCCTGTCCCTACTCTCTGGGCCCAGTAAGACCACAATGACAAAATAGCCTCTACAAACCAGGAGGCTAGCTCTCACCAGACTCTAGATCTCCCTGCAACTTGATCTTAGACCACATAAAACTGTGAAAAATTAATGGTTTTTTTTCTCCAAACTGCCCAACCTATAGTAATTTGTTAGAGCAGCCCAAACTAACAAAGGATCATTAAGAAGATATATTTCACGACACTCATCTACAATTCTTTCATGTAATTTACTATTTAAAAAGCTATATAAAACTCCACTTGGTGATTTTCTGTTAAAGAGCATATATTGATGAGAAATTTCATTACATATTTCCAAATGACCATTTTCCTTCAGAAACACAAGGCCTTAAGAGAATTTCTGTAGGCAGATGATATTGCACAAAACATTTTTTCTCTTCACAAATCAATTTCCAAGAGTCTTGTTCTGAAGAAATAAAAAAGAGAAAGAAAGGAGACAGAGATAAAGAGAGACAGGGAGAAGTAAGGCAAAGGTGGATGATTAAGATAGAGATATGTATACACATACAGGTTGGTATGGAAATTAGACATTCTGCATGGATGCATCAGAATGTATGCACAGATTTCCTAGCTCTGTCCACTGAGAAGGCTTGAATGCTGTAATAAACACATGAATGTCAAAAGCATCAAGAATGCTTGCACCATAGCATGTCTACATACCATTCTTCAATAAGAAGCCCATGGTTATGTGAGACATTAGCACGAAGGGAAGTTAAGTGATGGAGACACAGAGAACCTCTTTACTATTTTTGCCACTTGATGTAAATCTAAAGTCAACTCAAAATTGTAAAAGATTTAAAAATACTTCAAATACATAGTTTACAAAGCAATGTACTCTATTATGCTTGCTCCTAAATAGTGTTCATGACAAAACAGACTGTTCTAAGTGCTTACCTGCATTAACTCTCTGATTCTTCATAATTCAGCAGAGGTGATACTTCTTTGGGTGGAGTCTAGGTGTGGGGTAAGTGAATTGCCACACTGATCTTCCCAGCAATACACATTAAGACATGACACCCTGGCTTCTGGATCCTCAGTCCTTTCCTTCAACTGTTACACTTTTCTATTTACTCTCTAAAGAATAGATCTGAGCACTTCAATAGAGGGAGGCACCAGAAAGGCTGAAATGTGAGATGAAGTTTGAGGCTGTCCCTCGCAAACATTAGTTTTAAAGAGTTGGAATTATTAGCTCAGAAGTAGTTTTACTCACTTAAATGTAATGTGGAATGTAAGATGTCTTCTTATGTATGGGAGAAGGTAAAGCCAAGTCCACGTATCTACTTATGTCAGCTAGAAAAGCCAGATGAATTTTTAAAAAATAGATTCTATCTGAATAGGCTTAAATTCTAGCTCTGCTGTCAAGTGTGTCTGTCAACTTAGAAAATTCACTTAGCTCTTCTTTTTCTCACTGCCTTGATCTACAGATCATAGGACCTACTGCAAATGCTTGGAGCACCACACAGCCTATAACAAGGCAGCAAGCAGTGCCCAGATGATGGAAGAGGATAAGGACTAAGTCTAATCAAGCTGAGGGAGGAAAATCAGGGATATTTTCTTGGGTCCACTTGGAAGATCCTGTATACAGTTGGCACAGGAAAAGAGACTGATAAATATTAGGAAGTGAGGCATAACATAACAACTCTGTCTATTCTTCAAATATTTCTACAGCATTCATTACCTGAGACACTCTACAACCCACTGAAATTTCCTCTACCTGGAAATCTCTCAGAGCATGTGGTCTGGCTGTGCTACATAAGTTAATGTTCTAGTATAGTGGGTCCCATAGGGCCATTTATAAGCCTCGTCTTTTATCTGTAACTAGCTTGTAAAGTGCTTCATGTCATTAATCAATTTATCATCGAGGGTACTTTTGTGTGTACATGTACTCTTCCACAACAAGATGTAGGTGCGTCACTTTAAATCCCCTACAACATTTAGGAAATTTTTGATGGCACATTATGTGATTAATGCATTCTCATAGACACATTACATTAGAGCAGGATCTACAGTGACTTTAATTATAATTCTATTATCATGTATACTGTAAACTTCATATATACTAATCAGAACTAATTCTATTGTGAATTTATTGTTAATATAGTTACAAGTTTCTGCACTGAATTATGCATGTATTATTTGTTGTGATTCAGTTTGCAGTCAAGAGAGAAAGTCAAAGGTCATTTCAATCTCCTTTGATAAGCGGGTCAACATTCAGAACCCAATGGTTTACGACAGATTGTACAGTTAGTTAAGTAGTGAAGACCAGATTTTAACCAAAGTTATTGGCCCCTAATATACTTTCATTTCCTCCAACTTTGTTATGAGCCAAAACAACTTTAAACTATGGCAAAGTAAGATTAATGTTATGAACATTAAAAGCAATATCACAGTTCCAAAACAGCATGCACCACAATTCCGTTAATTGAACTGGAGTCATGCCCCTGCAAATAAATGCTTTTGGAGTTGTATTTGCCTGGCAGTAAAGAAGACCACATTTGAAAGGTTATATTTCTAAACATTAGCACAACATAAAGTGATAACTTTTAGAGAAGTTAAAATTTGAACAGCAGCAAATGTATGAAATGCTCTTCAGAGAAATGAAAAATTCACTACAATATTTTGCCCAAAAGTGACTGGAATTCAAAAGTGACCAATTTCATAACTTAAGACAAAATATTACAATTATTGAATTGCTTTCAGGGAAAAAAATCAAGAAGTATATGAAGCTAAAGAGTGGATGAGAATTACAAAATGAATTATTGGCTCTTCTATAAAATTAGAAGATGAATCTCTGGCAGATCAGGAATTATTTAAATATACAGAAAATCTCACTTCTATGACTCGTCTATGCATTTTCCCCACTTAACTTCTGTAGAAAAATTTAAATCCAAGTTTGGATTCTTTTAGCCTCTCAGAACTGAGACTTACTTGTGCTCATGCTATGGATAAATAGAGAAGAAATGTAAAACATGTTCCATGTTACCAAAAAATTATATGGTACACAGATCTGGTGCCAAAAATCTCATTTTATGACTTCCAAAAGCAAGCTAAAGTTTCTACCTCCTTGATCCACTTATTCGCTCTCACTTGATAACCAGAATATTTAGAGCCAAGAATCACAACCTACATGTGGTACTCAGTATCAGATTCCTGACTTGTGTAATCAAGGAGTTGCACAATGGGAATACAGGACTTTGGTTTCCTAGAAATGTGGGTGCTCGAGCAATTAAAATACATTGATGTTCGTCATTACAGGCGTTTATTAAGCAACCATTGACGCATAATCAAGTCTACATGTGCTCATGCAAAATAGCTAATAAATAGAACTCAAGGCAAAATTACATTACTGAACTCTTTGATAATTTGTATTGTATACAAATAGGTATTATATGAAATAAAAACACCTGTTTTAACATTTATAATAGGTCTTTGAGATAATATTACAGAAATTTAGAGTTAGAAGAACTATAGAAAATAACCAACTAAATTCTTAAAAAAATAACAATTTTCAAATTAAAAAATTAAACTACAATTTTTTACTTTAGCACAAATTACAGCACTTTTTAAAGAAAGGGCCAATATCATAGATCAGGAAAGTCAGCTGGTTTTCTT
Organism: Xerus rutilus; assembly: GCA_028644305.1. Classification (NCBI taxonomy): domain Eukaryota; kingdom Metazoa; phylum Chordata; class Mammalia; order Rodentia; family Sciuridae; genus Xerus; species Xerus rutilus. The sequence continues at coordinate 8,716,239 of CM053405.1, read as the reverse complement.
CCATTTGACCTAAAGGATCATAATTAGGAGAGTCCTCCATTGAACGTGTGCTTTCTAACACATTATTTGAATGTACATGTCTCAATATATACCACACAATCAGAAAACATTCATCTTTAGCTGGTTTTACTCCTGGAAATAATGGTAAACATTTCTTCCTGCTCATGATAAAAAATCTAACACAAAAATATGAAAGACCTTGGAATTTATTATTGAATTTTATAAATGTGAGTAGATGCTGTGAGTTTACACACATGTAGATGTTATTTCTTGTAGGATCTGTGATCAAGATTTGTTAAAAGTGGTTCTCTTCTGCTCACTTTACTTTCTAACTTCATTACTATGTGTTTTTCCATTAACACATAGTATCTGTATGTTTTTATGAGGCATGCTGTGATACTTCAATACCTGTAGAAAATGTATGATAAGTAATTCCAATGATCCTATTCACCAAAACATGATAATACACACTAAGTCATTGAGTAATTATTCCTCTCGTGAGAGGAAAATGATTCTTTCCAATATTCTAGGTAAAAAAAAAATTTCTACTCAGTGGCCTAAGATCTAATGACATATTAGTGAATTTTCTAGAATCTACTTCCCAAGAACAATTGTTTCTCCATGAAAGAGATTCTCAGTGGCAGGAATGCACAGGGAAACTTTGTGTTCAAGGGCCTTCCCATCAGCCTTTTCTCTATCAATTTCCCTCAAGCCCGTACTTCTACCGACTCTGCCACTGCTCTGTCATATTGTGTTAAATAAACACTTAGCAGGGATTAGCATACATGTAAAAGTGTTCATATGGACATATTTAAAATTTCCTTTTCAAAAATATTTTATTTTAATAAGGACACTTAATGGAAGGTCTACTTTCTTAACAAATTTAACTGTGTTCTTACATTGTTACTGACTATATTGTGTAAAGCAGATCTCCAGAACCTATTCAATTTACATTGCCTAATTAAAACTTTATGGCCATCAAAAAGTAACTCCTGATTTCCCTGTTTTCACCAGCCCTCAACAACCACTACCCCATTTTTTGATTAGATAAATCTATTATAGATACCTCATCTAAATGAAATCATGCAGTATTTGTATTTCTGAGACTATCTCAACACATCTTCAAGGTTTATCCACGATGTTATTTATAATAATCAAAAAAACAAACAATTTAAATGTCTTTCAGTTGAAAAATGATAAAATATGTATATTTGTACCATGATATATTAAATAAGATCAAATAATGAAAGGCTGATTCATGGACAAACTTCAAAAATATTATGCTAAGTGAAAGTAACTAGTCATAAAAGAATTTGTGTTTTAGCTTTGTCATCACTGTGACCCACAAACCTGACAAGAACAATTGTAGAAGAGGAAAAAAAATATTTGGCTCATGGTTTCAGAGGTCTCAGTCCAAAGACAGCTGACTTCATAGCACTGAGACCAAGGTAAAGCAGAGCATCATGGTGGAAGAGGATGGCAGAGGAAAGTGGCTCAAGCTATGGTACCGCCTCCAGCCACACCTACCTACCTACAGTTACCACCTAGTTAATCCACTCAAGTGGATCAAAACACCAATTAGTTTAAAACTCTCATAACCCAATCATTTTACGTCTAAACTTTCTTGCATTGTCTCACATATGAATTTTTGAGGGACATCTCATGTCTAAACCAAAACATAATTATATTGTTTAATTTATATCAAATGCTCAGAATAGGAAGATCTATGGATATAGAGGTTGCTTAGGACTGAGGGGGTTAGTGGAAATGATGACTAAATGCTAGAGGACACAGACACAGGGTCTCTTTGTGGAGTGATAGAAGTGTTGGAAAATTAGATTCTGGTAATGGTTAGGTTTTTTTTTCTTTCTTTTTGGGTTTTGTTTGTTTGCTTGCTTGTTTTTTGTGCCAAGAAATCTCAGGTATGCAGTACCACTGATCCACAACCTCAGGCCTGTTTAGTTTTACAAGACAGGGTCTCTCTAAGTTGCTTACAGCCTTACCAAGTTGCTGAGGCTGTTCTTAAACTTGTAATCCTCCTGTCTCAAGAAAATAAAAATAATAAAAATAATAAATAGAATGTATTAAGGGAAAGGATTTTAGTAAAAGAAAGCATTTGAGATGAACATATCAAAATGGAATTCCTGGGTTACAAGAGGTTAATAAAAGCACCTATAACTTCCTGCCTCCTCCCAAGTTGCTGGGATTACAGGTGTGCACACCACGCCCAGCTTAACTTTCCACCCACAAGGAATATGTAGCAAGAAGGAAAACTATAACAGCAACAAATGTGAAGATTTGTGGAGTATCAAGTAAGATATTGATACAAGCTTCTAACAAATACTCAAAAGTTATAGGTGTTTTTATTATCTTAACCAGTTCTACCATTTCAAATTTGAAGTTAAATTAGTAATTTGCAAGATTAAATTTAACACTTTTCATAAAGTTTCATATTTTTCTTTATATGTATTTTGTCTTACTGAAGGGGTAGAGTAATTATATATAGGAAAGGTGTTTGGATGTAAAGTAGGATCTTCAGGCACTTCTAATGCAGATCTTTATCATGCAGGATACCTCCTGTTAACATCTTATAACTTAGGCATTCCATTTTGATATGTTAACCTCAAATGCTTCCTTTGACTAAAATCCTTTTCCTTTATACATTTTACCCATTTTTTTCAATCCTTTATCCTCTGCAGTCTTTCCTGCCTATCCCCCACCTTGATTTCTCTCTTTTACAGATAGCATGCATTTTCTATGCATATATCTAAGACTCTCTGCATCATCTATTTTCACTTCAATAAAAATATTTCTTGTTTTACAAGTGATGGGTGACACCTTTAATAAGTTTGCATGCCTTCCTTCCACAATTCTGTGCATGCAATGAACATCTGTAAGCATTTCTTGGTTAATTCACTGACATACATTAAATGTGCATATTTTTAAAATCCTTTGCACAGAAATCCTTTGACCTTCCTCAAAACATGTGTCATGATTTTAGCCCTCAAAACCTCACTTTTGTTTCTATTACTCTAAAATGGCACATTTGTAATGAATAATGGCCCTATATTCCCATTACGACCTAGATTCAAGATAGAAAACATCATTTTCACTTAAAAGGAAACAAATCTCACTACCTTTAATTTTTAATCAGAAAAGAAGTGCCTTTGAGGTGGTAAGAAGCACTCCTCTGGTTATGTCGTGCATTATCACTCCTGGTACAGAGGGCAAGAACTGAGCTGGATTCATTTTCCAACAGTAAGAAAAAAATAAATAAAAGCTTGAAGGAACAAGAGCAATTCAAAAGAAAATTAGCAAAAATGTAATGGGAAAATATAAACCTCTGAAAAAAAATAAGCCCCAGAGGAAAACCTATTAAAATTGTTCCCTATGAACACTTACTAAATGTATATCTTCTTATTAGAGGGCAGAGGTTTCCATTTTCTGACAATTTTGAGGAAGAATGTGAAAATGATTGGTTCCCTGACCCACGTCTATACAGTTCCTAAGGAACCTGTGTCTATATTACAAATCATGCTAACCTGGTGATTTCATCTGTGAATTTTCTCATTAGAAAAGTGAAACACTGGGTCATGGTGTTGAGAACTCAGAAAAATTGTCAAATCACAGATGCTTTTATTGAAAAAAAAAAAAAAAAGAAAAGAAACAAGATACTTAAATTGCATACCATCACTGTAGCGCACATATGCAATTACCATGTGCCTTAATTAAAGCAACTCTTAAGGCAAATTTTATCACTTAGGAAGAAACTAAGAAAAATAATGAGAATTTTGCCTAGAAATGATCTTTTGGCACATACGAAAGAATTGGAAGGAAATTTTAAAAATTTTATAAGTCCACATCTGATACACTTAGAAATTTTTACTGGATGGTTTTTTAATATTTCCCTGTTTCCAAATGAAGGTGCTAATGTTATTACCACATGTGAGAATGTGAGCCATAATACATACTTATTAAATAGGTAACTTGCAAAACATACTAAACTGGCATTTTGTTTTTGTATATTCTAACAGTAACTAATTTGTAATTCTATAAACTAGATCATGCTTCTTAAAATATATTTGGTAAACTACCAGTTTATTTTTTCAAATTTTTTTTCCATTCTGTCCAGGAAGATATTTTTGTAAAACAAAACAAATGATCACAATATAAAATTGCTATACAATTTCTAAAAATTTTTTTCATCATTTATGTCTAGTTGGAACCATTAATGAAATTTTGAGCATAAGAAATCTTGCATGGGGTTTTGGTTGTGGCTTAGTGGTAGAGTGCTTGCCTAGCATGTATGAGGTACTGGATTTGATCCTAAGCCCCACATAAAAACAAATAAATAAAATAAAAATTATTGTGTCCATCTACAACTATAACAAAATTTTTTTAAAAAGAAATCTTCATGGCTTGTTTTTCAAGTATCACAAAGGTAGATATTATCATTAGAAAGCATGATGTTTAAATTTTTGTTGTTATTTTACATATTATTACAGTCTTGATTTTTTGTGCTTATTTAACTTTGTTGTGTATTTTTAAGTATGGTAATAACATAAGAAATATATATATTTAAAAGATCTTCTGCTCACTGTGTCTTAAGCTTTTGAGAGAACCCCATGGGTTTCCCTCACTAGAAAAAATAAAACCTTATAGAATTTAAGTGAAAACGTGTGAGAAATATTGAGCACTTGGAAATGACAATGTAGGGAAATGGAGATGGAGATGTCTCATGTGATTCCTAGGCTGCAGGTCTGCGCTTTTGTGTTGATGGTTTAAACAATTTTTAACTGATCATTCACCAATTTTTCCAATGAGAACTCAACAACTTTATGAATGGATCATTTTTATCAACATAAGTTGATAAAGGACAATATTCATTTTAAATGAGGCATCTGCAGTTGACCATCATATTGATAGGAAGTGCCTGATACAGAGATAGTGTGTAAAAAATGCATGCAGAATAAACTAAGGGATGAAGGAAACATTTCTGTTAAAGAATTAAGTTCATTGACTTAAATCATCACTGGTTTAAGATAGATTAAAAAACATGTATGCTATTCCATTTTTTAAATTCACAGCTCACAAGGAAATACTCTTTGGATGAAACCTCATGACTGGCTTCCAAGTTTTCAAGACACTGTAACCATGAGCTGAATCGTGGGGTCTTTTTTAATGTCTGCCAGGGAGAAAAGAGGGCAGACAATGTTTCTTATGGGAATATAAAATGTTACGGCCCCTTTGGAAAATAGTTTAACAGATTTTTAACTACCTCAACATGTAATGACTATATAAACCAGCAATTAGATATACTCCTTGACATTTTATACAGAGAAATTAAAAGTTACATTCAGACCAAATGCTGTACATGAATTTTATAGCAGCCTTATCCATATTATTCAAATTCTGAGAACAATCTAAATATCCTTCAATGTGATATATAAATTGTGGTACATCCATATCATGGAATAATACTAAGGAATGAAAACAAAAAACAAATTTCCACAGAATTATGCCAAGTGAAAGAAGCGTTAAGTTGCAGGTAAGGTCAAGAGGGACAGGGCACAGGTGTGATCCTTGTGGTGACGGAAATGCTCCAGTGGTGATGCTGTGCAGGATATCACCTTCAGGGAAACTGAGTACGAAGTTTATATGGTCTCTGTGTTCAATTTCTTTCAACAGACTATAGCTCTACAAATAACTTTTAAATGAAACATTCCATTTAGAAAATGAAGGTATAGTAATTTATAGAAATTACCTTCTCTAAAGAGGAAGGATTATTCTTCTGGCAGGTGATTAGTGTGGTAACAGGTTACTTTAATTGGGTCAGACACTGAGCTCGGTGACTTAGTATTCCTTTCTTGCCAGGGTCGTTCTGCATCTGTTTATCCTTTCTCTTACAGGTAAATCTTTGTCATTTCCAGCTGGAAGTCTGGCATGTTTAGCAGTGACCTCCCTGTTCACTTGCCCTGACCTCAGTTATTTCTTGCCACATACATGGCACTCACCAGTTCTCTGCTGTAATTCTTAGCCATTCATTTGGTGCACAGGAATTCTTAAGTGTCCAAAGGAGCAATTAGGAACTGGATTTGAGGCCCCAGGCTCTGTGCATTCCAGGATCACAGCTCCTCAAGCCCTAAGTAACTTGGGAGTCTGTTTCTGAACACATGCGGTTTGCCTCCTCCTCCCAGTAGGATGGAGCTGGTTCTGATACAGAATAATCAGTCTGTCATAGTTGAAAATAAAAGTCCTCAACTTTTCTCACATCATGAGCTAAAGCAATTCAAGTAGAGCAAGTCTTACCAGGATCTTGGAAGCAGGAGATGTGGAGGAAGTCTTTCCCAGTCCCCATAACTAATACCCATAGTCTCTGAATCAGTAATTTTGGACTACATTTTGTAATTTCTCTGTCTTCCTTATAATTTGCTCAAACTCCCTTATGATTTTTCTTTTTATATTTTAATGTTTCATTGAACTATTTCTTCACATTTGTCTTCTAATTCATGATACCTGGTTAACATTTTATCCTTCATTATTTAATCCAAATAACACATTACATTTATTACAAATATTAAATTTCCACAGTCAGCATTTGAAAATGACTTTTTCAACTTGTCCACTTTGCTTTAATAATATTTTAATACACAACTAATGTTTAAACTCCTTCAAAATTCTTTTCATATTATTCTATCTTAATTTTAAGGCATGAGGTATCTCATGTTTTAGTCTTCTGTGTGTCATGGCAAGATTTTTAAACATGCTTTGTGCTTTTGTAGCTGACCATATATTAAGAAAGAACTACCTTAAATATAATTATATCTGTCCCCCATGTGAGGTCATGCCTATGACATGGATTTGCAAAGATGTCTGACCACGTTCACAAGCTTATCAAGTCAAATTACTTTATAAGTAATTGTTATGCACTGTGTTACCCAGAAAGTATAATTTAATTATTCAAAAAATACCAGTAATTTAGTACACATTATTCAGCACACAAAAACCAGTACACTGACTAAATAGTAAATAGTTGTTTCTTATTTAAATTTTCATTCTGGATTTTGCTATAATTATTTTCAAGTTTGCCTACCTTTATTTTTAGTAATCTCCTTTTATACAAACAATTATTTATTTCAAACTCCTTTTTATGTTTTTCAATTATGTCTGGTTTCTTAGGCATGAAATTCTCCATTTTTTACATAGGTAGCTACTAAGAAAGGGTAATTCAATTGCCAGTAAATTCTTCAATGATTTAATAACAATATTTGAATAAATATAAAAATATTAGTATGTAGGCAATAAGCAGTTTGTATTTATCTACTTATTTATTTTTAACAAGTATACAGTAAAATTACTCTTTCTATAGTATATTCTATAGGTTTTGACAAACTATGGTTGTATATTCACCAGCACAATCAGAGCACAGAGTAGTTTCGTTATGCTCAAATCTCTTCCATCTATTTATGTACCCTGGAAAAGAGTTCTGTTCTCTGTGGCAACTATTTTGCCCTTCTCAAAATGGTATATAGTTGGAATAAATCTAGATAAGTTTTTCAAGTATTTATTGGAAACAAACATTAACTTATGTAAGGTCTTGTTTACAGATTAAAGAAAATTTCCTCCTTCAAATCAATTAATAAAATATTTTAATTAATAAATGAAACTCCAGGATTCCAAACAACAGAGCCATTCAGAAGAGTACTTTGAATCTTATCATTTTTTTAACCTTTCAACACCAGGTAGTAAGCATAAAATAATAATAAAACTGAAGTTCATCATTATAGCTCTCTTGGCCCTCTGCTGGTGACATCCCTTCTCTTGAATTGTTTCAAACCTGGGTAGGAGTGAATGGCACCGCCATGCTGCCCCCTAGTGTTGGAAGTCTGTGGCTAGTCAAGCAGATAAGGAAGTTCAATGGCTGTTTGCCTTTCCCAGGTGTTGGGCCTCCTCCCTTCTTTATTTTACATCCAGGATGATTGATAGTGATGACATGCATACAATCTCCATGACATGAGTCTCAAAGCAAATGATGTATAAAATATAAGTCCCACTGGACTGCCTGAATCAGATAGAAATGTGCTCAGCTAATTTCAGTTTATTTCCCAGGTGATTATCACAGGGGAAAAGGAGAGGAAACACCATTAGCCACCAAGCCAGGGCTGTCCAGGGATTCCAGGACCTGTGTTTGGAGCCATATTCAATTAATAGGTAAGATGGACCACTGGCATCTGATACATCACCAGCAACATTCTAGACCAACTAGGTGAATCAGGACTCTGTTAATTCAGATCATCTGAGAAGCAGACATCAAAATACAATTAAAGATACAAGAGATTCACCAGAGAACTTTGCAACACAATCAGAATGGTACCTGGCATGTACTAAGTGCTACATAATTATTTTCTATATAAAAACATTCCATTGATAAATATCTGGGTTGTTTCCAAGTTTCTCCACTATTGGTAGAGTTATCAGATTTGGCAAATAAAATGCCAAAAGTTAGAACTTTAGATGAGCAAAAAAGAATTTTCAGTATAACTGTGTTCAAGAAATTACAAGAAACTAAAAACGTGCTGATTACATTTTGCTGGTCATGAATAAATGCTAGTAGATACATGGCCATGATTTTTATGGAGTCCGGAACAAATTATATTCCAAAGCATAATCAGTGAGGGGGTTCATTCTGGAGCCATCTCTATATTAGTAGAATACACAGGTTTAGTGATTGGTAGATAAATAGATAGAATATATATATACAAAATACATATTTATTACATATATTCTGAAACATTTCAGAAACATCAAGGTAAAATACTGTAATAAAATGCATATATATTATTGAATATCAGTAATGTTTTTATACTAAAGAAATAAACTAAAATTACTTTTCTATGCTATTTAAGTTTCTAATCTTGTTTTTTTCATGCTTACATGAAAAATAAAATCCAGAGCTGGCTGCCATAACCTCAACAACCTGCAATGACAATGTTTGTCAAAGGCTAAAACATAGGCAGGCGCCTATAATTGAATGTGATAATGTGCCTGCAGTTTCTCAGGCATGTCATTTTATATTGAAAACCAAAGTGCTATCAGAATAGGTTATGATATCATTTGAAATTAAGTTTCTAACTTTAGTTTTGAATCCTGAAAGAAACTTGTCATTCTCCACCCAAAAGAAGAGCTAATTAGACATACTGTGAGGTGAGGACCTTTGCAAATCCTTCAGTTTTGAAAACTCAGAAGAATTTCACAGATTTTAAAAATCTATATAATTAGATGTCATAGTGCTAAAAATGAAAGCTTTACTAAAAGCTGATGTTACATCTGTTACCTACCGCCTGGACTCGTAGCACCAAGGCATGCAGTCAGGTTCTAACTGCCTACCTTCATTATGTATTTGGTTGCCTGAGGAGAAATTATAATATATAATCTTGCTATTGCTGATCCATGCATTTCCTTTGGCTTCTGACCCTCAAACTGAGCACATCACATGTTTTTACTTAGCCTGATAAGTAGACACATACATCGCCCATAATTTCATGTATCTCTTCTGTGTATAGAATCTTTCTATATATGTGTGGATTTACATATGTTCCACCTGTTCATTCAATTGAAAATTGAGGATTTTTATATACAAAAGCATATGTTTTGATAAAGGACTCTCACTAATTATGTTTATGTACTTTTCCCTTAAAATCTACAAGTGCAGTGTCCCAGTTTGGTCCACCAGGGACTCAAAATCTCATGTAGTTCACATTAATTAACATGAATTAAGTTAAATGTATTCAGTAGTGTGTATTCAATGTATAGTCATAATACAGTCATAATATACACACTAAATACAAATATATAACATAATTTTAATGCTACAAATATTAAATTCTTATGGAAATTATTTTTTAAATTTGACTAAATTCCTCAGAAGTTTTTCCTTCTTTCCATGAGTTTATCAGTTAGCCTTCTATTACTGTAACAAAATTTCTGACATGGTCAATTTTTAAGGAGGAAATATTTATTTGGACTACAGGGACCAGACGTCTCTGATCATAATTAGTTGGCTTTTTAGCTTTTGAGCCTGTGGCAAGGTCACACATCATGGTGAGTACATGAGGCGAAAGGGAGCCTCTTCATCTCACAGTGGCCAGGAAGTGAAAAGAGAGACAAGAGGCCAGTGTCCTTTTCAAGGGCACATCCCCAAGGACCACCTCCTATAAAGGTCCACCTCCCCAGAGCATTACAGTCAGGGAACCAAGGTTTCAACCTGTGGGTCTTTGGGAGGCTTTCAATATAAAAACTATAGCAATGAGGTAATAATTGGTTAAATAGATATCACGGACATATAGTAGGGTACACTTGGCCTAAATCTTAGTGTTTACACCTATAAAGATGGTGTCATTGCTTTCTTTGGTAGAAATTGTGCTTTAAGCCACCTAGTACTCCTATTTCATGAGTCACTATAAAAACCACTTTACATGAAACATATATTCCTATTGCCAACTTCTTTAGTTCTTTATTTATCCTCTTATATAGAGAAGGACTTCTTGTTCCATTTGAGAAGAAATAAAATAGTAACTTCTTGGTTGACTTTTATATAATTGTATTTAAAGTATGTAAAGTTTTTTTTTAACATGAAAGAAAAGCTCAAAGACAGAAGAGAATGATAGGGCAGCATTAGTAAGCTCAGTCCCAAATGCAGAAATGTAACAGGAATCCCCAGGCATTTGCTCTTTTCCCAGAACACTCTGGGAGTTAGTAGGCACAAGCCCCACAGTTTCATGGATCAAGTCCCCACACACTGCTGCTCCTCCATCTCTAGGGGACTAGCCTCATCCACATCACTCTAAGTGGCAGGCCTGGACCCCTGTGTCCACCCTGCAGAGAGAAAGGATGGGTTGGCCTTTTCATGTCATAATATCACCCAAATATCCTTCCCCTTCAAGATCATTAACTAAGACTTCTCTCAAAGTCATACCTAGATGCACAGTTTGGAAAATGCCATTTTTGGCTTTCCTGTCTCTACCTTATTTGAAAGGACACTAAAAGAAGCTTGAATAGATGCTTGTGGAAACAGTGATTAGAACCCTGGTCTTTGATTCCCTAATTGTAGCGTTTGCATTGGGAGTTGACCATGCAAAAGTGCAGGTCATTATGCCCCAGTGGCTAAGGTAACGCAGACAGGGGTGGCTGCCTGTGAAGGTGTGCAGCTCTAACACTCAAGAGTTGAGTTTAGTACCTTCTCTCAGAAAGAGAGGATTCTGGACACAGCGAGATGACCTCAATGTCTCCCAAGTTTTGCTGTGTCCTTCATACTGCCTGCTTTGCTAAAACTTTCTCATAAATAACCTTTGGATGGTAAAACTTATATAATAAATGTGCTGAGCTAGCTCTGGTGTCAGTCAAGCCTCATCAGGGTGTGGCTCATCTGGCCCCAGCTTTTTCTCTGTGTGTGTTTGTCTGTGTTTTTCTCAATCCCCATTTCCCATTCAGTTCCTGAATTAAGAGTCATGCTGGTCATGGCAGATGCTGAACCACATCTACTTATATTCACTGTCCACTACTTCGTGGATTTGTGGAAGGTTTGCCTAAGAAATGTTCATGATAAAAACTAAAGAATTAAGTAGTCATAAACTCAAAGAGGTACTGGATAGAAGACCAGTGTCCTAAAGTCAAAATGAGCTTATCATGTTAAGACCCAGGTAACTAAAGCATAACAATTACATGAACAGATGGTGTGAAATAAAGTTGTAGAGAAAAACAGGAACCAAACTGTATGCATTTCTGTATGCTGAATGATAGCTCCTGAATTTTTTTCTAAATTCTATGGAAAACTCCTTGAATAGGAGGAGGAGTATAAAGTAACTTACATTTTTAAGAGATTGCTCTGGATATTTTGAGGATTTGGGAGTTTCCAGAAACAATAAAAGAATAAAAACACAAAACTCCCACAATCTCAAAGGCAGTAGATGAGACTGGTCTGTATTTATGATGTGGCAGTAAGGGCGGTAATAAACAAAAGTATTCCAGATACGGTTGTGGGACATGAGTGCCTGGTTTGACTGGTGTTTGTGATGCAGGTGCTAATAGAAATGGGAAATAAGGAGAGATCCATTTGTGGATGAAGCCACTTGACAGATGGTAGTACCATTTGTTAAAATGGGGAAGACTGAAGCAAACACTGATTTGGGAGGAAATATCAAGACTTCTCTTATACAATGCTAGTCTAAGCTTTTTGCTCTTCCTCTAATTCCAAGTGTCAAATAGGACCTTGGACATTTAATATCAGGTTTTGAAAGAAACATCTGAAGTATGAGTAAAAAGTAATATCAGTTAAGAATCCCAGGTTAATTAATGCCTTGGTAATGCAAAACCTTCTGAGTCTACAGGCAAGAGTCCTAATAACCAAGTTCACAACACATAAAGGAGAGAAAGGGAAGAGGAGATGCACCAACAAGGTCCTGGGACAAGACTCCAAGTCTAGAGACATAAATGCAAGACAATTTACCAGTCCTGTATTTATTTCTCTTTTTTAATTTCTGTAATACATTAGGTGTTTTATTTTTAAAGTTTTATTGAGGTAGAGTTGATATGGAAAGAACTGTCAATAGTTCCATGTTTGCAATTAAATTCTGATGTGTTTGGACATCTGCAAATACCTGTGTTACCATCACCAAAATCAAGGCAATAGATATAAAACACTTAACAGGAGCTGGGCATGGTGATGCACCTCTATTGTCCCAGCTACTTGGGAGGAGAAGGGAGAAGAATGGCTTTAGCCCACGAGCTCCAGCTTGACCTGTGCCATATAGCAGGATGGCAAAAGCAAAGAAAAACAAAGGAGGGAGGTGGCTCAGTTGTAGAGCACTTGCCTAGCATGTCTTTGGCCCTGAATTTGATCCCCTGTCCTGAAAAATACCAAAAACACTTAACATAATATTTGCCCTCTAATATTTTCAAGTGCACAATACTGTATTGTTAACTGTAGTCACTATATTCTACAGCAAATCTCCAGAACTTATGCATCTTATTTAACATTATACCTATTGAAGAACAACTCTCCACTCCCCCGCCCTCATCCCCTGGCAACCAATATTGTATTCTCTGATTCTATGAGCTTAACTTCTATAGATACCTCAGATCAGTGGACTCATATGGTATTTGCCTTTCTGTGTCTGGTTTGTTCCCTCAGTGTAATGTCCTCCGAGTTTATCCATATCTGTTGAAAATGGCAATGTATCTTTTTAAAGGCAGACTAATATTCCATTGAGTTTTTTTTATAATAAGCCTTAGAATGCATCAATAGACAAAGGGATAAAGAAAATGTGATATATAAAAAATAATTACTTTTTCACATAGGATCTCAGCTCGTGAGAATTAGAGTTATATGTTTTGAATTCTCAGAGCCTCACACACTAGCAAAAATTTTAAACAAAGAAGAGGGAAGAAAATCCACAGTTTTTACACATAGTTTATAAAATATACTATCATACTTAATCTTCAGATAGATAATCATTATTCAATTATTTCACAAAAAATTGAGACTTTTTAAAAGTGATAAAAAGTACTAAATCACAAAAACTAATAGTTGACAGAAAAGTTTGCAAAAAGCTTATCTTTATTCTGCAGTCCACACAAATCTAGTACATGAAAGTTGAACAAGCATTTCCTCCATAGGAACAGACCACTTTGACCTTATTTAGAACATCTAGAACTATTTTAGAGCTTCACTCAAATCCATCCAGGATATAAAAGAATTGATCAGGGAAACTGGCAGCTGAGTTGAAATTAAATAAATGTATAATTAGTGGGCGAATTTACCAATAAGAATGGAGAAAAAGCAGGAAAATATCATTTACATGAGCATAATTATTATTAACAATTTCTCTGAGATGAAATATATCTGTAGCTCTGAATGTTTCATATCTATAACAATTTTTTTTTTGCTCACTTGCAGTGATATATGACAATCGCATTGAAGATGTGTTATTTCTCCCAGTAGTAATTTTGGGGTAAAATTTGGAATTGACCAGCAAGAAATTATTGAAGCAGATATTTACTGCTGGATGTGGGATAACATTTTAATCAACAGAGCTAGGAATGAGCAATTCCAGATTATTCATTCACTTAGTATTTCCTTTTTATGATTTTGAAAGTAATGATAATATTTGTGCAATTCAAGTCATGTTTTGCTGTTAATATTTATGGATGAAAAGTCTGACTTTACAAAGTTTGAAAACGATGGATCTTATTTTTTGCTGTAGCATTTTGACATATCACTAAGTGTCCTTTTGGAAGTCTGCAAGCATTGATATATTGATCATGTTCTTACAGGTGATAGCTAGCATTATCTTTCTTAATACATATAAAATCCAGCTATAGAAAGCTGGTGTCATGTTATTTGATTGTAGGAAATATTCCTAAGGTTTGTATTGAGGGTATTGAAAGATATGCTTTTATAGATGTTTCTACTTATAAAATGGCCTCACTGACTACACATTTAATATTTGATATTCTTTGACATTGTTTACACAAATGGATCATTTTATTATATTGTCTACATCAAATAAGCTCGCTAGAAATCTTCTTTTGTAAATCTACTATATTTTGTCTTTCTTCCACAACCCTTTGCTAAATCAATATCCTCAATTAATAATCTTAAAAATACATGACCTTTTTCAATAAATACATCTTGATATATCAAGATATTACCAATGGAAAAGAAAACATTATAAAACATTATCCAAATGTGTTTTATCATTACTTCACTTTATATTTAAAAATAACTATGGGTGGGGTTGGGATTGTGGCTCAGTGGTAGAGTGCTTGCCTAGCATGTGTGAGGCACTGGGTTCGATCCTTAGCACCACATATAAATAAATAATAATTTTAAAATCCCATGAACAATTAAAAACAAATTTTAAAAAATAACTATGACTAAAAGTGGCCAAGTATCCCATATTTATACATTGACAATCACTGTTATTACTGATGTCTTAACTTCCTCATCCTCAGAGCAATATGGTGAGGTATATAGATGAAAAGCTGATTCTCATCTGTTATATTAGATTAAACAAATTGAGCAATTTGAAGAGTCTAGCCTCCTTCTTACATACCCCGTGGCTACATATGAGAAGAAAATCACATGTAGAGTTTTCCTGATTATTTTTATTCCTCCCAAAGAAGATCTAAACCATATTCCTCAAATGGATATTTCCTGCCTTCAGTGTTGTTTACAAATGGTGATAGAAATATTTGGCACATAGTGCTTCTCAAGGCTCGGTAGCAATATTAATGTTTTGAACATCTTTGCTTTTAAATACAGTAAGACTAGCACAGTGTCTTTGCATTGCCACCAAAGTAAAGTGATATAACTTACAGAGATTCTTGGTCAAGGACAAAAATCAATATATTCAAGCATTACTACATATTTTTCTAGGGATATTTTTGTAGTGAGTGTTGGACACAGAGCCACTGAGGCAGGTTTACATCAAGCTGGGAAGATCAGAGCAGGTGACCTCACACAGCAACAGAGAATTGCCTGAAAGCCATAGCAAAGGTTTCATGCTCTAAGTCAGTTACTTTCTGCTACAATCCCTGATCATTTGCTCTGGATCTCTCCAAGCTTTGGGTCATGGTTCTAGCATTTTTTGTTGTTGTTATTGGAGAAATTAAAGCAAATTTTCTTTATTTGAAAAGACAATGAAAAGACTTCACTGAAAACTTCTTGGTTTTCTAGAGCTCTGGGAGGAGAGAACTATTGGTCCACCTTCTACTGTGGTCTTTAGAATCTCTCCTCACCTCATCCGGGAATCTCTCTTCTTCTGAAGGATCTTCCCACTTCCATTGTTTCATTGATCCACCTAAGGTACTTCCTCCAAAAATCCATGCATTAAACCATCCACTTTGAAATCCAATTAATACTGCATGACAATCATAACCTCCTCTCCTCTATTATGTTTTATTAAAGCATTATCTTAAAAAGATACATTTTATTCTGTATAGTAATACACAGTAGAGCAACTTATATTGATAATTACATATATATAATATATATTTGTATGTGCTACATATATATATAATTTTATATAACATCATAACAAATCTAAACTACTATTGTTCAACAAATATTATTGAATGAACAAAAACTAATACCAAACTCTGCTCACTGTTCTGCATAAATATTCCTAGAATTTATGTGTGACTGTTTTGCTGATTCCATCTTCAAAGTCCAAGCTCCTGCCCTCTCTTTTCTGAATGATATTGCTCTCAGAGGCCCAATAGTCAATTAAGTAGATTTTTTTTTGAATAACAGTCATCCCATCAGGTATGAGATGATATCTCATTCTAGTTTTGATTTGCTTTTCCCTAATGACTGCTGAAGTGGCCATGTTTTACCTAGTGGCCATTTGTATGTTCTTCCTTGAGAAATGCTCATCCATGGTTGGCTGGATAGAGAAAACATGGCATTTACATATAATATGATACTGTTGTTTTAAAAACAAAGGGAATCTTGCATTTTGTGATGACAAGGATAAGCCAGAGATAATTATACTAAGTGAAGAAGTAGAGAAGGACAAATACTATATAACACCACTTACATGAAATACATTAAATAGCCAAATCCATAGAAACAGAATATACACTGTGGTCTCCAGGAATAAGGAGTGGGGAAAATAAGAAATTGTGTTTCACTCAACATAAAATTTCAGTCCTCAACAATGAGTAAGTTCCACAAATCTGCTGCAAACATAACGCTTACAGTCAGCAATATGGTATTATGCACTTTAAAACATGGTTAGAGAAGGTAGGATTCATGTTAGGAGTTCCTAACACACACACACACACACACACACACACACACCACAAAACACAAGGAAATGTTGAAAGATGCAGGACATGTTTAGTTCCTGACTGTGGTGATATTATCATAGGTACACACACATATAAAGTATATACAGTGGATATGCACTTTTTGTATTAATTATAAGTTAATAAGGATTTTAGAGATAAACATCAGAAGAAGAGCAAATTGAGTTAGAAATAAATTATTTTAATTCTTATTTTTAACCGATCTATAGATAAACAACGGAATGTTATGAGGGACCTAAGGGAAGAAATGAGTCTATTCTGTTAAAATTTATTTACACCACACATGAAATGATACAGTTTTATTTTAAAATGGACTTAGTTTAATTGTAAACTTATATCAAAAATACTAGTGTAACTACTAAAAGATATTTTAAAAGAATTAGAACTGAAAATACAAGAGGGGGAATATGTAAGATACTCTTAAATTAAAACCAGAAAAAGTACAAAAGCGGAGAAATTTTTAAAAGTTTAATGAACATAAAACAGTCATAAACATGGAGATATTAACCAAATAACATCAATGATCATGTTGTTAGGGTTTGGATATGAGGTGTCCCCCAAAAGCTCAAATGTGAGACAATGCAAGGTGTGGAGGAGAAATGATTGAGTATAGCCTTAACTCAGTCAGTGGATTGATCCCTGATGTGAGTGACTGAGTGGTAACTGGGGGCAAGTGGGACGTGGGTGGAGGAAGTGATTCACTGGAGGTGTGGCCATGGGGTATATATTTTACATCTGGAGAGTGGATCTCTCTCTACTTCCAGATCACCATCACGTGATCCAGCCACACTCTCCCGCCTCACCTCCAGCCCCAAGGAATGGAGCCAGCCTTCTATGGATTAAGACCCCTGAAACAGTGAACCTTCAAATAGACCTTTCCTCCTCTACAGTTGTTCTGGTTCGGTTCTTTTAGTAAGAGCAGCAAAAAAGCTAACTAAAACACATGTTAAATGAATGACCTAAAAACAGCAATTAAAATACAGATTGTCAAAGTGGATATAAAAGCGAAATCCTAGTCTAGCAGGTCTATAAACAATATTAAATACAAAGGAGCCGATAGATTAAAATTGGAGAAAGCATGCCAGGCTATCACTAATCAAATTAGACTGGGCTGCTAAATTAATTTCATACAAAGCTGACTTCAGAGCAAAGGAAATTATCGTCATGGATTGCAGAGAAGATGTCTCTGGAAAACTCATGTGCGAGACAATGCAGGATGTTTAGAGGTGAAATGATGGGATTGGGAGCACTGTAACCTATAGGTGGATTAATCTAATTGATGGATTGATCATTTGAAAGGACTTCCACACTGGTTGAAAGCTGTAGGCAGATAAGATGTGGCTAGAGGAAGTAGGTCATTAGGAGTGTGTCTTTGAGGTTTATGTTTTGTACCTGGTTCCTGGTTCTCCCTCACTGCTTCCCAGCTACCACGAGCTGAGCAGCTCTCCACCACCATGCCCTTCTGTCAAGATGTTCTGCTTCATCTCAGACCCAGAGCAATGCAGATGGCTATCCAGGGACTGAGACCTCTAAAACCATGAGCCAAAAATAAACCTTTTCTCCTCTAAGTTGTTCTTTTCAGTTATTTTGGTCAGAGCGATGAAGAGCTGACTCACAAAATTATGCTTAAAGAGGGGCATTACATAATGATAGAAGTGTCACTTCTGCAAGAAAACATAATGAATCCTAACATATCTGCACATAACAACAGAATGTCACAATAAATGAGGCAAAACTGATAGAATTTCAAAGAGAAATTTAAAAATAGCATTATAATACTTGGGGAATTAACCAGTAATCAAAGTATCTGGCAGATAAGAAATCAGTAAGGGCATAGTTGAATTGAGCAGCACCATCAATCAATCAGATCTAATTGTCATTCATAGAATAATTCATCAAACAATGGCAGATGACCCATTCTTATTAAGCTCACAGTGATATTCACCCAGATACACTATCTGGATGAAGAGACATAAAACAAATGTATACACATTTTGTCTGTGTGTGTGTGTGTGTGTGTGTGTGTGTGGTGCTGGGGATTGAACCCATGGCCTTGTGCATGAGAGGCAAACACTCTACCAACTGAGCTATATCTCCAGGCCCCATGTATATACATTTTCAAAAATAGAAATGATACCAAGTATGTTCTCAGAATACAAAGCAATTAAACTAAAAATCAATAACAGATAGTTGAAAGATCCAAAAATATTTGGATATTATATACAAAAAAACTTCTAAATAATTACAGAAAAAAGAAATTGTCTCAGATAACTATAAAATATTTTAAACTAAAGGTAAATTAAATACAAATTTTTAATATTTATATCATATAGTAAATGCAGTGCTTAGAGAAAAAATTATGAAATTAAATGCTTATCTTAGAGAAGATAAGACAACAACCAAGTTTCTGCTTTGGAAAATTACCAAAGGGGAAAAAAAGTTAAAAGAAGAAGAAGAAGAGAGAGAAGCACTGTAAATTCAAAACAAGCAGAAGAAAATAAATAATAAAGAGAAGAAACTATCAAATTGAAAATGGTAAATCAGTAAACAAAATCAGCAAGTCAAATATGTGATTATTTAAAAATATCAATGTACTATACAAACAATCTTAAACAATAGTAAAAATACTCAGGAGATAAAAAATCATGGCGAGGCACAGTGGCTCATGCCTATAATCTCAGGGGGTTAAGAGGCTGAGGCAGGAGGATTGCAAGTTCAAAGCCAACCTCAGCAACTTATTGAGGCCCTAAGCAACTCAGAGAGAGACCCTGTCTCAAAATAAAAAAGTAAAAATGGCTGGGATGCAGCTCAGTGGCAGAGCATCTGTGGAATAAATTATCAGTACCAAAAAATAAAAATCAGTACTTAAGAATATAAGTAATGAAAAAAGTCATCATTTATGATCAAATGAGCATCAAAATGATAATAAAGAAATATTATATATAATTCTACTTTCACAAACTTGATAATATATTAATAGATCCAATTTCTTGAAAGATACAGCTGCCAAATCTCACACAGGAAAAACAGAAATAGATTATCTGAAGAAACTTATATTTATTAAATGAAATGCACTAATAATTTTAAAATTTCCAAAACAGAAAGCACCAGGCTCAGATAATTTTATTAAAGAATTCTATCAAACATTTAAGGGATAAATGACACCAATCATACCCATTAAAATATAAAAAGAAGAAAATAATAAAAGTTAACAACAAAAAAGAAGATAAGAAATCAAGATGTCAAAAATAAACATTGTATCTTTCAAAGACTAATGAACTTTATAAATTTTCTGAAAAGTTGATATAAATGTAGAGTAAAAATAATGTCCAGAATGAATAAGCAACCTCAATACATATCTTATGGACATTAAGTTAATAGAATATATTATGAACGACATATACCAATAGAATTGAAAATGATATAGAAGATGACGAAGAAAACCTGTAAAATGTCACAAAAGAACAAAATGAGTAAATAATTTACAATATAATTAAACATCTTACCACACAGAAATTAAGGGAGGTCCATATGACTTTGTCCAAGTAAACATTTAAGAAATAAACCATGTCAATCTTAAACATCTCAAAGAAATTTAAGAAAAATGCAATCTACAAATACCTTCTCTTTTTAAGCACAAGCTTGAAAGAAAATCCTAAAGCAGATGTAAAAAAGACAAGAAAGTATGCATATACACATTTTAAATAATTTAAGAGAATAACCTAATAAGCTTGGTAAAGAAAACTCTCTCTTAAAAAGCCAATCATTCTAAAACTATATAGAACAATACTGGTAAATTGAACTACCTAAAATCAAAACTTCTCTTCATCCAAAAAAAAAAGAAAGAAAGAAATACCTTTTAAGAGATTGAGAAGGTGAGTAACAAGTTGGAGAAGAAATTTGGAAGACATAATTTTTTTTAAAAAGTCTCATAATCTAAAGAATTAAATGCTTCCAAAAAAGAAAAGTACGCAATCCAATAGAAATAAGGATAAGAAAGTTGAACAAACAGTGCACCAAAGATTATTACCTAAACACTCTAGAAGAAGCGACCACACTAGTGCTCAACAAACTTTACAGGAGTTATTATTTTTCACCCTCCAGAATGATTACAGGTGAAAGCAATCCACCAAACCCAAAGCTGGCAAAACTATAGAACCAGCCATCTCTCCTGCACTGCCTGTGGGTGTGCATGCTGGTGTGTCCATTTATACTTCAAATAAAGCTGGGAAATAAACTAGAAAGCCTTAGCTGTTTACTTCAAAGCACTCTTCTCTGTTCTGTAAGCTTGTAGTAATTTGTAACAAATTTGTGTATAAAGAGAAGAAAGAACAGAGAACCTAGGGGGCTGCAGTTGTAGCTCGGTGGTAGAGTGCTTGCCTAGCATGTGCCAGGCGTTGGGTTTAACCTTCAACACCACCTAAAAACAGTTAATTAATTAATTAATTAATTAAGATATAAAAAGTATAATAACATTATTTTTAAAAACAGTGAACAGAGAAGAAAGGTAAGCAGAGAAAGAGACTGAGGCAGGCAAACAGACCAATGAACAGGAAATATTTTGTGTTTGTTATTCCAGGTAATAATTGAATAAACCAATGGAGCTAGAGGACAATCTCTAGAAGAAACATCATCATTTTATATTTACCTTTAGTGAGAAAATATCCTTAACAATTCAGCAACACCTTTATAAGTAAAATATTTAAATCATTGCTTTCTCCACTAAACTGATTGGAAAGTTGAATGTTTTTCAGAATAAATATAAACTTTTCAAGAACTGGGTTTGTTTTGAAAAATGTATTATTATCATTTGCCAGACATACACATCAGAGGGCATTTTAAACTAATTCATGTATTTTTAATACATGACAAGAGGTGAATTTACAAATAAAGGTGTTTTACTGGTGAAATCTTTCTATGAGATTGAATATGCCCCTATGCCTGTCCTGTACATCGATGTAGAGATCTTCCTGTCTTTCTGTCCACATGTATACCTATTGTTTGTTTTATATAAGTTCTTATTAAAATTCCACTGTTTTTTCAGGTTTCATCTTTTGGATATATTTTTATCAGTTTTTTCTTCTTCTAGCATACAACCAAATAGGGGAGAAGATTAATTAACATAATAATAATTATTGAACATTCACTGAACCAGATGTAAGGCTAAGCATGCTATGCTACTTTGATTGTCTGATTCTCACAGTGACCCTATAAATTAAATTCCATTATTATGCTAATTTGGCATATAAGTATCACAAGCCCGGTAAATGTTAGAGCCAGGAGTCCCACTTTGCAGCCTGCATCCAGACTGTGCCAATAACTCTCATACTAGCTGAGAAACTTAGGATGCCCCCTATGGGGAAATCTCTCATCTCCTAATCCCTGTTTTGTATTTCTGCTGTATACCACCATGAGATCTCCTTCAATTACTTATCAGGTTTTGAAAATCATGGCAATAATTTCTTAGACTTTGTGTTAGCCAGCTTTTTGTTGCTGTGACCAAAACACCTGACAAGAACACCTTAGAGGAAGAAAGATTTGTTTTGGCTCACGGTTTCAGAGGTTCAGTCTGTGGTTGACAGGCTGCAAGGCAGAATCATCATGGTGCAAGGACATCGGGACGGAGGACAGCTGCTCAGTTCCTGGCATCTGGGAAGCAACGAGAGAGAAGAAGCCAGGGAGAAGATAGGTCTTTCCAAGATAGGACCTAAGTGATGTACTTCCTCCCACTCTATTTCACCTCCCCGTAGTCTATTTTCAACTGTTGTTTTAGGTAACTTTTGCATATATGTGACCAAAAGACCTGACAACAACTTGGAGGAAGGAAAGTGGCTCCTTGTATCGGGGTCTCAGTCCACAGACCACCAACTCCATTGCTATGAGCCCAAGGAGACAGCACAGCAGAGGGAAGGGTGTGGCAGCTCAGGAACATGTTTTTATCCTAAGTTTGGTGGGTCAGATGAACATTTCCTTGGAATCCCAGCTCCCATTCTCTTGTAGTTTTCCTAGGTCTCAGTTTAGCAGGCCACTCTCTCAAGTTGTTCTCATTCTCAATTTGGGGGAAAAATGTTTTCAGTTTCCACCAGTTTATTTGTGTCTATTTTATCACACTCTTCTCTGTGAGAATGAAAACCTATCCAATGTCTCTGAAAACATTTATTTTAAACCTCTAAAGTGCTTTGGGACTCCTCGCAGTCTTGTGTTAATTATTCTGTTGGTTAAGGTTGATGTCTCTTTGGGGTTACTGTTTTTCTCCAAGTAATTAGTCAGCTTTGATTTCTCTACTTTTATTTGATAATCCTTGCTCATTTGGTTTTGGCTCCAGATGTGATTAATTACAGATTCTCGTTTCTTGTGTCGGTACAGTTCAGCAGTGACTGCTTCCGTTTTGGATGGGCTGGTGTTCTGGTCTCCGCTCCAAGAGGCTCCCAGTCTGCTCTAGGTGCTGCTGTTTTCCTGGAACACTCTCTTGATCTCCAGCCCCTGCCTGCAGCTTTACATTTTATGCAGATTTACCAATGAACCTCTGCTTCTTCAAGCAGTGTTGGATCAGGAAGGTTCTAGCCTGCTTCTCTAAATTCTCCTTTCATTTATTGGCCCTAATGTTTGCTCTCTGGAGCCTTAGTGCATTTAGGTTAATATAAGAAAACTGTACCATAGAATAGGTGGTTTATAAACTAAAGAATTTCATTTATTATAGTTCTGGAGGCTAGGAAGTCCAAGTTCAAGGTACCGGCAGACTCAGTATCTGCTGAGGGCTCATTTCCTCGTTCACAGCCAGTGTTCTTTGCTGCATCTTCACATGGCAGAGGGTACAAGGGATCTAAGTCCTCTCTCAAATGGGGACCGATCCCATTCACAAAGTTCTATTCGTCATGGCCCATTAACCTCCCAAAGGCCCCATCCCTAATACCATCCCCTGGACATCAGGATTCTAATACATGAATGTCAGGGACATAAGTGTTCTGACTTTCCATATTAAGGCACCTATCCACTCTAAATGGGTAGCAATACAGAATTTCTACTTTTTACCATGACTTCCCTTTGTGTCTTTTAGATCTGATAGTGTTTGATAGAAAAAGAAAAACCATCATCAATGATATAAAATAGGGCATTCAGTATAGAGGTTATCTGTTGTCCACTGTGGAACTCAAAGAAGACTTGGGAAGGCCTCTAGATTGGTGTTGATGTCCATGCTCATCTCTTTTCACCATTCTTGATCTTCATATATAAAGATAAGCCTGCTTTCATCTGCAATGCTTCAACCAGTTCTCAAAGAAACGAGAATATGCTGCTTCGCAGAGAGCATGTGCAGTTGCTTACCTTTGGGTGAGGGTAACTCTGCTTCTAGCTGAGTCATGGTTGCTTTAAGATGTCTTAGGCTAAATGCTAGGATGCAAGTTCAGATTATCCATGCTTATATGAGAGGATAGGTTATGAGAGATGAATGCAAATTGGTGAATTATATGCAAATATATGCATATCAAAAGAAAGAAAAATGCTCATGACCATTGCACTTCACATTTTGTAACTGGCCACATTGTAGTTGTATTTGAAACTTTTTTCTTCCAGTATCCATTCTTTGTCTTTAAGCATCTTGGTTGGCTGGCTTTTTGTCTGGTGGGGTAAACCCTAACCATCTTTCTCTTCTGAAGGTTCTGATATATTAACAATCCAGTCTGTACTGTTTTCATTTCTGTAGTTTTCCGTTGATTGTTGTTCAGGATATGAGGATATTGAGATGACTCCCAGAGGGTAAATCTCATAAATGCTCTGTACTCTCATTCTTTAGTAGCACCCTGATTTTTCTTTGATAATTATTGCCAATTTCCACAGCCAATAGACTAATCCTTTTAGTAGATGAGGCATCCAATATGGCCAAATATTAGTTTCACCTTCCTTTAAAAAATAAATTTAATCTTATTTACTTTTAGATTGATAGAAAGTACAGAAAATATACAGAATTTAGTTTTCCCTATCATTAACAAATTACATGAATATGGTCTATTTGCCACAACTAATCAGTCAGTACTGGCATTATTAATGTTAGCCATACTTCATTGGGTGCCCCGAGAGGTGCACTGTGACCCTGTCCACATTCCAGGACACCACCCAGGAAAGCACACTGCACCAGGTGTGAGAACTCCTCACCCTCCTCTTGACCGTGACAGTCTCTCAGACTTTCTGTGTTTAGACAACCTGAACAATTTGGAGGAGTATGCATCAGGTGGTTTGTAGAACATCCACCAGTAAAAGTACTCTATGCTTTTCTCATGATGAGACTGAGGTTATAGGTCTTTGTGGGGAACACCATCCATTCTTGCAGAATGAGGCCGCACTGCTCCCTGCTCAATCCAGTCCTCCCTTGGGAGTAAGGGTGCTAGGCAAGCAGATGTGGTCCTCTGAATATCCAAGTCTGACAAATTTGTAGTTGAATGTAAAAATATAAAGCTGATGTCACCTAAGAAGGGACAGTCTTCCATATGTGGTGAAAATTTTCACAAAGAAACATCCCTTCCTTACCAAGTATGCTTATTTGGATTTGCTAAACTGGTCATAAACCATTGAAGATGAAAATTAATTTTGTGTCCAGTTCCTATTTTAAAATTAAATCTGATGACAGTGAAACTAGTAACTGTATTTAAAAGAAATGTGAATGAGGCTTTCAGGACATACACTCATCTGAAATTTCCTTTAATCATTCAATTTGTTCAAAAGATGAAAATTATCTTGGTTTTTGACTAGTAATTTCATTTATAAAAGTGAGAAAACTATAGCTCTTCCCAGGTGCAATCTTTTCTTGGAAGAGAATGGTAAAGTTTCCTTTTTATTAATGTCAAAACATTTTTATATTATAAAGTTGCAGATATTTTACATGCATATAGGCTACATGCATTTTCTTTTCCTTGTTAAAAGTTGAAACAGACTAAGGTAGATAATAATACTTCAAGCTCTATTTAAATTTGTTTAATTTACAACAGGATTATGACATAGCCTTATAAACACCTAACATCACATTTCAAAACTGTTTTACACAGAAGGTTGACTCCATGTTTCTATGAATAACATCTTTACCTTCTGGCCATGCATTAACTAACATACTGTTAGGCATTGAAATGTGCCATGATAAAAATGTTGTTGAAGTCCTAAGCCCCAGAATCTTGAAGTGCTATCTTATGTGGAAATAGAGGTTTCACAAAGAAAGTCAAGTTAAGGGGAGTCCTAATCCAATATGATTGGTGTCATTATCAAAAGGGGACATTGGGAAAAGAGACAGATATGCAGAGTTACAGGGCTTTGAAGATGCAAGGGAGAAGGGTCATGACTGGAGTGTTGTTTCATTAAGTCCAGGAATGGCCTGCAATGCCAGGCAACATGAGACGCTAAAAGAGGCAAAGAGGAACTTCCATGAGGTCCTTGAGAGAGCATGGCCTTGCCAACACCTTGAGGTCAGAATGCTAGCCTCCAGAGCTGTGCAACAATCAATTCCTGGTGTTTAATGCCATCTGGTATGTGTGTGATGCTTTGTTACAGTATGTTAATGTACATAAACATCTTCATATGTAGCTTCTAAAATTATAATTTTATATATACGTATATGGTTTCCAAAATGTATTTCCTTTGTTTAGTCATGATTTTAAAGATCATCAAGATGTGAATCATAATTCATAAATCCAAACAATTCTAAAGCAGTCTTTTGATAGACATATGCACAAATCTGTTGCAGAGAGATTAAATTCATTTTTATGAAAATACTAAGAAATTAATATTTATAACAGATAAACATTGATACATCATCCAGAAAGATACAGCTAGAATATTCCATAAAAATATTGTAAAGCTCTGTATAAGGAACTATAGAATTAACTGAAAATGAAATCTCTCTCTCTATATATACACACACACACACACACACACACACACACACACATATATATATATTCAATAACTTATAACTCTTGGAACTTCACTTAACTGTGAAGTTAAGTGATACTCTTTCTAGAAATCATGTTTTGTGTTTTGTTTTGCTTTTATTTCTGACACTCAAGAAATAGGTAACATTCTAAATGGACCCTGAAAGAATACAAAATAGTCAGAGTATTCCCATTTATGGAAGAATTTCAGAAATATCCTCCATGATTCTTCTTTAGCTTATTGGCAAGTCAACATGGTGTGGTCCCTACGTTCCCCAGGCTTTCTCCTGGGAGTTGAGAGCATGGTGAAAGCAAAGCAGCACATGAGAGGGAGGTCCTGCAACGGCTGAGCCATCTTTAGTGTTGACAGTGTTGCTGTGTCGTGGAGGGGCTTGTGAACCCCGTGGACAGTGGAGGATATTGCTCAGGAACATTAAATTCATTGTTATGGATTATTATTTCATGAGGGAAAATGTCTTAGCATTGGGTAAACACACATAGACATACACAAACACACAGAGTAATGATATGCTCATCCCTTATCAAAATAATAAATATCATAAGATGACTAATTTGGAAGGCCTTTTCAGGGCTAAACATTGTCAATTTTAAGCACTAAAGTTAACATTATGGGATTAATATGAAATAAAATGCACTGACTGATTGATCTTCAATGTTCCCCACTGAGTTACTGGTTTTTTTTTTTTTTATTAACAATATGCAAATAACCAAATTGACAGAGTCAAGGTTAGGTAATTATGCAAACTCATGTGACATGTAAGCAAAGTCCAGAATTTGCCTCCAGATCTATTACCTACCATGAGCATAAAATATTAATGAAACACCACAGTCAAGTGCAAAGATCTATGAATGCTTTTATGACACTTTGGAAAATTAGTGAAAAAGAAGTGAAATGTTAGTGCTGTAATTTATAGTTCTGTCTCAATTTTTTATTATTGTTGCCTAGATTTTCTATCCAATTGTTCTTTGTTTCATAGATACTGCTTCATTTTATAGAATGATTTCCTGAAATAATTTTTGAAAATATATATATTTCAATCTTATCTGATACTTATAGCCTTTACTTTCCTTCTTGAATTAATGTTTTGGGTTTGTTGTCTACATTTTCTGTTGTTAGTATTTTGGATATAAGTAAATGCTGTGAAGTAAGTTTTGTGTCTGAAGATAATCTTGAGGATACATCCTTTTGGATACTTTTGTGGTTATAGTTTACAGATCACTAGAATCCCACAATTCTGATCAAGTCCTAAATTGGCAGGACGAGAACTATCACTTGCACAGGACTGATGCAGACAGTGTCCCTAAGGGAATAAGCACCTGGGTTCAATTCTAGCCGGGGCAGTCTGTGCTCATTGTGCAACTCCATCTTTTCCAGGATGGGGGACTCTACTGCAGGCCTTGCTTCTTGCAATGGTACTGCCAGTCCTGAGGAAGTCTCACTCTTCCTTGTCAACAGTGCTACTTTGGTTAAAGGAAACTGTTATCTTGCTTTTGACTCTTTTAGAGAGAGGCTCATCTATATAGATCCTTAAGTTTGTATAAGATAAGTACTGTTGCTGATATCTTCATAAATTTTTTTATTTATCCTTCACAAGAGTAATTCCTTATAGATAAAGATGTTATAGTTTAGAGAAGTAAAACAAATTCCCCAATAACACATTTTTTAAATTAGTGTCAGAACTAGAATTTCTTGCTTTCCCTTCATGCACCTCTTGTTTTGGCTCAAATTTCAAGTTAATTATAAACAACAAAATTACTTGAATTGGCTTATTTATTTGTAATTAAAATCTGATTATTACTCATAGAATAGGCATATCATAGGCCATCTATCAATGACCATAATGACATAACAAGCATTTCTCTGAGGCAGTGAGTTGATTGACTAGCCTGCACCAAAGACCCTCATGATCTGCCCTATGACTGAATTCAATTTATCAGCAAGAAAATGAACCAGTAACAATATCCACCAGCACTTCAGCAGCCTGAAATCACTACACTTTATATTCACCTACTTTGCAGCTTTCTCAGAGTTGGTCCACTGTGATTTTCCAGACAGAAATGTGGAAAAAGTGTGTGTGTGTGTGTGTGTGTGTGTGTGTGTGAGAGAGAGAGAGAGAGAGAGAGAGAGAGAGGTTGTGATGCAAAGAGTCATAAAAATAAAAATTGCCCAGACACCAAGCTAGATATGCAGCGGTCACACCTATTCAAGTCATAATGAATTTCTGCAACTTGTACATAATGCAACAATCCCTTGCAGGAAAAATGGTAACACATGGTTTGTACTGCTATTCCTGCATTGAAAGAAATTTTCCTGTGAATAATGGTGCTTTTGCAAATATTATAGCTGTCCATTACAAAAATTTCGAAGATGGGACTGAAGAACACAGGAAATGGAAATGGCATATGTGTGTACACATGTTCATTCATTAAACAAGAGCAAAAAAGGCACACTTAGCTGCTATGTGAGGGAGATATCTTTCTATGGTTAGAGACACATGTGGAGAAAGACTTAGGTGGAACCAAATGAATTTTTAAGTTTCAGTTAAATACTTAATTACCAAAAGAAATGTGGCCTTTTCATCAGTTAAAGATGTTCAATATTACACATTTTGAGTTCTTTGGAATCAGAATGCTGGCTATAATCAAGGACATTTAATAAAGTGTAATAAGTTATTTGCAGCACATATTTTTCTTCATGATTGATAAAAAAAACACAATGGTGCACCTCCTAAATTAGTGGTCTCTTAATTTTAATGAAATGAAACATTTATCACCAGGGAATCCATTTAAAGTTATGAAAAACAACATTAAGAATTCAGAATCATTCACTTTAGGCACTGTTCAGTGACCAGCTCCCTGCCATGGTAAGTGGAGACACATTTGTATTTATTTATTTCAACTTCTCCTTATTTGAAAACTCCAAATTTAGCTATTGCATAGGTGGGCATGCCTGTAGTCCCAGCTCCTCAGCAGCCAAGGTGGGAGGATCACTAGATCCCAAGAGTCCAAGACCAGCCTTAGGAAGGTAGTGAGGCCCAATGTGAAGAAGGCAAAACCAAACAAAATAGTTAGAGACTGTGAGTGTAGCTCAGTGG
This sequence comes from Xerus rutilus, assembly GCA_028644305.1. Lineage (NCBI taxonomy): Eukaryota > Metazoa > Chordata > Mammalia > Rodentia > Sciuridae > Xerus > Xerus rutilus. The sequence continues at coordinate 8,686,340 of CM053405.1, read as the reverse complement.
AAGAGTGTGTGCCTAGCATGCACAGAACCCTGGGCTCCATCTCCAGCTCTGAGAGAGAGGGGGAAAAGAAAAGCCCTCCTAACTTTATTTATATAATTATTTGTTCTACTTATAGCATTTTTGTTTTATATATCTACATGCAATTATTTAGCTTTAGTTCTCTATAATAAAACATACAATATTTTCCATTAGCATCTTCTAGTTATGTTTCTGCAATCAATATTCACTAGTAAGTATCCTCTAAAGTCATGAAACATTAAGAAAGAATATATTTTGACATTATATTTGAAGAACAATTGGGATGTATAGAAAATTCTTTGTACACACGTTCCTCAGAGATTTGTAAATGCTTTCCCACTCTTTTAATATGAAAAGCTATTTTGGAGAAATCAAAAATCACACCAGTATTTGTGCCAATACTCAAATTCTTATCATCCAACCAGGATATCTCTGCATCTCTTCTTGCAGATAGGTCTTCTTCCCCACCAGTCACTGAAGATCTTGTCCTGTGTGATAGACCTGGTTTGGTTTTCTTTTTTAAGAGATGAGTTTCTTTTTGTTGCCCAGGCTGGCTTCAAGTTGCTGGTCTGAGAAGACCCTCCTTCCTCAGCCTCCATAGTCACCGAGAGTATAGGTGCATGCCTCCATGCCTAGCTTGATGTGACTTTTTCAGATCCAAGTCTGTGTTCGCTTCAGGAAAGCTTAGTTCCATTATGTGGTTGAGTAGTTATTGGATTGCATTTATCCATATCTGAGTGTTCCCATCAGTCTTGCTCTTGCCCACCGCTGCCATGTTCTCCACTCTTGCTTCAGATCCTGTTCTGGGTGCACAGTGTGGATTTCCTGCGTGATCACCCTCTGACTGCCCTGGGCCTGTCATCTCAATGTTCTTTACTGTGAATTCCCAAGTGCTTTTCCCCTGTGGTGCTTTGACCACTTATTTCCTCCCTTTTATTTCTGAAGTCAGGACTCAAGCTCTATCTCCCTCCTTTGCTCTTCAGTATTTTTGAACACTCACATCTGGAACCTGATCTTTCTTTTTTTGTTTTGAGAATAAGTAAGTTGTTTGTCATTTCTCTAAGATTATAAAACAGCATTTCCTCAAGCCCTTGGAGTCGTGTGCTTCCTCCTCATGATCTGAGGATCTGCATCAGTATTTGGCTTCTGTTTTCATTCTGGTGGGTTTTGTGGAAGAGGAAGGAATTAATTAGACTTTGTTGCAATATAATTAATCAGATGTCTCTCCTTATGAAATGTATTTAATATATTAAGGAACCAATCAACTTAAAGTAATATAAATACACTATTCGATCCACAAAGAATTTTAAAAAATAAAATAAAATCAGGCAGCATTGAGACAGAATGGTAAAATGCAATATATGTTTCTTTCATTTTATAATTTTCTAAGAGAAAATTGACTGGTTGCCTTAAATAAAGGTGCAGTCACTGCTGTCTCATGCAACTCTTACCGTAAGGAAAGACTCCTGACAACTGGTCATTTCTTGGGGTAAGGAAGTGAGCAAATGCCAAACCTGGGACACTGCTCCGAACCCCTACCCAGTGGCTCAAGGGACTGCCACTTCTGTGAGCAATCAAGTGAAGAAATTCCTCTGCTGCATGACATGAGCCTAGTGAAAGTGGCACTGTGGTCATAAAAGCTGGCAGTTGCTGGGGCAGAACAGAGAACAGAGTTTTTCAGCCTTAGTACTATGGACAGGATGGTTAACTCTCAGTTGTGGATGGGTACCCTGAGCAGAGCACTGACACATCATTAGTGACATCCTTGGTCTCTGTCCACTACATAGTGGGATCACTCTCCTCCCAGGTTGTGACAGTGTAAAGTGACTCCAGACATTTTCAAATGTCTCTAAATGGTAAATCATCTTGGTTGAGAACCACTGTGTCAGAAGTGTCAGTGGTGGGAGAATGTGCCCTACTAGGAAGCTCGTGACAGCCTGCTTGCTCCATTTCCATGGCACCTGCCATACCATCTGCATCAAATGCTTGTGCACTTTTGAAATCCTGCACATGATATGCTGCTAGACCCTGGTTGAAATGGAACACTTGGCCCTGAGATCTCAAGTGACCCATCAGTGAGAACTCCTCATCACAAGCTGACTTCTATTTAACCCACCAAGTCAACAAGCTGGATGGACACTGCAATACCCATCACAAGTCTGAATGTTATATTCATGATGAAATCTTTTTTTTTTTTTTTTTTTGGTACTGGGGATTGAACTCAGGGGCACTCGACCACTGAGCCACATCCCCAGCCCTATTTTGTGTTTTATGTAGAGACAGGGTCTCACTGAGTTGCTTAGTGCCTCGCCATTGCTGAGGCTGGCTTTGAACTCGCGATTCTCCTGTCTCAGCCTCCCTAAGTGCTGGGATTACAAG
>CM053405.1:8576704-8683843 GCA_028644305.1 Xerus rutilus | reverse complement strand
TGAAATCTAAGCAGGAAAAAAACCTCCAGATGTTGAAGTTGCCAAGAGCTGGGGTTCTTTGAGTCCTGTAAGTAGCAGGAAGTAAAATAAGACATTACCATGACAGGGGTAGTTGAACTCATCTCCAGGAAGAAATAAGGCTTCTGAATACAATGAGGGTCTAGAGGCATAGACTGAATGCCAAGTGATCCTGTCAGGCCTCTCTTATTACTGTCTTAACCAGTATTGATGGAAAATGTGTTCATACAGTAACTGTGTCATAGAAGGTGACTCTTGAGACAGACCCATCAGAGAGGACAGTCTTCCAACTTCTAGGTAATCCTTCAAGACCAGAGAAGGTCCTAGCTAAGGGAAATAGAAATCTAGTACACATAATAAGAAAGAAATAAACAATAAGCATTCAGGATTAGTAGCTTCATGGACATTCAACCTGTACAGTCCATAGGGCCCCACATTTTAGAAGAGACCATCCTAAGGATTTGTTTCAAGGCTCAGGTGTCACTCTCTTGAAGTGCATAAAGACAGTTTATGAAGGGTCCACATGTTTTTTGATGATATAAATTATGTTGAAAGGCCCATGAGTAGTAATTGAAGTCTGAGACCTATTCCAGAAGTGGAGATGGCAGCCTATACCCCTCTAACCTTCATAATCCCTCCAAGAAGAGAAGCCTGTTGTGATCCTAAGAAGAATCTTCAGAACTGTACAGAAAGATGGATCTGCACATTTCAATAGGCAGCCTCTGGTAGACAGGAAGTCACAACAACTAGACCCCCTTCAAGAATGGGGGTCTGTTTCCCGAGGTGCCAAACATTAATCATATATTTTCTTCTTTGGAAATTGTCTCAGCAATCCCAAAACTGTTTTGGAATTGGAGAAAACTGTTGTATTCAAGGTCAGACCTACTTCTCAGGGAAGCCTAGGCTGGTGACTAATGAATTGTGGGTTACAAAGACCTGAACCTTAGTGCCAAATTGGGAAATTACCAAAGGGCCAACCCAGGTCACAGCTCTGTAGGATCTGCTGAGGTCCTCCCCAGAGCTGTGCTGTGGCTCCAATTCCCCATGTCCTCTCCTGCTGCTTTGGAAAGGTCTCACCCAAGACCGTTTTCTAACAAACGGTTCATACACACTAGTTTCCTGTTCAGAGCTTGTTTGCTGGGGAACTAAAAAAACTATTCATGTTTTCCTGGATAGATAAAGAAATTTAGTTTTTTGGTGTGCTATTGTTCCTGGCCACAACCAGAAGTTACTCAAAGTTGTGGGCTTCATGTGATTTGCGACAATAGCTTTGATTTCTTGCTGAAGTCTATCCACAATCTCAATTTTATCACTTGAAATGTAGCTTTTTAAAGAGGAACATAATAATAGCATTGACACTTCGGGAACTGATTAAAGTCCCTTAAATCTAAAGGTAACATAACTAAGGATTTTATTAGCACTTGAGAACATCATTTGGGGCAAGTGGGAAAGGTATTCAGAATTCCAAACTAGCATTTTCTCATGTTTAGGAGAGCAGATTAATTTCCTTATCTTGCAAGTTTGCTGTGTGTAGTAAAGGAGCTACTACAGAGAAATTTCCTTTTCTGTCCTGGTAATGGGAACTGCAGCATTGTGGTCATGATGTCACCATGCTGAGAGGTGGCTCTCTTTAGCATTAAAAAGCAATGATGGGATCCAGGTTGTGACGTTCAAATAACATTTTACCCCTGATTCGATGACCTGAGTGAGCAAGTGGATGGCCTCTGCTCTTCTTTCCTCCCTAATGCACAACTGCAGTCTCTGTCTCTCCCAGAGTTGATTGGGATTAAAGCATTAGCATGGGAAGTGCTGCAAACCACACCAGGGAGGGAGTAACCAAAGGGAAACAAACAGCTTCTCTGTGCTGTTGTGGGTCAAGGCAAAACACACGTGTCCTTAAGCTGAGCACCACAACTCTGAACAAAACAACTTGTGAATACAGCCCCAGCTAAAGTGCAGTTCTCATGTACAACACTAATATTTATTTTCAGTGTAAATAAAAGCCAAATTGAAAAGACAGCACCCAAGTGAAGACGAACAAGGGCCTCACTTCAGAGATGGCCCACTGCTGCCCCTCCCAACACATGCCGTCTCCCTTAAAGCGGATTTTGCTATGTATGTGGTTTTACATCTGATTTGAGATATTAATGTAAAACGTTGAGATACTAATATGTCTTAAGATACGCTATCCCTTGGCAGAGGTGTCTTACCCCATCCATATTTTTGCAGTAACTTCTAATGTTAAAAATATGATATCTATTAGTAGGAAATAGTTGACTGTAATTTGTGGGCATTTGTTCCATACTTCCTATTGTCGCTCCTGTTTAGAAGCTCAGAGGAAACCATGACATCCTGTAAGGTTCATTTTTCAAGGTTTAAGATCAAATTTGAACATTTTCCCCAGCATCACAACCCATGGCAACCCTAATTGATGCAATTGACTGCTCTGCTACTTTATGGAACCTGTCGATGGCTCGACTGGGACAAGAGAGGCCATGTTGTTCTCCAATATTCTTTCAGCACAAACAAGTCATTTTCTCATATTGGAAGCAAAGGCCAAGATAAAAGCAGCAGGACGCATTCAAGATTATTGGATTATCTAATGCCTTGCAGAACAATAAAAAATGAAATTGTTGCTTAAAAGCTAAAGATGTTGAAATTAAACAAATAAGTTATTTACACATAATTTTTACACAAAGGAAATGATTAGTCATATTTCCTAAGCATTGTGACTATTTACAAGACAACATTAAGCCGTTTAAGGAAAACAGCTTGTGTGAAAATAAATACCAATTTGCACTCTAGCACATTAATTAGTCTTTGGAGAGAACAGTCAGATTTTAAATATGATTTTTGATTTTAGGTCTGTTCCTCCAGGAATGGAAGACTTCACTTGATCTGATATTTTATGGTAACAGCAGATGTCCTCTTCTAACCTCCTCCAGGACTTACACTTGTTCAGCCAGTCAGTAAGTTTCCTTTTACATTCTCAATCATTAGGAAGTAATTTAGATGTCTGGTATATTTATTTGGCATTATTTCAAAGCGTTCTAGGATAATTTTAAAGAATCCAGTGTAAATATCAGTACTATATTATTATTTCCAGAGAGCAAGAAAAGATAAAATCAATGATTATGAGCTTATCTTTGGTAGGATTACAGAAGGTATAGAGACAGATAAATTCAGAAAAGGGAGAATGAGATGAACACATTCATCCTTTCCAAGTAATTTTCAGCATAATGATAATTTATCAGGGAAAAACATGACAAGAAACTCCCCTTTCCTTCATTGTAAATGCCAGTACACCCGTTCATCCAATTCAACCATCATCATGAAAACAAACCCTTTAACCTGGTTTATTTCTCTAGAGACCTTTTGTTTTCATCAAAAGAAGGAAGACTTGTTGGTGCATGTTGTTTGTTCACTACAGGAGTAGACAATCCCACATACAGCAAGAGCAACAAAAGTTTCACGAACTAACACATTTTATGAACAAATTAATTAAACTATAAAATCCAACCACAAATCCCATTGTTTCAGGCTGAAGTGGATTATTACAAAATCAAACAGGGTTCAATTTCACTTTTATCTGCAGAACAATTCAAGTAAGATGCAAAAGTGGGAAAAAAGCATATTTGAAATAACAAGATAAATCATTAAAGTTGGGAAAGGAATATTAACCTCACTTAAAACTCAGTGCAAGCATTCCCCCACTAAAAGACACAGAAGCCACTGAAGAAACAATGTGTTTTTCAGGACACAGATTGTCTCAAAAGAGAATCTGTTCTTCCCAGACATGCATGATGGTGTTTGTTTAGTAGATGTTATAGTTTAGATATGAGGTGTCCGCTAAAGCTCATGTGTGAGACAATGCAAGAAATATTAGAGGTGACATGATTCTGGTATGAGAACCTTAATTTAATCAGTGCATTAATTCAATTGAATGGATTAACTGGATGGTAACTGTGGGCAGGTGGGGTGTGGCTGCAGGAGGTAAGTCACTGGGGACAAGCTAACTTGCTGTTACCACATACTACCAGATCAAATAAAGCCACTGGGGGATTTATATTTTGACCTTGATGAGCAGAGTTTAGTCTCTCTCTGCTTCCCGATTATCATGTTCTGAGCTGCTTTTCCCTGCCACACCCCTTCACCAAGATGTCCTGCCTCATCTCAGGCCCAGAGCAGTGGAGTTGGCCATCTGTGGACTGAGACTTCTGAAACCATGAGCCCCAAATAAACTTTTACTCCTCTGCATTGTTCTGGTGAGGACTTTTGATCACAGCAACAAAAAACAAAACAAGCAAAACATCTGACTAAAACAACACAACGTATGATAAAAGAAGCAATAAAATACAGTTTATTACTGGATTTTATTCGGAGAAAAAGCATGCTTACAGGAGGAATAAAAAATCTTTCTTAGCATGTAAGCTGAGGTAAAATCAATAACTAGTCCACCTCCAGCCACTAAGGCAACATGTCCTCTCTATAGCCCCGTCCTGTGGCCCGGGCATCAGGACGCCATTTGCAGGGAAAAGAATGTGCATGAGCCCACTTGCTGCAGGTGAATACTGGTCACACACAGTGCAGGTGCTGACAAGCCAAGGGCTCTGGTACAACTGATACACTCCTCTTCAAAACTAAGGAAAGTGGCCTTTGGAGGAAAGGGTGAGGGCTGCACTTTGATTTCATTAGAACCCCAAAACAAAAATCTGATTTTGAGAATGGAAAAGAGTGTGCCTGCTATGATTTTAATATGCCCCCAAAGTTCATGTGTCAAAGACTTAACAGTGTAACAGTGTTGAGAGATGAGACCTTCAAGAGGTGATGAGTCATAAGGCCTGTCCTCGTCCTCATTAATGTCACCACCACAGGAGTGATATGTTATTTCAAGAGTGGGTTTGTTATAAAAACAAGCTCAGCCTTCTGTTAATGATCTCTCCCTCCCACCACCTCTCTCCAATATTGTCCCCCACGTCCTTCCATCTTCCACCATGGAATGAAACAGCAAGAAGGCAGGCCCTCGGCCTTTTATTTCCTGCCTACGAAACTGTAAGAAGTAAATTCTTTATAGATTTCTCAGTTTCTATTAAGCAGGACTGGTTTCTCTGTGATATGTGGGAAAATAAGTGTTTAAAATGGTAAGGAAAATGGATATTTAAATATACAAAGCTGTCACAAGTAATTTAGTTTCAGTTCATGGTCTAAATCAATTTTTAGTGCCTACATGAAAGAAAAAATAAAAGGTTTCCAAGTGATCACAAGAATTTTATATTCTAAATATACATTTCAGAATTTTAAAATACACTCAGAAAATATGGCTCTTACCAGGATAACAGATTTCCTGAGATGGATGTAAAAGGATGTTCATAGGAGATATTTGGTCATTTGTGGGCAGTGCTTGCTGAATTGATTATTTGTGTAATTTTCTTCTATTCCAAAGTGACAAACATGCTGTCCCTTCTCTCAAAGGACAAAGACATGGCCTTTATGCACAGTCTCCTATGTAGCTGGGTTTAGTACATAGATTTAAATTTCATCATCTGCCCTGGACCTTACATAATTTTAAATAAATGATCAGGAATTATTTTTTAGATTTGTCTGTTCTATTTCCAAAGCTAATAATGAAATACTATGACCTTGGGAATTCTCTATAAATAGTTATTAAATTAATAAAAGAGGGAAAATACTTGAGTCAAATTCTATAACCCAAATCATATAGCAAGATATTTTGAATTAAATGAAGAGTAATTCATCATCACATCACACTATTGAACACCCAAGTGTACAAGGTTCTGTGTCAGGTGCCAAGCAGAATGTACTAAAGTCAGTTTGAAATCAGCTCAATGGTGTCCTAAAGAGAAAAATATATATATATAATTTTCAGTAACATTTGCAGAAACGAAATTCTTGTAGTCACCAGGCATATTCCTTAAAGAAGTTACACACACACTGGTGGGAATATGAAAACTTGGAACCATCTCCTAGAAGCCTTGTAAACATACATACTCACACATACGTACCCAGGGAGAGCTTCATTTTACAACAGAAGGTTCCAGTTTCACATGAAGTTAATCCTAGATTGTCTGTGGCAAATGTCGCTTTCAATTCCTTCTTTAAAGCTGAATCGAATGGGTGAAAAGCTCCTGCTTGGTTGTACTTACTCGTCTTTCCTGCTGTCGAAATGGCATCAGCATCACTGGCAGATACAAGCCACTTAATTATCTCTCTCAATAAAAAGAATTCCCCATGATAATTTTGGAAGATAATTTTTACATGTGGTCCCAGTAGTGTCACAGTTATTCTTCCTGCAAGATGAATCTGACACTTACCCTATTGAGAAATGGAATCTATACACTCTCTCTTTGAATCCATGTGGTTTTATAATAGTGTAACTCCAACAGAAATGGCACTATGTGACTTCTGAGAGTGGTCCTAAGGAATAATACGGCTTCTTCCTAAGTCTCTTCAGATATTCACACTTGAAATAAAGTTATCAGGCTTTGAGGAAGCCCTAAAGTTCTCTGGAGTTTCTTATACAGGAAGGAACTGAAACGCCAGCCATGACCCACCTGGCTGTCCCAGTTCAACACTGAATTGCCAGCAGTCTTGAAAATGGTTCTTTCATTCTTGCTAAAACCACCCCAACTGATGATGTGTACTGAATATAGACAAGCCATCCCTGATGGGCCTTGGAAAATTGAAGATTTGTAAGCAAAATTATTATTTTTAATAATTTCTTATTCTTTGCTATCTCTTATTATTCCCAGTTCATTAGGGGGCAATATATACTTAGGTCATCAAATTCATAGAGATAAAATGCAAATAGATTTATACAATTTTTTTGTTAGGGATTTAGGTTGTTATTCATTATCACATGAATAAAAAAAGAAGAGTGTGTACATGCATGAAAATGGAGAAAAGGTTTTCTAAATTTCTATTAATGATTTGAAATCTGCTTTCTTTCTTCATTTTACTGAAATTCCATTGCTGTCTTTTAAATGTTTTATACTCCAAAACTATTATGCAGATGAAAAGTTTTAATCTGGCACAAAATTCAAATGATTGATTTTGAGAAAGAGTGAAATCAACAGGATCAAAATCAGAATGATCTGACTTGCAATTTCAGCTCTTCCGTGAGCTGACGGTGCAGAATTACACATGAATTAATTTTGCCAAAGTGCATTTATTCATAATTTCATAAATGGAAACAAAGATTAAGATGTATGCTGAAGACCTAAATCAAACTTTTTAAATGGTAATCAAGAGGAACTTCCACTGTTCTGCTCTCTGTATGATTTCACTAGTTAATATGTTAATGAAGTGAAAGTGAAGTCAAAACGAAACAAAGATTACTAGAATCTCACACAAGGGAGTTGCATGTGCACTTGCCTGAGAAAGCATCACCTGCCAACCTGAATGTGATTGAGTCCTTGGAAATATGATCCAGAGGACCACAGGACTGCTCTAGACACTGGCCTCTCCATTTCTCCCCCGGCATGGGAAACTTCTCCACAGCTTTCACTAATCTCAAGTTAATTCTCAAAATACTTCCAATGCCACCAACACCTAGCAGGGGGGGGGTGGATTTTTCAAGCTATTCCTCCACGAATATGAATTAAAGAAAGCAAAGATTTATATGAGCATCAAATTGACAAAAAAAATGACATAATTTGTCTTCTCAGAAACAGATTTCTGATGTATCAGTTAAAAAAACTGTTATGTCTCATAAAAACAATGTCTTGCTGTTTCTCAGAAGAAAACATTAGACAGTGTCATCATAAAAATGCAAAAGATTAGTTTTAAGTTCTTGTAAAAAATGTATTTCCTTCTAAATTAGGGAGTTTTACACTCATTTTAAAAAATGTTGAGTCCATGAAGTCTAAAGACTAGATAAATCTAATTAAAACAAAGAATAAAATAAATGCATTAGATCTGTATTTACATTAGTTTTAACCCTACAGGGAATCTCATTCCTATTCCACTGAAGTTTAGCTTCGTAATTTCACTTGCTTTCCCATAAGAGAAATGAAATACTTGTTCAAGTATTTTATCATCTTTAGTATTGCTTAACATGCTGAGTTTCTCCTGCATAACCAGGGCCTGCCTAGCACACCCAGAGAGAGACACCACTTCGTTGCTGCCGAGCATGATCTTTTCCATGTGACGGTAGCACTCCAACGCAAACATGGGAAAGTGGTGGCTAATTTCTGCCATTCTTCAGCATCTCTCTTGTTTGGTGACTCCTAAATCTCACTTAGCATCAGGAATTGGTTTGTGTGCTTGCCTGCGAGAATGGGGAATATAATGGGACTGTGAGCTGCATGCACTAGGCTTGAGGAGTATAATTGAAGAAAAAGATATGGAGGAAAGGCTGCTATTTCCATGCATTAGTTTCAAATAGCTGCATTAGGACTCACTTGGCTGCTGACACTAAAGGAGCTTGTGGTTAGAGTGATGGTAGAGCCCTCATTTGGAAGACACTAGGCCACGAGATGAAAAACTGAAGCAAGAGAATGGATACTTTTGTTGTTTTTGTGCCCATAACTATGTTCTTTGAACCTATGTAATATACACCTGTTGTGAGAAGCATTACCCAATTTGTGTAACCAGAATTAAAACAAAAAGAACATGTAATTCTGTCATTCAGAATTTAGTGCTACTAAGTTTTGAGGGCATATGTTTTCTAACATTTTATGTAATATAGAATGCATAATGAAACAAAATGAATCACACTTCACACTCTCTATCATAATGTTTATATAATAATACCTTATTCTCAGTATCCAGGTCCTACCATTAATAAATAAAAACATGCTGCCACATCATTATTGATAGCTGCATACTATTTCTTTAAACAAACTGTCTTTTTTTTTTCTTAATTGCTGTTTAATCCTCCAGTGTTTTTCTGCCCTCTACCCCCCATGGAACTGAAGCTTATTTAAATCTTCAGCAATGTTTAAAACCCACACTGAATGAATGAGTAAAGAGTCGAAACCAATTCAGTTAAAATTTAGTGTGTTGTCTATGGCCAAGGTCAACTGCTGTGCAAACGACATGAACGATAGATGCCTGTCTAATATCCACAAAGGACTGTGTTAAGATTGTGGCAATTCAGTCCCCACCATAGAACCTGTAGGTGTTTGACCAGAATGGACACGTATCTCACTTTTTTATTGCTATCAGTTACTACCTGTTATTTTTCTTCCATTATATAGCAATCACCTTCATTATCATTTCATTATTTTACTGTGATGTGGAGGTTATTCTGATGATTATGTGCAGAGGTTTTTGCTATGGTGAGTTTTCCTATACAACATACGCCAAAGAGTGCAAATTGTGTGATGCAATCCCCAAATTTGTGTGATACTTGGTTCTCTATCCACTTTCACTTTTTTTTCTTACTCTAAGAGTGAATGTCTATTAGAGTCATGTTACTGATATCCTGTTTGCCTAAACAATATTTATGTTCTGTATTCTCTCCAGTCATGCTATTTTCAAGATAAAAACCCTGGATATCAACTGCAATAGTTTATACTTACTGCAGTTAGATATATAGAATAACCTCCATATCAGGACCTAACCCTAAAATATGGTCCATTTCTCCACAACCACTTAAACATGGCCCAAGGATTTCATTTTTAATGCAATCATAAATTAACTGTAATCTAGACATTTTTTAAATTTTTATTTGTAATAACAAGGGCATATATGTAAGGTGTAGAATGTGATATTTTTATATATCTGTTTGTAAATGATTCCTATAGTCAAGTTAATTTATTCACCCATCTCCTTTCTTAGTTGTATTTTTTTTTTTTTTTTTTGCATCTGGTGAGAACACTTAAGGTTTATTCTTAGTAAATTTCAGGTATATAACACAATGTTTTTAACTATACTCATCAAACTGTACACTGACTCTCTAGAACTTAAACTATATAACTCAAATTTTGCACACTGAACAAAATATTCTCATTTTTCTTCTCCTTGACCTTTGGTTACTACAACTCTATCCTTTAATTCTATGAATTTGACTTTGTAGATTCCATGTATAAATAAGATTATGCAATATTTTTCTTTCTGTATCTGGTTTATTTCACTTAACACAATGTTCTCCAGATTCATCCACGTTGTTACAAATGGCATGATTGTAACAAACGCACACCGGTACACACACACCTACACACATACATATTTTAATTTCTTTAGCCATCCATTTGCAGACAGACATTTAGGCTGTTTCCATATCTTGGCTATTGTGAATAATGAAGCAATAAAGTCATGAGAGCAGATATCTCTTCAAGAGATGGATTTCATTGCCATATGTGGAGTTGTGGTTCTTATGGTGATTCTAGTTTAAAGCTTTAAGGATGTTCCAAAACTATTTTGCATAATCACTGTACCAATTTCCATTTCAGCAGTTCATCAGCTCCTTTTTCTATACATCCTAATTAATACTTAGTACCTTTCATCTTTTCTATTATAGACATTTTAACAGGTATGAGGCGGTAGCTCACTGAGATTTTGGTTTTATTTCTTTAATGATTAGTGATACTGAGCCCTGGTTCATATGTATACTGGCCCATTTGTACATCTTAGGAAAGATGCCTGTTCTGCTATTTTTCCAGTTCATACATGTTGCAGTAGGAATTAAACTCAGTAATTAGCACATGCTATGCAAGCGCTCTAACAATGAGCTACACTTTCAGTTTTTTTTATTTTATTTTGAGACAGGGTCCCACTGCATTGTCCAGGCTGACCTCAAATTTGTGATCTTCCCACTTCAGTCTCCCAAATAGGTGAGATTACAGGCACACACCACCATGTCCAGCTACTTTTGCCCTTTTTATGTTTTAAAAATTGACCCTTTAGCATATATGTATCATTTGCAAATATTTTCTGTATATTAAGGGTCTTTTCATGGTGTTGATTGTCTCCTTTAGGGAGCTGGAACATTTTAGTTTGCTGTAGTCCCATTTATTTTTGTTGTTGCCTGTCCTTTAGGGCCATATCCAAAAACTCATTGCCAAGGCCAGGGTCCATGCGTTTTCTCCCTGTTTTCTCCTGAGAGTTTTATGGTTTGAGATTTTGAGTCTTTAATGCACTTTGAGCTGATTGTTTGTGTACAATATAGGGATTTGGTTTCATTTTTATACATGTGGATTCCTGTTTTCTCTGAAACCATTTGTTAAAGTGTCCCTATCTTTTCTCCATTATGTATTCTCAGACCCCAGTCAACAATTGACTTTATATGTATGGGTTTATTTATAGGCTTCCTATTGTGTTGTGTTGATCTCTTTGCTTGTTTTTTATGTTTTTATTATGGAATTTTAGTTAGACATAATAGTGTGGTACTTTTCACATGTTCATGAATGCATAGAATATAATGTGTTCCTTTTAATCCTCAGTATGTCCCCTTTCCTTCCCCTCCTTTCTACCCCTGATCTCTTTCCTCTACTCTATTGGTCTTCCTTCTATGTACTTATTCTTTTTAATTGATGCTTCATAGTTATATATAAAGGTGGAATTTATTGTGATATATTCATACATGTACATAGCATGGTTTGCTTGATTTCCTTCCACAGTTCCTCCTCCTCTTCATCCCTCTTCCCTACCCCTTGATCCCCATCCTCTGTTATGCTGTTTTCTTATCTATTTTTATGAGATCTCTAGATTTTGTTTTTAATTCCTTATTTTGGTCTAACGGCTACATATGAGAGAAAACATCAACACTTGGTTTTCCAAGTCTTGCTTATTTCAGTTAGAATGGCAATCATAACTAATATAAATAGAAATAATTGCTTGAGAGGATGTGGGGCAAAAGGTACACTCATACATTGTTGGTGGGACTGCAAATTCCTACAACCACTTTGGAAAATAGTATGGAGATTTCTCAAAAGAACTGCCATATGACCCAGGTATCCCAACCCTCAGTATTTATCCAAAAGAATGGAAATCAATACACTGTAGTGACTCAGGCATATCAGTGTGCATAGTAGTGCAAGCCACAACAGCCCAGATGGCAGTCAAGAGATGAACAGATAAAAGAGAATGCCACATATATACATATGGAGTTTTACTCAACCATAAATAAGAATAAAATTATGGAACTGGAGAACATTACGCTAAGTGAAGTAAGTCAGTCTCAGACAATCAAGGGTTAAATGCTTTCTCTTCTAGGTGTTTGTTTTAATGTACAACCATCTTTTGATCACTATAGCTTTATAATGTAATTTGAAATCAAGAATAAATACACTTCATTTATAACAGAGATTATCAGGATCTGTATCACATATATCTACAGCAGTTTATTTTTATTTTGTTCTTGAGTTTAGGTACTTTTTCCTTAAAATTATTTGCATTCTCAATATCTAAAATTTAACATCAACATAATAACAAGTTAAGAAAATGGTTTCTTTAAATTTATGAACCAGAACTTATATTACAGATCAAATGAGGAAAAAAATTCCTCAAGTTTAAACCTATTCATGTAAAATATTCTAAAGAGAGCATAAATAATAAGATTGATTTTATATTCAGTTTCATTAATTAGATATATCTACTAATGTTAGGTTTATAAAGAAGTCAATCATTCAGTCTCTCAAACAATTACTTTTAGAGTCATTGAGGTGAGTGTTTATCGGTATGTAGGCTAAAAAGCATCTTGAAAATAGACTATTTCTTTCATTTTAATCTAACTGCTGGTCTAACATTTTCAGAGTTACCTCTTATTTTTGGATCTTCTGCTTTTTATTTTATTTTATTTTTCCTGTGAAGAATGCTCTGCGTTGACTTTGTTTGTAAATGACTTAGCTTTAGTGTCTAAAGCCCAAAGTGAGAGTGTCTGAGAAAGAAAACATATGCAGCTATTTATTGATGTGTTTCCCCAGTCTCATCACGAAGCACTAGTTTAGCCAGTCTTTCTTGTGATGCAACCAGAATTTTGTCAAGACAAGAAAAAAACAAAATTTACTGAAAGTCTGCTCCCAGATGGCAAATATCTAGAATGAATTCTTTTCCTTTTCTCACTAGCTCAATTTCAAGTTTTTATGTTCTTTAGGTTTACCTGGTATTTCTCATGACTTTCCAGTTGAGTTGGAATGATAGAATGCATTCATTTTAAACCAGTTTACTGAGTGGGACCAGCGCTGGCAAGAAGGACAGTGGGTTTGTTTTGATATCCCTAAACCCACAAAAGGAGATAAGTGACCCTGGACAGATGTTCCGAAATTTACTTATTTAATTCTTCCTTTCCAATGGAGAAGCCAACTGAATGTCAACACCCGTGCTACTGCGCAGCCACACGTGGTTAGCCAGTTTGCATATATCATCTCTTCCAATTCTTGGGACATCTCATTAGGATGTGAGCTCAGTAAAGCTGAGACATTCCAATTTGTGTTGATTGAATGAACTTTCTGAGCAGGGTAGGGAATATTTCATTAGCATAGTGGAGAAGAGCAATTAGGTTCAATTAACCACTCAAGGACTGCTTACCCTTTAAAATTAACTAATTCTTTTACCCTCATTATCTCATCAATACAGTTATCATTGCACATATATTTTAGTGAATATAAATAAGATTTCTAAAATTCTGAAAACATAAGGCCTATAATTTATTAAGTATATGCTATATATTTAGTTATTATTTTGTTATTATCTCTAATTGTTAAAAGATGCTCTCCATGGATACAGCCAAGCAGTGTGGGTTAATTTCAATTAGGGACGAACTACATTTGAATATCTCAGGAGATGTATACTGGTATACAATATTTGAGATGATGATCCAAAGGAGATTTTAGAGAATGTAAGATGAAGCCACAAACTTAGGGAACAGGTTTTCCCTGAGAAATGCAGTAAAAAGGGATACTGTTTTCTCTTAGGGTTAGAATATAGGCATCTTTTCCCAAAAGAAATCTGCAAGGTGAATCATCAGTAAGAATAACAGAAGTCATTCCTAGTTAATGTAGCATATTCTTTTTGACCAAAAACAACAACAACAACAAAATGTTTTTTAAACTTTGAAGCACTATAACAAAATAAGGAACAAATTATGTGTATTTACTTCAGTGGAGAAGACATAAAACGCAGAAGCTCAAAGAACATTAAAAATTAGACACAGGAGCAGAATATACTGTAACCTGCATAGGAGACACTGGCAGGGAATTCCAAGCCTACAGGGTGAGGCCCTTTTGAGCAACTTGAAGGAGTCTAGCGTAGGGCTAGAAGGCGATTCTGAGCTGCCTGAAGAGATTTTATCGAATGACACAGAGCATCTCAGGCAACTCTCAGTGGAGGCAACACCTAGCTTTGAAACACCACCACCACCAGGAGAATGGGCTGTTTGTTGGGAAGAGTTGAATTATGCATGGTCCTCAGTACAGGGAAGCTCATGGCCTGGATAGGAGAAGAATGGCACCCTTCATTCAACCACAGATGTGTATATTCATTCAACATGTATTTACTGATCCCCTGCCCATGTCCTAAGAGTGCAATCATGGGGCAGAAACAAACAGAAGCCTTACTGGGAGCTCATATTTCAATGTGGAAAGACAAGTAATGACCAAATAAGCAAATTCATTCATAAGGTGCATGATGATTCCACGTGCCCTCTGTTAAAAAATAAAATAGGGTAAGTGCTGAGTTGGTATTTTTGAGAGACTTGTGAGAAAAGTCCATTCCACTAAAGTGAAATTTGGTAGAAACTTAAGTGGAAAAACGTTAATGTTTAGAGATGAAGCAGCCCCCAAATTTTTCTGACAGCTCTTGAGCTGAACAGAGAAGGGCAAGGTGACAATTCACAGGTCAACATGAGTCGGGCATGGGGCGTCTAAAGTGTTTCTGAGTGTCTGTGCAGATACTTCTGAGTGAGACAAACTACTGAGCCTCTGGACTCAGGGAGATTGTCCTCGCTAATATGAGGGCTCCTCCAACAAGCCTTAGTTGACCTGGATAGAAAAAAAATGGAGGAGGGAGGTGGTGTTTGCCATTCTTGCTGCCTGGGTAGCTGGGAGATCAGTCTTCGGCCCTTGAGCTGGGGTTTGCACCAATTGGATCCCTGGTTCTGAGGCTTTTGATCTAAAATTGGAACGACTCCATGAGTTTCCTAGATCCTCAGCTTGCTGACTTCAGACTTCCCAGGTTCCCAAACTGTATGAGCCAATTCCTTGTAACAGAAAAATAATTAAAATAAATTAAAAGTATATTTTTATTGACTAATTCATTTTTACTGACTAATTCATGTTTTGCATGAATAGTGGTAATGAAGACAACGGCTACATGAAGAATGAAGCAAAATTCTAAAAATCAACGAAGTGTGATACCCTTAGTTGTAGTTGCACTGCTCATTTGGAAATACTTATTTGATATTCGTTTAACCGATGCTTTTACATATAAATGTGCACAATCTTATACTTTCAGTTTTCCAACTGCATACAATATTTTTACATCAGATCTAAAATCTATTTTTTTATGAAGAAGTTAAAGATATCACTTTTTAAAAATTCTAGGATTCATGATAAAATAATCACTAGCCTTGCTAATGTGTTTTCTATTAACTAGAATAAATATAAATAATTTATCTGTAGGGCAGTCGCATCTAGATTTTTCGAATTATTTTAACAGTTAAAGCTGTAATATAGTTAAAATATAGTTGAATATACTTAAATTTTCTGAAAGCTAGATATAGGAATTTCAATAATTTTCTATCTATGAGAAGCATATTTTGTATTCAATGAGATTGAAATTGCACATTTTGTGTAGGTGAGATAGGAGTACTCACTGTATTTTCATCTTTCATTTGCGATAGTCCAAAAAGACATTTTTGTAGGATGTTATGATAAGACAGGCTTCAAATGAAACTTTAAATAAACAACAATTTTTTCATAGAAAGTTTCTTTATGTTCCTTTTAATCATAGGAGACTATTTCAGTCATATAACCATATAAATTCAGTGAGAACAGGAAAAACCACTAGAGAAAGAAATACAATACTTGTCCAACAACAGATATTCTGCAGGAATGTGATTTTAATTTAAGGTATCTGGAAATCTTTGTTTTCTTCAGTATTATATATACAGTGCCCTGCTCAGAGTGAAAACTACTACTTCATGGTTATTAGAATGACTAAATGATTTTCATCATCTAAATTCATTACATACTCTGAATTTTATTATTTTGTATAGCATAAAGGGGGCAGAATATTGTTTTTCCTTTTGTTAAACAGAATAAAAGTATCCACAAAAAAGATTCAGAAAATAAACACAGCTCTATCAACAATATGAGAAATATATGGTTTGTACAATTAGAATTTTATAATAAAATAGAGAAAACAGCTCTTTGAACGTGTCAACAATATTTTGACCTCATAGAGGAAAGCAGATGCAGCTCTCTACTTCCTTGTATTGTCTGTGTGTTTGCCCTAGTGAACATCATGGATAGAGGAAGAAACAACAGCAGGCTTGGCCTGCCCTAGAAATTTTTAATTGTACCTTCAAATATGTGTGATTAGCATTTTATGGAGCTTTTATATATTAATCATTCATTGCTTTCAATAGAAAAAACATACATTTTGTCCAGTAAAAGAGAGATCTGAAATAATGATTTCATTTAGAGTTAAAATTCTAATAGAGTTTTATAGGCAAAACGCATCTTCTCCAACGCATCTTCCACACCTTTGAAATTCATTTTTAAAATCTTGATATCTACTCTTTTTATTTTTGTGGTACTTGGGATTGAAACCAGGGGTGCTCTACTACTGAGATTCAACCTCAGAACTTTTTATTTTAAGATAAGGTTTCAAAGTTGCTAAGGCTGACCTCGACCTTGTTATTCTCCTGCCTCAGCCTCCCAAGTCCCTGGGATTATGGCATGAGACACTATGCCCAACCTTGTTAATTTTAAAAAAGAAAATTATTGAGTAGACCTATAATTGTGTAGTCAGTACTTTTATTGGGTGACGTAAAGAAAATGTGGACAAATATTGTATAAATTTAAGTACAAATGAATGAATTAGCTAGAATACATATAAATAATTTGTCTACATGTTTTTCTTATCTAGATTTTTCTGGTTATCTTAACAGTTAAAGCTGAAATATGATGGAAGCTTCAATAATGTTCTATTTATCACTAAACATAAATAAAAAGCAGTGACTTCTCTTTTGACATTTAAAGACTTCAAAGAGCAGAGAGAAATACATGGAGGCATAGCTATGTATTCACAAACATGCAACATACAGAGACACATGTGCATGTGTTGGAATGTCTGTCTTTGAAGACACATATATTCAAAAATATATAATTTTTAAATTTATGTTTAGTTGATACATTGATACACGAAAGCTTTGCATAGTAATTGGACACCATGCAGTGTTTCAATACATGTAGACATGTTATAATCAGATCAAACATATCTCTCTACTCAAATATTTACCACCTCTTTATTAGCAAAAACATTAAAAATCTTTTTTCTAACTTTCTGAGATATACAATACACAATCACTATCTACACAAAATCACTCTATGACTTCTCTGGTTATGGTTTGGAGCTAGAATGTTCTCCCCAATTCTCGTTTGTTGAAGGCTTGGTGCTCGCTGCAGAGGGTTCAGAGGCAGCATCTGGGAAGTGATTTCATCAAGAGGGCTCTGAATTCCTCATGTATTATTACTCCACTGAAGGATTCAAACCTTAATGGGCTTGAGGAGGAGGGGCCTAGCTGGAGGAGTAGGCTATTAGGGCATTCCCTTGCAGGGTACAGTTCCCTACCCCTCTCCCTCTCCCTCTCTCCCCCTCCCCCCTTCATTGCTCTCTCTGGCAGCCATGAGGTCCGCAGTTTTTCTCCACCAAATTTTTCCACACCATGATATACTGCCTCGTCATAGGCTCAGAAACAATGAAATCAGACTATCACAGACTGAAACCTATAAAATGGAGAGCAGAAATAAATTTTTCCTCCTTTAAGTAGATTCTCTCAGGTGTTATGTCACAGCAATTTAAGCTAACTTGTACAATTCTTTATAACTGCAGCTTAGTACCCATGGATCAACCCTTCCCCATTGCCTCTCCTCCCCATTCTCCCTGGATTTTGATAACCATTATTCTATTCTCAAATTCTATGAAATCCACTTTTTCAGATTCAACATATTAGATCATGAAGTACTTATTTTTCTGTGCCTAACTTATTTCACTTAACATAATGAACTCCAGTTCCATCTACATTATCACAAATAACAGATTACTCCTTTGTATGATTGAATAATATTCCATTATGGAAATGTACCATATTTTCTTTATCCATTTATCAGTTGATGGATTCTTTGTTTCCATTTCTTGGTTACTGTGAATAGTGCTGCAATAAAACTTTAGAATACAGATGTCTCTTTGACATACTTATTTTATTTTATTTGGATATATACCCAGCAGAGATTGCTGGAACATATGATAATTCTATTTTTAATTTGTTTAGAAACTTCCACACTGCTTTGCATAAAGCCTGCATTAAGTTGCTTTCCTACCAACAAAGTGCAAGGGTTCCTTTTCATGCAGATTCTCATCAGCCTTTGTTATCTTTTGTCTGTTTCATAAGAATCATTCTTATTAAAGAGAAGTGATATCTCATTGAGATTTGAATTTTATTTCTCTGAAGGCTAGAGAAAATGTTAGAAAAATGTTGATCATTTTTCACATACCCATTGGTCATTTGTGTGTCTTCTTTTGAGAAACATCTGTTTAGATTTTCTGTCTACTTTTATTTTGGTTATTGGAGATTTTTTTGAGAACTTTTGGAGTTCCTTCTCTAATCCAGATATCAACCCCTTGTCAGATGTATAGTTTGAAGATATTTCCTCCCCTTCTGTAGGTTGTCTCTTCATTCTTATCATAGTTTCCTTTCTGTGTAAAACTTTTTAGTTGGTATAATCCCATTTGTCTATGTTTGCTTTTGTTCCCTAAGCTTTTGGAGTTATGTCCAAATAAACAGAACAAAACAAAATGCAAAACAAAACAAAAATAATGGGCCCATTCAAATGTTCCAAAACATTTCCTTATTTTTCTTTCTCCTGGGAGTTTCATTGTTTCTGGTCTTAAGTTTTTAATCCATTTTGGTTTAATTTTTTTTTTTTTTTTGTAAATGGTGAGAGTCATGGGTCTAGTTTCGTTCTTCTGCATGTGGATACCCAACTTTTGTAACAACATTTATTGAAGAAACTGTTCTTTCTCCAATGGTGCTTTTTTGCACCATTGTTGAAAATTGTTGTGGACTAGGTTAGCATGAGTGACTCCATCTTAACTAAGGCATCCATTTCAGTTCCTTACGACCCTGTGCTGAACCCAGAGCTTTGCCAATTATAAATGATCATGGAAAGTACTGAGTTTGTCAGGTACAAATGACGATGGAAAGCACCGATTGTGCGCAGAATGTATGCATTGCCTGATACACATTGTTTCACCAAGGGCTCAGTTCAGCTTCTGGACCCCAGCTTGCTTGCAGCTATGCCAGCCAGGATGTGGTTTTTGCCTTTAAATATCCTGAAATGCTCAGGCTTGGTGCTATTCCCTGCGAGGTCTTGTAGGGAACAGTCCCTGGATGGCTAATAAAGAATCACTGGGGGGCTGGGATTGTAGCTCAGCGGTAGAGCGCTTGCCTTGCAAGCGTGAGGCCCTGGGTTCGATCCTCAGCACCACATACAAAGCAATAAAATAAAGACATTGTGTCCATCAACAACTAAAAAAATATTTAAAAAAAAAAAAAAAAAAAAAAAAGAATCACTGGGACTGGTGTGTTTTCTGAGCAGTCTGCCCCATAACAAAAATCATTTGGCTTTGTTGAAACCTTTTCACAACCTATCAATGCTTTTGCTAAGCTTCTCGACTTCTCTCTCGCAGCAACTAATAGACACATAGTTACAACTATGAAATGTAGTTATTTTTTACTTTTACCTTTGCTCCCCTATGGACATAAAAAGTAGCTACTCAAATCTATTTCCTTCCAGTCTTCCCTGTGTTGTAAAATTCCCATTTTACTCCACTACTTAGATAGCTTTTAGAGTGTTTAATTTATTGCTGAAAATCCAGAAAGCCACTTCCCATTCATTGAGTTATCTTTGTCTGGGTCTATTCCAAATTGTTTAATTAAATTCCCCTTCCACATCTAAAAGTAAAAAAAATAATGATAATTTTACAACTAAGATAATATATGAAAAATATTGCAGTTTAACAAGGATGAATTTCAACAGGGTGTACATTTGATTAATAATTAGTATTAGATCTGAGGCTGTTGGAAGGAATTCCTCAAGCCCTGCTGCTAGTGTCAGCACTGACCACAGCCCAACCCGGACAGGATTCATGCAGGTTCTACACAAGCATTTGGACCTGAAGATATGAATGTTATAATGTGTTTAGAACTAAGGATCATAAAATTAATAATGTAATTTAACTAAAGATAATCAATTACAAATAGTGTAAGCCAAACACCAATTATACATTAATGTAAGTTTTGAATCTCATTTTATTTATAACTAAAACCCTGTTTTTAGTTTTTATAAGGATAAAGATTTGAGTGACAGATGGTTTCTTTAAAGACATTTTGAAGACCAGAAAACAGGGTGATACTAACTTCAACCACTGAAAAAAAAAATAAATTATGTTGAGTCATATTGAGTAGCCAGCACAAATGATCTTGAAAAATGAAGACAAAATCTTTACAAATTAAGCAAATTTGTTACCAGCAGGTCTGCACTTTAGTATGATTAAAGGAAAATAATCACATCAAAGTGGGATGACACTAGAAGGAAACCAGGAACTTCAGCAGAAGGATAGACAACTGGTTCTTTTAAATAACTGTGTAAATGCAACAGGCAGTTTTTTATCTTAATTTCTCTACACTATTATGTAAGGAAAAAATTATAGCATTGTATTATGGGAATTATACTTGTCAATTATATCTAAATGCCAGAAAAACATAAAGTTCCCTAAATTATTTTGTAAAACTCCTATATTGTTTATAATGTTGAAAAATATTAACTCTAAACAAATAATAAGCAAAGTTAGAAATATATACTTTCATCACTAGAGCAAGAAAAAAGCAATACAAAAACATAGAATGCATATTTAATGAAAAAATTAAAATTAAAATTAAAATATAATGCCAAGATATATTTGAATTTTAAGAGGTAAGAAAGGAGGGAAAAAGAAAAAACCCAGAAAGGAACAAAGGGAAAATAAATAATGCAATGTTGAATTTAAAGCATAGCAGTAATTACACAGTGTTAATGGTCTAGAAAGCAAATATAATAAGAATGAATGAAATGTAACATGAAATGCCTTTTAAATATAAAGAGATTGACAGGTTAAAAGAAAATGGATAGTAAAGACATATCATGCAATTGTGAATTCTAAGAAAGCTGGGGTGACTACATTAATAACTGCACTTTCAAAATATGTTCTGATGTTGTTGCTGGAAGCACAAACCCCACGGGCCAATATTACCTGAAAATTCATGAGAAGTGTTGTAAAAAAAAAAAAGTAGAAAATTTAGCAACATGATTTCAAAATGGCTCTGCAAAATATAATCCCTAAAATGTGAAAGAATGTACTTCTAAATAATCTGTCATTTTGAGATGTAACAAAGGAAACCAAAAATGTTTACAAACTGAAATAGATTGCAAATATAGCATATTGAAAATGGTTGAATTAAACTAAAACTATGTTTTCTAGGATGTTGTCTTCTTAGATGCTATTATTATTAGAAAATCTGAAATAAATGACCTAAATTTCCATCTTAAGGAGCTGAGAAAGGAATGAAACATGAAAACCAAAACTAATAGAGCAATTATAATAATAATGACCAAGGATGCATAAAATATTTTTAAAAATGGAGACATTTTAAAAGAAAACACAATTTTTTATAAAAAATATTTAGAAAAATTCTAACTAGAGTCATCAAAAGATAGAATCACAAATATGAGAAATAAAAAATTAATCAATAATTTAGAAAAACCAAGTTATAAATTCCTCCAGAGAAGCAGTTAGGTTTTCCAAAATTTACCATGACTTGATCCTATTTTATCCTCACACTATACCAAGAAACTCAGAGGAAACTGAAATGTACAGCAGTCCTTTCAGACACAGTGGAGAGCAATCACTGGGGCAGATGTACTTGACCAATACTGCATTGCTCAGCTCCAGGTGCTATCTGACCACTGAACTGCCAGTTTAACTCCGGTCTTGTTCCTTGTAATGAAACCATCACCAGGAAAAATGGGGCATGCCAGAGATCCAGGCTCAGAACTTTGCATAACACAAGATTCAAGTAGCATGTTCTTCCTTCCCCTTGCATTCTGTCTTAAGGTTGTCAACATAGCCTGTCTCCTCTTTGTTGGCTTTGTGGGTCATGATAAGTTAAGTAGAACATACAATGTTAGCATCTAATCTGGTCCATGAACCTTTCTATTACCTGCTCTTCAGAATAGTTTGCTAAATGGTGTCCTTGGGAGGCAACTGAGGTAATTTTCCATCTCACACCCCACTCCATCATATCTTCTACTTTCAAATTTTCTTTCTCTCTAAAAGGCACCAACATTGATATTTTTTATATAAATAAGAATTTTGTTTTTAAAGTATTTCCAACAGTTGACATTCTGGTTGTGACTAACAGTTGACCTTATTTCAGTGTCCTCCATTCCTCCCTGCCTGACTGAGTCAGATCACCTTTTAATTCTCCAGGGATTATTTGAAAACTCTCTGTCTACCAAAACTCTAAATTCTTGAGACAGGAACAATGTCTATTTTCCTGGTGTTATCATTCCAACACCCACCATAATAAATACTGTCTATATTCTCCTTAGTAAATGAACACCAACCAGAGTTTCTTTCACACCGTTAAGAATCTACAGTTTTCAGAACTGATTGGATGGAAAGTAATCTCTAAAAGGAAACCAGCATGTAGAGGTATTTTATTCTAAAAAAAACAAAAAGCATTCCCTCTGTGATAGGACAGGCTGATAATAGTAATAGAGGTTGGAGTACAGGCTATCTTTTTTATTAAGAAAGAGGCCATCTCGTGCTGGGAAAACTTGACATGCACATGAACACATTAAATTCATTGAAAGTTCATCTATAATCTATTCTGAATGCTAACCCAGACTGCAGAGTGATTTTTTTTATTCTTTCCTTTTTTATCTAGAAAATCAAAAGAAGCTCTAAAATTAGCTAACAATTTATATTCCTTTATTTCATTTTCCCCATAATTTGACTAATAAAATATTCAAGCAAATTGTATTATGTTTGTATTTCAAATTGCAAGTTAGAGAAATACCTCTGTGGTATTTATAGTTTGAATTAAAAAATTTTATATAGATTCCTAGAGAGAAACCCTGCCTACATTGTAGAATGCGTGCCTGAATAATTTTTAAAATAAGGTCAAATTTGAGATAGATAGATGTTTCCTAATCGCTATAGGAAATTCATCATGTTTAAAATTTAAATCATATAGTAGCATGTATGGAAATTTCATCTTATAAAAATAAGTGGTATTATTTCATAAATACAGTTTCTGTACACATATGCATCAATTTTGGAATAGAACTTTACCATAAAATGTTAATTTATTATGATATGTGTTTCCTTGTGAGTTTTCCACTTCTCTGTAGTGCCATAAAATTTCAGATTCTTCCCTAAATTTTCCCAGAGGCCATGATGACTCATTTTGTCTCTTGAATGTGAGTTTCACAAATAAAATTCTCTGGTTTTCATCTTTTTTTCCCCCTTTTATATACAGGCTACATTGTTCATTTACTTAACAGGAAAAGATTTGAGTACCTATAAGGTGTTCTTCCCCCTTTTCCTACTGATCACATCAAGTATAAAGTCAGACATCAACTTTCTACTCAGCTCTACCATCATGTTTCCATGGGAATGTGGTCATTCTAACTGTATAACAAAACTCCAAATTCAAGCAACCAAAATCCATGTCACTCTAAGCCTCCTCTACCACTTCGGAATAATATTCCTGATTCATAAGGGTGACTGCTCTACTGTGCTATTAGAATTCTTGTATTGTTCATCAATGCCTTATATTACAGATTCTTACATCAAGGAACTTCACAAAAGGATTCCCAGAAATCTTAACCTTCCTTTTCCTACATGCCTGGAGGAACTATTGTCTTCCAGCCAAAAGCACAAGTGTCTTTTCCTGGAAAGGTCTGTTTTCTATAGATCCACAGTTTCACTCACCTATTCAATCTGTTTGAAATGATGTCTTCATTTTTTTGAATCGCTTATTTCTTATAACTACTGAAACATTATAGTCACTGGCTTTTCACTAACTTTTAGGAAAGGCAATACAATAAATATGTGACCACTCTTCTTCCAGGAGGGGTTGTGAAAGCAGCTGTGAAAGCAGTCTCTTGCAATGTGTGTTCACATGGACCCCTCTGCATCTGAGAAACAAGTTATCACTTAACTGTTATCATTAAGTGTTCATACTCCCCTTTAAAATAAGACCTTCTAAATTTTTGGCATTTTGTCTATAGTTTATCATTGGGTTAAATGCACTCTTCCTGGGTTCTGGACACACCAGAGAAGAGACAGAACTTCCTGTAAAAGCCACAAACCTTGCTTCATGTATGTTTCTGAGCACCTCTTTGTTTAGTTATTTTTTGGTTCTCTAATCTCCTATGCTAGATTATAAAGTCCTGGGACTAGACTTTTCTTATTCACATATCAATTCCTTACAGAAACTAAAACTGTGGTTATGCAACAGAACATCTTGCAAGCACTCAAATATTTATTTGTTGAGAAAATGAATAATGTAAAAGTACATAAAAAATAACATCAAGAGTTTCACATATGCATTAACCATCAAAGAATTTACTATCCCTATAGTCATCCATTCTGGGAAATATTAGTCAGCTGTAGTTTCTTGAAGTTTAATAAGAAACATTCATTATTTGTGAAATCTATTTCAAGTACATAGAATTCAAAAACAATAATTTATTTATATAAAATGCACAAAATAAAAACCCAAAAGAAGCAAAATGACAGAAAAATGAAAATATATTTTCAACCTAGTTCTCCAGTCTTCCATGACCTTTCAAAAACGCAATACATTTCATCTGTTCTATGATTTTTTTTCTAGAGATAATCTACACATATGCAAATTTAGTTCTATGCATCATTTTGTCCTTTTACAGATGTTAGAATATTTTATACATCATTCTGCCATGTATTTTCCCACTGAAAAATTATCTCAGAGATTGTTTTTTGAATACACGTATAATCCTCATTGCTTATGATGTTCCTTAGTAATTATACTGATTCCATATATAGGTGACTGACAAATTAATGGGCATGGAGGATTTTTCTCCATTTCTACTTCTTTCACAGAAATTTGCTACAATAACTAATTTTCACACATAAATCTTTGCACATAAATTCTCTAAATAGGAATTACTAGATCAAGTTGTTTGCTAATATTTATTTTCATAAATATCATCAGATTCTTCTACATAGAGGCTATATTGATTTTCTATTGCTGCATGCCCAAATATTACCACTTATAGACTCACAGCAATGTGCATACATTTATGTTCTCACAATTTCTGTGGGACACAAGTGTAGACATGACTTACAAGTTTCCTGCAAGACTGCATTCTAAGTATCAGCTAAGGCTGGGACCTCACCTGCATGCTCAGTGGGGAAAGGGAGAAGCATCTTCTAAAATCACTTGGAGAATTGGCAGAAATTGTTATCTTGTGCCTAAGGACCAAGGACCTCACTTTCTCACAGACTGTTGACCGAAGGCCACCCTTGACTACGAGAGGTGAACTTCAGGTTTTTATATTGCAGGTATCCCATCTGGCCACTGGTGTCACCAACCACACCTGCAAGCAACAGAGCCTCTCAGCAAAGAAGAGGTATGTCCTTGGATTAAAGGATCATAGGCTGCATCCACACTCAATAGGATTACTCCAGGACTTGATCATCTATAGGTAGGGATCATGACGCTCACCTCAGAACATTTGTCACAGATGACGGGCTGATTCAGAATATGTGAGAAATACAAATGTGTAAGAAGGTCCGATACTCCACACCTGCACCGAGGTTATTGTCAGGGCTTTTGAGGTTCTAATCTGATGATGAAAGCAAACACTATCTCGCTGTAGTTTCAATTTGCATTTCTCTTGTAGTACGTGAGTCTGGGTATCTTTTCACATATTTAGATGAACTAAATATTTCTCTCTTCCATTCATGGATACCTACTTTATAATATATGTTTACTGGTTTATCTCCTATTTCTTTTAAATTAGCATTGAGGAGGTCTCTACATGATTTAAGAAAGTCATTTGCCTCTAATGATGATGCAATTATTCGTTCTTTTGTGTGGATGGGTGTGTTTCCTGGGATCAAATATTCCCTCTTATTTAGTTCATCTATTTTAGATTTTTGAAGATAGTCTGTCCTATTCAGAGATCCTGTCCCCTTTATTTCAATATTGTTGATAAAATTATATAGTCTGAGTTTGGTTTTCTTATATAAAACTCAACCCCAGGTGGATGAAGATTTAAATGTAAATTTAAAAAAAAAAAAAGAGTGGAGGAGGGAACCTCAGAAGGGAAAATTCATGATTTATATAATACTCAGTTAAAATAGATTTCCGTGTTAAGTTAATGGAGGGAACTGAACTCAAGTAACGTGCATGACTCACCGCTGGCCAGGGTACAGATGACCACAGGTCAACTACGGGATCTCCAGAGGGAGAATCTATTACCCCTGTCTGGCCAATCTCAGTCTTGCTGAGCCCTGTCATGACAAGAGGGATGCTGTCTCCTGCCCTCCCACTGTAGCGAAGGAAGCGGTAAGGAGACAGATTCGAAAGTCACTCTCCAAGTGGTACTTTTCCTGGTCCCCTTCTCTAAAATTCTGACGACATCCAGAGCACTTCAAATCTCTCCTACCTTCTTCTTTTTCACTCTTCTCATCATCTAATATATTACATAGTTAACTCATCATTTAATTTATGTCCCCCATTAAAACTCAAGTTCTCTGACAACAGGGTTCTGTCTGTCAGTGTCCAGGGATCCTCTAGGGTTGAGCACAGGCCTGGCTCCCAATTACATGGTCTTTACTGAACACAGTGTGTGCATGTATTTATTAAATGGAATATAAAATGTAAGTGTCTGATAAGAAACCCAGCATGAAAGAAGACACTCCAAGCAGCAAAAGAGCATATTCTGAAGTTTTTTTTAACATATAAAAATCAATAAAAATATGAAGAATTGTTTTAATAAATTGAGAGCTTAAAATTAGCATGTAACATTAGAATGTGATCCAAAGGAAATTGTTTGCCAAGAAAAAAATTGACATTAAAAATCTGTAAAATAAATGAGAAGCAGTGAAGAAGAGACTATACCAATTTCAAAGGAACTTGGGCTGACATAATATAAAAATTACTTTGAATTTATTTGACAGATCTCCAAAGAGTTGTTAACAGCCAGGGGGTAATTTTTCCCTTGAACTGACAGATATTCAGTACTTGCTATATTCCACTGGAGAACTTAATTCCTCCAGGAGGAAAAAAATAGAAGATCTATTTGCATTTACTCCTTTTTTCCTTTCGTATTATCCTGTTTTCTTAAGGAAACTTTATGTGAAATATCCAAGTTGGTCCATTTATACAAATGTAAGTGAAAATTTTTCCCTGGATCCTTAATGTAATTTTTCTTTAAATGTACTTTAATTTGATTCTTCAGTTTTATCTTGTGGAGCTCAGAAACTTTATTATAGAATTTTCAAAAAGCCTCTTACTATGAAATTTTCTTGCTAAAATCTAGATGCCTCCAGAATTACTTACACCTGATATTATTATTCCATGGTTTTTAACATAGGCTCAAAAATTGAGAAAATCAGAACATAAATTAAAGAGTAAATTTAAATTGAATAAAATTAGAATATAATAAAATGGTTAAAATAAAATAAATTCCAACAAATTAAGGCTTTTAAAGGCCACAGGTAATAAGAGGAATAAAGTAATAAGGGAAATGTTAGGAGGTGTCCTCCAAAAGTTCATTTGTAAGAATACTAGAACTTCAAAGGAGAAATGAT
Organism: Xerus rutilus; assembly: GCA_028644305.1. NCBI lineage: Eukaryota > Metazoa > Chordata > Mammalia > Rodentia > Sciuridae > Xerus > Xerus rutilus. Next base: position 8,655,733 of record CM053405.1, on the reverse strand, counting down.
TCAATTATGAAACTTTAACATAATCAATGTGTTAATCCCCTGATAGGGATAAACTAGGTGGCAACGATAGGCAGGTAGTGTGTGGCTGGATAAGGTGGGTCCAGAATGGTATGTACCATTTATTTTTTTTTTTTTGTACTAGGTATTGAACTCAGGGACGCTCAACCACTGAGCCACATCCCCAGCCCTATTTTGTGTTTTATGTAGAGACAGGGTCTCACTGAGTTGCTTAGTGCCTCACCGTTGCTAAGGCTGGCTTTGAACTCAATATTCCTGTCTCAGCCTCCCAAAGTGCTGGGATTATAGGAGTCCACCACATACCGCTCTGGTATGTACCTTTGGGATATACATTTTGACTCTAGTGAGGAACGCTGTCTCCTTCCCTGAGCTGCGTTCCTCCTCCCCACACTGCTGCCATGATGTCTGCCTTACCTTGGGCCCCAACAGTGGAGCCAGCCATCTATGGAATGAGCTGAGACCTCTGAAACACTGAGTCCCAGTTGAACTTTTCGTCCTCTAAAATTGTTCTTGTCAGGTCTTTTGGTCACAGTAGTGAAAAAGCTGATTAAAATAGGGAATAATGTCCTTGAACATGGTATTTAATTTTAAAATGTCACTATCAGGTCTGGGGAAGAGTTCATGCTTCCCTGGCATGGGTGAAACCCTGAGTTTGATCCTCAGGATCAGAAAACACACACACACACACACACACACACACACACACCCACACACACATACACAAAAAAAAAAAAAAGAAAGGAAGGAAGGAAAGAAAAATGGAAGAAGGTAAGGCAGCCAGTCCAGTCACAGTATCCCCAACACTTAGACACATAAGAACTCAATAAATATTTCTCGAATATTATCTGTTTTACCTATGTATGTCTTTCATTTTTGCTATTCCAAGAAGTGAAAATTCTCATAAAATTAATAATATTATTTTTGGAAGCAAAGTGAAGAAAAGTTTTAATTTCATTTGCATAGCAGAGGGGGATTTTTACATCACAATTTTAATCTTGCTAAATCTAACTTTTTTATAAGAATTTAATTTTGACTTTGAATTCCATCCTACATGATAAAAGAAGACCAATCTTTTCAGTTTTATGAAACCTCAGTGAATTCTATTTCTTTCAGGAATTTCATTTCAAGGTTGAAACTGCTGCAATTGAAAAATAAAACTCAATTCCATTATTCCCCTACGTCTTCATCTTCTGTCACGAGCCCCTGTCCACATTCATCAGCCTGTTGGCTGCAATCATAGCACCCAGGACACTGTGATTCCACCTTCCCTCTCATTCATCAGCTGGATCCACTGAGATGCTGCTGCATGGCGCTCATGGTTCGCAATCACACTCCTCTGGAAGAAGTCCACAATTGCCTCCTGGCTATACCTATGGAATAAAGGCACAAGCTCCCTGCTCTAAAATTCTTTAAAATGATGAAGGGCTTCCTCCCCTAGCACACACCACTAAACCTTTGTTTTTGAGGAAGGAGTCACTTTTCAGAAACTTGCAACTGCAATTAAATCTATTGCTGCTTCAGCTAATTCTCCACCAGGCCCTTAACCTGTCCTCACTTGGAGCTGTCACCAAAGTCCTTCATTTTTGCCTCATATTTCCAAAGCTTAACATTTGTGGTAACTGTCTCCAAAGTTCAAGACACAGAGCCTAAGGGATAGTTAAAATGATACATATTTCTATTTATCTTTTTATCTCATTTTAATTGTATCATGTGAAATTTCTAATGTAAATGTTAGTATGAGATTATACAGACAAAAGTTGAAAATGAATGTATATCTGCATTGATGTCACTGTCCCAAGAATTATCATAATGAGCAATGTGACACGTACTGTTGGCACACATGTATGTATCAAGTCATGCAAGGAAACATGAAGCCTGGAAATCAAAACTCAAGCAAGGAGAATGCTTTACTTTAAGGTCCTTGTTTTCTCTGTCAATTTTAATAGCTACTTAGGACTACAAGTCCATAAATTTGAATTTTTTTTTGATATTTCAGTATTTTACCAAACTAGGAATAAAAATCTTCACATAGACTGTTTTATCGTTTTAATTTAGAAAAAAAAACATCACTTTAGCAGTTTTGTCTATAATGCGTTTTGTATGTCATTTGGGATGGTGTTAATTTTCCTCTACTTGTTATTTTGGAAAAATTCAACTAACCTAAGGAGTTCAAAAAAATTGTTTAATGAACAATTTTTATCTAAGTTTTCCTACTTAACATTGCCATATTTGGGTGCGCTCGCTCTCTCTCTCCCCTGCCCAGATCATTTCAGAATATATTATAGACATCATGCCACTTTCATCATTAACTATTTCAACATGTGCATATAACATAAGGGCATTCCCTTACAAAGCAAAAATGCCAATATCACAAATGGGAAAATTACAATTGATGTAAAATTATCCAGGCTGCAATACCAACTCCTCCCTGTTCTCAGGCCCTTGGGCTTGATCTGGAAAAACACCACTGGCTCTCCCTGGGACTCCAACTTGCCTGTGCAGTGGTGGACTTCTCAGCCTCCAGAATCATGTGAGTCAGTCTTTCAACATAATCCAAGTCTTTCCACATCACTGGGTCTTCTGTATTGTTTGTTTCTTTGGAAACCCCTGACTGATGTACCTTCTTTCTAATCAATCTGATGTAGAGCCAACTAGTGACCAAAAGGGCTTTAACTTTTGCTCCCTGTAAGAAAACTTTAACCAGCTTTCCTCTTGCCTCTAGGCCCTGACCTCTCTTTTCTTAAAGCCTTTGCTTTAGAAAATTTCATATTGTAAATCCTTTCTCTGAACCTTTGAAATGTAAATCTTCGTAAAAGCCTCCTGCCAGCAGCCACCAACAGCCCAGGAGTGTCTTTCTCCAAGACCTGGGAGCCCTGCCTTTGAAATGTAATTACCAAAGGAAATAGAACTGGCCTCTGTTCTCTGTGGAAGGGCAGAAGCATTTTTTTTCCCAAGGGGCACCTGGCTCCAAGTTGTAAAGCCACCACTCAACATGAAGATGGGATAAAGTTTACCGGTCCTTTAAGGAAGGCCAGTTTAAAATCACAGAGGTCCTAAGATTTCCCCAAAGCCTAGTTCTGAAGTACCTTCCAGTCCTTAGCCTCCTAGGAGATTGGTACCCAGAGTTGATTTGCGCCCTATTCCCGGTTGCTGGCCAGAGTGTGCAAACACAAGCAGCACGTGTTTGCTCCTGTCTTGGGCCACTCTTTTTCTTCAATGGTGCAAGGATTTTCTTATTGCTGCCATTTAGTTTTATTATACAATTCAAAATCAGAAGTTTATTAATGCAATACCCAAGGAGGCCTATTCTTTTACCAGTCCCCTATACAAAGTGCACCACTTTCCTCTGCAGTTCGTTGGTTTCCAGCGTCTCCTTCTAATATCCATATTGTTTCGTGTGACTACTCGTGGCAAAGCAGCTTCCTGTATCCACTTTTTTACATTCTGATTTTTATCACTTCATAATATATCAGGAAAACCTTATATTATAAATAATAAATGTCATAGTTAATTCAGACTATGGTGCCTTCGTATAGTTTTCTATGTTTTGTCATTAATAATGTCACAGTGAGTAATCATGTGTGCATTTCTCTTCATATCATTAAGCTCTTTCTTTTACCTTTGATGCTGACTTTTAAAAATGAAGATGTTCTATCAAAGGGCAAATTGACAATATACTTTTAATAGATATTGCAAAGTTCCTCTTAATGGGGTATGCCATCTGGCACTACTGCCAGCAAAAAAATGGCTATGCAGGTATCTGCATAGCAATGCCAACAGAATTCTGGTATGCAGCTCTATAAGATTTTGTCAATGTATGAAATGAGAAATTTTATTTTAATACAATTTTAATTTGCATTTTACCTATTAAACTATATGTGACCATATTCTTTATGTTCACAAATAGTCTGTATATATTTGTAGTTGTATGTTCATATCATTTTTTAGATTTTCTACTGGTTCTTTTATCTTTCCCCTTTTTATACAAGCAGAAAGAGAGCTCATGCCCCCAGTGACCGACTTCTTCAAGCCACATCCTGCCTGCCTACAGCTACTAACCATTAATCCATTCAAATTGCTAATCCATTAAATGGATGAATCCATGCATTAGGTTACAGCTCTTATTACTTAATTACTTTACCTTTGAGCATTCCTGCAGTCTCACACATGAACTTTGGGGAGATACCTCACATCCAAAACGTATAAGGCAGTAAACATTGATATTTTTTCATTCTGATGAACAGAAAAACTCTTAACCTCGCCTGTATCTATTTACAAAATCTGATTAAACTTATTAGCTATTTTAGCTTTTTTATATTCTTAAGTGGTAGCATAAAGGAATTTCATGTCATTAAAGAGGAAAGAAAACTAGATTGTTAGGAAATACACATGAAATGTCTCATCTAGTGAATTAGGCAGGCTCACCCTTGCAAATTAAGAGTAAATAAAAATATCATTAAGAAGGCAAAGACATGATTTAGATTTAAATACAATCTAAAGTAACGTATGTGAGGTTGCTGCAGATTAGGAATCAAAATCTTTCCAGCTAAAAAGTATTTAAAAAGTAAAATAAAATCCCTTGACCTGACTTAGAGTACACGGGGCAGGCTTTCAGGCGGTTGCTGAAATCACTGAAGGAACAAGGCACCCACCTGAGGTTGTCCCTAGAAGGAGAAAACAATAGTGTCAGTCAAGCATAACAGGTACTGTGATCTCTGTCATGGCTTTGGATGGCTTATGCTTGGTGACACAAATCAGTTAGATACTTCAAAAGCCAAGAAAACTGATATTTCCTGAGGAAGACTATCTCAGCCAAGAAATTCATCCCTTTTTCACAAGTCAAGAACACTCTCACAGGCAAGATCTCAATCTTGTGATGCCCTTTTTAGGTTGTCAAGTTTAAGAGAGTAGCTTTTGTTATATCATGTGCAGAAGGGAGCACAGAGATATGTTGCCAAGCTGCTGGTAGGAAAGGGTATGAGTTCTAAGTGAAGAAGTTTGAGGATGAACTGTGCTTTTTGTTATAGTATTTATTCCCTGATAAGCATCAAGTACAAGAAGGTGATTTTTATTCTTTAAACACATATGATAAACTAGTTCAGGGGTAAATTGCAAATAATTTAAAATGAGGAAGTAAAATTTACAGAACATATTCAATTCATTTTTGATAGATCCCTACTTGGTCTTCCTTGAAACGTGTTTATTACTAGGAGAATTGCAAGCCATGTGAAGTTACTTTTTAATATCTATCAACTGTCGTACTTAAAATCTCACTTAATCCTTCTCCTTGAGGCTTACTTGCCTTGTACGAGTGCTCAGATAGAAGGGAAGTGGTATAAGAAGCATCCCCAAGTTGTCACTTGTCCTCTAATCCTTCTATTTTACCTATTTCCGGGGTTCCGTCCAGCTGAGAGCCTAAATCCCTGTGCTACAGATCACTGTCCATCACGAGGAATGCAGTCCTGTAGGGCAGAGCTCCTAGGCACCGCTATAGTCTCAGCAAATACACTGGGTGGTGGTCGCGGGGAAAGTTTAGTTCCTGCATTGCTTACTTGGCTTGGTGACAGCTACATCCAAATATTCAGAGGTGGATTAGGGTTTATGGGAAGGAAAGTGCATTCTGAGGGGAAAAAAGAATTATTTAAATTATATAATAACATGATTAATGCAGGATAGAAAATGTAGGCCGGAAAGATAAGCCAACCATCACAGGGTTGAGGAGCCTATTCAGAGTCATATGCAGGGTTTCATGCTGTGTAGACTTAGATTTCCTTGTTACCTTGAGACTCCTCCATTCACTTCTCTATACAAGGGGACTCCTATGGAACCAAAATCATGAGGAGCATCGGTTATTGTGAGAACTAAACAACAAATACTACCTAGAATAACTGGCATATGTTTGAATAAGTCAAAAAGAATAATTTTCCATAAACCACTAGAACTATCTAGGGCAGACTCTGGCCCATAAACAGTGATTACTCAGTCATAGCGATTACTAATTATAACTAAAAAGGGATTGCATTTTCTTTCCTGTAACTTCAAACATTTTCTCTAAATATTAAATTTACCTAACTCCTAAAAATAAATGATTAGGGAGAATGTAATCACAATTATTGATTCACTGAGTTATATAATATTTCTTAGATTTATTTCTTTTTTATGATTTCATCATCTATTCTCGACAATGCCATAAGGACATTAGGGTTTTATCGTCATCATTTTACTGAAAAGATAAATAAGTTCTGGAGATTTAAGTGAATTCTTCAGCGTTATGGATGTTACACTCAACACTGGAATAATTATTTGGCCATACTGATAATATTTTATCATTGGAAAGGAATTAATGTGTGACCCCTCCACCCACTCATTGCTCTCTTGTTTTGTAGTGAATGGTCATTCAGCAAGCTGAGGGCTCTTTGCAACCAGTATGTATGGAAAGAGAAATTAGTGGGAATAAGAAACCTAATGACAATCATTTGCACACGTCTGTCTGTCTGTCTATCTATCATCCATTTTATAAGAAAAGGAGAGAGGAGAACAAAATGATGATATTATACCAACTTGAGGAACAAAACCAAATAGAATGTTGCATTCTAATTCTCTAACATCATAAAACATTGGCTTGTCATTTCTTTATGGTAAATTTTTGCAGAATTTAACTTTTCATCCCTGGCATTAGGTTGCAGCATGTGAAATTGCCATTTGAAATCACTCCTGACCTACAAATAGCAATTTATTACAACTGAAACAGACTCATAGTATCACAATTACATGGATATCCAAAAATGGACATCAGGGCATAAAAAATGTCACTTTCACAATGCCACCCTGGATGAAGGTAGGGCCAAAAACCCATCATTGCTCTTTACTTTTTCCATCTTCCCGGCTACTTTCTTCAACTCTGTACACTATGTATAGATTGATTTTAAAGTTGGACAAAATGATACACTCATCCCATGTATTTGTTAGGGGCCAACCTGTATTTTATTGCACAATATTCACCAGAAAATAAAAATGAGGCCCATTCTATAGTAATTTACTCTGTTGAAAATGGAGAATATCTTTGGTCTCTTAGGAACTGTTCGAAGCATAGTTTCTGTACTGTTGTGCCAATTTCTTCAAGAAGGAAGAATCATATACTGAAACTGGAAATGCCTCCTCAGTAGTTTTACCTGGAGTTTAGCAAGTCAGGGTTGTTTTATGACTTAAGTCCAAGCTAAACAAGGGGAGGAGGTAACAGCAAAAGCCTCCATGATGGACACACAGGGGCTGGGTGCAGGTAAACAGCAGAAAAAGATTCTGATGTTGTTGCTAGAAGCACAAACCCCACAGACCAAAATTAATGAGACCTGTTGTCAAATTGTAGAAAATTTAGCAACATAGCTTCAGAACGGCTCTGCAAAAGACAAGGCCTAAAATGTGCAATTTCTTCCTTAATAATTGCAAATACTACCTAGAATGACTGGCGTATGTTTGAATAAGTCAGAAAGAATAATTTTCCATAATGGTCAAAATATCACCATAAATGGGAGAGTGAATCTAGAGAAGAAGAAAATGGGAGTGATTGTCATTAGGTTTCTCCATTTCCCCTAATGTCTCATCCCACACGTATTGGTTACAGAGTCCTCAATTCAATGAATAACATTTGTCCAAGAACAGATTTTTCTCATTCCCTAATAGAGGACAAGCAGCTATATTCTAAACACCAGCCCAAACAGGAGTACCAGATGGAGGAATGTGAAGAAAAGCATAAATAACTTAGAAGATTAGACAACAGTACTTTCATTGAATCTAAGATGTCATATGCTTCATTGTAGCCATTATTTTCCCAGCATTAAGAAGAAAACAATGACAAATATTGACACAATATATTCTGAAATTTAGGGTTTTAATTTTGCTTTTATCCTGAGAGATTTTTAAAAATTATTCAGCAAAGGTTAAAATACAAACAAAAGAGATTAGGGATTGTTTGGCCAAAAGAAAATGGAGGTACAATTAAAGCACTTTTCTTACAATGGGTATTTTTGGTCACTAAAAACACTATTTGTCCACTATTTTATTTCTCCCTAATTTTCTATACATAGTAAGTTTTCTTAAGTACCAGGTTATAGGGTAAATATATTTCGAAACGAAATTTCATAGAGTGCATGTAGTTTAACTGCAACTATAGAGGTGACACTGTGGATAGAAAAACAAAGTTTATTAGTGCACATAAGCAATGAAAACCATAAAATAACTGACACCTAATTAAGAACACCATTAAGTATCCTCAACTGTAAGAACAATTCCCTGAACACAAATGTTCAACTCTAAAAAAGTTTACAATAGATGGAAAACAAGAGTAACCTGAAAAACAGTTCAGGAACTCTAAGAGACTTGGCATTTTGAGTGATGTTCAAAACTGCTCATTTTAATGCCTCTTTTGTGCAAAAAAAAATGTATATTTTCACTACATCCAAAAAAAAGGCTAAATTGACTAACCTTGCAAGAAGTGCTGAGAATGAAAACATCCTTGCATATTTTTGTGGAGGGTGTTGTCATTATTTTTAAAAACAGTTTGAGGTTTCAAATAGAGTGAGACATACTTCTGTATAGGTCAGCAATTCCACCCTTAGGAAGTGGGTGCACAGAGCTACACAAGGACTTGCGCATGAATGCTCACTACAGCTGTCTCATCATCAGCCAGACTCTAATGCCATCAAGAGGTAAACAGAATATTTACTCAGTGGAATGCTGAATAATTATGAGTGAAGATGAACTACTGCTGCACGCAAGAACATGAGCAAATCACACAGAGAATATAGTCAGTAAAAGAAATCAGACACAAATGAGTAGAAAATTCAAGATTCCAACAACGATTTTAGCAAGACAAATAATAAAACATGGGGATCAGAATATCAAGAAAAGTCACTATGGTGTGTGCAAGTGCGTGTGTGTGTTGTGTAGAAGGTGTACCAGTGAATCTTCTCTGATCCCAGAAATGTTCTATATGGTGATTTGGGTAGTAATGAAAACTGCATACCCTGTGTGAAAGTGTATGAAGTCCAATCAGAGTTGCAGACTTCAGATGCACATACAGGATTTACTCCATTGAATTAATGTTAGCCTTTAATTTAAAAATACTAAAAAATAATTATTCATATTGTCTGAAATGGTTTATGACTCCAGTCAACATACTTCACTAGATTACATTTTCTAGACACATTTGAATCACTTTCTGTTAAAAGCAACCATGCTGCTGGCTGCGTCATCTACCATTTCATTGGTGAATAGGATTGCATTTCTTTCCCCTAGATGCAAGTTGACATCTACAACATAGTTACTCTTTTAGGGGAAGTGTACAGGCAAATATATTTGATCATGGAACTTGGCCTAGTCTTTGGAATACTAGATGAGAAAAACCAGAATAGAAGAAAGGAGTACAGAAATCAATCTAGAATGTTATCTATTTAAAGGAAATGCTACTATAACTAGCAATTTTTTAAAAAGTGAGATTTTAAATTCAGTCTGGTGTACAGAAATGATTAGTAGAGCAGATTTGGTGGACAGGTGTAGGGAGCCGTCCATGGGCTGTTTGCGTACCACCATGCAAGGATCCCACACAGCATTAACTACAGGGCTGACCTGCTGTAATTACAGGGCCTCTGAGATGGGTGTGACCTGCCAAAATGTCAATCAACCTGTTGACTGCAAGACTCCACTTTCTTCTTACCTTGGAAAAGAATGTTCCATGGAAGGTCTTTGATGTCCCCCAATATAAATAAAGTACACGCAGGGGCCATTTTGCCTTTTGCCATCTGCAAGATCACCTGGCTGTGGGCCCATCTTACCCCTGCGTTTTAAAACTATTTTCTGTATTCTGTGGTTTTTTGCATTTTCTTACATCTTTTAGTCAGTCTTTTACCTGTCAGGGAATAATGTCTCTCTCATTCACGTGGGATGTGGAATCTACAGGCTGGTATGAAAACATAAGCAACGTATAATTTCAATGTGGTTCACTGGATCTGATTGGAGAATTACTGATGAATTATACCTCATCCCCAAATAGCAATTTATAGCAACCTTTAAAAAATATGATGTAAATTAGGAACAGCCAGTACTGTATTTCAATTCGCTTATTTCAAAGTTGGCATAAGTGTTACAAAGGAAGTTTTGTCTTTATGTGTTATGCTGGTCACTTTCCACTCTGATGCTAGGGTGATGTCTACATGTCTGCATTTCAAGTTACATACCTGGGAAAAACAGGTCCTTTCCTCCTCCTCCTCAGGCTGAGATATGCAGAGGGTAGTCAAGGGGATGTGCAAAATTTGGAAATGTGCAGATGCATCAGACTCATAATATCATTCCAGAATATTCTCCTGAGGGCAAGCACTTTCAAAGATATGTTATTCAACATCATTTAAAATAATAAAAAGCTAAAAACCACCTGAACATTCAAGCTGTGAGCTGGTTAGGAATTAGGATACTTCAATGGTGTACTGAGTAGCCATTGAAATTAAAAAGTAGGCAAACTCATGTTGATAGTATGAACTTCCCTTTGTTCAGGAAAAAAAAATTAAAAAACTAAAATATTTTTAAAAATACAAGCCTATGAGTACATATTACTCAAAAGAAAATTTTATATAGTGTATACATACAATGATAAAAGAAAAAGAAAAATACATACAATGATCTTGTATGTGTCATCTATGTGATGATCAAAGTCTGAGTTTCAAAGCAACTCTGGGGGGCAAACAATGGGACATTTTGTACTGAATTTCTAAATTTTCACAATAAGCAGAAATTGTGAAAACTCAACAACACACAGGCTAAATTCTTTTTTTTTTTTTTTTTTGGTACTGGGGATTGAACTCAGGGGCACTGAACCGCTGAGCCACATCCCCAGCACTATTTTGTGTTTTATGTAGAGACAGGGTCTGAGTTGCTTAGTATCTCGCCATTGCTGAGGCTGGCTTTGAACTCATGATTCTCCTGTCTCAGCCTCCCAAAGTGCTGGGATTACAAGCGTGTGCCACCACGCCCAGCTACAGGCTAAATTCTTTCATGCAGAAAGAGCATAAAATAACATTTTATTAGTCATTATACCTATACATAATGTTGGTGTTTCTTCTGCAATAAACATACAAGCACAGAATGTAATTTGCTCCAATTCAGTCTCCAGTACTGCTTCTTTCCCTCTCCATCTCCCCCATCCCCATTACCTTTCCTCTGCTCTACTGGTCTTGTTTCTATTTATAGCTTTTCAAAGTACTTCTTTATACATATCCATAAATGTGCAATTCAGTATGCTATGTTCACACATGTACAGAGGATAGTCATTTCATTCCCAGATCCCCCTTTTCCAGTTCCTGCTTCCTCCCCCTCTATCCTCTTCCTCTACTCTACTGATCTCCAATTTCACAGGATTTCCCCACCCCACGCCACCTTTTTTCTCCTTATTTTGGTCTAACTTCCTCATATGAGAGAACACATTCAACCCTTGACTTTTTGAGTCTGGCTTATTTCACTTACCATTATGTTCTCCAGTTCCATCTATTTACCAGCAAATGCCAATATTTTATACTTCTTTATGGCTGAGTAAAAACTCAATTGTGCAATTGTGCACAAATACTCCCCAAAATACCACATTCTTTTTTATCCATTCACTGTTAATAGGCATCTGGGCAGGTTTCATAAGTTGGGTACTGGAAATTACACTGCTATAAATACTGATTGACATACCTATATCATACAATACTATACTAATTTTAGTTTTTCTGGATAAATACTGAGGAGTGGGATAACTAGGTCATATGGTGGTTCCATTCCTAGTCTTTTGAGGAATCTCCATACTGCCTTCTAGAGTAGTCGTACTAATTTGCGGTTCCACCAACAATGTATGAGTCTACCTTTACCCCGCATCCTCACCAGCATTTATTATTATTTATATTCTTAATGATTGCCATTCTGATTAAAGTTGGATGAAACTTCAATGTAATTTTGGTTTGCAAAGAAATAACAATTTTTTTAAAAAAATCACATTCTAGTCCACTTAGAAAACATATCTTGTCAATAGTTCTTTGACTTTGTACTTAAATTGGTCCTAAGTGATCATTTTCCCAGGTTCTCGTGTAATAATCTAATTTCTTTATAAAACTATGATTCAAAATATCTTTGTAAAAAACTGCTTATTGTATGAACAATTATAAACTGTATTTCTCAAAGAATTCTATATTCAAGGATCACAATTCACAAGAGTCAAGTTATGAACCCAACCTACTCCTTCATCAACAGAAGAATATGTAAAGAAGTATGGCGTAGCCAGGTGTGTTGATGCACAACTGTAATCCCAGTGACTCAGGGAGCTGATTCAGGAGGATTGCAAATTCAAGGCCAGCCTCAGCAATTCAGTGAAGCCCTAAGAAACTTAGTGAGACCTTGTCTCAAAATTAAAAAACGTGAAAAGAGCTGGGGACATGACCCAGTGGAAAAGCACCCTTGGGTTAAATTTCTAGTATATTAAAAGAAAAGGCAAAAGAAATAAAAGAAACATGGAATATGGCATATATACACAATGGAGTTTTAGCCAGACATAAAATAAAGAGTGTCAGTTTTAGGAAAATGGATGGAATTAGCATTTTGTTAAGTGAAATAAGCAGGTCTCACAATGTCAAGGGTTGTATGTTTTCTCTCATCTGTGAAAGATATGAGAAAAAATTTAAAAACAGAGAAAAGAGGAGTAAAAATTATAAAAATAGAGGGGAGAGCATTAAAAGTGGTAGGGAATTGGGGGAGGGTAGAGGAGAGGGAAAATGGAGTTACAGGGAATAAAGTTGATCAAATTACATTATGTACAGGTACAAATATATCACAATAAATCCTACTATAATATATAATCAAAATGCACCAATAAAAAGTTTTTAAAAGGATTACATATTCAATAAATAAGCACAAGGACAGATCAACTGAAAAGTAATTTTTCAGTTTTCCACGTTGAGGAACTAATAGGTCTATAATAGCTCCTACTTCTCTGTCTCTTGAGTATATGTCACAAATTATCACATCTATCAGTTACTTAAGAATATCCATGTTCTAACTTCTTACATCCATCCAGAACACTCAGTGTACCCTAAATAGATATGACTGATATCAAACCACTCAACTTTATTTATCCTGGTCAGTCTCTGGTCTCAGAGAACAGGACTTGGGAGAAAACCTCCAGTGTATTTGATTTAGACCATTTTCAGTCCCATCAACTTTAGGGAGCAAAGTAGAACCATTGAGATAAATCACAACAGAATTAATACAAAGAAACAACTCTCCTCTACATCTCTCATTTTTATTTTTTTAATTTTTATGGAAATATTTATGCATTTAAGAACATAATGCAATACTGTTAACCTGGGGAGAAATTCTTTATTACTAAAAATGAGTAGAGAGGCTGAACTAAAAAAAAAAAAGTATAAGTATACCCAAAACAAAAGAATAGGCAATCATGAATGATTATAGATCTCATGAAATTCATCAGATAAATGGGTAGATGCTAATAAAATTAGGGGATTATTTACAAAAATTTATTATGTCCTACTTTTCGTGTGCTGAATAAATTCAGATTTACAGATGTATATCTCCATTCTCCCAGACATCTCTGTTCTCCTATAGACATTCCAGCATTGTGAACTATTGTGAACTCAGACAGAGGGAAAGGGTTACCAGGTATGGAAGAGAAAGGTCTGAGGTAAGAAAGTCCTAGAATGAGAAATAACCGAGGAATGAGAAACACTCAAGTTCTCTCTGATTCCTGGAGTGCAGGGGAAGAAGGGGAGGCGAGGAATTCACTGTGTGTTCTGATTTCTTGTTTTAGGGTGGAACGGATTGAGGCGACAGCTCACAGAAGAATAGTTTGTGTCCCTGCTGTCTGTACATGGCTGATGGTGACAGTGTAACCACGGCATTGTGTTGGGTTAGACCACAACAGGACCTGATTAAGCACCTCCAAACACGGTGTGATGGTTAATTTTATGTGTCCACCTGAATGGCCAAAGTGTACCCAGATTATACTCTGATCCTGGGTGCATCTGAGAAGGTGTTCACAATGCTCAGCATTTAACTTAGAAAACACAGATGTGGTGGAGTAGAATGCTCTGTCCAACACAGTTAGGTCTCATCCAGTCTTTGAGAGGACGAATAGAACAAAGTCAGAAGCAAGAGGAATTCTCCCCTTTTCTTCTGCCTCTGTGCTTGGGCTAGAAGATTTCCTCTCTTCTCATGCCCTCAGACAGAGACTTACCATCTGCTCCCCAGGTTCTCAGAACTTCAGATCAGAATGAATCACACCATGGATTTTCCTTGGTTTCAGGCTTATGGGCAGCAGATTGAGGAACTTTTCAGTCTCCATAAATATGTGAACCAATTCCTGAAAATAAACATATCTATCATCTACCTATCAAGTTTATCCACTCTCTAGCTCCCTACTTCCCCACATCTCTCCAGTCGGGTCTGCTTCTCTGCTGAACCCTAACATAGAACCCCTGTCCCTGCCTCCTGTCACAGAAGGATGCAGTTTGTTGTATAGAGCCCAGAAGGGCAATGGAGGAGTCAATGTACTTGCTGGGTACTAATGGGAGGCTGCAGCACAAATAAAGAGCAACCTGGTCTTGAAGGAAAAAAAATCTGCTGTGAACAGCTCCAGAAGAAAACTCCTGACCCTTGCCTGAGTGAATGTCCTGTGGCACCTGGAGGGCACCCATGGAACTGGGGCCTGCTTTCCTGCAGGCAATCAGGTGCTCTTTACCATATGCTTCTACTTCATTCAGGGAAAATAGTTGAAAACAACAAAACCTTTGATCTTTTGATTCATCTCCTTGGATATTTCTTCAGCATCTCAGACAACAAAGTGTGATCTCGATTTCCCAGGTAAACCTCTTCCTGTCTTAGTTCCTAGTTTAGTTAATGATAAAATCAAGTCAGTTGCCACAGAACCATTTTGGGCAGTGTCTTCTCCTGCTTCTAACCTGCATTATTCCATTTGCTTTTAACCAGGAAGTTTGCTCGAATCACCCCACTCGCATTGTCTTTCATCTAATATCCTCACCTCATAAGGTAAACTGAGCCCTCAGGTTTTCCATTACATTTAGGAAAAAGGTGCGATGGATAAATACAACTAGGACAAAAAATGTGACTAGGACAGCTCTTCCTGTGGTAGTGAAGCAGCTTTGACAATGGAGTCACTTACTTCCCAAGTCAGTTTTTCTACCGTAAAATGGAAGCTAATGAGAGTACATACCAGATGCAGTTGGGGCACGGATTTAAAGTGCTCATGTGGAAAGTGTTCAGAACAGTGCAGCCATCTAGAAAGTGGGGTGAAGGCTTCCTTCCTGCCTGTCTCTCTCCTTCTTCCTTCCCTTCTTTCCTCCCTTCCTTTTCTCATTTTCTAATTTCATACACAGACTCCTTCCAGTCCACCATCTTTTATGCAGGCTATGAGTCTCCCTGTCACCTTAGGGAGGCTTCTCATTGGCTCCAACTCTGGTGCATGTTCCCCTCCCAGTTGCTGCTCACAGACCCTCTGTTCTGCCTTGGAATCTCCATCTCTCACTATCGTAAGGTCGGTGGTATCTCTATGTCTCTCTGAGGCTTAAATACACAGCCCACTAAAATTGGAATCTGAAACTAACCAATCTAAATTGAATATTCATTGAGTCCATTTCATAGCTTGCATTTTAAAAAAAATCAGTTGATTATTTTGAAATAATTTTAAAGGTATTTAAAAGTGACAATGTTATGGTTTAGTTGTGAGGTATCCCCAAAAAGAGAGACAATGCAAAAGTTTAGAGATGAAATTATTGGATTATACAAGGTGTAACCTAATCAGTGCATTAATTCTCTGATGGGAATTAACTGAGTGGTGACTATAGGCAGGTAGGGTGTGGCTGGAGGAGATGGGTCCCTGGGGCCTTACCTTTAGGGTTTATATTTTTTATTTGTTCTAATTAGTTTTACATGACAGTAGACTGTACTTGACACATCATACACAAATGGAGTATAACTTCTCATTCTTCTGGTTTTACAGGATGTAAAATCACACTGGTCATGTAGTCATATATGTATACAGGGTAATAATGTCCCATTCATTCTATTATCCTTCCTACCCTCAGACCTCTCCCCTCCTTTCATTCTCCTCTGCCTAATTCAAAGTAACTCTATTCTTCCCTAGGCCCCCCATTGGGAATTAGCATCTGCATATTAGAGAAAATGATCTGCATTTGTTTTGGGGGGGATTGACTTATTTTGCTTAACATGACATTCTCTAGCTCTATCTATTCAGGGCAAATGCCATCATTCATTCTTGTTGTTGGTGCGCTGGCGCTCTGTCTCTGCATCCTGACACCATATCCAGAAACACTCCCTCCCCCACACCTTCTGCCATGATGTTCTGCCTCATCTGGGCTCAAAGCTAGGGAGTCAGGCATCTATGGACTGAGACCTCTGAAACCATGAGCCAAAATAAACTTTCATTCCCTAATTGTTCTTGTCAGATCTTTTGGTCACAGCAGGGGAAAAGCTGACTAAAACACAGATAAAATCTCTATACACACTTAACTATTTTATCCATTGTTAATATCTTAATAATCAAGTATACTTATCAATGATTAAAAATCATTGTTTTTTTTTTGGTACTGGGGATTAAACTCAAGGGTACTCGACCACTGAGCCACATCCCCAGCCCTATTTTGTGTTTTTTGCAGAGACAGGGTCTCACTGAGTTGCTTAGCACCTCGCCCTTGCTGAGGCTGGCTTTGAACTCCCGATTTTCCTGTCTCGGTCTCCCTAAATGCTGGGATTACAGGCTTGAGCCACCGCGCCCGGCTTAAAAATCATTATTATTAACTAAACTACGGATTTTGTTGGACTTCTGTAGATTTCTTCAATAATGTACTGTTTTTGCTTTGTTTTTGTTTTTGTATTTATTTTCTGTTCCAGGCTCCAATTCAGGGCACAGTATTACACTCAGTCATTATGTCTCTTTCCTCCCCTTGGGCCTCTGAAAGCCTTTTGGTCTTTTATTCATGACC
The DNA here is from genome assembly GCA_028644305.1 of Xerus rutilus. Taxonomy (NCBI): domain Eukaryota; kingdom Metazoa; phylum Chordata; class Mammalia; order Rodentia; family Sciuridae; genus Xerus; species Xerus rutilus. The sequence continues at coordinate 8,638,661 of CM053405.1, read as the reverse complement.
TTGACAGTTTGAGGAGTACGGGTAACATGTTTTGTAAAATGACCCTTTATTTCAGTTTGTTTGTTTCTTTCTTTTCCTTTATTATATTAAAAACATAGATATTTTGGTGAGAAGATTGTGCAAGATTAAAGAGAATCCTGGCAAAATTTGTATCTACTAGGGGCCTGTAAATGGGATTTTCCTCATAAAAAGGATCCTTGCGGGTGAAGATGAACACAAGCTGGATTTGAGTGGGTTCTAATCCATGCCTGCTGTCTTTACAAGCAGAGGGAGCTTTGAACCGACCCATGCCTCCAGGAGGAGAAAGGCCACGTGATGCCAGGCAAAGCCAACCTGGGCAGCTGCCAGCCAAAGGATGCCCTGGAGGGCCAGCTGCCACCAGAAGCTGGGAAAGGGAGGGAAGGCTGCTGCCGAGGACCATCAGAGGGAGGTGGCCCTGCCCTCACCTTGATTTCAGACCTGTCACCACCAGAGCTGTGACAGAACACAAGGTTTTTGTTCCTAGTCATCTCATTTGTGGAAACTTGTTTTGATGGTCCTGTTGAATTTGTACAAAGACCACAGAAAATTCTAGGGTTGTGGCACTTTTGAAACTTACCAGGATTATATGTGCAACTATGCCCGGAGATGTTACCCTGGTCATTCCGGGTAATATTTTTTAGGTTTCTGCCTTTTAAAATTAATATTCCTCCTTTATCATAGACTTTTCCTTGAAAAAAAAGTCAAAGGAGGATTGAGAAAGCTCCACCTACAACAGGGGAATATCAATATATATTACTTGTCTATCTGTAATGAAGAATTACGTCTGTTGAGTTTACTTATTTATTTCTAGTAATATGGATTTATGTTTATTTTACACTTTGTGTAGTGCTGTGATATTTGGCCATTAGGAACTCTAATCAGTTACCTTCAATGTCCCTTGGATATGCCCCATTTGTTTTTTGTTGTTGTTGTTCTTGTTGTTCTTGTTGTTCTTTTCCTTTTCTTTTTTTTTTTTTCAGCATTCCTTTACTTTTGAGCACTACAAGTAGCTTATGGTTCATATTACATTTTCCTGCTCCAAGCCTTAGAATCAGCAGTTTCTTTAAGGTACTCTGATTTATTGATTAGAGAAAGATGCACAGGAAACAAGCTCTAGGCACTGAGCATGCTTGTTGATGCAGGGTATTGCTGCTTGAGATCCTCTTAGCCCACATAGCCAAAATATATATGTAAGTATAGTTACATGTCTCAAGGATAAAGATACCTTTTGAGAAATGCACCATTGGGCAATTTCACTGCTGTGTGAGCATCATGAAGTGTTCTTGCATAAACTAAGATGGCTACAATGTGACCAGCTGATGTAATTTTCTGGGACCACCATCATACATGCAGACTATCACCAACTGAAACTTTGTTATGCAGCTCATTCATTAAGCCACAGATACATTCATATTTATAATGATTTTTATGTCTTCCCATTTTTGTATGTTCATATATAATATGTTACATAATTGCATGGATTCTGTATAATTCTGCATTATATATGTAAACCTTAGTTCACAATGATGTCTCTAACTCTAACCTAGTAGTGTGAGTTCATACTAAGATACAGCTTAAATGTTATTCAGAGTACTGTGGTAGTTTTATAATAGTTTAAAAGCATGTATGCAAATATTTTTTAGTCCTCCCACAAGAAGAAATAAAAAAGGAAAGTAAGTCCTTTCCCCTTAAATACAGGACAGTTTAAATTAGTCACTTCCAATAAATAGACCACTATCTGTTATGGTTTAGATGTGAGGTGTCCCCCAAAAGATCACATGTGAGACAATGCAAGAAGGTTTGGAGGTGAAATAATTGGGTTATAGCCTTAACCTAATCAATGAATTATTCCCTAATGGGAATAACAGAGTGGTCGCTGAAGTGGTAAGATGTGGCTGGAGGAAGTGGAAATTGGGGTGTGGCTTGGGGGTATATATTTGTATCTGGCCAATGGAGTCTCTCTGTTTTCTGATCATCATGTGAGCCGCTACCCTCTGCCATACTGTTCCTCACTGATGGTCAGCCTCACCTCGAGCCCCGAGGAATGGAGCCAGCCTTCTATGGACTAAGACCTCTGAAACCTTAAGCCCTCAAGTCAACTCTTCCTCCCTACAGTTATTCTCATAGGGTCATTTAGTTTCAGCAGCACAAAAGCCAAATAGAACACTACAGAAGTAAGGTTAGGTTGGAAAGCATGATACAGCTTTCATCTGGCTATCTGTCCATTTATTTTTTTATTATTTTTTTATGGGTATGCATTTTTTTTATAGCTTTATTTTATTTTAATGTGGTGCTGATGATCGAACCCAGTGCCTCCCGCGAGCTAGGCGAGCATGCTACCACTGCGCCATAACCCCAGCCCCTGTCCATTTATTGATTGACAGATATCTGTCTCTGGACAAGCACCTTCCCACATGGGACAAAAGACTGGCTGTTCTTTTTTTTTTTTTTTTCTTTTTCTGGCTGTTCTTATCATAGCTACTTCTGTGTGGAGAGGTCACAGGGAAGGTGACCTCTTAATTCTAGTCCCCAGCTATTTGAGTTCTTTCAGCCCAGGCTCCAGAGATGCAAATGACTGAGTCTGTAAATGCCTCCATTCCCCAGCCTCAGAGCTGCCAAAGACACCAAATGAAGGAGACAGAACAGTCCAAGAAAGTTCTTACCCTCATTGCCAAATGGTAAAAAACAAATGTTGCTTTGTTTCTAACCATTAAGTTTGGAGTTGTTTGTTACATTGCCATAGTAACTGAAGTGAGTACTGAAGGTTACCATTAATTATTTTTATCAGACATATTAAATTATAAAACCTGTGAATATAGATTCCATGTCTTATGAATTATATGCCACGTGCAGCATTGGATAATAAAATAGCTTTCACTAAGTTTTTAATAAATGTATATGAAAATTCATGATAGAAAGAGGTTTGATTAGAGCCACAGCTGATGCTAGCTGTGGACAATATGCTAAGATTTGATCATTCTTCTTTGGACTTACAAAGTTGAACACATTTTCATGTCATATCAACTTTATTTTTAACCACATAAATATCTGTGTCACATTGTATAAACATACTCAATTATTTCATAAAAACTGAAAGATACACACATATCAGCTATGTTATAATTGATTAAAATGCAGATTCCAAATGCTACTGTTGAAGTTTAGATAAATGAAAATATCCTTATTCTCATTACCCCAATAATGACTATAAACATTTTTACTCCTTAAGAGTTATCCCTTATGCTACTTTTGGGTAAGATCATCCTCCCCTTGCATCACACCCTGCCAATAGTATGGATCTAAAGATGCATTTAATCTGTGCTTGAGTTTCATATAAATGAACTTCCAGTACACTATGTCTGATTTGTTTATCTTTTCTGTTGAATGGTTTTATTAGTGCACTATAGTTACACCCAACATTGGGGTTTGTTTTGACGTATTCATAACTTCGTGAAATATAAATTTGCTCTATTTCAATCCCTAGTCTTCCTTATTCCCTCTGCCCCCTCCACTGTGGTTCCCCTTGCTCAACTCCACTAGCCTTCTATTTATCATTTATTTTCTTTTTTTAATTTGTGCTTTATAAGTATGCATAAAGGTAGAAGACACTCTTATATTCACATATGTACATAGCATAATTTGGTCAATTTCATTCCACAGTTCCTCCCTTTTCTTCCGGTCCCTCCTCCCTCTCCTTCTGTCCCCTTCCTCTACTCCACTGGTTTTCCTTCTATTTTCATATGAATAAAAATAGAAGGAAAATAAAAAATAAGTGAAAATAAGATCCTCCATCTTATTTTCACTTATTTTACTCAACCTCTGTATATAAGAGATAATATTCAACCCTTGATTTAATAAGTCTGACTTATTTCACTAAGCATGATATTTTCCAGTTTCATCCATTTGCCAGAATGTGCCATAATTTCATTATTTTTCATAGCTGAAGAAAATTCCATTGTGTGTATAAAAACACATACACACATTTTCTTTACCCATTCATCTATTGATAGACACTTAGACTGGTTCCATGACTTGTCTATTGTGAATCGTGTTGCTATAAACATATATCACTATACTATGCTGATTTCAGTTCTTTTACAGAAATACCAAGGAATTTTGAGGAATAAACATACTGCTTTCCACAGTGGTTGTACTAATTTGCACTCCCACCAACGATGTATGAATATACATTTTTCCCCAAAATTCTTGCATTATTATGTGTATTCTTGATGATTGCCATTTGAACTGGAAAAAGATGAAATCTCAATGTTGGCTTGATTTGCATTTCCATGATTGCTAGGGTTTTTGAACAATTATTCCTATATTTGTGGGTCACTTGTATTTCTTATTTTGAGAAATGACTATTTAGTTCTTTTGCCCATTTATTGACTCGTTAATTGTTTTTGCTTATTTACTTGTTTTATAGTGTTAAGTTTTTTGAGTTCTTTATATATTCTGGATATTAATCCCCTGATCTTTGCAAGTGGCAAAGATCTTGTTCCACTCTGTAGGATTTTCCTTCACAATCCTTGGTTCCTTTGCTGTTCAGAAGTGTTTAAATTTGATGCTGTCCCACTTTACTGATAATTGTTTTATTTCTCATGTTTTAAGCATCTTGTTAAGGAAGTTGGTGCTTATGCCAATATGATGAAGTATTGACCCTCTGTTTTCTACTAGTAGTTACAAATGTCTGTACTAATTCCTAGGTCTTTGATTTACTTTGCTTTGACTTTTGCACAGGATGAAAGATAGGGCTCTAGTTTCATTCACTTATTCATTCATTTATTTAATTCATTCATATCTACATATGGATATCCAGTTGTCCTAGCACAATTTGTTTAAAAGGCTGTCTTTAGGCAGGGCATATTGGCACATGCTTGTAATCCCAGCGACTTGAGAGGATGAAGCAGAAGGATCACAAGTTCAAGGACAGTTTCAGCAATTAATGAGGCCTTAAGTCACTAAGACCATCTCAAAATAATAGAGAGAGAGAGAAGAAAGAAAGAAAGAAAGAAAGAAAGAAAGAAAGAAAGAAAGAAAGAAAGAGAGAAAGAAAGAGAGAGAGAGAGAGAGAGAAAGAAAGAAAGAAAGAAAGAAAGAAAGAAAGAAAGAAAGAAAGAAAGAAAGGAAGGAAGGAAGGAAGGAAGGAAGGAAGGAAGGAAGGAAAAAAGAGAAGAGAAGAGAAGAGAAGAGAAAAACAAAACGTAACAGGGAAGTAGCTCAGTAATAAGGTGTCCCTAGATTCAATCCCAAGTACTTTATCCCCCAAAAGACTATCTTTTCTCCAATCTATATTTCTGGTAGCTTTGTCAAATATCACAGGATTGTATCTATGTGTATTTCTCTGTGTCTTCTATTCTATTCCATTGATCTTCATGTCTATGTTGATGTCAACACACTGCTATTTTTTTTAATATAGCTATGTAGTGTAATTTGAGATCAGGTATTGTGATTCCTTCTGGATAGCTCTTCTTGATCAGCATTGCTTTGGTTATTCTGGGTCTTGACATTTTTACATTTGCCTTATTTGCTTAATGTAATCTTTGTTAAATTCACTTGTTCTTCTGTGTGTATTTTTAGATTGCTCATTTTTATTGTTAAGAAATATTCCATTACATAAATATAATGTTCATCCATTCATGTTTCAGAAGCCATTTGGTTGTTCTCAGTTTTGGGTTCTTATAAATAAAGCGTCTATGAAATTCATATAGAATTATCTTTATAGACATGTTCACATTTCTCTTCAATAAATACCTAGAAATAGAATGCCTAATTTATATGGCAAATAGTTTAATTATAAAAGTTACTGCCAGCCGGGCGTGGTGGCGCAAGCCTGTAATCCCAGCACTTAGGGAGGCTGAGACAGGAGAATCGCGAGTTCAAAGCCACCCTCAGCAATGGCGAGGTGCTAAGCAACTCAGTGAGACCCTGTCTCTACATAAAACACAAAATAGGGCTGGGGATGTGGCTCAGTGGTCGAGTACCTCTGAGTTCAATCTCCAGTACCAAAAAAAAAAAAAAAAGTTACTGCCAAAAAGTTCTTCCAAGTAGGTGAATCATGTTGGAATCCTTCTAGTAATACACGAAAATCCATTTCTTCCATATCTGTATTAGTTAATTAGTGCTACATGATAAATTGCTCCCAAACTTACCAGCTTAAGACAAATGCATTCGTTTTCTCACAGTCCTAGGGATTCAGGACTCTGGGCCACTGCTAGGAGTTCTCTCACAAGGCTGCAATCAAAGAGCTGATGCTGGAGTCCGCTGCAGGCTCATCTCATGGGGGACTGTCCCTTTCCAAGCTCACTTACACCATTGTTAGTAGGATCTAGTTCCTTTAGGAGTGACATCTTCCCTGTCTTGCAGGCTACTGCCTGGAGGCATTTCTCAGTTCCCTGTTATCAGGGACTCTCTAAACTGACAGCTAATGTAATTAAAGCCAGTGATAGTGTGCTAGCAAAACAGAATTTTCCATTTCTTGTAACTGTACCGTGACAATTAACAATGCTTCTGCATTGTCATATTCTATTGATTAGAAGGAAGCTATTTTAGAGTTGGGGGTCAGACAAGCACATTCGTGCGAAAACGTGAAGATCACTGGGAGTCATCTGGGCGGCTAATAATCACAGCACCCTCACCAAGTCATTTTGATTATATTATTTATTTATTATGAAAACAAGCCCTTTGTTGGATAAATCTATGGCAAATATTACCTCCAAGTCTGTGTCTTTCACATTTTCTTAACAGTATATCTTTTTTTTGGTACTAGAGATTGAACTCAGGGGCACTCTACCACTGAGCCACATTCCCAGCCCTATTTTGTGTTTTATGTAGAGACAGGGTCTCACTGAGTTGCTTAGCGCCTCGCCTTTGCTGAGGCTGGCTTTGAACTCACAATTCTCCTGTCTCAGCCTCCCTAAGTGCTGGGATTACAGGCTTGTGCCGCTGTGCCCGGCTTAACAGTATATCTTTAAGAACATAAATTTTCAGTTGTGATGAAATCCAAATTATTGTATCTTCTTTTGCTTCTCATGTATAGTCTTGGTGGACAAGAAACTTTGCCTACCCCAAATTTGTAAATATAATCTCCTGCGTGTTCTTTGGTACATCTTATGTTTTGTGTCATATGTATATCTATGATTCATCATAAATTAATAATTTTGGTGCTGAGATTGAACCCAGGGCCTTGTGCATGCAAGGCAAGCACTCTACCAACTGAGCTATAACCTCAGCCCCCATAAATTAGTATTTGTGCATTCTATGAAAGAAGGATGAAATTTATATTTTTCCACAAAGATATCCAAGTTGACCTAGCACCAATTATTAAAACATATATCCTTTCTATATTGAACAATCTTGGCCCAAAAAGTCAGCTAACTATATATGCATGGATCAATCTAGACTCTCTGTTTCATCTATCACTTTGTTCATCTTATGCCAATGTCACATTGGCCTTGGTTCATAATGTCTTCGCATCATTAAGACTAGCTAAAAAGCGTACAGTTACTAATTTTGCTATTTTTCCAAAACAATTTTTGCTCCTCCAAGTACTTTGTGTTTCCACATAACTTTTTAATCAGCTTGTCAGTTTCAGTCCAGAAAATCCACTGGAATTCAATTGAAATTTTATTGCATTTTTCAATTATACATTTACATATTAAAAAGATTTTATGCATTTTACATTTACTTAATATTTTACAAATGACTTTATCATCTATCCTTGCCATAAAAACATAAAATAAAAGTTAAATAAAAGCACATATAGAAAGAGTATCATGCAGTTAGCAAAACACACTATAATAAATTCAAAATGGCAACTGTGCTAGATGGATAGATACGATTAAATATAAAGAAATATGCCTGCATATGTTGCTGTTTAGTTGTAAAATCCCAAAGTAGAAAAATTATCAAAGGAACAAAAGCACCATACAGGTTCAATTAATGACAGGATCATTCTAAATTAAAGTACAAAAATATTGCAAATTATGCATGGTATAAATACTTCCCAAAAATGGTTAACTAATGAAAATTTATGCAATTTTATCACAGGTAAAAAATTAATAAGGTTTATTACAAGTGTGTATTAAAAAGAAAATTTCTCAAGAGAAATGTAGCCAAGGAACATGAACAAATTATTCACAGAAATGTAACACAATTGGCTAAGAAATATTCAAAATACATTAATAATATTAATGAATACATTTCAAATAAAAAAGTAACAAATTATTTTGCCCTCTAATTGATCATCAGATAAATGAAAGCAAACTGCATAATTTTAGAATTATTTCAATATGCAAATCAGTTCTCTAATAACTTGAAAAACTTGTGTAACCTTTATTATAATTGCATAAGTATCAGGGTTTAAACTGCACATATCATTTACCTCAGCTTCTTCGTGTCTATGAACACCTCCCAAGATGATGATGTGGAATGTGTGTGTGTGTGTGTGTGTGTGTGTGTGTGTGTGGGCACCAATATGTGCTCATGGATGAGGATTATCATTGCAATGTTGCTTATAATGTCAAACAACTGTCCACATTCTAAATGTTTATTCATCATTTAAATAAATTATGCATATTCATATGAGGGGTGAATATTATGACATTTAAAAATCATTTTATTTGGTATGGTAATTGATATAATAAGTGGTCAGGATTGATGCCTGAATGAAAGAAAAGGCTCTTCATAAATTACATGCATAATATGATCCTTTTTATTTGTTTATGTATGCATAAAAAGGATACTGAAACTATGTTAATAGCGATTTTATTCTGACTTGTGCAGTGGTATTTGGGTTGATTTTAGCTCTACTGATACCACTTTTAATTGCACAGAATTTTAAATAATTATTTGTGATAAACAAGAAGAAGTAGGAAAGCAAATCTACAAATTAACTACTCACGAAATACTAATGGCCAATTAATATATGCAAAGATAAGTTAACCTCAGTAATTATCAGGCAAGTGTATATTTCAGGAAAATTATATAATTTTCCATCACTATTTCTCTTATAATTTTTAATATGATAAGATTCAGTATGAAAGAAATATTATGGAAAATACATAATTTCATACATTGTTAGGGAAAGAAACTGACACCAACTTTCTGGTTAGCAATTTCACATCTCTAGCAAAATTCAGATTCTGCGTGTCACTGGATCTAGCAAATCTAAAGAAACTACTTGGACAGCAGCTATAAAATATTAAATTAGTGTTAAATAAAATGACAAGGAAGTAGTTAGAAGATATATGCTGACATAGAAAAGTAAGTTAGATGCAAGTGAGTTTCTCTTTGTAACATAATTAACAAATATCAAAGCTTTTAAATGTTTACTTACATTCAGAAATATTTTGATTTAATGTCTTTAATGTATAAAATGAGAAAGAGAGAGAATGAGAATTTTCTAAAGCTATATAGTATCTTCTCTATTTTGGTAATTTTTGTAAGAAAAATGTGTCTTATCTGTAAAATATGCCAAAGAAATAAAAGTGTTGAATATAAGAATGTCAAATAAAAATTTTATAATGACAAAAATGCTTTCATTTTCTCTGAATCATTGGATTTATTCTCAGAAATGAATGAAGAAAGAATTCTGAGCTCCATGATAGCAAAATAAACATTTTTCCTACTCATAGCATCAGCTTAGTACATTGCAGTAACAGGAATCTTAAAGTATTTTAGAAGTAATTCATAAATAAATGCATTAATCAATTATACCAGTTAATTACCTAATAAATGGAACTTGCAAGGGTCTGATGAGGGTATTGACCTTGAGACAACCAGTGTAGTGGAAGAAAGAAAAAACATTTATATATCTGCATTATTCTCTCAGATTCTGAGATAGTACCATATTTAAAAATATACCATTATAATGGGAACTCTTATAACATCTGTCTAATAGTGACATCCAGTCTACAAAGCATACTAGGTGAAGAGTTCTATAATATGTTTTTCATGAAAATTTGAGAGGCTGGTACACTTATAGTCTAAGTTATTCAAAATTTCACACAAACAAACATCTATAATATTTTGAGTGCCTTCAAAGTGAACTAGTTATAATTAATACAGGTTAGAAAACACTCTTTTGAAAAAACAACATATATTCCAGGTTAAATTATTTAAATGAGACTAAGAAACTATAATTTTTCCATTGCTTAGTAATTGAGTAGAAAATAAAATTTGCCCTAACAGAAAATAGTAAATAAAATGTTAATGAATAGTAATTGTTCTAATCATCATATAAAATGCTTACTCTAAAATGTTTAGGATAAATACTTGCTGAATTTTTAATTACATAACAAGTAAATGTTAAACATTCATTCCTTCAAGACATATTTCAAAAGATTGATTTTGATAATAAGCTAATTTCTTCTTGAAAAAAATGAACATGACTTGTGGAGACCACAGGTACGTCTGGCCCTCTCATCATTATTTTTCCGTAATGTATGGCTCATAAATGAAAAACAACAACCACCAAAAAAAAGGAATGTCTTCAGATACATATCCATTTTTCCCACCTCCTAATATCTGAACCAGGTGAAATTAAAGAACAAAACTTCAAATGAGAGAAGAATGTTGCCATTCTTACTTACGAAGCTTCAGGGGAGAACATAGCTTGGTTGCAAATTAAGCCCAGGCATCCCAATATTTTGCTAAACTCTACTGTCCTTAGGAATCCTTGGATAACCAAAGGGCTCTAATGTTGGAATCTGCTCTTATGAAACTTAATTTGGGGAAGACTAAACCACTTGAGCAGCAGGTTCAAAGAGAAGGAGAATGAAAAGATATGATCTGACTTGCCAGTTTCTACTTCCAAACACTAAGTGGCTCTTCCTTCCCTGGTTAAAAAAGTGAAAGTCAGTTGTGCTTAAAGAAAAATACTACTGTACATGTATAAATATGGGGTTTAATTTGTATTTACCCATATTTTTTATGCTTCTTAAGGATGTTATCAGTACCACATTGTTGCCATTCCTTTCCTTGTCTCACAAGGCCCAACTGACCCTACGTGGCCAATTTGCCTTTCTACCTCTTCTAGGAATTTCTTGGGTTGGTAATTATATACTCCCCAAAAGTGTCACGATCTAAGGAAATTAAAGTCTACGATGAAATCATCTTATGCTTATGAGTTAAAAACAAAGCAAAAATAAACATCAACAATAACAACAACAACAACAAAAAAGCATACCTTAAACAAATGGGCCCATGTGCCACCTTCTTCCTCCACCCACTCTCAGCCAGTAGTTCCCAGGATGCCTGAGTGGTCTCACTGTTCCCGCAGCAACTGCCGCCCGATGTTTTAGTCAACATTTTCAGTGCTGTTACCAAATGACCTGACAAGAACAATTTTAGAGGAGGGAAAGTTTATTCAGGGCTCACAGTTTCAGAGGTTTCAGTCCACAGAGGCTGAACATCATGGCAGAAGGAGAAACTCAGGACATGTCACCAGGAGGCAGAGTGAACCCTCTCACCAGGACAACATATAAACCCCAAAGTCACACTGCGACTATCCACCTCTTTCAGCCACACCCTACCTTCCAGCAGTTACTACCTAGTTAATCCATTCAGGTGTATTTTAGTGCACTGATTAGCTTTGGGGCCTCATAACCCAATCATTTCACCTCTAAACATTCTTGCATTTTTTCACGTATTAGCTTTTGGGAATACCTCATATCTAAACCATAGCATTGACCGTTATCTTGATGGGTCAGAATGTCTCCCTTTGGTCTCCAAAGTTTATTAGATCACTGCCAAATCCCAGAAGAATTTTTACTTTAAAAAGTGTTAAATTTTTTAATAGATGCACATTATTATCCAGATTCAGAATGCACACTCATCAAATTTGAAATACATGTCAAACCTCACCACGGAAAGCAGTATTCAAAGGAAAATTATAACCCTCAAAAATGCACTTAGATATGCAAGAGACAATAACAAAGATTTAGGGGTGCTGATTACCCGATTGATTTTTTCAATTTGTATAGAATTTAGCAAGTTTACAAAATTGCCATATTTTCTTTCATAAATCAATAAGATATGTGAATATGTCTCCTCTTTCTTATATTGATATGTTGCATCTTCTTTCCATTTTACTTAATGCATCTGAACAGAGGTTTATCAATTTTTTATTGTTTCTAAGAATCAGCCTTTGGTTTAAATGATATTCTGTATTTTTTGTTTTCAATTTTATGGATTCCTACTATTACTATTTTCTAACTTTTTTTGTTTGGGATTTATTTTGTTCTTCTTTCTCTAGTTTCTTCAAAATGACTAACTTATTGATTCAAAACCTTCTTATTTCCTAATTCGAACATTTTATACAATAAATGTCCTTCCAAACACTGTTTCGGCAGCATTTCACAAATTTGGATCAACATTTAATATCTCTCAAATCAAAATATTTCACAAGTCCTTTTCTTGATGACCTAATTGATAAATTTGCTATTTAATTAACCAATAAATGAAGGATTTTCTCTCATATCTTTCTGTTCTTTATTTTAAAGATAATCTCACTGTAATCAGAGAATATAAACCATAAGATTTCAATTATTTTAGCTTTTACAGGTTCATTTTATGGTTCAGAATATGACTCTCTTGATAATTTCTCCATGTGAACTTGAAAATAATATGTGTCTTAGCATTACTGTGTTCTCCAAGTGTCATTTTGTTTGAGCCGTCTTAGAGTTCAAGTCTTCTGTCCCCTTTTGCATTTGTAACATCCTTTATGATTGCTGTGGTGGAATGTGGAAATTATCAAGTGTAGCTATAGACTTGACTCTTTCTTCTTAGTTCTAGGTTGACGTATTTTGAGGTTGTTTTATCCAGTCCACATACAGTATGATTAATGCTTCCCTCGTAAATTAGCCCATTAACATTATAGAGTGCCAGAATTATCACCAATAATATTTCTTATTCCAAAGTCTACTGTGAAAGACATATAGACACTTGAACTTTCTTTTGATTAGAATTGGCAATATTATTTTAAGTTTGTAAGTCATTTAAAACAGGTTTCTTCTATATGACCGGGTCTGGCTTTTTGTCTCAGAGTTACCTTCTATTAGTCAAATCTGTTAGTGCACCCCAGTGCAATCAGAAGGCAGGTTCTGGAGACAGTCAATCCCCTCGTAGGACATTTGTTTCATTAAACACCCACATTCAGGGGCTGGGGTTGTGGCTCAGAGGTAGAGTGCTCATCTCACATGTGTGAGGCACTGGGTTCGATCCTCAGCACCACATAAAGATAAATAAATGAATAAAATAAAGGTATTGTGTCCATCTATACCTAAAAACATTAAAAAACCTACATTCAGAGTTTTAACACATTTCTAGACCAAAGAGAAAAAAAAATGTGTATAGACAGTCCCTGATTCACAATGGCTTGACTTCACAAAGTTTTGATTGTACAGTGGTGCAGAACCGTGCTCAGACATGCTTCTGTCTTTCATGTTCAGCACAGTATTTAATAAATTACATGAGATATTCAACAATAAGAGAGGAATTAGAAGGATACTGCCTTAAGATGTTCTTGGAATAAAATGTTTCAAGTGTTTTTAGAAAAAAAATTTTAGTAAATTAAGATATAGAGCAAGCAAAGGAATCAATTATAATAAAAGTGGTGTAATTTAGCTAAGTGTGCATATAGAAAGGAATATTAAAAATTATAAATATCATAAAAGAATGCAGAAAAGGCACGCACTATTGCATTTGAACAGTGCCTCTCCAGTATGAGTTTTGTCATGCAAAACCAAGGGACAGTGGCAGCTGGAGGACGTCCCACGCTGGACACATTCACAGGGTTCCCCTCTCCTGTGGGCCCTCTGCTCACCGTCCTTGAGCCAGAGCTGCCATAGGGCTTTCTCATTTTCACCGCAATTATTCAGGGCTTCTCTCCTGCGTGTTCTTGGATGCAAATGGAGATGCAGTTCTTGGAGGTTCTCCAGTCATTACAAGTATAAGGTCTCTCTACTCTCTGACCCCTCCACTGCCCCATGACTGGGGGATGTGCGCCTGAAGGATTGCCAGGTCATCACGGGCATGCCAGCATTTCCAGTTAGTCTCAGCGGGGCGTGTGCTCTCACGCAAACTCGCCCCCTCTAACGTGGCCTCGCCGCCCCCCACCCCATGTGGCCTCTTGGACAATCTCCTGCTGTCCACTGACATGCGCAGGACGGCTGAAAGAGGCCCCACTTTCCTTTCATTTTGAAGGTGTGTCCCCGCTAGGTCTCACGAAGGAGGCAGAGGATGGCCTCCTGCTGACAGGGCTGCCCAGTCACCACCTGTCCGGCAAGTCATCCCTTGCGCTCTTCAGACATTTACACGCGCAGCTGGGACCTCTGACCTCTGGGTCCCATTCCCAGAAACCATTTCCTGCAGGTTCTGATCTGCAGAGACTAGGACCCCACTGGGACCGAGGACCAAGCAGGCGCTAAGGCTGTCCCCAGTTTGGTGATGACCGCAGGCTTTCGCCCAGCCCCGGCCCGGGTCCTGCAGGCTCCTCGGGGTTTCTAAGGAGCATTTCCACTTGGGACTCGCGTTGCCAGACTCCTCCTAATGCAGACGAACAGGAATCGCCCCCGGGAAATCTCTCCCATCTCCCGAGTTCGTTCTTCCCCTTGACTTTGGTTTCCCAGGCTGGAGGGCAAGGGAGAAGTGTGTGAGTGCTCCTGCCCTCCACGCCCCCTTGGGCTTTGGATTCCTTCCCTGCTGCCTTTCGCTGCGGTTGTCAAGCACTTGCTTTGACAGATGCTGCAGATTTCACAGTGCCTCCCTCTTTTGTGGCTCCTGTTGTTCTACACCATCATTTTAAAAGGCAATTACATTTTTAAAAACTTCTGTACCTATTGATCTTTTTCAAACTCTTCCTTTCCTTCTGGATTCATAGCATTCCCTTTTCTTCATATCTTCTTGAAGTACTTGCTTTAAGTTTTCTTATAGTGCAAATCCACTGGCAATAAATTTCTCACTTTGTTTGCCAAAAAAAAAAAGAATTACATTTCCTTGACTTTTTGGATACTGAATTCTATGTTAGCAGTTTTTCCTTCCCTTTTAGCACCTCATGTTACTCCATTGATTTATGGTTTTCAAAATTTCTAACAAGATTCCTGCTGTCTTTCTCATCTCATTTCTTAGTAAGTAATTTTTTTTCTTTCATGGTTGCCTTCAATTTTTTTTCTCATATTTTCAGCAGCTTGATTATTACACACTTAGGCTTGGTTTCTGTTTAATTGACATTTTCATCCTAAGCTTCTTGTATCTATTTTTTATGCTTATATTTGGAATATTATCAGTTATTTTATTACCTTTTCAAATATCTATCCTTTCCTTATCTGTCTCTTTTCTCCTTCCAGGATACCAAATAAATGTAAATCAAACTATCTTATATTTTCCCACAGCTCTGTAATATCCTATCATGTTTTGTGTATTTTAGCCATTTATCTCTATATTTCAATTTGGCATTTTCTATTCATATATCTTCAATTTCAAAGATTCACTTTTTTTTTTTTTGGATTGGAGATTGAACCCAGGGCCACTTTACCACTAAGCTACATCAGCAGCCCTTCTTATTTCTTTTTTAGAGGGAGGGGACAGGATCTCACTAAGATACTGAGGATCTCACTAAGATTGCAGAGACTGGCCTGAAACTTGTAATTCTCCTTTCCCAGCCTCCCAAGTTGCTAGAATTACAGTGTGTACCACCACCATGACCAGCTACGTTCACAGAGTCTTATTTTTTTTTTTTTTGGTAATCGTGAGTTCAAAGCCAGCCTCAACAAAGGCAAGGCGCTAAGCAACTCAGTGAGACCCTGTCTCTACATAAAACACAAAATAGGGCTGGAGTGGCTTAGTGCCTCGCCATTGCTGAGGCTGGCTTTGAACTCTCGATTCTCCTGTCTTAGCCTCCCTAAGTGCTGGGATTACAGGCATGCGCCACCACACCCAGCTAGTTCACAGAATCTTTACTCAACTCTATAATTACGTAAAGTTTCCAAATAAGCTCCTAATTTTTATATAGGATGGAACTAGCACCTCCCTATCCTTCTTATCATTTTCATTTCTGTGGTGATAGTCACATGTCTTCCATCTTTTCTACTAAAATTTTTTAGCATACAAATCAGATATTGTAATTCCTATCTGATAATTTCAATGTCTGAATCTTTAACATGTTTTTTTTTCTTTACTTTTTGAGCCTTATAATGTCTGACTCATTGTCTTTTCCCCACATATTTGAATCTTTGCTTCAGCTCTGTTTGTTAATTAAAGCACTGTTGATACAGACGTTTCTGAAGCTCTATCTCAGTTCATTTCTGTATACACAAAAACTGGTACATATGCTGTTTACATACAAGCCACAGTTGCATACTGCAGATCTTGAGTTGGTTTGGACATTCCAAAATGTCCTGAATTATTTCATCAATACTCAGAACAGGCTTCTTGCTATTGGCTCAAGGCCCTGCATACCCTGCACTTGTAATACAGACATTGTAAAAACAGCCTCTTGGTTATATAAAAACAGTTGCCATTTGATGTCACAGTATCACAACCTTCCATGAGCCAACAAACCACTTGCTGAGATAGTCTAGATGAAAACAGATTATTCAATGGAAGCGAGGAGAATGGATTACACATTGTGCATGGCTGCTGAGCCAAGATCCAAAGCTGCCATGGTCTTCATCTACACGTGGAACACTACCTGCTTGTCTACACCCGTTTTTCCATCCTGCAGCATGTTGCTCTGAAAAGAACACACTTTGTGTTACGAATGTTCTTTTTTTTTTTTTAAGATTTTTTTTTTCCTTAGTTGTAGAAGAATACAATGTCTTTATTTTATTGCTTTGCATGCGGTGCTGAGGATCGAACCCAGGGCCTCACGCATGCGAGGCAAGCGCTCTACCGCTGAGCTACAATCCCAGCCCACGAATGTTCTTGACCAACACAATAGGTCTTCACTCCTCGCTAAACAGAGAGAGAAAAGAAGTTCAGTCAGGTTCATTGCCTGATCCTAAAGCTACCAAGGCAGAGCAAGTTGCATGGAGGGTTTAAGAAAAGTCCGTTCTGAAACCTAAGGGGTCAGGGAGCACTCTGTAACCCAATGTGCAATCCGAAACATTCAGCCTCCTTCCTGGATTTCTGCCCAGGAGGAAGAACCGCTCACTCATGTGACTTCTGTAGTGTCTGGAGCTTCTGGTTTTCTTTCCTGCTGTCAAGGGAAGTGTAATATGAGCTCTTATCCAAGCAGCATCAAATCCCTCTCCTGTCAGTCAATGGACTCCTGTGATTTGAATCTCAGGTAGTTAACAAACACAGGCCAGGTGTCCACCTCTGCCTCAGGAGAATAGAAGACCTAGCGTTGCCACAGGCCCACTGTCTGACTCCAGGAGAGGGACCACTGCTCTTTCTGTCTGCTGTAAACTTGGGAGATGGAGAGGAATTAGTGCTGAATTAATTTTCATACAAGCTGTAGGCAGAGGTAGGTAATCCAAGATTTTTCTGATTGTGAAGTCTCTGATCTATTTTTAGAAAATCTTTTTAAAATGTGTTTTCTTAAACATTAATTGCAGTTCTTTCTTGATTTTTTGACTATAGCAACTTTTAGAGTTTGCCTCATCCCTCTTCATATTACGTAGAACATACAGACCTTGAATCTACATATAGGAACACAAACGTTTTATGCATATTTACTTAACAGCATGTCATTGCCCAGAATAATCTTTGTTTTATCTTTTTTTTTTATCTTTTTTTTTTTTTTTTTGGTACTGGGGATTGAACTCAGGGGCATTCGACCACTGAATCACATCCCCAGCCCTATTTTGTGTTTTATGTAGAGACAGGGCCTCACTGAGTTGCTTAGCGCCTCACCATTCAGAATAATCTTGCTTATGGAATCTTATATTCCTATTATTAAAGGGTAATACAAGAAAAGAGACATACTTTGATGCCTTTTAAATAATTCTATCCATTTTATTTTTGTACCATGGATTGATTTAACCCAGGGGCATTTAACCATTGAGCCACATCCCAAGCCCCTCTTCTTAAAAATTTTTATTCAGAAACTAGGCCTTGGGCTGGGGCTGTAGCTCAGTGGTAGAGCACTTGCCCGGCATGCGTGAGGCACTGGGTTCGATCCTCAGCACCACATATAAATAATGAATAAAATAAAAGATTCAACAACTAAAAAAATTTAAAAAAAAAAAAAGAAAGAAAGAAACTAGGCCTTGCTGAGTTGCTTTAGGCTTACTAAAGTTGCTAAGGCTGGATTTGAATTCGAGCCCCTCCTGCTTTAGCCTCCGGAGCCACTGGAATTACAGCCATGCGCCACCACCCGAGGCAAGTTTTATCGTTTTGGTCCATTTCAACTTTGTTTGAATTTTCAAAATAAGGAACTGGCTAGTCTTGAACCCAATAGATTATGTTTTCTAAGCCATCAGGAATGCTCCCTCAGCTTTGAGCAAAGAGATCCATTCTGAGTGGTGGTGGTGATGTCATTATTTCCCAGAATGAAATAAATTATGGCTGTCACAACAAAGGTTTATTCAGACCATTTTAAACAGCATATAATCAGATATGGTAATTTTTATTATTTGTACAGGTCTTATTTTAAAACATGTAAAATATTTCTTGCTATTTGAGATAGTATGACAGGCATACTTCCAACTGTAGGCAATAACATACATAACACACACACACATCCTCAATTTTAAATAATCTGAATGATAACATTGTAATCTATTTTGATGTTAGAAGTAGGAGAGTGAGTACAATGCATGAGAAATTAATGAATAAAATGCCTTTCACATGCATATTTGGCTGGCTTGAATTAGGAGATAATTATGATTTTTTTTCAGGTCACTTAAAAGAAAGCAGAGTAATTCCAACATACAGTGTGAACAACAAAACATAGACTTGAATATGTTTTATGAATGAATGCATGCATGCAAGATTCTAATTGCTATAAGAACTTCACATATGACTATTTGAAGATTTTAATTATTTATAGTATTAGAAAATCAGACAGCAAGTAAATCAGTCCAACAATTAGAAATGTGGCATAGCTTTTTTAAGAGGATATTTCAGTGTGATGGTAAAACAACAGGGCAATCATTTACCCATGGATTTATTTATTTATGAAGACATTGATGGTCATGATGATCATGACCATAGACAGCATCGGGTTTGAGTCCCACTTTTATGAAAATAGACTTTAACCCTTGGGCTCCTGCAGAGATGATAATATTGCATGATTTGTGGGGTTATTATGATCTTTAGATAGTCTAACCTAGTCAAATTATTTGGCAATTTTGCAAATCTTTGTACAATATCTGAAACCACAGATGGTATCTTTTCTAAACGTCGCTATAACTGTTCACTCAACCTGTTTATCATCCATGTTGCAGCCACCATACTAGCTGAGATGCAAAGTTGAATACCAGTTCCTGTCCCCAGTTTGGTTATTTCTATTAGATGAGGTGAGAATGTGCAGGAGAACAGGACAGAGAAACCAGGAAGGCTTACCACATGAAGCCTAGAGTTCTTTTTTTGGATTAAATAGATAATACTGGCTCACAAGAACTTTGACAATTCCAGGAGAGGAAATTTTCTTTGGGGCTGAGAATTATAGTAGGTAAGGGCCCAGATCTAGGACAAAGAATGCTTTAGAAGAATACTAAGTAGTAGTTTATAAGTAGTGGTAGTTTCGAGCATTGTTTCCTTTGAAAAAGTCTGTAATAGTAAGACAGGAGGCTCTAAAGCATACATATGGATATGCATATGCACACATATAGCACATATTATATATATAGATACATATGTATGTATAACACACATTTATATACAGAGTATGTGTGTATGTGTGTGTGCATTTCATACCATTACATGAAAGCCTTAAAAGCAACAACTAATGTTTCCCAGAGAAGGAAGAGCTCTACTTCCAGAGGGCAACACAGAAATCATTCCTGCTTTGTCTTCAGATTCAACACTACAACATCAACTCCTCACCTGCCAGTTTGGCCTACGGATTTTTAAACTACAATTCTACAAACTCTAATGAAGCAATTCTCTAAAATAAAATAAAATCTAATATATATGCATTCTACTGGCTCTGTTTCTCTGGAAAAGCCCCAAACACTAAGATGCTACATCTACTTCACAATAAATAATACTACTTTAAAATAATAGATATTAATGATAATTGATAGATAATCAAAACAATTATAAAAAGCCATTGTCTGATTTTCCTTTTGTGAAAGAAATTGCATTTTCCAAATGTCTCAAGATCCAACAAATTTAAATAATCTTAATTTTAGCTATTTGATTAAATACTTATTCATCTGAAACTATTCAGTGTTTCAGGAACTAAGTGCATATTTAATGACTATTTTTAATTTAAATTGAACTGAGCCTATTTTTCTTAGCCCATTTCTTTTGTGTTCTCTGGACCTGGGTTAGTTTAATATTTTTTTATATAATGCAGGACTTTTTTATCTACTTTTGTTTAGTACGAAAGATTTTTTGCATAACAATATTAAGACAATGAGAATGTGCATTGAATTATGAAGTAACATAATATAAAAGTCACAAATTTTTACTTATGCTTGTCAAGAAAACCACTGTTTGCCCTTTGTTAAATTACTAAATTGTTTTAAATAAAAATGCTTATTCCTATCTCACTGTATGCTGAGTTAAGGTAATCATTAAAACTTATATGTGATGAAGTTACTTTAAAGTGTTTGCCAATAAAGTACATGAAAAATGGAACACAAATCAAGCAGCTTTAAAATAGGCATCATTATAAAAATAAATCTATGACTTACTAATTATAAAATGTATGAAAATAATTGTATATTCTTGGTAAGAAAAATACTATAAAATTGAGCAAATATTGAGATATGGTGCTATAATATCCTATATGAGTTGTCAAGGAAGGAAAAGCATTTTGCCAAAGTCATGAGATATAAGAATTTTTCAATGGCTACAGAATGTAAACAAGTTTATTTATATCATCCTAAGAATCATCAGTA
Organism: Xerus rutilus; assembly: GCA_028644305.1. Classification (NCBI taxonomy): domain Eukaryota; kingdom Metazoa; phylum Chordata; class Mammalia; order Rodentia; family Sciuridae; genus Xerus; species Xerus rutilus. Next base: position 8,617,626 of record CM053405.1, on the reverse strand, counting down.
AATTGTAAATTCCACATACAACCAGAAAAATCTTCAAATTGCTTGAATTGTTTCAGTCTGAAAGAAGCATCAAGTACTTATTAAATGGGGTAACCAAAAGTTTCAAAAAGATAATGCCACCTACCAGGCATTCTAAACATTTTTCAATAATTTATCACAGATTTATAAAACTAAATAAAATACATTTGACAATTATAATTTTCAAATAAAAGCATATAGGAGTAATGGAATCACATATTTAAAAGAAAACCACAAAATTGTTTTCATTTTTCAACATGTTAAAATTTTGAAAATGTATTCATTAATTGAATATGTTTATGGTACACTTAATCTATGCTGAGTATCTTGCTAAATGTAAAAGCAGTGAAGGAATGAACAAGGTCTCCAGCCTGCCACTCTGGGGAGACTGATAGTAATAGTGAGGTATCTGAAACTGAGTGAGAAACACACACACATTGCAACTTGACAACAGATAAACAAACCAGTAAAATGAAACTCAGTCCATTGATTTGACATTAAAGGATGAAAAAACTGGGAGTCAAAAGACCTTGGGATAATGATCTATGTTACTGGAGAGAAATAATGGTTGTCGGTGTGTATATATACATGTTCACACACACGCACACACACACACACACTTTGATATATCAGAATTAATCAGCCATACTGGTGTTGGGTTCCTGATATTTGTCTTTATTAATTTTATCCTGCTGTTCATATAAGATTCTCTTGTTCAGAGAAAAGGATAATTTGATAATTATCTACTTTAAAAAGTGACCACATGGACCGGGCATGGTGGCGCACACCTGTAATCCCAGGAGCTCCAGAGGCTGAGGCAGGAGGATCGCGGGTTCAGAGCCAACCTCAGCAAAAGCGAGGCACTAAACAACTCAGTGAGACCCTGTCTCTAAATAAAATACAAAATAGTGCTGGGGATGTGGCTCAGTGATCATGTGCCCCTGAGTTCAATCCCCCTGATTCTTATTCTAGGTCAATATGATAAAAGCTGATCTAATGTTTTCCACACAAAATTTGATGTCTAGGTCTTAGGCAAAGAATGGAGGGGGAAACAAATATTCTCTACTTACAAAGGGAAAAAGGCAGCTGTTCACCTTTTCTTTTTGGAAATGTAATGGAGTTTGGGTCCTTATTTCAACTTTTTGATGTGTTAATAAATATCTCCAAAGGTCAGATAAATGATGTGTCTCTACGAGGAGAAGTCTCCAAAATCTAACATATGTCCTCCTTGAAAGATAGAGCAGTGGGAAGGTCTGTAGAGTTCTCACTCTCCACAAAGTTGTTTTAGGCCTGCTTGTAGCCCAGAATCCCAAGTTTCAGCAAGAGTAATTCAGAGAACTTAGCTGTGTAGAAACATGAAGATATGTTCTCTATGATCCCACAACAAGCAATATAGTCATACTTTGTTAAAATTTTAGAAAAATAATGAAGTGCTAGGATGAAAATTAAAAGGGTGCAATGTTTGTAAATGGACAAAAGAAGCACTAGAGAGTCGGAAATGTTAAACAAATACATGGACATGGAAAGAAGCAGCTATGCAAGGACAGACTGTGGACCAGCAGGTGGAATCAATAGCAGATGAGAGAGTTTCTGAGACAAGACAGAATTTTGTATGGATAACAAGTATAACAGTGATGTGAGTAATAAAAAAATGAAAACATCATCAGTGAGCTAAGTGACCTATGCTGTGTCATTGGACAAGTCTCATGGTATAAGCCACTTCAGGCAATGACAAAGTGCTATATATCATTTTATGTGCAATGTATAAGTATTTAATCTTTGTGGGTTTCAGAAATTTCAACACTATCCTCCTACTGAAAGGCAACATGTCAAGGAGTTCAGAGAGCTAAGAAGGGCTAATTTTGGTAACGAACATCACAGAAAAAAGCATACAAACCCAGGACTCTAAGAAAGGAATGCCCCTATCCAGCTTGAGAAATAATGTAAGGCATTACTGTGATTGGCTTTTAACAGAATGATTTTACTGTGATAGAAATAAGAAATTATTTCTTATTACTATTAAGAATCCAGTGAGTACAGGATTGTGTGTGGGAACACAGAGAGGTTAAGATGATATATTTTTTTCCTCAGGAGGACAGTGTAGCAAAGTCGGTAAGAAGTGGTCTGGGCACAGGAGAGAAACAGTGAAGTCTGAAAGAATCAATAGACCACCCAGGGTGGTGAAAAATTTTGTTACTGAACTGGAAAAAACAGTGAGGAACAGTGAAGGATGCTTGAAATTGGGGAAAAAAAATACTTGAAAGGTTTACTGTTATAGATAGTGACAAAACTTAAGATATGTCCTGAGAATGAGGAGCTGGGAGAGGGCAGAGGGCAAGATCATTCAAAGAACTCAGAGCTCAGGGCTTTGACAGGTTCAGCTCCCCAGAGAATGAAATTACAAAGAATGAAGACAGCAGTTTTGTAAAGGACGGTAAGTGATCCAGGTGATAAATCTTCATGAAACAAAGGATGCTGAGGTAGGTGTTAGGAATTGACTGAGACAGGAAGGGTTAGTGAGTCACATAGACTGATGACGTGAAGTTCAAGCAAGAGGTGGAGTTAAGGAAAAGGAATGAGTTGTGACTTGGAAATGCAAGGAAGAGAATCTAATGTAAATAATCCACCTACAGGTCACCTAATACAAAGCCAGGGAGACCTTACCTGAAGGCACTTCAGAAGCAATGGCTTCAGCAAAGAACCTGATTTTAGTAAAAGCAAGAAGTAGAAGAAGAGGGCCGGGATTGTAGCTCAGTGGTAGAGCGCTTGTCTCGCATGCGTGAGGCCAGGGTTCGATCCTCAGCACCACTTAAAAAGAAATAAAGATACTGTGTCCATCTATAACTAAAAAAAATTAAAAAAAAAAAGAAGTAGAAGAGGAGAAGTATATGGAATCAGCTTACATGCCCATCGAATGATAACTGGATGAAGAAAACATGAAAATAACAGAAGTTTATTTCACAACAAAGAAGAATGAAATCCTGTAACTTATGACAACATGGATGGACATGGAAATTATTACATTAAGTGAAGTAAGCCAAGCTCAGAAGACAAGCACTGTGTGATCTCGATTCCACAGTGTGGAATCGAAGAGCATGGGGGTTGAGAGAGAATGATGGTCACTATAGGTGGGGGAGAGCAGGGGCCAAAGGAGGGATGAGGAAGTTTGATGAAAGGTTACAAAGTTCCAGCTAGGTAAGGGCAAGAAATTCTAGTGTGGACTGCACAGAGGTTGCCACAGAGAAAAATACAGTACGGTGCATTTGAAAAACCTAGAACATAATGAAAGTTTTCACCATGAAGAAATGATGATTGTGTGCAGAGAGATACACTTAACCTGACTTAAACATTACACAATGTATACATGTATCAAAACATGTGGTGCTCCATTAAGACATACAAATTTTATGTTTTTAATGCACCATTTAAAAGATAATTCTTGAAACTTTTTTTTTAAGATTTGGAGAGCATATTCATTTTACAATGCATACTAGATAGAGTACAATGCCAAAATACAGATGTTTAAGCCATCTGGTATCAGAGGAAAAAATCCTTTCAAACCTGTGATTGAAAGGATCATTAATAAATTAATAAAATGGAAATAGATTCATTACTATTAATTTATGTTTAACACCACATGAAAAATTGGCAGATTTCAGATCTCATTAATATTATTGAGACTACTTTAAAAAGAAAAGAAAATTAGTTTCTCTTGAAATGTTAGAAGACAGAGCTCAGTCAATAAAGAAGCAGGCTAAATTCATGAGTTCATTTATTCAATGAATGTATACAACCACCCAATCTACTGTATTAGTCCTAGGTTTGTGCAGAGCTAGAGTCTGGTACTTCTAAAATTCAGGCATTTGTTCACACTCTTGAGTGGAGAATGGCAGCGCTCAGCCCTGATGACATTTTTGTAGATTCCTACCCCATCTCACTCCATCCAACAGTCAACATGTGCTATTTTCCCAGAAGACATATCAGACTCTGAGGGCTCTCTCTTTCACCAGCAAGGAGAATTAGAGGTGGCCCTTAACCAGGCATTGCAGGATTGGAGCATGAGGGGCTCTGTCCCTGCTGGGGATCAAGATGGTTCTGAGGATCCCTGCAACCTTGCAGTTCTGCCAGATGCACAGGCTGGCTTGGCATCCTTCCTTTCTAGCCTGTTTTCTAAAGTCCCTGACCAGATTCCCTCAGGGGAGTGAGTCTATGGGTGTGTGTGTGTGTATTTAAATTCAAGCCAGAGCAACTAGATTCTGAGGAATTGAGAGATACTTGAAATGTCATGAGTTCTTAGAGGGAAATAGTGATTGAGACCCAGAGCTTTAAATAAGGTATCAGTTGAATAAAAAACCTGAGTGTCAGGAGGAAGGAGGAAGGGAAGGAGGAGGAGGAGGAGAAAAATTAAAAAGGGGATAAAATGACACTAGGGATAAGTAGATGTGGCTAAATATGCTTTAAAACAAAGAAAACATCAATCTTTTTAAAACAGTGATCTGACTACACATCAGTTGGATATGTCTTAATTGCAAAAGAAACTCCAAAGAAAGCTTGAACTGTACTAAAAAATTGTTGTTAGTGACAGTTGTTGAGTAATTCTCAAGTTATTTTGTACATATTTTGTGTATTATGGTGTTGAGTAATTCGGTACATACATTTCTGTCTGGGGCACCAGGGAGAATATGGCGAAAGAGTGTGACAGGATCACAGAATGGAGGAGTCCTGTGTCATGGTGCGGGCTTTGAAGGCATCAATTCTGGGTTCAAAAACATTGTTTGTAGCATTTGTTTTTTTCTAGCTCAGCTCACTAAAGTGACCCAGAAGCAACAATAGCCCAATAGCAGTGAGCACCCCAGCTGCTCAGATGCTGGGCTATAGTGCATTCCCCACCACAAGCAAGAGTTGTTCTTTGGAGAAATCACAAGTTCCAGACAGGGCAGAGAAATGCCTGGCATGCCCAACACAGCTTGTGCTAGAAAATAAGGAAATGCACAAAACTGAAATAGACATTTCAAAAGGGCACAGTACCCATGTCAGGGCTTTCCCACTAACAACAGAGGAAATAATATATGTGTACAAAATAACAACTAAAATGGATATATGTTAAAAAATAAATGGATATATATTTTAAAATAAATTTCCTATATTTATATTTTAAGTATTTGTATTATAAATTGACCAATTATAGTTTCATGTATTTATGGGTTACCAAACAATATTGTGATTTATGACTACAATGGGTAATAATTAAATCCAGTTAATCAACGTATTCATCAACCCCAAATACTTATTTTTTGTGATAAGAACATTTGAAATTTACTCTCAATGATTTTCAGATGTACAGTATGTTGTTAACTATATTCACTATACTGTGAAGTAATTATCAAAAAGCCCAAACTAACGTACTTGTCTAAAATTTGTGTATTCTTCTATTATCTCCCATCAGTGCTTTATTATAATAAAATTTTAAAAAGAGAAGAGAAAGTAAAGCTCATTTTTTCCCCACAGAAGGATGCCACATGATAAATGACAATTAATCAAGTAGTTATTTACTGAGAAAAGATCAGCTATGAGTAAAAACTTCTGGGAAACAGGATAGCCTGTCTTGTGTTATTTCATTTTTGATATGAGGTGTCCTCTCAAAGCTCCTATGTTAATGCAGGAACGAACGTTGAGATATAAAATAATCAAATTGTGAGAGCTGTGACCTAATTAGTCCTTCCTTGTCTTCATGGATTGGGTGATAATCCAAGCAGATGAGGCATGGCTAGAGGAGGTGAGCACTAGGTGTGAGCCCTGGAAACATGCATCTTTCCTGCAACCCCTTCCTCCCACTCGCTGCTTCCTGGCCACCATGAATGGAGCAGCACTCCTCTGCCATGATGCTCAGCCTCACCTTAGGTACAGAGCAATAGACTCTGCCTACCTCTGAAACTGTGAGCCAAAATGAACTTTCCTCCTCTAAATTTTACTTGTCATGTATTTTTATCAGAGTAACACCATGTTGACTAACATATCCTGTAACTTTCTGAAGAAAACCAATGAACAAACTTAACTTTACTTATGATGGTACAAAATCATAGGAGATAAATTTAATCATGAGGAAATGGACAAATCTGATTGATGAACAACTATCCAAGGTACTTCCACATAAGTAATGCAAGGAAAATAATTCTAAAGAAGTATTCTAGATTACAGAAAGTTAAAGAAATATAACAACTAAATACAATACATGATCTTTAATAGGATTCTATATTAAATGTCACAAAATATTTTATTAGAAATTTTAAAAAGCATGGATATGTTGTAAACACTAAATTCCTTGAATATTATTGTACTGTATGTTGAAAAAATATCCTTCTTAGAAAATTTACTCTGAAGTGTTTTGCTGTGAAATGTCATTATGTCTATATCCTAGTCTCAAATGCTTCACCAAAGAAAATTGATTATTTTCTAGAAAGATTAAACAAACATGGAAAAATGCAAATCATTATGGTGATAGCTTCATGGACTCCCCTTATACTCTTCATTTTAACCTTTTCTGTATGCTTGAAATTTTCAAACATAGTAAGTTATGAGCCAAACATGCATGTGTGCATGCACACACACATACACAAACAAATATACTTGAACTCTGACCAGGGCTGGATGATATCTTAAGATAATGTTATCAGTTACGATGTTAACATTGTCAAATATGTTATCCAGTTAGTTTTGACTATTGAAACTAACCAGAAAAGAGAATAAAATTTATACATCATCAAATTTTCCAAAATATTTGTAAAATTCTAGATTGGTTAGAAAGAAAAAATATTATGACAAATTATTTAGAAACACATTAATATGACCCTTAAATACAGTAAATATATTTCTGTGTTTATTCTTAAGAAATCACAGCACAAAAGAAGTACACATAAAATTATCACCATTTACAAGTTGACTGAAAACACAGGTCTCTGTCAAAAAGAAAAAAATCTCTAGTGAAGAAAATTGCCTTGTAAAACACTAAAAGCAAAGCTCTTCAGATCAGGGTTTAACCAAAATGTCACTGAGATGTGGCAGTGGCACTCCTGGGGATTCTCTTCTCCTGTCCTGCATCATCACCATGACAACCCAGATTACCTGTACTTGTCAGCTAATTGATATTCCATTGGGCTTTAACATTTTCTTCCATGTTCTTTCCCTTAAACATCACAACCTACTTTTGGTCTTAAAAGAGCAGTGCCCTGGAGGGCCTAGACTCTAGACCCTGGCCCAATTCTTGCTAACAGACCTGGGTCCTAATCCCTTTGCATAGGCTTTCCTCTCTCAATGACTTGTCCATCAAATTGTGCAAGTGTTTTCATATGCCAATGTTTCAGTAAATAAAGAATAAATACTGCCCAAAGTACTCAGAGAACTGCAAAAATAATCACTTTTTTTGTGCAAAAACATCTTCCTGTTCTAATCTTAATTAGAAAAATTACAAAAATTATTACTGGAGTGGTTTTCTCTGTAATGCTGTTCATATATTTTCAATTAATTTTACAGAAACATTTTCTTAATTACTTTTAATTTTTATATTATTACTACTTCTTTAGTGTGAACTATGCAACAAAATTACATGTATTAATTTCCCTTTGTTGAGATACAATAATTATTTTATAGAGTTTTTTGCCCATCATTTTCTATAAGTTGTTTTTATCCTAAATGGCCCTGCTAGGATCCTTTAAAATTCCTACTAGACTGTAAAGTCCACAAGGTCAGGGACTGTGTCTTTCTTAGTCATCACTGGAAGCCCAGCTGGTAGCACACTTCCGGATAGTCAGTTGTAGGAGATTATCTGCACAGCCAAAAATGTCCAAGTCTTATTCCCAGATCCATTCTATATGCTACCTTATATGACAAAAGAAACTTGCAGATTTGATTAAGTTAGTGATTTGTGATTGTGGGTTATCCCATTGGACTCAATGTAATCACAGGGCTTCTTTTAAGAGGGAGGCAGGAAGGTCCAAATTAGAGAGATATCTAAATATGCTATGCTACTGGCTTTGAAGATAAAGGGACAAGGCAGCCTTTTGAAGCTGGAATTGGCAGTCACTGGATTTGCCCCTGGAGCCTCCAAAAGAAACAAGCTCTGCTGTTTCACGTTGACTGCACCAGTGAAAGACTGTGCCTCTCAACAGTCACATAACACATCTGGGCTCCTTTAAGTCACTAACTTGGTGGAAATTTATTACAACAGTAATAATAAAACAATACATCAGTAATTAAATTTTGAGGTTTTATTTGGGTTCACTGAGTTTTGTATAATAAAGTAAACTCTTCTTAGGTCATAAAGGAAGAAATAACTTTCCTGACAATATACCAAATATAATTTTTTATTAGATTTGCTAAATCTGACATTCTTTCAATATACTTGTATAAAAACTGTACTATGTGTTGGCTGACTAAATATTTTGTACATTATTCATTTTAGGTAAAATAGAGGATAGCAAGTAAATATTCAGTAAGTTTCAATGACTAATATGCATGAGTCTCTAACACCTCTGATTCAATCACTTTTAGCTGAGTTTAGTAAACTCAAAATCCTACTGATCTTAACATAGTGGTATCATTTTAAGTTTTCTTGCTAATTAATTTGAATATTTGGTTTCAGATAAACATGATCAAATGATGGATTGCACAGGAAACATTTTTATATACTAAACAGATTTTCTGAAATACATTTTAAGTCATTGCATTTATAATCACACATTCAAATAACTGAAAAATTTCCACAATTATGGTACATCAATTTTCGTGTATATGTAATGTTTTAATTTTTTATTTTTTAACATCAACAATCTATCAATGCAAAATCTTAAAATATAATTTACATTCAATAAGTAATATACTTTTAAAATGTGGTTTTCTGATGAATTTTGACAAATATGTGCTGTTGCAGATTCATTACCACTATGAAACAATGATACTTAAATATCTCCCAAAGAAGTTTCCTCATGCTACTTTGTAATAAATACTCTCACAGTCCTAATCTTTAGTAACCTAATCTGCTATCATTCAAATTTTGATTTTCATAGAATTTTATATAAATGGCATTGCAATGTGAATTTTTTGTGTCTAGCATCTTTCATTCAACTAAAATTACCATTGAGATTCTTCAGTGTTGTTATATATCTTGCTAGCTCTTTATTTGTATTGCTGGGTTGATTTCCACCATATGAATATGGCTAGATTTGTTCATCCATTCACTAGACACTTGGGCACTCTACAGTTTGGGACCACTATAAACAAAATTGTTATGAATATTCACATACCTGTCTTTGTGTGAATGTATGATAAAATTTCTCCCGAATAAATAACACAAAGTGGTATTGATAGATCATAGGGGAAGTGTATGTTAAAATGCAAGAAATATTTAAACTTCTTTCCAAATTGTCTAAACCACTTTGCTTTCCTCTTTGTAATGTATGAGATTTCTGTTGCTACCTGTCTTTTCCAAAACTTGGAATTGTGGAATTTTAAGTTGAGGCTATTATGAGTATTTCTTAATTAATAGCAATATTGAGCATCTTTTCATGGATTTGTTTTGTTATTTGCATATCTTACTGTCTAAAATTTCTATTCACATGTTTTGCCCATTTAATATATTGAATTTATTGTGCTCTTAATATTGAGATGGAAAAGTTGTATATGTGATTCTGGCATGGAACATTTGTTAGGTGTTTGTTTTGAAAATATATTTGTTATAACCTGGGCATGATGGCGCACGCCTATAATCCCAGCACTTTGGGAGGCTGAGACAGGAGAATCCCAAGTTCAAAGCCAGCCTCAGCAATGGCAAGGCACTAAGCAACTCAGTGAGACCTTGTCTCTACATAAAAGACACAAAATAGGGCTGGGAATATGGCTCAGTGGTTGAGTACCCCTGAGTTCAATCCCCAGCCTCAGCAAAAATGAGGTGCTAAGCAACTCAGTGAGACCCTGTCTCTAAATAAAACACAAAATAGGGCTGAGAATGTGGCTCAGTGGTCGAGTGCCCCTGAGTTCAATCTCCAGTACCCAAAAATATATATGTATATATATATTTTTAAATATATATATATATATATTTTTAAATATATATATATATATATTTGTTATAGTTTGAGTCTTGAATATACCCCAAAAGCTCATGTATAAAATGCATGGTTCCATTGCAGCAAAGTTCAGAGGTTGGGCTTTTAGACATTGATTGGGTCATGAGACATGAGTGAATTAATCCATGAAATGGATTAATAGTTGGATGAACTACTGGGAAGTGAGATCTGGTTGGAGGAGGCAAATTGCTGGGCATGTGCCCTGGAAAGATGCACCTTCTCTCCAGTCCCTGTCTCCTCACTCATGGCTTTCTGGTCACCATATACTTCTACAATTATGTTTCTGCCTTGGAGCCCTTGGCCATGGACTGAATGCACTGCAATCATGATCCAAAATAAATCTTTCCTCCTCCATATAGTTCTTTTTAAGGATTTTGGTCACAGTGAAAAAAATCTAACATAGAATTTAGTACTAATGAGTGGGTTCAATGTTGTGAATATGCCTTACCTTGTGGTTCAGAAGCATTTGGCATTGGTTTGCAGGGGGAATTTGGAAAAGGTTTGAGAAGAAGGTTAGAGAAGTCTTAGAATTTTGTAAGCAGAACTCATAAAATGATTCTGATGTGATTGTGGATGACCAGAATGCTAATAGTAAGGCAGACAGTAAAGATTGTGTTCATGAAGTTTCAGATGGGAATGGGGACTTTATTGGAAATTGGACTAGAGGCTACACATGGTACATTCTGGCAAATAATTGGTCTACATTTTATATGTGTCCTACAATTTTCTGAGGCTGAATTTAAAAGTAAATGACTAATTAATCTGGCAGGGGAAAATTCAAGGCAGCACAACTCAAGCAGTGGCATGGGTATTGCTGGCAGCTTTTAGCCAGGTTTACTAGGAGAATACAAGGCAAAAAGCAGAGTAGAAATATTTGAAAATTTTGTATTTTGGCCAGAAAAACAAGTGTAAAATTGAGTCTAGAGAAGATGTGGCAGTTGGTGAGATTAGAATCACTCAAGTGAAGCTAAGTACTTTGCATTTTGACAATAACTAATATACATTAAAGGCATCTCAAGAATCAGCAAGACCCCACCCATCCCTAATCCCAGATGTACAAGCAAAAACTTGTTTGAAAATGTTGCTTTGATCCCAGTACCTGGGCTCTCTTTTGCATGGGGCCACCTAAGAAGTTGTATAACCAGTATTCATTTTACCATGCTCAGCTACTTAGGCTTTCAGAGGCTATTGCAGCTGTGGTCCACTGGGCCCAGCTACAAGCTGGTGGCAGAACTTGCTTTTGACCACTGTGCTGCTGATTTTGCAAGAATGCAAAATGCTGGGATTACTGGATCATGGAGAATTTCACCCATGTTTTGAAATAAGGCCAGGGAGGTGAGACAATGTATAGCATGTGCTTAATCCCTGCAGGAATCTCCTGGGCCATTAATGTGTGATCCTCTGAGACCAAGGCTTAAGCTGCAGTGGAGATGCCAAGAAGTTAGAGATGTCAGGAATATGAAATGTTGGACAGAAAAGGTAAGTCGGAGGTGTTGAGCAGAGCTAGCCGAGGACAGAGGCTTTGTGGACTGCAATCATCAAGGCCATATGTGATTTTGTACATTGATAATCACAAATTTGATATTGTAATGTGTGTGTTCTCTATTTCACTATGGTTAGTATAGACATTGTCAATTTTATTGATCTTTCATACCTTCGTATTTCACTCTCTTCTTTTACCAAATATTTGTTCCTTTCAGTTCTTAATTTTATTATTCCTTTTTTATATTTCAGTTCTTAATTTTATTATTTTTAGATTTCAGTTCTTAATTTTATTATTCCTTTCCTTCTGCATTCTTGGGGATTAAATTTTCCCAAAATGAATATATAAATTAATATATAATATTTTTATTATTTCTAAATGAAAGGAAGTGAATCCATAAATTTACTTCCAAACACTATTATAGCTAAATATTAAAAAATCATTTTCAGTTGAAAATATTTCCAGTTGCACTTTGCATTATTCATAAGTATGCTTTAATGTACAGATATTTGGTGTACAATCTTTAGAAATCTTATTGTTTGATTTCTTGTCTCATTCATATGTATTTCTGAGAACATACTCTGCATGCTTTTGCTATTTTAGAAAAAGCATTGACACATGTTTTATGGCCCAGCATATGGTATACCATGGTACATACAAAAGAAAGAAATATGTATTGTCTAGTTGCTTGTGCAGTCTTCTAAAAATATTGACTTTTTTAGCTGTTTGCTACTGTTGTTCTGATGTCTTATGAATTCACCAATTTTTCATTATTGTTTTTCTTTTATTAACTGAGAGAATGATTGATCCTTTTCTTATGCCTTAAATTTGCCAGTGCTGCCTCATGGAAGCACTAGCTTAATGATGCATATGCAGTTGTAATTTTAAGTTCCTCCTGATCTATTGATACTTTTATCATTATCAAAAATTCCTTTCAATCTCTAGTTGCTCTGGTTTAAATGACAGTGTTCTCTTCATCAAAATTCATGATGAAACTTTATCCCATTGCAGTAGTACTAAGATGGGTGGTCTTAGGGAGTGATGGATACATGAGAGCCTTATTCTCATGAATAAAATTAGCATTCATGAAAGGGCATGAGACTGAAGGGAACCCCTCTGTAGGGTGGGATCCTCCTGCCTCAGCCTCCTGAGTTGCTGGGATTACAGGCATGAGCCACCATGCCTGGCTAGGATTTATTTCTTCTGTTACCCCTTGTCTAGCCTCTCACTCTCCCCACTCCTCCAACTCCTCCCACCCTCTACTAATTACTATTGTACATTCCGATCATCACTTTCAGTTTCCACGTGTAAAAGAGAACATGTGGTTTTCTGTGTCTGATCTATTTCACTCAACATAGTGAACTCCAGTTCCACTCAGTTTCCTGTCCACTATATTTATGTTTTTGTTGAATAATATTCTGTCTTGTAAATATACTACATATTTATGTTCCTTTCGTCCATTCGTCAGTACCTGGGCTGATTGGCTTGTTGTAAATAGTGCAGCAGTAAACACGCACGTCCAGGTACCTATGAGATTCTAATTTCTTTTCCTTTGATTATACATGCAAAAGTATGATAGGTGAAATCATTGCAGGTCAAAAACCTGAAACTATGTATCACATGCTTCTATTTTTCTAATGAGACTTCCTATTTAAAAATAATATTTGTCATGGGCTTCAAAGTTCTTATTTTCTAATTTTAAACTCTGGAACACCTTGAAGATGATTTCATTTAATTTCCTTTTCAACTGAGAATTGTTCCCATTTTCCTAATCTTTATTGGGTTAGTACACGTGGAATCATGTTTAGGGAAAAAAAACCATATTCAATGGAAAATGTACATTTATTCTTCAGGTTATCTGACTTCAGCCTGTCATCATCTTGAAAATATCATCAACTCTTTAAGTTTCAGATGACTTAGAGAACTGGAACTGTATTGTTTGGGAAAATGTTCAATGGACTTCCTTCCCTGTCATGAGATAAAACATGTTTGCACCCATTTGAACATTCATCTCAGTATTTCTCAGATATATCACTTGAACCAATTATAATATCTGCCTGTGCTTTGTTTATTCCAATTAATAAATAGAATAAAATATTTCCCATATGTTCATTTTTATCTTCATGAGGTTCCTGATTTCATATTTTCATGAAAATTATCTTTTGACAATACCTTAGATATCATAAATATTAAGATGTGGTAACTCCAAAATCTATTATTATATTTTGTAAGTAATGTTCCCTTTGTTTTAGCAGGCATCACCTTGGTGAACCACAAAATGCAACTTGTTTTTTGGACAGTGCTTTGATCTCAGTTCACATATGCTGTCTCGGTTGACTTCCTAGGCCTCCCTATGTATGTTTGAAGTATCAGCCAACAAATGCCACCAGATGGAAATCTGAGATCCCTTCCTTGGCCTTTCAGAGAACATAAAGTTGCAATATGAGATGTTGTCATGTATTTTACTCTATTTTTAATGTGACTGAATTACAGTGACTCCTTCTGGCTCCTGAGGTCTAAAAGCTTGTGTTGCTTCACCCTGCACCTAAGCTCCACCTGTGCTTGCTTTTTCTGTCCTTCATTGGAAACAACAGAGAACTCATTTCTCCCAGAATGAATATTTCTGCAGCTGCCTGAGCTGGTTCCATCTCCTTTGCCTTCAAGCCATTGTCTGATGTCCACATATTGATCTGTGGCAACATCAGTCCACTTGGATCTTAACTGCTACAGGAAGTGAAATTCTCAGTATACTAAGATTTAGACAGAATGTCAATTTCTTATACAAATGAACACATTTGAGTCTAATATGATTCCTAATAATGAAATACATGTACATATATCTGAAACATTTAATATGTAACAATATTATCCTCACAATGGTGATGTGGTCTTATATTTGATAAGTGTGATTTTGCAGTATATGAATTAATAATCTTTTATATGTTTCTCTGAATCAATGGTAGTATAAAACATATTCTCAAGGAAATAAAACAGGTAAAATTTGGAACTTTCGATTTGAAGCTGCTCACTGTTGTGCTTTATTATAAAAGAAGAAAGAAAATAAAGCCGTAATAACAGTGATTAAGGATGGTTACAAATGACAGCCTCACTTACAAAAATAGACTCGAGTTCTGATGAACTGCTCATCTATATTTGTGTGCTTCTATTAGCCTTTTCAAAATGCTCATCTTGCCTCTGACTGCATCTCCCACTACCCTGTCCTGTAATGGTTCTGCACTTGTCCACGCTGTGGGATGTTGCACTCATCACTTACACACCCTTGATTTCCATGATGTAACAAAACACAGTCTGTTGCTATGGCAATGATCAGCATCTTGCAGCATGAGCCACTGTGATTACAGGTCTCTGGTGCTAGACTCTTTATTTCAATCAGTTTTCAGAGATCCCTTTTGTTCTTCTACACACTCCAAATTCAGCATTTAATGTGCTTTGATTAATGTTTCAAAGTTTAACCAGTATAGTGATAGGTTAAGTGGCAGTGCTTTAATCTGTGTTTTTCTTTAACTGCATTTTTTACTCTATATGAATATTTTACTGAGTCTCAGCAAACTGGGTATATCTGATGATTAAAAACCATAAACCATAAACCAATGCTGAAACAGAAAATGCATGTATCTTATAATTTGCCTACATGTGAGATAGCTTGTAGAATTCAAACATTAAACATATATAATGAATTGTAAAGGGGAAGATTTATTTTGATAATGATTGTTCAATGCAGTACATGACCCTGAATTATTGTATGCTTGAGGACAGGAGATCATTCCTACTACACCCCAACCATGACACTGTTGAAGTGTTACTTTGTATGTTTCAAATTTCAATCAAATATCTAATTTTGAAGATTAAATATGCTTATCAAATTAAATGCATACATTCTGCTTAAATAGGACTTTCATTGCTAGGTATCTCCAGAAGTCAAAAGATCTTTCTCTGGGGGATACGTTTTCATATATTAAAAATATAAAGATCATTGTGTAGTTTTCCACTTCTTGTGTAGATGACAAGTTAAAGTACAAATAACAATAATCTTTGATTCCATAAAAATGATAAAACACATGTAAGTTTTTGTAGAAAATAAATTGTCATATAGCTCACATAATAGGGATTTCCTAATTAGTCAAAACTTATTTTAATATTTTCACATAATATTTAGATCAGTGTTTTTAGAACAAGGAAAATAGTCCATATAATGCAAATTTGTTAACCTTTTCCACATACAGAAGAGGTCTTATTAGCCACAGTTGAAGAATAAATGAACTACCACTGATATGAAACATCACTCAAGTACTCATGACTCTCCTACCTCAGATTTTATCTCAGAATCAATTAAATGTCACCTGGTAATGTGGGTTGCTATTTAAAGCCTAGACTTTATTATACTGAACCAAATTATTTTCTTTCTCCAAAATTACAAAGAAATCTCAGCTAAACTGCTGCTTAAAATTCAGTAGATAATAAAACCCAGTTTTGCAGATTATCATCTGTGCTATACACCTCTCTTTTTGACAACTACCACTATATGGACTAGGAAACTTAAAATAGTCTTTAAAACTATGTCCTTTATAGATTAATTTATACCCATTGATCAGTTCCTAAGTTTGTTCAAAATCAAGTCAATCACAAGAACTGAAAGCTCTTAAGAAAGGAAGACTATAGATCTCACAGGGTGGGGGGAAATACATGCAGTTATGATACTACGCTACTAAGTGACATAATTTTGAAGTGAAAGGCTATTGGGTATTTTCAAGTTTATGAGTTCAGATTAAACATGCATGTTGCTTAATCACTTTTCAGACCCATTGTTAAGCCTATGTGGCAATCTAGAACTATACCCCCAACCCCAACACAATTCCTCACCTTTTCAATTGCCATTCTCAGAACTCTCCAAAAAAGATTTGCCAAACTAATTTAACCTCAAAATAATATGAATAATAATAATTAATTCACATTCCAATGTGAATTAATTAATTCACATTCCATTTTATCATGAAAAATCTTGTCTTACCAGCAAAGCTTTTCTAATTGGAACAGGTCTTTCACGTGTCAGAGGGTAAGACATGTCAAGTCCATTGGCAGCCAGGTTTACACTGTCCAATGATATTCTACCTCTCGTAGTCTCTGCTCCTGTGAGGTCAAAAGCCAGAATTAACATCCTACATAAAGGAATGCAATAATAATTATCATATGTAATGCTCTTTGTATTACGACATCTTACAGGACCTGACTCAATCAGCCAAAGGTGATATTGTATCCCTCATGGTCCTAGCAGTTTACGGCATCTACTTACGAACACATATTGCAGAGTAAAACACCACATATTTAAAAGACAAAACCTTTGACAATAATACTGAGCAAAGCATGAGTTTTAAACAATAAGGACAAGACCTAAAGCAAAACACATAGCTTCAGTCAGAACTTAAAAAGGATGTTGTTTAGATTAATGCAAATGGATTCTTGTGGAGAAAGCAAGCACAGGCTTCCAAACAGCTGGCATGAGCCACAACTTAGTTAATGACCATGGAGAAGGGTGATCCAGGTGATACAATGTGCCAAGTGACTGCATTACACTGCTCAATATGATTTCAAATATCTATTCTATTTTGTGGCATTTCTTCTCAGTATCAACCTAGTCAATCTAAAACTTAGCTAAACATTTTAACAATTATTTTAAATCATAACAAAGTTTATGTTTTTAAACTTAAAATTCATTAATAATTTAAATAAAAATGGTTTTTGTGATTTGTTATGTCAAATTTCTATTTTTTAGACTTTAAATATTATGAAACAAAATTTTTAAAGTAAATATGTAGCTTTCTTACAATTGGATTTTAACTACTTCTAAGTTATTGTTATTTCACTGAGTAGTAGATACTATAATGTCTTATTGAAAATGTACAAGGTTGTAAATTCTAGTCAATTATTCCAGAGGGGATTAAAGGCTTTTTTCAGTTACACATAAAATACTACACTTTTCCCAAGTAATTATTTTCAAAACAACTGTCAAAGATAGATTTGGAATACTATTTGATTTCCCTTTGTTCTCTGTCATCTTGAAATAAAATTATTAATCATCTGTTTTTGTTTTAATATATCTGTTTTGCTATCAATTTATACCAACAATTTTTAGTGTACTCTTGATATATAGATTGCTAAAGCTTTGTGTGCAAAGTATTGCTGTAAGGTGAAGAAAAAATTTATTAGAATATCTATTTATGATTATCCATTATAAAATTATCATCTGTGTTTTACATAAATTGTGAATGTGTATTATTTAAATCATATATTACTGTAAAGTATATATGAAGTTATGAACAGATAAATCATAACTTTGACTAAGAAAAAATTGAAATTGATAGAAAAGTACTTTAAATACGTCTAAATACTTGAATGTAGAAGGTTCTAAGGTGAGTTTGACATTTGAATTACTGGCACTAAATATAGAATCATATTATCAGTTCTCCCATTTGGGAGATATAATAACAATTGGATACAATGGATAGAGTAATAAAACGTCTGGATCCAGTGCTAGGAAAATTTGCCTGTAAATCACACACTTACCTTTAAAATGCACCCTAAAAACTGAACAAATGAAAATCTAGAGTATAAACTTGTGAAGACAATATGTAAATTCAAGTTATTTCCAATAAAGGCATCAAGTAAATATATGGACTATGGTGTTAAAATTCCTGTTCACATGAGGAAATATTCCTGTTGGAAGTGCCTTCAAAAGCAAATACCACTTGGTTGGTAGAGTTCATAAATGAAAGAGGAAACTTCATAAATATGAGTATTTGTGGTTTATGCAGTATCCAATCTAATAACATCAAAAACAAGATTATGGTGTTTTCAGAAAGGATTAATTTATCTTATCAGAATCTATTATTGCTTTTGATTTGAGCTTATATTCACCATATTAACACCAAATAACATGCCAACCACGGAATGTTATCTACTGCATAGAAAGAGCTTTTAATTCTCCTCATTCAACTTCCACTGATTTGAACCTTAAATGAGGTTGCTCAGTTTGATCCCTGAAGAGCGGTTTTCATCTTGGTCATCAAAAGTGCTTCTTGTGTTACTCAGATTTTGTTTTGTTTTTTTGATTTTTCCTGTGTCGAAAATATAAGACAATAACAATTCAGAGGACAAAAAGTTGGTTCTGGCTTATGGTTTCAGAGGTCTCAGTCCCTGGCTGTTAGCTGGCTACACTGCTGAGGGACTGAGGTAAGACATGACTCAGCACATCATGGCCAGGAACACGGAGAAGAAAAGCCGCTCTGTCTATGGCAGCCAGGAAGGACAAAAGGACGGGGGCAGAACGGTTCAGGGAGAAGTCAACCCTTCCAGGGCATCCCCCCAATCGCCTTCTTCCTCCCACTAGGTCCTACTTCCTAGCGGCTGCCTTTTCACTGTGTCCTCATGTGGTAGAAAAGAAAGCTGTCTCCATTCTTCTTCTAATGAAGCTGCTAATCGTTCAGCTATCAGTGGGTTAATGCGCAGGTGAGGTCAGAGCCTGCCTGATATAATCACTTCCCCAAAGTCCCACCTCTGAGCACATGAGACTTTGGAGGTCATTTCAGATTTAAACCACAACACTTTGTTTCAAGTTCATGTTGCTAAACATGTCACTGAACACGCATGGGCATTCTAATTTACCTTAAATTGTGGTAAGATCCCCAAGTGAACTTCCCATAGTCGTGAAATTTCAAAGTTGGATAGCCTTCATTGATCAAAATAAAAGCCTTCTTGGATTAGAATTATTAATTCCAATAGCTGTCATTTTTGTGCATAATTTGGAAAACAATTTATAAACCATTTTTCTCATAAAAATATGGACTTAGTCACAATGAAGTTTATAGGTACATTTTATTTTTTATGCCATTGAGACATGATTACCAGCATCACAGCTCTCTGTCTCTCACAGAGTTCAAATAAGACATTACCCAAATAAATTATAAATTCACACATAGTAGCAAATTTGACTCAGTGCACTATTTTATTTATTTAGTGTAAATTTTAAAAACATGAAAAACATACTTTTAAAAATTCTTGTTTTAATCTTTTATCTTGAGTGTTACAATCACTGCAAAGGATGCAATTATTTAGTGTGCCTAACAGTGTGGTAGGTACACTCTAAATAGTCCTGAATGGTCCTCAACTTTTAGTATTCATATTTTGCATACTCTCTCCCACGACTATGGCTGGATCTATGACTGACTACTAATCACTAGAATATAACAAAGGCATGGGATTGTCCTATCCATGATTAGTTAGATAGAATTTTGCCTTCCTCTTGTTAGTTTATTCTCCATCTTGCTGAACTGGGTATAATACATCTTCATGTGGAGAACCAAAACCGACCTCAGGCCAAGAGCCAGCTATAAACTGGTACCCTCATTACAGCAGCTTAAACGGAAATAATTCTGCCAATAACCATGTGAACTTGTAAGTGGATCCTGCCTCTCAGCTGGTACCCCAACTCTATCTAATGCCTTGAGGACAGCCTTATGACAGACAGCAGATGAAGCTATGCCTTGCCCACATTAGACCCATGAATGTGTAGTGTCTTATTAAGCAGCCATAGACACCTAATACAAAGAGAAAACACACTTCCCTGCTACTTATCAAAATGTATCCACATAAATTCATATAACTTCAATAGGTGAAGGTTAATATAGATTCATGGAAAGATTTCATAAAAATGTAGTTCTCACCAAATAGAAACTAAGATCAGCACTCTTTCAAGATCCTAGCATGTTTAGTAGATTTTCCTACTCACTAAACTATTTAAGAATATGGTAAGGATTCACTATTTAATATGAAATGAATTATTAATTATTGGTTAAGAGTAAGCAAAATACTTTTGTAGATACAATCAATTCTGCATCAATACATGATATTCAAGAAAACAAAGAGTCTAATCATACTGCCCATTATTTCATTTCCCAAAAATTATATGACCATGATTAGGTAATTATTTCATCTACATTTTACTCATTGGCTTATACAGCTGAGTATAAGCACTAAGCACTCACTCCGAGAAAGCTTTCTTATGGTAAACTGAGTCAGATTTTTAGAGGAGTACATCAAATGTAGATGTTTATTTTATTTCCTCTTTCCTATTTCTGGTTGCAATAATTCTGCATACTGAAAATCACTGCAGCTATTCTATTTTTATGAAAATCTTTGTTAAACCTTGGTGTTATAAATATGATAGAGATATCACAGTAAATCATTTGAATTGCAGGTTAGATTTTTAATAATTCTGTTTCACTTGAAAATAGAATTACCCAAGAAAAGTTATTCCTTTCTCAAAAGAAATGCCTTTATCAACTGTTTTAAACTTGGGGGGAAAAAGGGACAAAACAGTAAAAATTTCTACTTTGCTGATTTAAGCAAATAGCTAGTTAAAACATACCTAAAAGGGGAAAAGCCACTGTTTTTGCTTAAAATAAAAGCAAAATGTGAGGTAGACAAGTGAAGACATGCTCATAAGAAATAACTATGTATCTTATAGCACAGAAAGTTGAAGATAAGCATGCAGTCAGAGCTCTAATGAATTAATAGTACACCAGGCTTTGCCCATGATTTGTGTAAAACACCTAATGAGCAGCAAAGAAGCTTCCTCACAGAGTAGTCAGCACATTCCAGAAACTCACTTGCTTTTTAAAAGGCATTATAAATAGCATGTGGATATTTCCTGAAAACCAACATTTTCCTTTTCCTTCTACACTTAGAAAAAAATCATTAGATGTTTTTTTCTATCTAGGGGGAAGATGGTGATATGGAGAAGACGTATCTGTACCTGTACATAACAATTTGGTTGGATTCACTCCCCAGTACCTCCCCTTTCCTTCTCTTCCTCTCTCCCCCAATCCTCTTCCTCTACTCTATTGCTCTCCCTTCTATTATTGCAAGAACAATTTCTATTACCCCCTGCCCCACCCTACTTCCACATATGAGAAAACCTACAACACTTGACTTTGTGAGTCTGGCTTATTTTACTTAACATGATGGTCTCCATTCCCAGAAGTTTACCTACAAATGACACAATACCAGTTTTTGATACTTTGGTCAAACAATTTAATATAATGTGAAGGACTAATAAAATATGTCCAGTTGCAGATGAGCTAATTAGTTATGAGGCAATACACTCTGCAGTATGTCCCAGGTGGTACATTCTGAGCTAACCACCTGGTTCCCCAGCTATGATGTTTCCAAGTGAGAGACTCTTGATACAAAATGGACCAGTGACAGTCTCCACTGGAGACTGGAAATATGATAAGAGACATTCAGATACTACTTTGTAGGTAAAAAGTCATCTGATAAGAAAACAGCAAAAAATTACAAGAAATTCCAAAACTTTTAGGAGTTACCTGATTTTTAACCACCATACAGTTATTTAGGTGACTCTAGTAGTTTTCCTGATAAATAGCTTTTCATTACTTTTCCTTCAGGCAGCCAAATTTGAGTTTTATTACCTGAATGTGAAAATAAGCAAAGTAAATAAAATGTTAAAAAAAAAACTAAATTGAGATGGATAGCAAGTCTTTTTACTTAGATTCAATATTTTTTTTTTCTTTTCAAGTGAGTTCAGCCAGGTGGGTATTTGAATGAGGGAGCAATATTTATTTTTGGTTGTCAGTGTAGGGGTGGCAGATGCCACTGGTACTCAGCATTTCAGAGAGTGGAGATTTCAGATGTTCTAATACTGGAAACCATCCTACGAGAGGTGCAGTTTTAAACTTTAGTGATTATGCCATTCAAACATCAAAGGCAATACTGTCATTGTTTCAGAAAGATCTAATAGGAGAACCATGATATTCCTAAATCAATAATTATTATTTAAAAATCTAAATTGTCGCCAGGCATGGTAGCGCATGTATGTAATCTCAGCACTTTGGGAGGCTGAGACAGGAGAATCGCGAGTTCAAAGCCAGCCTCAGCAATGGTGAGGCGCTAAGCAACTCAGTGAGACTCTGTCTCTACATAAAACACAAAATAGGGCTGGGGATGTGGCTCAGTGGTCGAGTGCCCCTGAGTTCAATCCCCCGTACCCTCCTCAAAAAATCTAACTTGTCTACTTGAGTCAAGCTCTATCATCTGGTCAGTGGGGATCAGCTTTGCCATGAGGCCTCTCTGAACACTTTCAGTTTCCTTTCTTTTTTACTTTTATTTTCTTTATTTTGTCTTTCTTTGCTCTTTCTTCACAAACTTTCTCTTGAATGCTCACAATGTACAGGAAGATATAGTAAATGACTTGGATTTGACAAAAGAAAAAAGAAAGGTAAAAAGGGTCTACTCTCAAAAACCTTGAGCCCAGAGTTTCTATTATATTTATTCTTATTTTTCTATTAGTTCTTATAGAATAAAACCTTATAGTTCTTCTGTATTTTTATTTTGTTAACTAGAGAGAAACATGGAAATTTCTTCACTTTTCCCGACTATTTATGCATAGATTGCCATCTATAATAAAATAAAATAAATAATAATTTCTACTTGTTATTTAAGCAATTCATTAACCATTTTTACCACTATGATAGCACAAGTTTATTTGGAAAATTGCATAATATTTGTGTGCACACATATATATACTATATACATATATACACATATATACACACATATATATGCTATACACTATATATACACATTGCATATAGGTATATCTATATATATTGATCTCTATCTCTGTGTGTGTGTGTATATATATATATATACATTAATATATATATATATACATACATTCATTGATAGATCTGAGTCAAGCTAGCATTTTCTCTATTCTCCTTAGTCTCCTCTCATTAGCCTACCCTTCTTATTTAAATAAAATTGCTTTCCTCAATCAATCTCACTCCTAAAAGTAGCAGGACTAGTGAGCATGCTTACGGATCACCTGGCACATTCCAGAAAACACCTCAATTTGCAAGAGATGTAGATCATCCATACAAGAATAAAGGTATGACAGTCCCAAGGGCACTGATGAACAACACCATTAATGTGGTTGGGGTGAATATGTCAACCAAGCAAAGCCTGGAATCTTTAAATTTGTAGCTCCTCTCTTCTTCCTTGTGTCTTCTTTGGTCTAATTGTACTGCAAATACTTGTTTACCTAACTGATGCACACTAGATTGCAAATGGCCCAGAACAATCAGTCTCTAAGCTTTGTAGCTTCATGTCTAAGCAACTTGCTAGGCTTGTAGGACATACTGAGTCACGACTTATGAGTGGAAAAACCATTTTAAATCACTGCGTTAATCAAGTTTCTTTGGGTTCATTGACTTCCCATGTTTTTCCACTGCATTTGGAGCACTAGTTCCATCTTTCACTGTAAGGAAAGCAAGAACTTCACTTTCTGTTGTGCATTGTTTAATTGGTTAATGGGAGTCATTTTTTCAGACTATGCCCAGGGCACTCAGGACATCTCGTTCCCTTGACCTAGCTATATAGGAGGCAGAACTGTACAGTGACAAATGCAAGGAAGGAATTTTCTTTCTCAAAGGCAAAATGGTTTGCTGTTGAGCCTGGTATGAAACTCTAAAAGAAATTTTTAAAATTTGAAATGGAAACCTGCATCAAACTCTAAATTGTGTGAAAACGTTTTATAGAAGATGCTTCTTCTAACCAGAATCACAAAGGCAATGTGCCAACCTGCAGTACAGCTAAGGCTTTTGTCAAGTGGTATCTCGGATGGATAGCAGTACTTGAAGAGAAAGCAACAGATGCTCTGGAGACCGACTACTTCTTATCTCTCTTACTTATAAGTCACAGCAAATATTGACGTACCATCTCCACTTTGCTTGTTTTCAAATGTGCTAATGTTGTAATATTAGTCTTCACTGATTTTACTGATGAGGTTTCAGAAGCACTTTTCCCTAATGCCTGGCACATAAAAGGTGCTCAAACACAGTAATCCCTGTTGACATTGGGCTGTTCTGTATATCCAACTCATATATTTTTTTAATTCCATGAACAACTGTTGAGGACTTCTCTGTGATAAATTATAGGAGATGTAAGGATGGAAGAGCTAATGGATCAGACCTTCTGGAATCCTGACAATGTGAAGACAGAACCAATCACATCATCCATAACTTGGAAAGAGGGCGAGCTGTGATTGTAGAATGTTAGAGTTCAAATACTACAGTGCAGGTGTACTATAGAGGGTGAGGTTAATCTAAGCTAGATGAATCTCCAAATGTTTCTTTGAGAGTATAGGACTAAAGCTTTGTGTCTTATATTAATCTTTCCTTGACCAATGCAATCACCAGGCAAATCCCTCCTTTTTACTTTATCATTTCATGTGTGGTAGACCTAATGAACATACTGAATTTTTTTTAAAAAATCTGCAAGTTGTGACTTTCATTACAGTGTGAAGTCTAGTTCTGAGTTATATCACAGTGTTGAAAAGTGGGAAAAACACTAAATTGATTTGGAATGAAAAGATCAAAGGTATACAACTTTGCACCACTTGCAGAATGTTTATATCTATACAATGAATTCACATTACTAATTTCAAAAGTTAGTCTGGTTTAACCAGGTAGAATCTACAGAACAGCACTTTATACATCAACTCACATAGAAATTTTTTATTAGAGTTGGAACTCAACTAGCAACTCTCAAGTTATTAAAACTTGCAGTTACATGGCTTAGGAAAGGACTGTCCATTGTCTAAGTGAATCACTGAGATATTTTATTGAGGGCCTCCAAACGAATTCCCAGCTTCCTATTTAAAACCAGTCAACCATACTAGTTTTTGTATCTAGACAATTTCTAGAGGATATTGGAAATATTAATATTTTCTTTAAATTCAATATTAAAGTCTCAACTTTTGCTGAAGTGAAAGGATGTTATGCTTTGGTAGACTAAAAATGACAAGCAAATCTTCATCTCCGCAGGATAAAGTAAAATACAAATCTGAGAATGCAACCTTTAACAATATCAAAGTAAACCATGATCTGAGTTTAGAGCAATGGTCTTGCAAAAAAGCAGAATTACAATTTTCCCATTATTTCCATTAAGAATTATTCTATTTTCTAATTCTTTCACTCAGAAATTTTAGAATACATCATTTGAAATAATGTAGTTATTATTGATTTGAGGAAATAGTGAGGTCAATAGTTACCTGAAAGCCACAACTTGGATATGGAATCCAGGTCTAAAATACAGGAGTATATTATCTCGGGTGATTTACATGATTACTCTGGCCTCGGTTTTTTTATGTTGAAAAATGACACATAATAGTGCTAGTTTTGTAGGGAATTTTCAAAGGTCAATAAGATTCTATGTTAGAAATGTATTTAAATATTGACTTAAAGGGACAACACATTTTCAAGCACCTTGAAAGTTTCCGGTCACATACATTTCATATTACAACAGGCCAAATATTGCTTAAGCCTATCTTCCAAATTGCCAATTTCAAAATACTTCTTCATTCAAACAATGCCTACCACATAAATATAAACCATTCTTTAAAAAAGGAATGATATGAGTTTCAAAGTGTAGTTTTGAATGCTTATCTAGTGCCAAATATGAAACTCTGCTGTCTCATGACTATGAATTGAAAACTAAGTCATATTTCTGCATCATTTCAGACTATTTCACAGTAGAACTCAAGTTTTAAAATTTCAGAAAAAGCAACCAGCCGTGTGCTGAAAAGCATGCCTGAAGGAGAGAGAAAAGTGGGAAAACTGGTAGGCAGGATCAGAGACCCTGGCAGTCTTCTTGGTTCTGTCCTCAGCGCCGACTCAATCAACCAGAAGCTTCAAGCAGAGCTTCCTTCACCTCTAAGCTTGAGTCAGATGAAGCAGATGATGGAAGTGTTTTGTCGGGCCACGCTCAGAAGGTTATTTCTTTAAGTGATAACAAGAAAAGCTATATGAGCAAAATATACTTCAACAGGAATAAGTCCCAAATATTCTAAACAGATGAATAAAAATCGCACCAGTTAGTTTTGGGGAGCTGGGATTCCCAGAGTACTAACAAATCAATATCGGTAATATAAACTAGAAAATGGGATCATGACTAGAATTTGAATTTAAAATAAATCTTCCTTTGATTTGATGTACCTTAGGCTGGACCTCAACTGAAAGACTGGAATTCACCCAATACTCCCTTATCCAAATTCTTCACATCTAAAGCACACAGCATCACTGCCCCACTTCCATAAATTCAATAGTTTCCCACTTAAAATTCCACCATATTTATATTTAAATATCCATGGGATACTTCCTCATATTTGTCTTCAACGGCATTCTTTGAAGGCTTTGATGATAGCAGAGATCACTGAGAAAATTAAAGTTTAAATCATGTACATTGTTCATAATCAAAGGAAAATAGAAGAATTTATCTAGTGTATAATGACAATATGTTAACTCTTATAAGAATAATTTAAAAATGTAAATATATGCTGCTGCATATGTGATTTCTTTCCTTCATGTCATTAGATACAGGATGTAGAAAATAACACTATACAGATGCCGGAGAAAAAATTGTTTCTGAATATACGTAGTTTGCACAGACATTATAAATTCTTTTTTTGCATATTTGAGTGCAATAAGTTCTGTTTATTTTTTAATTAAAAGAGCCTCTTTAAATGTTTTCTCTGCACTCTTATAAATAAAAGCTTAAATGAAGCATTTTAAATATTTGTAAAGACAATATTAACAAAAAGAAAACCACAACCTACATGCCATAGAATTTATTAAGTAAATGTTTAAATGTTTAAATCTTTTAATCCCTATAATTAAGAAATATTTTGTGCCTAATAATATTGACTCCATTAATTGCAAGATCATAAGGATTTTAATACATTTTAAATAATACTAATAATTGTTACTCAAGTTAACACTGTGAAATAAGTACTGTGTTTATTCAGATCCTATTGTATCCCCAGAAATTCTACGGACACCACCCCATTGCTCCCTCAAAGCTAATATTGAGGTTAGCATTATTGCACCTACCTCCCAGTCTATCTTCTTCTCTCATTTCTGTTCCTTTCTGATACACATATAAAAACAGTGATCTTTACAAAATCTAAAGTTGATCTTCAAATAACTGGTAATCGTGCTTTGTGGCTTCCTAATACCATCAAGATAAAATGGAATATTCTCAACTTATTTTTTTTTTTTATACACAGCTTTTTATGATCTTTCCCTGATGGCTTAACCAATCCTATTTCTTCACATTCATCACCTAAACTCCAGCTAACTAGCTATTTTCTTAATGCAAATTTATTTTTAACCATTGTCCTCTGCACATATACCTTTTTATTAGAGCATTATAGTTATACACAGCAGTTGGGTTCATTTTGATAAAATCACACATGCATGGAGTTTGATTCCAATCCAGTTCCCCACCACTTTCATCACTTTCCTCCTCCTTTCCCCTATTCTCTCTCCCCTACTCTTCTGATCTTCCTTTTACTTGTTCATCTATTTTTTACTAGTACTTTCATACTTCCTTTCTTTCTTTTTATTTTTGTTTTTGTTTTTTTACTTTTTTGTTATTTTGGTTTTGGTACTGGGGATTGAACCCAGGGGCACTTAACCACTAAACCACATCCTCAGCTCTATTTTTATATTTTATTTAAAGATAGGATTTTGCTAAGTTATTGAGGCCCTGCTAATTTGCTTAGGCTGGCTTTGGACTCACAATCCTTCTGTCTCAGCCTCTGTTTATACACACACACACACACACACACACAAACACACAGAATCTTTTTTTAAAATTCTATTTATTTATTTAATTATTTAATTTTTTGGTACCAGAGATTGAACTCAGGGGCACTCGACCACTGAGCCACATCCCCAGCCCTATTTTGTGTTTTATGTAGAGACAGTACACTCTTAAAAGCTCTCCCTGCTTCTCCTTATGGTGTTTTCTTGACATATGAACTGCAATGATCCCTTTAAAGTATCCATCAGTTATGACCCTCCATTTGTCTCAGTTTAAAGGCCTGATAGGTTTCTGGGAATATCTGTGGCCTCTGCTCCTAATAACCTCCTCTTGCTCATGCTTTCCTTTCCAAGCTGGAGACCTTGCTATGCAATGCAAACTCCTATCCTTTTCCTAAGTTAGGACATTTGCTTCAGCTATTTCTTTTACCTGACTTATGCTGTATTCTGGCATCCACGCAAAAATCTCTCACTTTATTTAATTAATATTTTCCAAAATATGCATTTCTCAATGAGGCTTAATCAAACCATCCTTTTAAAACAGTGGTTTATCCACTCTCTACCCACCACCCTCTAGATCCATGTCCTTTTGATTTGACTCTATTTTTCCTTTTTTAATAGCATTTTTTTTAACCAAATGGCCTTCCTGTAGAGGAAAAGTAGTGTTTCCTTTGAATTTCCTACTTAATAAATAGGAGTTTATTTCTCAATCCCTCTTTCTCTATCCAAGTTATTGGAATATAATCAGTATTCCATTCACCTCTACCAAGCTAAACAATCCTGTAATAAGTGTGAAACAAGGTTATAAATGATAATGTTTCCTTAGGCATAGGACTGTCACACATTTGAAATTTTTCCTAATTTGTCCTTCCTTGGGTATTTGCCAATTTCTACTGTTTCCCATGTGATAGTGTCTAAATGGTTTAAAAAGATTAGTAGAAAACTTTTGAGCACTGAGTAAATTTTTCTAATAGGATACTATGCAAGCGAGTCAACTCTCAGAAAAATAAATAGGTCCCAGAATAAATAGCTAAAGTACTGTTTATATTTCAAATTATTGTATCACCAACAATAATTCTATTTGGACATGCTTGAGTCATTTTTAATGAAAATGGTGTTTCTGGCTTGGAAGGCTAATCTCCAAATCCAAGCTTTCAGGAAGTTCCTGTAGTTCCTTTCAAAATATATAATGAGACTAAAAACACAGAGCAGATTTCTTTTATCAATACCTTATAGTGGTCAGTCACTGAAGCATAGTTGTGATTAAATAGCAAGTTTTTCTGATTCAAAACCATTAATTTGATAATCAGTTTGCCTATTTCAAGGGCAACCAATGATGTCCATGAATATATCATGACATCCTTGTGGTATAGTCAGCAAAATCAGAAATATAAAATAAGTCTGGAAGCTTTTTAAAGCACTTAAAATTACTTACTTACTTTATTTATTCACTATAACTCTCATGGAATCCATAACCTGATTGTCCTTATCCTGTCTATCATTCCAAATCTGGTAGAGTTCAGCTGAGAATCCATCCAGTCCTGAGCTTTTCTGTGTTGTAAGGCTTTTAATGGCTCCTTCAATTTTATTACTTACATGGATCTGTTAAATTTGTCTATATCTTCCTGGTTCATTTAGGATAGGTCAGATGATTCTAGGAATTTGTTCCTATCTTCAAGATTTTCTAGTTTAGTGGAGTATATATTTTCAAAACAGTTTCTGGTGATCCTTTGGATTTCAGTAGTATCTGGTGATATTTCCTTTTTTACCTCAAATTTTGATAATTTGAGTTTTCCCTCTTTTATTCCCAGTTAGTTTGGCTAAGGGTTTATCAACTTTGTTTACCCTTTCAAAAAACCAACTCTTTGTTTTGTTGATCTTTTCTAGTTTTTTAATCAATTTCCTTGATTTCAGCTCTGATTTTAATTATTTCCTGGCTTCTATTGATGTTGGTGTTGGTTTGTTCTGGAAACCAGAGTCTCCAAATTCACCAATATGCCTACAGGGATAGCGACACACTGCACTACCCGTAAGGCTGGATTCAGTAGGCCTCAGAGCAGTGATAGACCTGCTTAATGGGAAGAAGCAGAAGTCATAACTGTGAGCCACTAAATCTAATCAAATGATATTTACTTTAAAATTTGACATATTTTACATATGTGTGGGTGAAAGTATTTTTTGTTTTTCCTGTTATTTTTGTTTTCTTAGATTTTTTTGTCTTGTTTTTCTTTTAATTTATTCTAATTGGTTATACAGGACAATAGAATACATTTTGACACATTACACACAAATGGAGCACAACTTCACATTCTTCTGGCTGTACATGGTGCTGAGTCACACTAATAGTATAATCATACATGTATATAAGGTAGTAATGTCTGTTTTATTCCATCATTCTTCCCATCCCAACCACCCTATAGCTCCCTTCACTCCACTCTGCACAATGCAAAGTTCCTTCATTCTTCCTTACCTCTGCCTCCGACTATGGATCAGCATCCACCTATCAAAGAAAAGATCTGGCATTTGGTTTGGGGGATTGGCTTATATTCCTTATCATGTTATTCTCTAGTTCCATCCATTTACTTGCAAATGCCATAATTTCATTCTTCTTTATGGCTGAGTAATATTCCATTGTGTATAAGCACCACATTTTCTTTATCCATTCATCTGTCTTTATCCATTCATCTGTTGAAGGACATCTAGATTGCTTCCATAGTTTAGCTATTGTCAATTGAGCTGCTTCAAACGTTTATTGGGCCGTGTCACTGTAGTATGCTGATTTTAAGTCCTTTGAGTATAAATGAGGAGTGGAATAGCTGGATCAAATGGTGCTTCTATTCCCATTTTTCTGAGGAATCTTCATACTGCTTTCCAGAGTGGTTGCACCAATTTGCAGTCCCACCATCAATGTATGAGTATACCTTTTCCCCCACATCCTCACCAACACTTATTATTGCTTATATTCTTGATAATTGCCATTCTGACTGGAGTGAGATGAAGTCCTACAGTAGTTTTGATTTGCTTTTTTCTAATTGCTAGAGATGATGAACATTTTTTCACATATTTGTTGATTGACTGTATTTCTTCTGTGAAGTGTCTGTTTAGTTCCTACCCCATTTATTGATTGGGTTATTTGTGTGTTTTGTTTTGTTTTTGTTTTTTGTGGGTATTTGTTTGTTTGTTTGTTTTTGTTTTGGTGTTTTTTGAGTTCTTTATATATCCTGGAGATTAGTGCTCTACCTGAGATGTATGTGGTAAAGATTTTTTTCCCATTCTGTAGGCTCTCTCATCACATTATTGATGGTTTCCTTGGCTGAGAAAAAGCTTTTTTAGTTTGCATCCATCTCATTTATTGATTCTTGATTTTACTTCTTGTGGGTTAGAAGTCTTGTTAAGGAAGTCAGGTCCTGAGCCGACATGATGAATATTTGGGCCTACTCTCTATTAGGCACAGGGTCTCTGTTCTAGCATCTAAGTCTTTGATCAATTTTGAGTTGATTTTTGTGCAGTGAGAGAGAGGGGTTTAATTTTGTTTTGCTATATATGGATTTCCAGTTTTCCCAGCACCATTTGTTGAATAGGCTATCTTTTCTCCAGTGTATATTTTTGGCGCCTTTGTCATTGTTTTGTTTTTAAACTTTTCCAGATAGATACTTCGGATCCAAAATTTAAGGACACAAATAATCACTTGGATCAATACTTGACCAGTTTTGAGACAAAGATTCTTCAGTGTATGTCGTATTTTCCAAAGCATAATCTTTAGGTTAGGTGTTTTTAACTTACTAATTAACAATACAAGAATGATTTTTCATGGGTATTTTTCATTAATTTTGAGAAATCAATTGGAAGAAGATACTATACAAAATTGGGTTCTTTCATTTTCCCCCAACAGATGCTTTTAAATTGTTGAATGACAAAAAAGAGACATTTTTCCATAGATCCAGCAAAAAAAAGTATATTAAAAGAATATCCATAATATTTTAAGATAATAATGACTGTTACACTCTTTCAGTTCCTTTCAGACCTGCATCACTAATTCTTGTTCTCATCTGGAGATAGCAGTTGTCTTCATGAAATCATCTGCTCATCAATACTTCTAAGCTAACTTAGTCCCCATGTTAGCAATGCCTGCCTACCCGGGTCACATCATCTGGTGTTCAGAACATGATTCTGTTTCCTGTTTCACCCATCAAGAACACCTTGTACGATCCTTTCTACTGAAAGTGAAAAACTAGCATTATTTGTTGATACTCCACTTTGTAACCTGTAGGAATTTTAAGCAATAAGAGATTGATGCTGACTCCCTATTCAGACTCAGAAGGGAGAAAAAGAGAATCTTTTATTGAGATATAAAACACTATATTATGTAGAATCAGTCGATAGTTATAGGGAGGTTTAAAAGGCATTATAAACTGTGAGAGCATTCACGGATTTCCCAGAATTTCCTTATCTATTTTATGAAGCATGCATTAAGATTTCAAACACTGACAATTTCTAGAAACAAAATTTTCTTAAAAATCAATTTGTTGACATATACCTTCCTAGAGTTTACAGGTAAATTCTGATGAACAGATTATACTTCCAGAAACTGAAAAATATAATATTGCCAAAATATATGTACATTATAATTATAATATTGATAAAAAACTTCAAATTTTCTTGTTGAGTTAATTAAAAATATAGATAATTGCATTAGTCTGTATGGGCTGCTATCACATAATATCAGAGACCATGTGGTTTAAACAACAGATATTTATTCCTTATGGTCCTGGGGACTCGGAAGGCCAAGATCAAAGTCTAGTTTATTTGATTCCTTGCAAGTACACTCTCTTGTTTTATAGATGGCTGCCTTCTCACTGTGTCCTCATGTGGTAGAAGAGAAAGCTGTCTCCATTCTTCTTCTAATGAAGCTGCTAATCACATCATGAAAGTGTCATCTTCATGTCTCATCTAACCCCAATTTCCTTCAGGTCCATCTCCAAATACTACCACATTGCACACAGTGATTTCACATTTGAACTCTGAGAGGACAAAACTCAGTGTCCAGTGTTCTACCCCTGGGCTCTCCAAAGTCGTGCATTATAGTTATACATAATTGTTGAGTTCATTTTGGCAAAATCATAAATTCACTTTAATCCCCATTTCCCTGCTTTCCCTCCCCCTTTTCTCCTCCTATTATTCTTTCTCTACTGATCTTCCTTTTGCTTGTTTGTTTATTTTTATTGGTACTCTCTATACATACATCAAGGTGAAATCCCCTGTGGTATATTTATATATACATATAATGTGATTTTGTTAAATTTATTCCATATTTCCCCCCTTTTCCCATTATTCCTATATGAAAAAATACATCAATTTCATTACCAAAGCCCCATAGGCTTAACTTATTCCAGTATCAACTCTATTTTCAAAGTATCACTAAACAGGTACCAGGAAGCCTCTTGGTGTGATTCACCCTCAAGTCATCCTCTTTTCAAACCAATGATACAACAGTGAGCTGCAGAAACCCCGATCCAAAAGAGAAAAAGAAGAAAGGGGAAAGGCTGACAGTTCCTAAGCAAGTCTAAATTTAGCCAAGCAAATTCTACTGTGCCTTAAGGCTGAACAACAATTCTCTTCATTTGTTATTCTACTTTCTTTACCCACAGGGCAAATAATCCCAGCCCCACAGCTCTGCTGGGTGTGGTTTCTCCCACCAGAGCCCTGAGTGGCTCCACCTCCCAGGCTTGGGTGGGAGGCTGGCTGGCCTATTGGAACCAAAGCATTGGCCCAAGTGTTCTCCGAGTTTCCTTCAGCATCTGTCTTCCCTTTCCTTGAAGAATAATGCACATTTTCCTCCAAACGGCTTGATGATGTAGGCCTGAGGATCTAACAAGCCTGTCAGCCTGCCTTAATTTAGTCTCATCTTTACGCCCCCTGTAGTTCCCACTGGCAGTGACTTGCTGGGTAATCCCACCTCTTTTCTGTCTTCAGCTGAAGTGGATAATCAAAGGAATGTGCAGCTACACTCCTGATATTCTCTCAGGATAAGTTTTCTCATTCTTTGCTATATGGATACACTGAGAATCTCCCAAATCTAAGTTCTGGTTCCTTTTTGCTTGACAATTTCTCCATCAATTCATCTCTTTCCTTTCAGAATTGGCTGTAAGCAGCCAGAAGGAACCAAAGCACTGCTTCAGTACTTTGCCTTGCAATCACCTCAGCAAATATCATTCACCAGCTCTACATCCACAAAACGCAGTTCAGCCAAGCTCTTGGCCACTTTATGACAAAGAT
This sequence comes from Xerus rutilus, assembly GCA_028644305.1. Lineage (NCBI taxonomy): Eukaryota > Metazoa > Chordata > Mammalia > Rodentia > Sciuridae > Xerus > Xerus rutilus. Next base: position 8,583,031 of record CM053405.1, on the reverse strand, counting down.
CGCCTTTTCCCAGGGTCCTACAACCTGTTCCTCGTTCCCAATAACATTTAGCATCCGTATCTTCACCTCAAACTCTTCCTATCTCTACAAATTACCCAATTCCAAAGCTACTTCCACATGGTTAGGTGCTTCTCACAATAATTCCCCACTGAAGTACCAAAATATGCTGAGAAAAATACCTTGGACTAGGTGACTTAATCAACAGACATTTATTTCCCACTGTTCTGAAGGATGGGAAGTCCAAGGTAGGGGGCTTGCTGATTCCAGTCCTGGGGAGTCTTCTCTATGACTTGCAGACCTTCTCTATGGCCACTAATAGGGTCAATGGGAGTAGCGGGGGTTTTCATGATTTCATCTAATCCTAATTACCTCCCAAAGGTCCCATCTCCAAATAACATCATGTTAGTCGATAAGGCTTCAAAATACAAATTGAGGGAGAATACAGTTCAGTCCTTTGCAGTGATATGAATATTTTCCATAGCTACTTATTTGTGTGTCCCTCCTGCTCATGAGTGTCCCGCCTCACAGATCCACAGTACAAGAGGAAACCCACGGTGCCATGCAGAAGGCTTAGCAAATTCAAGGCCTGAGCCAGGCACAGTGGTGCACGCCTGTAATCCTAGCACTTTGGGAGGCTGAGAATCGCGAGTTCAAAGCCAGCCTCAGCAACGACGAGGCACTAAGCAACTCAGTGAGACCCTGTCTCTACATGAAACACAAAATAGGGCTGGGGATGTGGCTCAGTGGTCGAGTTCCCCTGAGTTCAATCTCCAGTACCAAAAAAAAAAAAAAAAATTCAAGGCCTAGCTTTAGAAAGGCAATTGCAAATTGTTATCGGAGGAGACTTGTCACCAATAGATGTATGTATGCTGTAGCTGCCTAAGGACAAGAAATGGTTACAGTCTTATTTACATAATTAACCTGCTAGGCCATATTTTTCAAATGAAGAAAAGCAATAATTATTTAAAATGTTATCTGTTGCAAAAGCCAGGAGTTTTTATTAAAGACAACCCAACAGCATGGTAAAATTTATATCAAAAACACAGTAAGTTAAATGATTCTCATGAAATGAGATTGCTCTAATAAAATATAAATGTCTGTTTTCTAGGAAAGCATATGCGAAAACAGTTTCTGGTCAGTAATAGATTTCTTCTGATTGAGATTTTTCTCTATTATTTACAATTAAAAATTAAAGATTTACAAGAAGACAATAAGAAAGTACAAGATTTACAGGATAACTAATTAATAATGATAATACACAGTACTTGCTATTTCTTAAAATACATAAATTAAACATGTTATAAAATATCCATTTTAAGATATACTAATTTTCAGCATATGCATGAATTTGCTCTTGCAATTTACTATTTTTTATAGAGATGAGAAAATAAGCCAAACTTTACTTAGAGACAAAGTACTTTGTTTTTCTCTCTTTACGGATTTGATCTCCTTCAGAAATTGTCCAAATAATCCAAGTTTACTTATTAATCAATTTAAAAGAATCCGATAAAGTCCATATAAAACGTTAGGGATTATATTTTAATTGCGTATCTCAGAGAAATGCAATTAATGTTTAAATGGAGTAACATAACTATGGTAAACATGTTTTTCAGGGACATGACAGTTACCAGTTTTACACTATGAATCGCCTCTACCAAAGGGAAATGCTAAGGTGAAATGGAAGCTCAAGGAGACTATTTGAGATGCAAGGGAAACAGGAGCTGAGGAATGACACAGGGAGAGAAGACAACTAATTAACCACTTCATCAAATCAGGCACCACCTGGGTCAATAAAGCTCAATTCTACATGTAAATTTCTGGGAAACAGTGTAAGTAAAGCACATGCGTCAGTGTAATCCCATGCAAGGAACAAAGGAGCAGGCAGTCGGTGGCCACCAGGCATTGGATGAACCGTGGCAGTTGGGGTGATATGTTCTGAAACAGCAAGTGTCGCCACTTTCAGGCAGAACAGGTGGAAGAAATGATTCCATGTGATTTTAAGCTTTAGCTGGTGGTCACAGAAACCAGTAATTTCAAAAACATCAGCATTAAATCCCAAATGACTACCATATCCTTATCCTTATAACTTTATTTGTGGAAAAGATGATAACTATATTACCCCTCAAAAACAGTATCAGAAATTTAAGAATATCAAAAAAATTATTTTTCTATAAGAACAATAAACCTGTTACAAAAATTAATATGCTCTGTTTCTGTCTTATTACAGATTATGGCAAAATTAAGAAAACATGTATAGGTGTTTTAAAACCAATGTTGTGAAGGTAGTGTTTTCCAAATATTTATCTGAACTAGAATTATTTATGAACTCAAATTCTCATTTTTGTTTTCTAGTTTGTTTTCCATTCATCAAAATATTTAGGGATTCTAATTAACACAATTTTTTAGAATCATATTTATTATTTTCTTCTTTCTTATTGAGCAGCTAATATCACCATTAAGTCATCATAGTACGAGCAGGACATTTTTATTAAAAGAGCATTTGTCACATTTAAACCATAAGTTGTTCAGTTTTTTCTTTCTCTGAGAATTATAAAATTCTTTATCCTAGACTAAGTAAATGCTTATCAGACTTTTTAAAGTCAATCAGAAGAGGAGCTCCTTTGAATTTCAGAGATTTTATAATCTAATTTACAAATCTCTGCTGAAAGAAGAAAATCAATCTATTTTATCATAAAGTATTTTATACTTACAACATGGAAGAATCCCACAAATTTGAGGCAAGGAAACTCTATAACATCTCTTCTTTTCCCTTTTGTGCTCTCCCATGTGGGCATCGGCACATCAGGGAACAATTTGAGCTGGGGTTTATTAACTCACCATCATATCCCAAAATGCTGAACTCCTCCTATCTTCACTTGTTCATTTTGCATATTTATTTTGTATTTCCTTATTTCTTCCAGAAAAAAAAATACAGAAGAAGGGAGGAAAGTCATGTATTCGGTACCGTTCCTATTCCAGGTTGGTAACTAGGATAGCACAAAGCTAGACAACGGATTATCCCATTCCAGCAGTTTTCCAATTTGAGGATATAAAACACAAATTCAAGCTATTTCATGCACCCGTCATGCAAGTCAGGAAAGCTCATTCTGGCTGGAGATCTCAGCCCTCTTAGATGTGGAGAGGAAGTTAGATAGTTTATACCTTTGCATGTATTTCCCCTCTAACTACAGAGTTTCAGGAGCGTTTCTATAATGAGCACCATTGGCAATCACAAAGGTGCCCAAAATAACTTTCCACAGCAATAAAAGATTATATTTACAAATAGACCTTCATAGATGACTAACTAGCATCTCTAGAAAACCCCCTACAGAAAAAAAGTAACACAATTACCAACCAAAATATAAGATAGTGTAAGAATGTCCTTTGCAGCCCAAACAGATTTGTAACATTGGCATAGGAATTGGTACAGGGCAGATTCTCATTTGTGCAGTTGAGATAGCCTAGAATATCGCCAAACTTGTTTTCTAACCCACCTTATCTGCATTAATATTTTCCAGAGTCCTCCAGATAAATAATGCAAAACAAAGCCAATGGCAACTTCTCAGCATTTGGAACTGGTGGAGAGCACCTATTCGCTACTAATCTGATTGGAAACCTAGTCAATAGTGTTCTCCAAACAGAAACAGACATAGCAAGAGAAAAGCTGTATCAATACACGCCAGACTACCGTGGGAGACACAGGACATAAGTCCTTGAAGAGGGCTATTGGGCAAATTATTTTAGATAGATCTGATGGGTGATATTGGTGGGACTTTTAAAATTTTGATCAGAGATAAAAAATATGATTTAATAATGACTGAAATTTCTACATGCAATAATAAGGTTTATTCCAAAGGAGTCCAATTTAAAGAGTTCCTGACTTCTCAAAAAAAAGAAGACATTATCTATAATTCAAATGATTGCATGACAATTGAAAATTACAACTGGATAATGTAAGTTTCTTTTCAACCTGTTTTTACTATTACTATGGCATATTTTGAAATTTTTAGCTTTTGAGATGCTCCTGTATTCAGACCTTTAGAAAGCTCTTGTTGTTTGTGACTTGCATCAGCATGAAAGATTTTTAAAATGCTTTTCTGGGTAACATGTTCTGCTCATAAACTGCAAATCACTGAGACAAAGGAAATGACATTATGTTGTTTTACCATTTTCTTAACTGTGGAAATATTTTAAACTGATAAAGCATAAAAGTTGACAGGTGATATAAATATTTACATGATCTAATCCCAAGTCACAGCATATTATTTTCAAATATTTTAAGTACAATGAAGTATTATCAAATATTTAATGCTGAAATGCCACTATCTATGGAAATAACTCATTTGAGTGATAATGGATGAACAATGTTTATCAAAGATCTGCTTCACTCAAGACTAAATTAGCTCACACAGGAGTGCTGACAAAGTATTGGCAAAATCACTTCTCTTCTGTCTGCTAGGCAAGGAAGGTCTTTTACAATTGTGATAGTAAGCTGGATTTAAGATAAGGTAAGATGTTAAAGAAACAAAAAAAATACTGTGATTCTCAGGAAATATTAGAAAACCTATATCCTAAGAACACTTAAATTCTGTTTTTTACCCACAGTGATTCCTTAGGAAGTACATTTATATGCCAAGACTTCATGTGGTCTCAAATAGTTGAGTGCACATAAATTTCTTAACTGTATACATTAAAAAGGAGATTAATCCCTACGTGAGGTCAGATAAATGAAGCCTGTGCTTATTTTGCCAAATTGCTTTGTACTGGAACCCTTCTGTATCCATTTGTTCGTGCACACCTATGACATTTGTGCCACCGTGCTAGAATCAAGGAGTTGTAATAGAGAAACTGAAGCCTAAAGGCCTTCAATGTTTACTGTCTGGCCCATTACAGAAAAAAACCTCTCTGTCCACTATTCTATGTTAACAATGAAAACTTTCAAAGTTGGTATAAACCATAGTAGGGCTAAAGTTTGAAAAAATATCCTCAGCTAGTGTTTATGTATGTGTACGTTTCTTTTTTTTCTTCTCTAAAGGCCGAGCAATCTTATTTTGCCATGTTCTGAGATTTAGTTTACATATGTGCTAACTTATTAATTTTAATTTCAATTGTTTCAATAAGTTATTATGGTTATGCATGAAATACTTCTAAATTTTAAAATAGATGTATGCATTGGCTAGTGCTATGTAGTAAACAATCTGGAAACTCAGCAGCATAGAAGCCATTATCATGGCTCTATGAGTGATTGAGACAGTTCTGCTAATTGGCTAAGTCAGCCCATCTCTTGTGAGCTTGTTTGTGCCCTGTCAGTCAGGTGGCCAGTCAGCTGGGTGAAGATGGATGGTCAAGGGTGACTTCAGCTGGGTTGATTATCCTGAATATACCCTCACTTCCCCTAGTCTTTGTCACATTGTTGGCAGAGAACCAAGAAACGGCAGAAACAGGACAAGTCTCTTCATATCTCAGTATAGAGTTGAAGAAATACTGAAAACCAGGGGACTTTTGCAATCTACCACCTACAGATGTTAAAAATTACAATCAAAAGATACTTTGCAACACTTTTTTGACAGGCCTATAAAGAGGCAAGTGCATGGTTAAAAACAGTATTGGAGAATTCAGGTCACATTTTTGTAATTCATCTACTACATGTTATAAAGCAGAACAGAGTAAATATTTGTATCATTTTTTTAGAGTAAAAAATACTTTATATTTTCCTTATGACTTTTTTCTTGAAATAATCTGGGTTTATTTGGAAAATATTTTTTAAGTTTAGGCCATTCCTTAATGTTTTGAAATCATTTATATTTTTCCCTCCTGTGATTAGAAAGGTAAAATCTTATGTTGAAGGTGAAACTTTTTTTTTTTTTAAATGAAGACTCTTTATAGACATAGTTCTCTAGTCCTCAAATCAGGATTCATTTGTTTGGTGTGCCTAAGAATCTGGAGTACTCTTTTTTTTTTTTTTTTTTTTTTTTTTAATTTATAAGTATGGAATTGAAAATTTAATCAATTTCTTTAAAAAACTTGTATAATTTAGTTCAAATGAAGTATCAAACAATATATATTTATATATGCATATAGACATATATCTACAATGAATACTTATCATGTTAGTTTTTTTTTCCCAGAAGTTGCATTTTAATACATGTTAGCAAACATAACAGAAAAAAACAAATTATCAGAAGCTGTACACACTATTCACTGAAAACATTTGTTGAGGCAAATAGAAAAAAATTGTTACAATCATAATTTTTCTAACTTTGCACAAAATTATAAGCAGATTACATTCTTCATATTAAACATCTTTATATGCACTTTCAATGAACA
>CM053405.1:8534848-8576204 GCA_028644305.1 Xerus rutilus | reverse complement strand
GGGGAATATAGGCTGGGCGTGGTGGCACATGCCTATAATCCCAGTGACTCAGGAGGCTGAGGCAGGAGGATCCCAGATTAGAGACCAGTCTCAGCAACTTAGCAAGACCCTGTCTCAAAATAAAATCAATCAATCTGGTTGGGGATGAAGCTCTGTGGTAAAGCACCCCTGAACTCAATCCTCAGTACATGTAGGGGCAGAATAAGAATGGAATTTAGTTCAGATATAACCTGAATTAATGTTCTTGCAAATAGAAGAAATCAAATCAGGATCATGCCCAGCTAACCCAGTTTCTAAGAAGGATTGACTATCACACAAATAGAGAAAGAAAAAAAAAAGATGCAGATGTCAAAATAGAGGGGTAAGAAAAGGGCATCTATAGACAAAGCAGTAGGCAGAGAAAAGCTAATTAAAGTATCCAAACGCTAATTAAAGCAAAAATTGGAGAGTTGAGTCACTCTGAAGTTCGAGCATAACAGGAGGTGCAGGGAAGCCTGCAACTTAAGGGGTAACTTCTGGACCTACGGTTGCTACTAAAGTCTCTGTCCCTCCGTACCAGCCTATGCTAGATGATGATGTCCTGGGAAGGCTGTCCCTTCAGTCTCCCTGGGAGGCTATGAGACCACTTCTTGCCCCCATTGTTTTTATTCTTACTATCAAGTTTGCAGCTTAGAACACAAACTCAAATGGCATCCTTTATTATATTTTACAATTACAGATTATATTTATTTCTAGGCCTTATTTGGTTGGATAGCAGAATTTTAAAGGAGGTCAATTTCTATTCTGTTCCCCACTCTTTCTCTGGGATTGTAGCCAGTTCCAGAAGACTTATGTGGGACAAGGATCTGGAAGCTCTGTTTGTGAGAATGATCACAGAGGTGTGGGTCAGGGCCATGTTCACTGACATCCTCTGATACACATACACATATACAAACACACGTTTGTGTGCATACATGTGTGTATGAATGCATGCACCAAGCCTTGGATCATGGATCCTCACAACACTCTTCTCCTGAGTCACAAGATCTGCTCAGGTCTCCTAGCTATTTTCTGAGCCCCAGGCTGTCTGAGGCTCAGACACCTTGCACACGCCACAAGTCATTTCTTCACTGGGGTCTTTCTACATTGCTGAGCCTCAGCTGTAGAGAAGTGACATAGTTTTCTTCTATTTTTGGATTCTCCAACATATCAAGCCACCTGACTGCTTCCCTCTATGAGGCCTGTGCTTGGCACTGTTTTGTGAAGTGGGCACCTCAGCAGAGCTCCACGTCTTTTCCTGAGTGCCCATGTGTGTTTTCGATGTCATCACAGTCCATCTGAGCTCTTAGTTCTCACAGCCTGGGATCATTGTCCTAACTCAGGGGTGGGAAGCCTTACTTAAGTGTTCTATAAAACACATTATCCAAGACCAGAACCTCCCTCTTTCCCCAGCACCAGGATTTTTAAAAGGAATTCCAATAACAATTGGCTGTATATCTAGCTGTGTTTCTGTGAAGCCAGGCAGGTAGAAAATCTCATCTGCCTGAATGAGGTAAAGGGCATGTGGTTGGTACAGGGCAATATTGAAAGAGAAAACTTTATGAATATTATTGAAATATTTGCAATAATTATGAAGAGTTAGGTTGCCTGAATAATCTGAATCTCTCAAAGTAAAAAATGGTCCCAACAAACCTCTGCTGAAATGCTCCCTCTGTGAATCTTGGAAAGATTTTCACTGTAAAAGTACAGTGTTCTAGCTGGACATGGCGATGGATGCCTGTAATCCCAGTGGCTTAGGAGGCTGAGGTAGAAGGATTGCAAGTTCAAGTTCAAGGTAGTTTCCAGCTTCAGCAACTTAATGAAGCCCTTAGCAACTTAGGCAGAATCCATCTCTTAGTAAAAAATAAAAAGGGCTGGGGATGTGGCTCAGTGATTAAGCCACGCTAGGTTTAATCCCCAGTACCAAAAACAAAACAAACAAACAAACAAAAACAAAATAACAAAGTACAATGTTCTATGGATACTTGTTATAGGCATGCAATTTTCTATATAACATTTCCTGAATCATCAATTATACATATATCCTTAAATCAGATAAAAAGGAAAACAAACTTTACCACCAAAACAAAGTATATAAATAGGTCATGAATAATAGAATAATTATTTCATTGCCCATAACATTTGCTTACTGTTACAATGATTTTCACTTGCAGTAGGAATTTGTCATATTCCAAAGTTTTGGAAAACACTTATAATAACTTCAAACTAATGTGAGCCTTGTGTCTTAATATTTGCAAAGCACTTCTTATTTTCTCCTGCATTCAATTTATGGAAGAAATTGACTGGGAGCTTTGAGAGAATACTTTTAAGTAGTAAATCATTTTTCCCTAAAATTAGAGATGTACCTGTGAGTACAATCAGCGGCCCCAGCACTCATTCCAGTTGTTACTTTATAGCAACTGAACTGTTAAAGTAATTTCCAAAGTTAAACAGATTTACCCCTCACCTTGTGAAAGTTTTACTGATATACTAGCATCAAATCTTTTCTCAGTTTTACTCTAGAGACTTCCATATTTCAATCTGTGGACTATTCCAGCAGTTCTTTGGTTGACTGTACACGTGATCTGGACGACTGATAGTTGCATATAACATATTCATTTTGGAGCAGTTTCCTCTATGATTAGCTTTTCAAATAATTGCTTTTATTAAAGTCAAAATTTCATATCTTTTCTTTGTATATCTGTTTGTAACATAGTGCACCATTGCTTACTTTGTATTCTTAGAAGATACTCAGTTTTCCCAAGAGTTTCTAAGATTCCTGCTGCTTATATTGCAACAATATTCTGAACTTAAACAATTCATCAGGACTCTGACACTTTGCCAGTCTCACAGGAAAGACATCCATATTTTAATCAACAAAGTTTAAAGAGAAAGAAGGAAAGATTGACCTCCTCTAGGGATTTGCTGTATGTCATCTTTTTTTAGAAACAAATTCTTCCAGTCAATCTGTAAGTACCAGTTATATAAGAAATATATTACTTTAATAACTACAGTAACAACATGAAAAAATGAAGGTGCAGTTTGTGTGCTTAGTATGTTCAGTGCTGACATCAATTAAAGTAATTAATTTTTCATTCATAAACATGAAATATGGCTACTTGAAAATATACTTTTTAATATTTGTGGCATAATTGTTTCTTTAAAATTAAAAAGTTATCTAGTACATTAAGTGAATTAAGTCAGTATAATGTGCATTTCTGCATATAATTACAATGAAAAGAAGAAAGAAGGAGGTGGAGGAAGGAGGGAGGGTGAAAGGGAAGAAGAGGGGACAGGACAAGAGGGAAGGAGGCTCAGGCTTGATATTTTTCCACCTTTACCTTTCCCCTTGCCCTAGATTTTTGTTGTTGTTTTAGTCAGCTTTTCATCAGTGTGACCAAAAGACCCTACAAGAGCAACTTAGAAAGGGAAAATTTTATTTGGCTCACAGTTTCAGAGGTCTCAACCGTAGACAGCCAACTCGATGGCTCTGGGCCAGAGATGAGGTAGAGCATCATGGTGGAGGAAAGCAGCTCAGGACAGGACACCAGGAAGCAGAAAGAGAGAGAGTTCTTACAGGGGACAAGATATAAAGGCACGGCCTACCTGCCTACAGTCCCCATCCAGTTAATCCATGTCAGTGGATTAAACCACCGATGAAGTCACAGTGCTCAAAATATGATCATTTCACTTCTGAATATTCTTGAGCTATCTCACACAGTGTTCTGGTAATATCTCATATCTAAACCATAACAATTATTTTGCATTGTTATTTAGTTTTATTTTTACAGTATTGAGAATAATGCTAGATTGATTCATTGATGATTTTTGTAACTCTCTCCCTCATCTGTGTGTGTTTGTGTGTGTGTGTATGCTTGTAAACATGCAAATGTGTTTGTTCTTAGGAAAGGAGGGAGGGGGAAAAAAAGATACGGATGGTTGAAGAATGTGGTCAATATAATGAAGGAATCACATGTCTTTTGTCTCATCCTGTCATGTCTTATGATTTGAAAGTAGATCTAAAAATGTCAGCAATGTGGAGTTCTATGGTACACACGAATGAACATTTTTACTTATTGTCTGAAAATTGAACTCTGTATTTTACAATTTCAACCTACTTCAGTAACCTTCAATGTATATGTTACATGCATTGGTATTGGTTCTATCAGACTCTCAAACTTGGACTTGGTGAGGGCAACATACACATACCACAACAGTGCTCTCAAGAAACCTTGACAGGGGCTGGGGTTGTGGCTCAGTGGTAGAGCGCTTGTCTCACATGCATGAGGCACTGGGTTCGGTCCCTCAGCACCACATACAAAATACATAAATAATAAATAAAATAAAAGTTTAAAAAAATCTTAAAAAAAAAAAAAAAAGAAAAGAAACCTTGACAGTTGCCCTGAGAATGAAAGTCCTTGTGGTGTGAGCGGGGAAGGCAGTGATGCTGGCTGATCTATCTGAGTCAACTGGGGCATGCAATTGCTTTGGTGAATTGAGGAAAATACCAATAAATTAAGGAAAATATCGATAAAGTGTGCATGGCAATGGGAATCAGAACAAAGCCTTCAATGAGAATCCACCTACTGGGCAGTCTTACAAGTAATAATGGTTGATTGGCTCATCATTTTCAGCAGGATTTCTCTCCATGGAGCTAGTGTTTAGGGGAGTTATTCCTTTAGTGTACCAACACAGTTCTGTTCTGAGACACACCTTTTTGTTCACTCGGATGAACAAAAGGCTTTGTAAGCTTTGTACATACGTGCATACATGTATTGATGTGTACATATATGCATCATCTTGTTAGTTATGTCAAGAAGAAATCGCAGTCATGTTTTATATTTCAACCTGATATAAGTTAAATATGCACCAAATATTTGGGGATAAGTTTTAAACTTGACAAGGGCCTTATGACTCTCCAGACATCGAGTCAGAGAGAAACCAAACACTGAGAGCGACGGTTGGAAGTGTTGCCTAGCGAGGCCACAGATGGAAGCCTGCTGTGGTCCAAATATGACCCCCAAATCTGTGTGTTGAAACTCAATGGCCACGTGATAGTGTGAGGACATGGGGCTTTTAGGAGTAAGTCATGAGGACACTGAACTTACGGGAGGGAGGGACACTACCAAGGGCCCTGAGGAAGTAAGTTTGTTACTTCAACCATATGAAGCCAAAGGTTCATGCCCGTTTATTGGCCCCTTGCGTGCCTTCACCACGGAGAACACCCTGCCAATGCCATCAGTTAGAAACAGGCTTCACAAGACACCAAAGAGCCAGCACTTTATCTTGGAAATTGAATCTCAAGAACTGCTGGAAATAAATTTCTACTATTTATAAAATACCCAGTCTCTGGTGTTTTTTCTATAGAAGCAAAAACAGACTACGATAAAGCTCATGGCCTTCTCCCTTGGAGGTTTAAAACTATTGTGACATCCTGAGTGAAGTAGTTCCCAACATGCCCAGGAGACTGGGTGTTCCTTATTAGTGGTTTGAGGCAGTGGTGAGGTGAGAGAGAAAGGCTTTTACTCAAGTTCCAGCATTGATAACTGAGTGAACAAACCATTAAATTAGGTAGCAAATGCTGGGTGATCCAGGTGAGGGGTTTAGAAAGAAGGATGAGTCAGCCTAAAATACTCAATTAAAATGGAAAATGGAAAGTATTTATGATAAAGTGTTGTTATTTAGACCTAGCATGTAGCACTGTTACCCTCTGCACATTTGAGGAAAGTATGTATTAAGAACTCACAAAGGCTTTTGAACAAATTCTAGAAATGTTTATGGGCATATTTTTTAATTATAGGGCTATAAATATATTTTTATCAATGTTATATCTTGAAGTCTAGATATGAATTATCCAATTCAGATTTCTTATTCTTTACATATCTAGATATGTGCCTCCTATCTGATAAGGTTACCCTTTAGAGTATTTAGTCAACTTGTAATTGTAAAGTGACTAATCTATAGAAGAATAGATTCACCTTACTTTGTCTTAGTCTTGTCTTTTCCTCCTCCTTTTCTCTGTCCTCTTTTGACTCCTCTTACATGGAGTACTTTTCATTACTCTATTTTACTCTCTCATTCGCTTGGTAAATTTATGATATTATAAGATTCCTTTCCTATACTTTTTAATGATTACCCATCATTATAATAATGCCCTTTAGTTACCAAATTGTGGAACTGTTACTGCTTCCCATCCAGGCAATGACCTTTAATAAACACTTAGATTTTTCTGTCCTCTTCCCTATTATATCCCACCTCAACCAGGTGATTTAATTATCTCTATTTATAACCCCATATGCCAAAATCCACATAGTTTTTAACAGGCAGCACCCATCCGTATGTATTGATATATTTCCCATTTACAATGCTTTTCTTTAATGTACATCTTCAGATTTCATCCAGGATTGCTCTCCTCCTCCATCAAAGGTACAGTTCTTTAATGTAACTTTGCTAGTGACACATCCTCTTCTTTTTATTTCCATGAAAACATCTTTTAGAATGCTATTTTTATGGGTTTAGAATTCTGTGTTGACAGATCTCTGTGTTTCCCCCCGAGGGTATCACCAGGTATCACAAGGTGTCAATGTGCTGTCTTCTACCCTCTGCTTCTGGACGGGACTCCAGCCTGGCCTTCCTGCTCTTCCTTTGAATAAATGTCTTTTTTCCTTGCCTTCTTTCAAGATTTCTTCAGTCGTTTGTTTTTCAAATCTTGAGAATATGCTTTCTAGTTAATAGTTCATTGAAACAAAAAAGAACAACAACAACAAAAAATTTTTGTAGCTAAGTCTCACAAATCTCTGCCATTATATGTAAATTAGTGTGAGTGGACATGGTCCCGATACCTGGACTGTTTGCTAGCAACACGTTAGCTCACTGTTCATCTGTGGCTGCTAGACCATTAGTAGTCTCATTTTCTCTCTCTTATCTTATTTGCAAGGAGAGTTTGGGCACAATCTTGTACAATTTATGTTAAAAATCATTACCTTCATTTAATTCTTTTCTCAAATTGTATTGAACAACTCTTACAATGAAATCAGTCCACAAATTAAAATGCATGCTTTTCAAAAAAAATGATATTAAAAATATTGGTCAGTTTTCAGCCAGCCATGTTGTCATACACTTGTAATCTCAGGAATTTGGGAGGCTGAGGGAGGAGGATCACAAGTTCGAGGCCAGCCTCAGCACCTTAGCAAGGCTCTAATTAACTTACCAAGATCCTTTCTCAAAATAAAAATTAAAAAGGATTGAGGACAGAGCTCAGTGGTAGACCAACTCTGGGTTTTATACTCAGTACCAAAAATATGTATATACATTGGTTCAGATTTCATAATTACATTATTGCTAATTAAATATAATCCACCTATATATGCCTCTAGGCATAAACCTCTGTAGAGCTGACAGGCCTTTGTCAATACCACTTCTCACAAGAGAAATGGGATTCTGAATGTGTGTGTGTGTGTGTGTGTGTGTGTGTGTGTGTGTCATAATGGTGTGCTTGGGTGGCTTTTAACTTTTAACAGTTTGGCTGAGTGTACCACTAGAAATTTCAGCCTCCCGTCTAGCAAGGGCAGGTAAAAACCAGGTTGATCTGTGAGCTTAAAATACTGTGAGCTCAACACTAGTTTGACTTCAACATTGAGAGAGGACACTATTAAAGGCAGTTTTTTTAACAAGTATATAAAATGCACAAGTTGATCAAATATAAATAAATAATGAGATATACAGAAACTCAGGAATAAAGTTAAACTCATATAAATTTCAATGATTCACCATTTACTATATCTATATTTAGGGCTAGACTTTCTTCTGCAATGAACAGTAGGTCTAATAAACAAATATTAGGCTTCTATAATAATCAAATTATCACATATTTAATACCTAAATCTAAACATTTTCTCTCCTAAATCCATAGGTCCTGGTGTCTGATAGTCTCAGTCCTATTGTCCCCTTTCCATCTTCATGACAGCATCCAACATTTCCATTCAACTCATTATTTTCTATCCATCAATTTCCCTACAGCAAGTGGAATTAACATAATTGGTACATCAGTCTCCAGCCAAGACTTGTCCACACCCTGATTATCTTATAGCTTCCTTATAGCTCCTTCTGTAAATGACTCTCTTGCTCCATTTCTACCACTTTAGAGCTATATTCTAAACTAATATAACTTCAGTGTTTTTTTTCAGTCTGTTCTTTTTAGATTATCACATATGCAATAGCTTTTGTATGAATGATTATTGTGTCATTTAGATTAAAATGATATCCTACCAAAATTTTCTGATACAATACTCAGCAAAGAATTAGGTCTCTGCTATGATTTCAATAACTGTCCCCCAAAGGTCCATGGGCTAAAGATGTGGTCCTCATTTGGTGGTAGAACCACTTGGTGGTAGAACCTATAGAGGTGGTACCAAGTTGAAAGTTTTCCAGTTGCATGGGGGCATGCCCTTGATCCCACTCCTTTTTATCTCTCTTTACTTTGTGGACAACATGAGGTGAGCAGCTTGCTCCTTTGCTCCAGTATGTTTCTTCCCATTCCAGTGTATATTGCCCCCACAATACACTGCAGGTGCTATAGCAATATGGTCAGGAAACCATGGGCTCAAAATCCAAAATGGTGAACCAAAATAAAACTTTCCTTTCTTTAGGAGCTGGTTATCTTTTCTATCTGTAACAGTAATAGAAAACTGACTAGCACAGTTGCAGAAAATAACAGGACTGTTTCGATATCTATAGGTAGTCTTTGAGGCTTAAATATTCCTTTTGGGTGAGCATAAAATTCTAAACTTTGTTTACAAAGTTGTTTACCTGTCAAGATTTTTGATCCAAACTAGTAAATATAACCTTTAGTAAACAGTTATTCATTATTTAGAATTCTAATTTTTCCCTACCTATGTTTAGTTTTTAGATCTAGTGGTCCTGACTGAATTCAATACCTAAAGTATATGAATTTTGAGAAATTTGATGGTTCGTGGCATCAGCTGTAGAAATGTGAATTATTTGGTACACTTGGGTTTAGTAACTAGGAATTTTCAGTAATGATACAGGAAGGCTAAGGACATTACTGCCGTGCACATTTTTCAAAGACCACAGCAGTGCTATTAATTAACATTAAACTCAGAAGAATGTTGGTACTTGAATTATGTAAAATCACCATTGATCAGGAAATGAATCAGAGTCAAAAACATAAGTATGGCTGCAGTCACCATTAAGCAGCTACTGAATATCTTATCTAAATGTTAAGGGCTTCTTTGTATAATGATCACAAATTCAGAAAGGTTGCTATGAACACAAGGGCTTAAAGAACAGTTCCATTAAAAGAAATAAAGACTTCACAGAGTTCATGGTAATGTCTAACTGAGATTTTGCTAAGTGAAGAAAACCATGCATGCCATCCTTGGCCTCTGCCTACTAGATGCCCATAGTATCCTCTCCAGTTATTGCCCACCTTTCTCTGGAAGGCAACATTGCTTTGGGTTGAAAATCACTGTCCTTAGATGAAAGTTAAGAAAAGCTCCCTAGTTTCCTACCATGTGCTGGACTTTCATTTGTTGACTCATCTATTATTAAGACATTTGATATAAGATATGTTTAATGAGGAGCTAAATTTACTTTTTAAAGGGATACATTTCTTCACGAAAATGAGTATCTAACTAAAATCTTTCCCCAACCCTTCCTGCCTAGAAGCTTCCTCCTACAGAAAATATTGCTCACTGAGAACACTAATCAGTCTTTGTCCAGTAAACAGAAGTCCTCTGCTTACCACATATGATGACTGATTTTATGTGTCAACTTGACTGGGCTAAGAGATGCCCAGATTCCTCAAAAAACATTATTTGAGGAGTATGTCTATAAGGTGTTTCTGGAGGAGATGGACATTTAAATGTGAAGTAGATTCACATTGGAATCTGACAAGTAAAGCAGAGAGTCCTCCTCAAAATGCAGGGGGAAAGTGATATCTGTGTTTTGAGATGCAACATCTATCTTCTGCCCTCAGATACTGCAATGCCTGATTTGGGGCCTTTGGAGTCTGGGATTTATACCAGCAAGGTACCCCACCACTTTTTCTTCCCCAGTTTACAGCCAGCAGACTCTAGGTGTCCATACTTGAGTGATCCAATTATCATGATCAACAAATAGATTCACACATATATATTTCTCTGAAGGATCTGCCTTATACACCATCATATGCAGATTTTGCTTATTGTGCATGTTTCATAAGGCCTCATTCTTGATGATAACTCACTCCTACATCGTCCTTATTCCACATGCCACCTTGAGGTATTTCTGCAACTTTCACAGTGCTTTCTCCATGCATGAACTCCCTCAACCCTGAAATTATAGTGGCCAGACAAGACTCACCTAACTGTGAGCAAATGTGCTACTATCTTTGTCATCTTGTAATAAATTTTAGGACAGAGACAATTCGGTTTTCACTGATGTGTCCTTGCCTGAATATCACATATATTAGGAAACTGTTTAATAAATAAATTTTAACTTCCAGATAATTGAAAATAGGTTAGTTTAGCTCACAGTTTTGGGGTTCCAAGAGCATGGCACTGGCTTCTGCTTAGCTCTGGCAAGGGGCACATGATGGATGACATAGTACGGTGTGGAAGAGGTCACATATCAAAACAGGAAGTTAGAGACTGGGGAGGGGCCAGCTTTGCTCTTTTTATAAAATTTCACTCAAGTAGAAAATAACTGAGAAGTACATGAATCTTTTCTGTAGGCAGTGCCCCCATGATGTAATCACCTTCTTTAGGTTCCCTCCCTTAAAGATTTCACCACCTACATCCCTAAACTGTGGACCAAGCTTCCAATTCAGTTAAAATCGGGGACCATATTCCAACCATATCCAAACTTTAGCACTGCACAGCCATAACCTGAGCTGTTCCACACACTCCACAGTCACCAAGGAGAGGTATCTTGTTTTGTTCAATATCTCATGAAATTGCGCTCTTAGAATATGAACACGTAACATTTCTAGTCTTCTAAATATTCCACTTTAGTGACGTACAATCCCCAGCCACTAAGTTCTACAGCCATATTCATTGAAATAAAATTATATTTTTTTCAATAAATAGAATGTCTGCATTGTTTAAAGTATGTGCTTTAGGATATCAAAATATATTTTGAATATGAAGGTTATAGAATAATGAGGGTGGAAGTTGTGCACTATAAGTAAATTCAAAAGAAAATCAAACTCATGGTTTACCTTTGCCATCAATTTTCAGGATAAATCAAGTTTTTATGATCTACCAGAAATTTTGCAAGATTAGAATAAATGAAATGCATACCACAAATAATGTATGATGCAACAACATTCATGTAGACTTAAAATCTGGCTTCAAATATGACATCATTTTCTGTTGTTAAAATTTCAAGTTACTAATGTAATTCATTATAGCTGAGTTTTATGACATTCAATATAGAGTAATCATTAAAATCTGAATAGAGACAATTTGAGGATGTTCCTAAAGTGATTCTCTTTGTTGGGTAGTGAGAATGATTGGGTAGTCAGCTCTAATGATTATCACTGTTGTGAAAAACAAGGCTCCAAAAAGAAGTCCCCTTTGTTGTCCCGTTAGACATAGGTTTATTTTTGCTGCAACTGTGCCATTGTTGTGAAACCTGGGACTTTCAAATGGCTTTTCTGTACATACACAAGTTGAGATTATTATCTGCTAACATTGGCACTGTGAATGCTGTAATAATCCTTAAATGCATAAATATTCCTTTTAATGGGAAAAATATTTGGATCAGTTAGTAATTTGAGAACTTACAGTTTTCTACACTTGAGTAATTTAATAATTTAAGAGTTTACTTCCAATTATCATGACTTTTCAAATAACTGACGCTTAGCATGAAGTGAGTCAGTGGCTGTGATCAGGATGCCTTAGCCATGCTGAGGTCCTGAAGGGCAATTGTATAAACAGCAGGATGGGGAAGGGGGTTTCTATTAGGAGCAGCCCAATCATTTCTCTCGTTAATTACCTAGATCAAGTGTGAACGCATAAGGCCTTCTTGTCTTGTCATTTAAGAACTGAGCAGGCTGCCTCTACCTCCTATGAAGGGGGCTGCTCCAGATCCCTGTGTCTCTGTGTGGTTGAATTCCTAAGTAGAGGAGTCTCTTTCCCCCACCCCAAACTTGCCCTTTTATACCAGCCAGGGAAGATAGCATAACAGTAGAGTTACAGAAAGACACCAGTGCCCCATAGTCCTCTAAAGGAAAGGAAGAACCAGTCTGCTTCCTACTACAATAATCTCATTTTGTTCCTTTTTTATTAATTTATTTTTTAAAACAAAAGAATGCATTTCAAGTCATAGTACACATGTGAAGCACAATTTTCCACTTCTCTGGTTGTAAACAAGATAGAGTCACACCTGGTTTGTTCTTAACAGGTGTATTTTGCCCAAAAACTTCATCAAAGTTTATGCTTTTTTATGGCAAATGTTCTTCAATTACTTGAATATGATGAAAGAAATAATCTAAAATCCCTGCATGTGTTGTGTACAGAAGCCTGATGTAGACTGCCAGTGTGAACCTCTGACTTAGAAAATAGTACTTTGAGAAGTGACTCATTCAACAAACCACCAAAAGTACCTCTCTCTCTCACACACACACACACATACACACACACACAAAATAGATATTGACTTTGGTGTGTTTATATTAATACAGTATAAACTGAGCTTACTGCAGGAAGAAAGAATGCCATATTGACAGAGATAAGCTCTGAGAAAGGAAATGCTGTGAAGACTTTTATACATTTTTAGCATAGGTGCTCAAGTGATTTAAGGAAGGATACTAAAGGTGGGGAAGAGACTATAACTGAGCAATATTTATGACCTAGTAGTGTAGGACTGGTAAACAGAGATGCTTGGTGCTGTAGCAAACTTGATTATTGTCTAATAAATGACTGTCCAGGTGAATAATCTCTTATATCAGAGATTTCAGCCCAAATGAATTTACTCTTTGCCTAGATACATTGGAATGCAAGAATTTCCTCAATCAAAAAGTAGCATTATTTTCTAATTTAAATATACTTAATATCTTAATAATAATTTCCTGGAACAAATAAATAATTTTTACCTATTCCTCATCATTAGCTCAGTCCAAAGCATCAGAATGAGTGAAATGCAATGATATAGCTAAATCCAAGTTAAGATTTTAGGGCTTTGTGGCAGAGACTATGGTATTATTTATGTGAAATCCATTCCTTCTTCTATACTAACATCACCGTCATATTTTAGAGGGGAGAAAATTGTTTGACTAAAACTGTAACCCAAAAAACTCCCAAATATACCTGCCAATCAATGCCTAGTCCCTCCTCCCCATAATAACAACTCTTTTGAATTCAGGCCATAGAAATTAATATAATATGGTTTTTATTTTCAAGTCATACATCTATAAGAGGTTACCATCTAAAATATACAAGAAACTACTCAATAACAAACAGATGACCCTATTAAGAAAAATGGAAAATGGATACTAGTTTTAAAAAAAGATATTCAAATAGCCAACAGGTATATTTAAAAAATGCTCTACCTCAGAGAAACACAAATCAAAACTACAATATCACCTCAATAGAACTGCTATTATCAAAAAGACAAAAGACAACAAGAACATATGGAGAAAAGGGAACACATACGTTGTTGGTAGTGTTGTAAATTAGTAAAGCCATGTTGATGTATATTATGGTGGCTCCTCATAGACACAAAATCATCATATATATTAGTTAACTTTTTGTTGCTGTGACTAAAATAACCGACAAGAACACTTAAAGAAGAAAAGATATATTTGGGCTCATGGTTTAGAGGTTTCAGCCCGTGGTCAGTTGGCTCCATTGCTCTGGGCTTGAGTGGGGCAGAACATCATGGTGGCAGGCTGTGGTGGGGAAAAGCTGCTCAGCTCATGTTACTCAGGAGGCAGCAAGGGAAAGAAAGGGAGGGACTGAGCATAAGAAATACCCTTCCAGGGCAAGAATCCAGTGACCTACTCCCTCCAATGAGGTCCTACCTTTTAAAATCCCCACCACCTCCCACAATGCCAACAAACTGTTAACCACCAGAGCACTAATCCACCAATGAGGCCAGTGGCCTCATGATCCAATCACTTCCCCAAAGCCCCACCTCTGAATATTGCTACATTGGGGACCAAGCCTTTAACACATGAGACATTGGGGACATTCCAGGTTCAGACTAAAACAGCACATGATTGAATAATTTTACTATTAGATATATACCCAAAGAAACTGAAATCCACAACACTAAGAGATCACACTCCCAGACTTATTGCAGCACTGTTCACAGTAACCAAGATATGGAAAAAAAAACAAAAAACAATTGCCCATCAATGCACAAATGGTCTTTAAAATACTGTATACATAAAGAATACAGAATACTATTCAGATTCAAAAAATAAAAGGAAAGAACAGGATGAATCTACAGAACATTATGTAAAGTGAAATAAGTCAGGCACGCAGTCACAAGAACTGTCTCTCTCATTTACATGTGGAATTCTAAAGAATGTTACATTTACATAAATAGAAAATAGATGGGGGTGGGAACCAGGGCATGGACAAAGCAGGAGGAAATGGATGATAAACATAAAGTCAAATTAGGAGGAATAAGCTCTAATATTCTACAGCACAGAATAAGGTGATTTGAATTAAAAATTATGAGTGTAAAATTTCAAAATAGCTAAAAGAGGGCTTTAAATGTCCTCAACACAAAGAAATGACAAGCATGTGAGTTGATGAATGTGCTAGTTACCCTGATTTGATCATTTCACATTGTATATGTGTATTGGAGCCCAACTTTGTACCTCCTAAATATACACAATTATTATTCGTCAACTTAAAAACAACTTCATGATTCACAAACCTCAACAAAAACAAATTTGTGAAAGTAGAAAACTATCAAGAATTATTTACTTCATAAATAACATCAAATATTTATTATGCAATTCATATAAATAACACTAAAATAGGAAAAAACACATAGAGACCATCAGGAAATAATTTTTGTTGTTTCTTATCTCATTCAGTGATCTGCTGTATTGTATAAAATCAAGACACCATTCAGAAATGCTACACTTCCGTGCATCTTAAAATATTGTGCATTTGTATAGAACAAATAACAAATGGATTATTTACTCGATAGTGTTTAAACAGCAATATTTACATATTAAAAAATATATTGAAGTAATACTTCAAAATCCCTAAGTTTAAGTTTCAGGTAGATTAAAGATCTATATGTAAAAATGGATGCTTGAAAAAACATTAGATGAAGTTTTTAAAAACATAACTATTTGGAGAAATTTATGTGAACATGAAGATCAACAGTGTGCTCACATATGAATTAAATCAGATTTATAAAATAAGAGATTATAAGAAAAATTGAAAGGATATTATTGGTTACAGAAAAAATAATGGAAGCCTATAAACATCTACATATCAGTGAAAGAGTGGTATGGTAATTCAGTAGAAAACCTCATCAGAGACTTTGGGCAATTCACAAAACAAGGAAATGACCAATTAAACTAGAAAGTGATTGCCAAAATTATTAGTATTTAGAATAATATACCATAAAAATAATAAAGTAGCATTCCTAACATAATATTGCCAAATATTAAAATTTGGACACTCTGAAGAAGCTAGAAGGAATGTCTGGAAATATATTGTTGGTAGATACTGCAAATACATTAGAAAATAAAGAAAAGGAAATATTCCAGAGGCTTGTGTAAGAGAGTGTGCAAAATTTAAAAGCATATAAACTGCATCCCCACATAATCTGCTTCCATAAATTTACTGTGTACTTGAAAGTGAAGAGATTCTTAAATAGGTTTATATGCATGTGTGGAAGCCACCTGAATCCATAAATAAGAGAAATCCAAAGACCCTGCAAAGTTCATATTGTGCACAACTGGGTCAGAATTTTAAAATAATATACAGCCAGATATTGAACAAGAGGATTACCTGAACTGATGCTTAGAAAACCAAACTTTTGTTTTAGGTATTTTGGCAAATATCTACCTCTCTGTGTGTATGTATGTGTGTACATGTGAGTCACGGAGAGAAAATTAGGTATTGCCTGATCATTTCAAGTAATCAACTAAAATATTAATGGAGAATGATTATTTCCTTCCAAAAGTTGTTATAGTATTTAAAGTTTTGATGATTAATATACCATAAGAAGGCAAAGTTGGGTGTTGGAGGCCAGTTAGGAATGTACATATACTAATGACGGTGGCTTGGAACAGGATGATATGAGAATGTCAATAAGTAAGAAGAAGTGAAACGTGTTTATGAGAAAGAATAAAATGAACCTGATGGAGAGAAAAGAACTGTGAAGGACTCCTAGGTTTTTGGCTGGTACAATCAAATGGACAGAGACACCATTCACTGAAATGAAGACAATGAACATTTGAATGAACAACTATGAGATGTAAAGTTTCCACCTTTGCTTATAATAAAGGAATTGAAAAACATCTGGGTTATGAGTGATTCTACAGCTACTAATATTCTACAACCACTTAATGGTGAGAAAATGGGAACACTAATAGACAGCAAGCAAAAATATCATTGATTTGTACTGATTCACCAAGGAGCAACTAGACAGCACTTAGTAAGTCAAACAGTCTTTGACTAAGCATCCCAATGTTGTGTCTTGCAGAAAGGCTCACACAATTGGCCTAGGAGACACAGCCAGGCTTCTTCAGTACAGCACTTGGTCTTGCACAGCAGTGGAGCTGCAAAATTCCTTCTCAGCAGGAATTACATAAGCAACTGTGATTTTTTTTGCAAGCAATGGAATGTTCTATAGTACTATAAAGAAATAAGTTGGATCCATACATATTAACATAGATAAATAACTAAAATGTAATATAAAACTTATAGGTTGCAAGAGGATATGCACATCATCATGCTGCTCATGTAAATCGTAAATGCAAAAAACAATACTGCATATCATGACTAATAGTACAAATAAAATGATATCCGAGAATGATTAGCATAAATATTGTGGTATTAATTACCAGTAGGGAAGAAGAGAGGTTTTGAGGGAGTTTTATATATGTGATAGTAAGCATACAAAAACAATTCAAAGTAATAATTTTGGGTAGGTGAAATTATAAGAGAATTTTATTTCCTTTATTATAATTTGTAGTATTTTTTCACTTAATGATAAATAATTTAATAAACAATAAAAGTATTCACCAGTAATCCATGGGAACTACTTTTATTATATCATAATTAGTACCATTTTTAACACTACACTAATCATGCTGTTTGGCAAAATGAAACACATATATTGTTTCAAGAAATGCATATACTCTTGGTACCCTTGTCATATAAGCAATGACATAGCACCTGCATTTGCCACTAAACGTTGCCACTATGCACAAGGAGCTACTGCTCTCCTCGCCTCAAGTTTCTCGTCACCTCCACCAGCTCTTCAGCAGCAACAGTGAAGAGCAGAGCGGTTATTTTATCACTGATCAAAACAGACTTCCAAATCTGCAGCACATCTTTCTGTTAGCATTTGGAAATCCGGGGCAAGAATTTGTGACATCCTCAAAGTAAGAATAAAAGTCACATCTGGCAGTGTTTGTAAATTTAGAAATGAGTGGCCAGGAATGAGACAAAATTGATTCCTAAACTTGTCTATAACCTTTATCTCCTGGAAGACTTTACCAAAGCCAATCTTGGCAAGGTGCCAACTTCCTCTGCTAATGTACTGACTGTGCCTCTGTGCTGTCTACATTCTTCATACGCTTCCCATACACAACTCACTTAATGCCAAACAACTGTAAGAGGAAATATTATTGGCAACATTTGATTCAAAAGTAAAGATGTGTTTACAATTCTCTGTCCCCAACATGGGGACACTAACATTCCAACCTACATTTTCTGACCACCTGTCTCTCACTGTTATGATCAAAACACATCATTTAGTCTGTTGCATGCATTGACATGCATAAGCTATAGGTGAAGAAAATTAAAAGAGTTTTCAAGAATGAGAACTTCAAAGCATATTGCAATTATTAGCTTATTATTCAAGTGATTGAATCAGACATAATCTGCTGAAAGCCTGGAAAATTAGCTACATCTCAAGTAAAGGAGTTTACAGTTAGTCAGGTACATTCATTTACTGTACATAGGAGTTCTTAAAATAAAACATTTCCACGTCAAGATTATTTAGCAGCATGCAGTTTGTTTTGCCAATTACTCACCATCTCTACTATTTTTAGCACTGCCACCCAATGCCATATATGTTTCCCTGGAGATGTAGTTGGTGGAGGAAAAGTAAGGCTCTATTAATACTAAATCATTTTGCCCTATAATAAACCCAAAATCACAAAACTTGCCAGGGTGTCACTTAAAATTAGAAGATCAACAGATACGCATGTATAGTACCAAGGGGGAAGTATTGAGGGTAGACCAAGGACACTTAATATGTAAGTGTGATGAATGATGGACATAAGGGGGAAATACAAATGACTGACTGCATTCTATTTTTTAATGATTGAATGCTACCATTAGATTATCTTTGTAGAATATATGACCTAAACATTGAAAAATTACATGCTTTACAAAAATGGCTATTTCACATTTAATGTATGCATCTCGAGACATTTTTACCTAGAATTTTTACCTCCCCAAATCTAAGCTTTGAAATGCAATCAGTGTAAATCTCTGTGGAATGGGTCTTCATAATTTATGTTTTTGATAATTTCTAAGCAAGCAAATTCTGCTCTAGGGTAGACAGTGATAAATTTCATGGTCCCAGAGAATATTGGTAGTTTAAGTTCTCTGCACTCTGAAGTTCCTTATTGATTTTTCTTAACCCTCAGGACCCAATTTAAAATGAAATCTTTATTGCTCATAACAGAGATATGGAAAACAATGGATAAGTAGTGAAATCATGGTAGGATGCACAGCTATATAATTTCATTTTCTATTTGTCATTTCTGTCTTGATTCACGTATCTAGTATTTCCTTTGTTTTTGACAGGACTACGACCCCAGGAGTCCTGGAGATTTTAAAGATACTGAAACTAGCCTAAGGGATCCAGGCTGCTCTAGGGTTCAACAGCATTTTTCTGGCTTCAGTAACCCCCCAAGTTGGGAAATCTGGGAAAACACATGAGTTTGAGGAGCTGTCAGGGCTGAAGGTATCTCCAGATGAGAGGAAGAGATCCTGCTGACATCTTACACAAAATATATTCCTGGAATATGGAATCATACATTTTCCTGCTATGCACTTGATGTTTATTTTTAAAGTTTATTCTAAATGTTTTACTTATGAAAACAAAACTTGGCCATCACAGTGTTCCTTTAGGAACCACTGTTTCCCCTGCCCCATTTTACATTTTAAAACCCAGGGAGCAGAGCGATTGCATAATTACCACCATGGTCCTGTAGCTGTTAGAATCAAGTCCAGGACATCTGCTCTTGGAAGGTGTGGCCTTGACTGCTTGTGCTGAAATGTAAGGTTACCTTTCTTGAGGCTTTGGGGTACAGCGTCTTCTACCACAATACAAAGATCTAAAATAACATCAAAGTAGCCTCCACATTCTGAGAATTTTTCAACTCGATTTAATTTCATCACCTGCTGCTTTCCCGCATCCTTACTCCTGAAAGACCATGCGAAGTAAAAATGTTCACTCCATGACAATGTGTCCAGGATTAATCTGCCACCAAATACTGGTTCTATTCATTTTCTCTTTCTGCTACTCAAGTTTCTCTTCATCTATTATTGTTCACTCTTGTTTAAATACAATTTCAAATATCAAGACTTTGCTCCTTGGCTCCTTGCCTTAAGAAAGATGACTGATTTTTCCTGAAAACAGCCTGTGGCCCTTTCAGTCTCACCTTCCATTGCTGTTCTTGGGTGGATCCCTGTGACGACAGCATGCTGTGTACAGAGGCTTTTCCTCTGAAGGAGGCTTCACCCTGCCCAAGACCCTACCTCTACTGGACGTATGCTGTTCTAACCATGGTCCCCCTCCTCCTCAACACCTTGTCACACACACTGCCAGGCACACTCATTCTTACAAAGATCCCAAGCTAATGCAATAAAATAATGGTGTGTGTGTGAAAAGGAATAATATGCATACATTCCAGTACAGCTAGAACCTGCCTTCTGACTTTCTCATTTCTCATAATGCTGCCTTGACCACCCAAAGTTAGAATACTGGAGTCATGATTAATCATGGTCCTCTCTCTTGATGTGTACTTGGATGCTAATTCATGAAGAGTGTACATTTAAATTTTCTTGTCTTTCCTGTTTCCAGATGTTACTGTGTCTTTCCTGCTCTGCCTACATGCTAGTGACCAAAACACTTGACAAGAACAATTTGAGAAAAAGTCTATTTTGGCTCACGATTTCAGAGGCTTAGTCCATGGTAGGCTGACGGCAGTGCTCTGGGCCCAAGGTGGGCAGAGCATCATGGTGGAATGGCATGGTGGAGGAGAACTGCCCCACTCATGGCAGCCAGGAAGTAGGGGAGTGGGAGGAAGGGGCTGCAGGGAGGATGAACCCTTCCAGGGCACATTCCAGGGTCCCACCTCCTCCAATCTAACCATCTGCTCCTTTTCTTGAC
The DNA here is from genome assembly GCA_028644305.1 of Xerus rutilus. Taxonomy (NCBI): domain Eukaryota; kingdom Metazoa; phylum Chordata; class Mammalia; order Rodentia; family Sciuridae; genus Xerus; species Xerus rutilus. Next base: position 8,555,576 of record CM053405.1, on the reverse strand, counting down.
TCTAAAATGCAGATAACATATTAAACGCATCTGAAATTCTACAGAAAGTGTTTGGCACAAATGATGTGCTCAAGGAAAGACTCCTTCCTCCTCGTGTAGCTGGCTTATCTGTCTTCCGGAGGACTAGTCCACTGCTTTACTCAGGGTAGACTGCCCTGAAGTTCTCCACAAGACGCTGTGGAAATACTGATGATCCAATGCCATGTTACTGATCTAAACAGTAACATGTTAGTATTGGCCTTAAGAATGTATGTCTGAAATGAGAACAATTGCTGAAGAAGCCAAGATTCTGTGCACTTTAACATGGTGAGGAGAAATAAGTCTTACTGGGCAGGTAAGTGGAGGGGCTTGTTTTTTAACTTTTCAATTCACACCAAAAGGATTCCCAACCTGTGAAATCATTACCAACTTGAGGTCATGATCACTGGTGCAGAACTCCTATTTCGTGCCAGAAAGCTCATCCTCAGGGCCTTTCTGAAATACTTGGTTTTTTCCATATTACACCTGCTCTCTGCTCCCTGCCCCCTCACTCCAAGGCAGTGCCAGCCCTGTGCTCCTGTGCCCATCCTAATAAGGTTCTGATACATCTATTGCTTCAATTTTCATACTGTATGTTTTTTACCAAGGTGCTAAGAACTATCTTCCATCTGTTTATACTGAAGTGTCAACAAAAATGAATATCAGATAGGAACTTGAGGTTGAGAATGTCTTCCAGTACACAATCTATATAGGAAGATTATGACTTGGGCCCCATGGTAATGCTCAATCTATACAAAGAAGTCAGAGAGTGAAGAGAGAGGAGTGAAGAGACATCTGTTGGAGGTAAGCATTGTTGAATTTGAGTCATCACTCAAGGGGAGGCATCCAGTGGGCCAGCTCAGTCACACAGGCAAGAGGATGGGGGAGAAGGGGTCTCTCTTTTCGTGTAATGTGTTGACATGGGGTCTCTGCAGTCAGAAAATTCAGAGGTTTGTTAGATTTCTTTTGGAACAAGCAGGAGAAAGCTAAAGTGAGTCCAGGGGCAGATGAGAAACTGTGGGAGAGGGTTTGTATCCTATTCAATAGGATGCTAGAGTCTGGAGCAGAAGGTGAGAAACCTGAAGAATGGAGATGACTGGCAAGCCAGCACCTGAAACAGTGAGACATCTAGCCAGGTAAAGTGAGTGGCTGCAGAGCCATGTGGGGCAATGGAAATGTCAAACAGTCCACAAAAATAACAGGAAAAGGTCAGTTTCAACAGCTAATGCACCTTTATATTTCCCATCTGCCCCTGAGGGCATCCCACATTGAGCTTGAATGATTTACCATATCCCTCTTCCCTCTTTAGTTTTTACAGTGTGGAAACTCAAAAGGAAAAATAAAGGATTCAGGATTTAATGATAGAGTTTGAGGCATCCTCATAGAAATGGTGCCAAAGTCAGTGGCACCAGTGGCCTGTGGCACAAGGAAAGACATCTTCAGTTTAGAGAGGAAGAGAATCAAGAGAGTGGAGAATTCAGGAAACCCTTTGAGCTTTCAAGAGGACTAGGTTCCAACCAGGATGGGGAGCATGCACAGTCAGCATTGCTAGCTGCCACCCGGATGGGCTGATGCTTTCATGTGACACTTGCTGGGAAACTTCGCAGCTTATCTTTTTGTATTGACTTACACATTGATAGGTAATTTCTCATAAGGGATCTTCTCTTTTTTTCCTTCCTTGTTCTGTGGCACTCTGAAGAACACACCTCTCAAAACATTGTGCAAATATTGATTTGCTTTATATGTACAAAATTCCAAGGGAAAAAAATATGCTTTGACTTCAAATGCTCATGTAATCAGAAACAAAACCCATACATACGCTGAGGAGAATACGTAGCTCAGCCTTTCTGGCATGTGTTGTGGCTTTTAGGCCCGTTTTCCATACAGCCACCTGCATCCTACCTCTCGTCCACACGTGCACACGCACATGTATAGACACAAAACCTACCTGAGTTTTACCTGGATACTGAAAATGCTAAGGATCACATAATGCCAAGCAATTTTCTATTTCTGTTCCATTTCTGAATTTGTATATTGGTGAGTCATAGCAGTCTCCATAACCCAAGGAGATTGTCCAATTTTAAAGAAGTATGTGCATTTTCTTTAATAATATTAATTTCATCATTTATTTAAACATACTCATTTAGAAGGAATCACTTCTACTTGTCAGATAACTGATAAAAATAACATCAATCATATCTGTTAGAATGTGGCCATTCTAACAGTGGACAGCCAACTGTCTTTTAGTTGGAGAATCAAATTAGTAGTTCGTCACTGACTCAAAGCAACCTTATATGATTGGCACCAGAAGTTGAAAGTAACAGTCTCAATGAGAACCATTTTTATTAGTTTGACCATAAATTAGCAATCGTATCTAAGGAAACTTTACAGACTATGCTGACAATATAGCTCATTCCTTCCCCTTACAATGGGGACAAAATAGGAGGATAAACTAAGATTATTCAATTCAACTGGAATTAAATCTAGGATAGATGACTCTCTTTTCAACAGCTGGTCAGTAGTGTTTAGAAAACAAGATTAAACACACATGTAGACTCATGTAGCCTTCTACAAATTGTATAGTTTTAAATTGCTTTATGAATATATTTTTGACTTGTTCACAACTTGAAGTCTGTGAACCTAGAAGTAGAGTGTTGAAACAACAGTTTTCTCTAACAAGTGTGGTCAGAGACTTCCTGTGGCATCTGCTACCAAAATGGCACCATGGGATTTAGAAGGCTTATATTTTTTCTTCAACTTACTAAAATTTACCCAACCAAATATGGATAAGGAGACGTCTCTTTTCTGAATTTTTAACTATTTTATCTGTAAAAGAGAAGAGGTTGCCTTGTTATGGAGCCAACTATCTTTAGTTATGCATACATTATTAAAATCATTTTAACTGAACAGTCACATAGAAAATGAATTATGTTTAAGAATAAGTTGCTCACATTGTAGGTGGAGATAGATTGGTAATTATTTTGTGAAAACACAAAGGAAACAAAAGTCCGCTGTATAAAGGAGAAATAAAACAAAAATTAATTATCCATATATGAAGTATGTAGACATATGATTACAGACAGGTGTTTCATACATGTGATTATTTAGTCACAGGCTTAGAGTAGTACATGCAAACTCTTAACAGGGGAGAGATGCTAAAGAATATTGCACTAATTTTCTGCTAGAACAAATCTCCACACACTTTGTGGCATAAAATAACAGATGTATTTGCTTACAAATATAGAGGCCTGAGGTCTGAAATCAGTTCCACTGAGGTAACAAGGTGTTGTCTAGCAACTCAAGGGGAGATCCATTCCTTTCAAGTTCCTTTCTGAAGCCACCCACCCTCCTGGGCTCCTGGATGCATCACTTCAATCTTTGTGTCCCTGGTCACAGTCCCCCCTTTCCACTGAAGGCAAATGATAATCTCCCCATTTAAAGATACTGAATAACATCTATAAAGTCCCTTTTCTCATAGATGAAACCATGAGACGTTCTGGAGATTAGGATGTGAATAATTTGGGGGTCATTATTTAACCTACCATGGAAATTCCAAGATTATTCCCAATGAGCAGGTTAGAAAATACGGTTAGAGTTTCCTAAAATCTCTAACCTTACAGAAAATTGTTCACGTCTATCTCCATCAGTAAATAGCATTGGCAGTGTTAAAAATGTTGCCTTAGCTTTATGTCAATAATTTATTGAACATGTGCCATCACAAGAAACAACTCTTGTCCAGAAAATAGTGGATCATTTACCTGTGAATCTTTTTAAGACAAGCCCCTGGGAGGGATTTTAAACTACTTTAAGAGACTGCCAACATCGATCTTTGAAACTATTCATTAGCAAACTCATTATTTGCATGGAACCATTTCTTATTGAAAGAATAAGTCCTAAATGCTGGCAAAAGTAGACAAATGACAACAAGGACTGAGAAATAGACGAGGCTTTTAGATAAATAGGTCAATGACAGAAAATCATGATTACCCAGCTTTATTTTTAATTGAAGCTTCAACTAATTAAAATATTTGTGTGGCTGAGAGATAAATGATGTCTATTCCATATACTTTAAAATGAAGTAAGAATCTGAATTGTCAATAAATTAGGTAGAAAATTGAGATTTATGATAACATCACTGCAACTGATTATTGCAAGAGAAATATAACATTCTATTCAATAATATTTATTCTGCCTAATTGTGCTACAATTTTTTCACTTTCTGACATGGGTAGAGCTTTAACAAGACATATTTAACATTTCTCCTATTAAAAAGAATCTCACATTTGCAGATACAAAGTACATTATGAAGCTCTCTGCGCTGGACCCATGTTGATACCAGTAAAACAAGTGCATGTGGCTCAAACTGGAGGCGGATTGGCTAAGGACACCTAGCTCTTGATGGAGAAGGGGAAGGAGGCAAAGAGGAATTAGGAGGAGGAGGAGCTGGGGGAGAAGCAGGAGAAAGAGAGGTGCAGGGGAGGGAGGAAGCAAGGAAAAGAGTGATCCCCGAGTCCATCCAGAACAGTCATCTTTCAAGAAAGGAATGTGTCCTTCAGGCAGCCAGATTCCCAGAGCAGAATGACTTTTACTACGAGGGTGGTAGACAACTCTTCCTATTAATCAAAAAGAGAAGTTTATTTCTCATCTTCTCTGTACACCAAGTTAGCTGATAGAACAGAAATATCTTTCAATTATATAGTCAAAGTAAAAGTGACCACTCTTTCAGAACACTTTAACAGGAAAGCATAATATATACAGTTTTTTACAATTAACATTTTCCCCAAGCACACCACATCATCAATTATGTAGGCACAATAGTGCTTTACATAGACTTATAGCTCTCGAACAACTTTCTTTTAGTGAAATGTCAAGTACAGTAACTAAATTCTACACTTTATTAAAGTTTAATCCATTGCAGTTTAATTTGTACAAAAGAAAATAAGGCATCTTTTCAGAAATGACCAAATTCACAATATGAATTATAGGTGCTTTCTTTCCCTTTTTATTTTCCCTACGTCATATTGTAAATATCACCAAGTTTGTGAAGACACATCCTGACCTAACTTCCTTCCCAATGAACCCAGCAAAACCTTCCCTTTTTTCTACAGAAGTAAGACCCTAGTGATTCTTTAGGGAATTAAATTAATTGTTGGTAACATGCTTAGAAGATAAAAAGCCCATAAGTGCTAACTATTAATTAGTATTTCTATTATAAGTATGACCTTGAAAGATGAAAATTATAGCTCACACAATTAAATGTTGGCTATACTTAGCAAATATAAGTACATCTTAGTGAAGAATCAGATTTTAGATTGAACAAAGACAAAGGTTGTCTAAACACATTCATTTTTAACTTAAGAGGTGGCAAACTATCCTATGTATATGATAAAAACATGATATCATATACATACACACACACACCATTTTAGTCACCATTACTAATATTTTCTTAATTGTATGAAGACTGAGATAAATTAGTCAAACTACAGATAAACTAACCTATAATAAATATGGAGAAAAGATACAAATTGCAAGAGCTAAAATAATTTTGCAAATATATTTACAAAAGTATTATTTCATCATTTATTGTAATATAATTTAAATTCCATTTTGATCTCCACCTCACAGAGATAAAAGACAGATGAATTTGGTCGGTTTAGTTTCCTCCCTTCATGTTGAAGTTCTGAAGACCTAATAAATAACCCAGAAGTGGTATACACTGTGCATATGGTGGTACATTTTTCTGTTTCTGATGCATAAATGCTATCAGCACTACTTGCTATCATCTTATCTATGAAGATTTAATTTGAATATCTTTTTGTTACTGAATATATTTTTTATTCTTGAGAGACAGACTCAAAGCTTCCTGCCCTAGTATTCCCAACACCTCATAATCCATCTATAATTTCTAACATTCACATAAGATTTTGTTTAAAGAAAACTAAGAAACATACAAGCTCAAACATAGCATAATGCCCTACTTATCAAGGATTACAAATTCATGTTTGTTTTTATTTTTATTTATTATATTTTTGAATGAACCTTTTCTCAAAGTATTTTACAGAAAACGTCACAGACAAACTCCAGGTCATGTTATCTCTATCCCAAACACCCATTTTATTTTGCTTCCCAATTTGCAGATACGAATCTAGTCGAAATTAATGTGTTTCTACATAGACAAATGTAAAATGAAAAGATGTTCATCATAGTTTTTCTACATACATAAAGGCTATCCTAGTACTTGTATTATTCTGCAAATTATCTGTTTTTAGTAAATATAATTTTCCAAAATCTTCCCTGGATTGTATATATACTGAGTGTATATTTTATTTCAATTAACTATTGGGCAATCTTCTCTCATATTAATATATCACTTCATATTAATATATGAAACACATATATGTCTGTGTCTTTTTCCTTATTAATTAATATGATCTATTTGTTTTTAGTTTTTATTATCACAATTTTATAATAAATGTCACGCATAGAATTTCTATTTGGATTCAGTCAAATATATCAAGCTTTTCCTCTAAATTTTGGGACAAATTTTTCAGCCTTGAGATAAAATAAAATGTATTCTTATATTTTCTTCAAGATTTTTAAATGATATACAAAATGTATATATTTATAGGGCAATGTGATGTTTCTGTATATGAGTACATTGTGTAATGTTCTAATCAGGATAATTCATCTACCTATTGACTAAAACATTTACTATTTCTTTGTGATAAAAACTTTCAAAATCCTTTTTTTAGTCATTTTGAAATATGCACTAGATTATTGTTATCTATAGTCATCCTACTGTGAAGTTCTAATTGTAACTTAGAACCCACTGACATGTTAGATATCTGCTCAGTTTGAATTTCATGTGTGTGTATGATTGAGGTAGAAATCCACTTTAATTTTTCCCATGTACCTAGCAAATTATTCCAATAGCAGCTGTTGGACAGATGATCCTTCCCATGATTTATAAAACCACATCTGCCACAGGCACATTTCACACACACACAGAAGGTGTTCTCTAGTTCCCATTTGATTGATGTGTTTGTCTATCCTTACTCTATTTCAGCCAGTAGTTTTATGACCTGTCTTCAAACTGGAAATGACAACCTCCAGATACCCTACATATTCTGAACCACTGTCAATGGGTTTTAAATCATTTTTCAAGTTCCACAGAATGTTCTACTGAGATTTACCTTAAACTTGTGTTGATTTTGTAGTCTTAACTTACATATTTGAAATGGGACATCTTCCATTTCTTGTCTAAAACCTTCCATAACTGTGTATTTTCAGTGTGAGCCACATACACACTGTTTACACATGGTCCTAGGAGAACCATACAGATTTTGTTGCTCTTGGGGATAAAATCAAAAAAGCTATCACTGAAATTTCTAAACGGTTATTGCTGCTACACAAACACTAATGACTTTTGCTTATTATTATGCAGCCATCTATTTATTAAATTTTCTTATTAGTAGTATTTTGTAGATTTTCCTACCTTTTAACTTTATATCACTTATAATTTCACTGGATCTTTTAACTCATATATCTTCTTTGGACTATACTATGTTGCCTAAAAGTCCTAATAATGATGTTAAATAATAGCCATGATATCAGGCATAAATTACTGTTCCTAACATTAATGGAAATATTCACTGGTTTGTACAGTTAATAACAACTCTTTTATAAAATTAATTCAATTTATATACAGTATAATTTTATCACATAGAACATTACCATATTGAGCATATCCTACCAACATTTTTTTTGAAAATTATCAGAATTATTTACATTTTTTTATCCTTTTTATTTTGTAATTTCATCTGACTAGAAAAAGAGGTTTGGCTTACACCTCACATAATGCTTTAAGGATTTTACTATTTAAGTATTTACTATTTACTTTTGAAGACTTTAATTATTTTACCTTGTTTTTTTACATTTGCTTTACAGGTGTTATCTAAAATTAAATGTTAACACTACTCATGTCAATACCCATTTAGTAGATTTTGCTGATTTAATTTAACTGTATGTTTTCCCTAGGGTGTTATGCCTTAGGCTTTGTTCCAGATTCATGTAAGATTTAATGTGCAAACAAATATATTCCCTAATATTTTGTTCTAAATGGCATGCTTTTTCAAATGGCCTAGTTAGAGAACTGCGATGATAATCAGCAGATAAAAAGAACCCTTTTGAGTCGTAAAATCTTATGCTATTAAGCTTCTCAATTCAGTCTTGCAAAAACTGGAATGTGACAACTTTTGAATTCTCATTATTCTCTCCATAAATATGCCAACAATTTATTAAAATATGTTCATACAGAATTGCATTTTTAAAGCACAGTGTGTAAGGAGTTCATGAAATTGACATACATTTCACTGTTAAACAATGAATAACTTCCTAAATGTATTTTATTTTGTGTTAAAAAAAATCAGTGCCCTAAATATGATAAATTGCTTTTGAGATGCTTCAGTGGTCTTGAGAATATTATTTAAATGCTAAGCCAATCGATCTCTCAGGAATAAAATCCCATTCATAATTCTCTTTTGAATATAAACATGGAAGTATTGGCCAAAATAAGATTTCTTTATCTGTGAACTTAGATTTTAATTTACTTCCAAGGTTTGTAACAGTGATATTAAGACAGAAATAAATAGCAAGGGTTTTCTGCTCCTACCTGTGAAGCAGTTGCTAAATTAATTCTCAAGGCAAGTTATGCAATTATCTGAACTTACGTAAGAAAAATTTTTCTTGTTTAAGTATTGTCTAAATAACAAAGTTCAAATCCCACTGGCTTTTCCAAATCTGTTTTTCCATCAAATGTTTTCTTTTTCACTTTCATGTATTCTAGCAGTCAAAATATTAGTGATACTGGGAGGACTCCTTATAACTTCCCTCCTGTGTTTACTTGCTTCTACTTTTCCCTCCACCAAAAGCACTTTCCTCTTCACCAGTGTTCACAACACAATCTCTACCCAAATGTCAAATCATCCTCGGAAAATCCACTGCATTTATGAATGCATATAAGCCAGCTTTCCCAGTTATTTAAGTTTTAAGGTTTTAGTAAATAGTAGATATATTTTAAAATTTTATTTTGGAAAATATTAAAAGCAGTTCAGAACTTTTATTTCCTCCAAGATATTCAGGTTCCTTTCAGTTGCACCATCAAACCTTTCTCTTTTTACTCTTTGCGGTGTTCGTGGATTCTCAGACTCTTATGGAGTACACCTCTACATCATCTCCTACAGTTCCCGGAAGCCTCAGAGCCCCTATGTTTGCCAGGTTGCTACAGAACTCCACCATAGCATTGTTCAGGCAACATTAACTTAGAACGACTAAATCTGAGTTCACTGCTCTTTTCTCATGTAATTATTGCTGTGGGTGGTATCACTGTGAATTTAGTAACCAAAGCTAAAAACGTGGAAGTCCTTCCATGAACCTTCACTTTCCTAACCTCTGTTACACAGTTAACTATGATTATGGGCTGAATGTGTCTCTCAAGAATTCTTACATTGAACCCTCACCTTCAAATGGGATGTTATTAGAAGAGTCATGGGGGGCAGGGTAATTACAGTGGGCATATCACATCATTTCATGAGGATGGAGTCCCCATGATGGGAATAGTGGCTTTTCAATCTCCAGAGAGCTGTTTTCTCCAGTGAAGAGGATGTAAAGGTAAGCCAGCCACCTGCAACCCAGCGAAGAGACCTCACCAGACCCTGACCCTGCTCTCAGATCTACAGTGTCAAGAACTGGGAGAGAAAAACTTCCGCTGTTTTTCATCAACCCAGTCTAGGATAGTTTGTTATAGCAGCCCAAACTAACCAAGACAACCACTAAAATCTCTCAATTTCCTTTCTTGTCTAATTATCTCATTTCTATAGTTTCATTTTCCAACACTGTTGCAGCTGCTTGGCTCAATGTGAGCTTCCTGGATGAGCACAGCAGCGTCTCTCCTTCACTTTCAACGCCACTTTACTTTAACCTACCCTACAAACGTCTTTCCTTGTACTGCATTGTTAAGATGCCACTCTGTTAATTGAGAGATTTTGTTCAGACAATACCCTAAAATTCTATTGCCTTTAGAAGATATTCAACCTGTGACTGTTTTCATGACTCTTAATAATATTTTTTGTGTGAGCTAAAAACCTTATTAAATACACTCATACAGAAACAGCAATCTCCTCAACTTTTTAAAAAAATATACTCCATTAGAATTTAAAGTATAGAATAAAAATATTATCTTTCAAGGATCTGGTGTAAAGATCATCTATGTTGCTGATTAAGGACAATTTTTGATATATGAAATGTCACAAAAGAGGCATAGTTAATAAGGTTGGAATAATTCTACCAATAATTAAAACCATAACCATGACTTCCAGATAAGTAGGTGATCCCCTACCCTGCTGAACCTTTGGGATACATGAGTGACCTTTCTGGATCCACACAAACTGAACAAATGATTAAAAACCCTAGTTTCGCAGCTGACATTCCAACTTAGAGCATCTGGGCTGAAAATCTTTAAGCAAGTCTTACCTGTCAAGAGACCTGGTGCTAGAAAAATCTCATTAATGAGCTCATCTAAGAGCTTTTGTTCACTGTATCTCCAAAAGTAAATCATTGGTAAAATTCAATTGCCAATTATACAACTGTAGTTAGACTACACATAAAGTAGTGAAAATACGGGGCAACTTTTACAATGCTGTTAGTTTGGGAAGAGTTGATTTTAATTCATTCTTGCTGAAAATATTTAGATAAAATAATGTATTTATTGATACTTCTTTTATCACCATATAAGATAGCATTCATCATTCTAATCCCTATAAAACTAGGACATACAGCCACTTGACTCCAAGCAATTTTCAAATGATAAAGAAAGTGGAAAGAATGCCAGAAGGAATATAAAGAAAAGAGATAGGATAACCTTAAAATAATAAATGATATATCTGTTTTCTATTCTCTTGACAACAATGAAACTTATATGAGAAATGAGAAAGGAAAGAACTTACAACCCAAACACAACATCTGTATAGAAAAGCCTTCCAAGGACGAAGGAGAGGTTTCTGGCCTGTAGACTCTCTAAGTGGCCTCATCCAAAAGACAGAAGCAAAGACCTTTTAGAAACAGATGTGGATATGCAGAATGCTGTGTGAGTGCCCTCAACCCTGTTGGATAGTGTGGCATATCTTAAGGGGACCAATAAAGCACAGAAACCTCTGGGCTAGCCAACTTTGCAAGACGCAGGGCCAGGAAGCCTCAGAAGTACGGGGTGGAACATGGCTGTGCACTGCTTTTCTTTTCTTTTTCTTTTTCTTTTTTCTTTTTCCTACATAGAGACCAGAGTTAGATTTATTTGCAGATGAAGGGCCACTTACTCTGTGTTCCTGCATTTGTCTTCCTCATCAGCTGCCAGGACATACCGGAGGCACTCACTTAAGGCTTTTGCTGAAACAAGTTTTCCCAGGCCAGTTTTACAATTCCCACTGCTGCCTACCATTCAGGCCTTTCAGATGTCAAAATTCATTTTCCTCTCTCACATCTTTCCACCTGCAATGTGCATTTAATTTTTGTTGTTATCCCAGCTGGTGTGGCATCTATTACTTGAGAAATTCCTAAGTGCTGAGAATACCTCTTAAAAAACTGAATTGTAGGATCCTGTTCCCAATCCTCATCCTAGTGATAGAATCCTGTCCCCATTTTCCTTCCCAATTCCAACAGCATCATTTGAAGAGCTGGGAGAATGACTGCCCCTCTGGACTCCCAGGTAAGTTCTCATGAAACTGTGGCTTTGCTTGGCTGCTCTGTGAGTGAAAAGTGTGACTGGCAGCTCTCTTTCCCCTACTCCTACCTCTTTGCCTCTGGTGTAGATCTTCTGCACATCAGTATTGAAGAGCAGGTGGAGTCACACTGGTGGCACAAGCGAAATTCCTCCTACACCATCTTGATCATGAAGAATGATTAGTATGTAGTAGAGGGAGCAAACAAGCCACTGCCACCCAGTGATAGCGGCAATAGTATGTGGAATCTGGTACAGGACCAGTGTTGAACAGGGGAATGCACACACAGTACTTACAGAGCTAATTTGTGGCCCTCATCCACATAACACAAACATATTTAAATATGTATATGTGCCAAGCAGTAACTTCTTGGATGATATAAATGAACACATTAGATGAATATCTGCCTCTCTGATCCCCCCCCTCACAAACACACACACACACACACACTCTCTTCACATAGTACCAGACTTTAAATACAGATATGGCATCTTCTCCTCTTCTTTCAAGACTTCTCATAGAAATAGCTATTCCAATAATAACTCCTCTCATTCAAATTCAAAGAATGGAAAAGGAAATGGAATAGTAACTCTGTAAATATAAGAGCTAAAGCTGATATTGAACAGAATAAATAAAATTCTAGGCAGACATTAGGGGGAGAAATGCTTTGTCATGGTGCTCAGAAACGCAATTAATCAGTCACTTGGAGAGTCAATAAATACAATGAAAATGACTTCTGTAAACAGAGGTCCTGTTATAAGTACTCGACAAAAGAAATTATACAACAATATCACAGGTTAAATGTAAAGTAGATATATCTCAGGAAAGAAGTTTAATGATCAAAGAAAGCCACCAGAGAGCTTTCAGGCACTAGAAGCAGTGATGAGGATAACAGGCACGTCAGAATCAAAGACATGATAGTATGCCCAATTTGACCATATTAATCCCACCTATCCAAGAACATGGAGGTCTTTCAATCTTCTGAGGTCTTCAGTTACTTTCTGCAGTGTTCTACAGTTTTCATTGTAGAGTTTTTTCACCTCCTTGGTTAGGTTTATTTCTAAGTATCTAAGTTTACATTTTCATTCCTTTTTTTTTTGAGGTTATTGTAAATGAAATAGTTTTCCTGATTTATTTCTCACCAGATTCACTATATATAGAAAATACAAAAAGTGATTGATTTATATATGTTAAGCTTGTATCCTGCCACTTTGCTGAATGTGTTTACCGGCTCTAGAATTCTTCTAGAGGAATTTTTTGAGTCTTAAAAATCTAGGATTATATCATTGACAAACAGATAATTTGACTTCTTATTTTCCTATTTGTATCCCTTCAATTCCTTTTCTTGTCTGCTTAGAGTTTCAAAAACTATGTTGAACAGGAGTGGTAAAAGTGGACATCCTTGTCTTTTCCCTGATTTAATGCTTTCAGTTTTCCTTCATTCAGTAGAATGTTGGCTTTAGGTTTATCATATATATATTTACAATATTGAGGTAAGTTCCTTCTAGCCCTATTTTTTCCAGCATTTTAAACATGAATTGGTGCTGGGTTTCTGTCTAATGCTTTTTCTGTAGCTATTGAGATGATCATGTGATTCTCATCCTTAACTCTATTTATGTGGTGAATTACATTTATCAGTTTGCATATGTTGAAACTACCTTGCATCCTGGTGATGAAACCTACTTGATCATGGTATACTATCTTCTCAATCTGGTTTTGAATGTGGTTTGCCAAAATTTTATTAAGGACTTTGGGATCTATCTTCATCATGTATCTACAGATTCACTGCAATCCACATCAAAATACCAAATAACATTCTTTACAGATTTAGAAAACAGTACATAATTTATTTGGATGGAAAAAAAGACCTAAAATAGCTAAAGCAATCCTGAGTTAAAAGAGCTATGCTGGAGGCATCGTAACACTGTACTTCTAATTTTACTACTGAGCTATAGTAACAAAAGCAGCATGGTACTGGCATCAAAACAGACATGAAGACCAATGGAATATATAGAAGACACAGAGACAAATCCACATAGAGTCATCTGATAATAGACAAAAGTACCAAAAACTTATGCTAGAGAATAGATAGCCTTTTAAACAAATGGTGCTGGGGAAAGTGGAGATCCATATGTAGAACAATGAAACTAGATACCTATCTTGCGTACTGCACAAAAGTCAACTCAGAGTGGATCAAAGACCTAGGAATTAGACCAGAAACTTGCTACAAGAAAGTAGGTTCAACACTTCAAAATATTGGTGCAGGCACCAATTTCCTTAACAAGACCACCAAAATGCAAGAAATAAGACCAAGAATCAATAAATGGGACAGTATAAAATTAAAAAGCTTCTCCACAGTGAAGGAAATAATTAAGAGCACAAGAAAGAGCCTGCAGAATGGAAGATCTTTGCCACCTGCTCCTCAGATAGGAAGGAGAATATCCAGAATACAGAAAGAACTTAGAACCAAAAAATAAATATATTATCCTATTAATAAATTGGCCAAAGAATTAAACCATCACTTCTCAAAAGAAGAAACACAAATGGCCAACAAGTATATGATTAATGTTCAACATCACTGCAGTAAGGGAAATGCACATCAAAATGACATTGCAATTTCATCAAACTCCAGTTAGAATGGCAATCATCAAGAATACAAATAATAATAAATATTGGCCAGGATGTTAGCATAAATGTACTCTCATACTTTGTTGGTGGAACTACAGATCAGCACACCACTCTGGAAAGGAGTATGGAGATTCCTCAAATGATTAGAAATAGAACCGCCACATTTCCCAGCTCTCCTACTCAATGGTATTTGTCCAAAAGATCTAAAATCAGCATAGTATAAGAAGATGGCCACATCAATGTTTATAGCAGCACAATTCACATTGGCCAAGTTATGATGACACCATCCCGGGTACCTGTCAACAAATTAGTGGATAAAGAAAATGTGGTGTACATACATGGCAGAGTTTTACTGAGCCATAAAGAAGAATTAAATTATGGCATTTGCTGATAAATAGATGAAAGTGGAGAATATCACACTAAGCAAGATAAGCCAGGCTCAGAAAATCAAGTTAACTATTTTCTCTCATATGCAAAAGCTAGACCAAAATACGGAAAAAATAGGGAATGGGAATCTCACAAAAATAAAAAGGAGAACAGAGGATTACAGGAAGGGTTCTGAGGAGGGACAGGAAAAGGAAAGAAGAATGGAATAATATTGACCAAATTATGCTGTGCATACATATGAATATACCACAGTGAATCTCTATATATCTATAAAGCACCAATTTTAAAAAAACAGTAAATTAATAGAAAGTAGAGTAGAGGAACAGGAAGAGGAGGAGAGTTGAAGAGTGGGAAAGAGGAAGTACTAGGGATTGAAATGGAGCTAATTATATTCCATGCATGTATGATTTATGGCAAAACAAGCCCTAATATTATAAGCCCTAATATTAATATATAAGCCCTAATATAATATTATAATACACAGCACTAACAGAAACATAACAAAAGAAACAAAGACATTGCCAATAAGACTTAGAAAGTGAGTTAAATGCAAAAAAGAGACAAAAAAATAAAATTCAATATATGCATAACTGATACCTTAAGGAATGCAAAAGAAATAAGACCAAAAAAATGCAATTCACAAAAATTCGCTTATAATAAAAAGGTTTACATTTTCAAGTGAAAGTTACTCTAATATCCCTCAGAATTTCTACAGGGTTATACAGACTGAATCACATCTTATGATGGTCACCAGAATTCAAAACTAGAATAAAAGTCATTAGGAATCCCATGGCAATAAAACAGAAGGAAAAAAAATAATCTATAAGTGGATAAAATTCAAGCTGCAGCCAGGCTTGTATGTGCCATCTTCTGATAGTGTAAAATCGTTGAGTAATATCTGCAATGGCTTTAATAAAATAGTGTCTGATTCATGAGTTTTCTATGGTATAAATTAGAGCTAAAAATCTTAAAGTATTTGGGGGAAAAAAAACCGAATATTTCCAAGCAGGCGTTAGCACAAGAACTATGGTTACCATGTTTTTTTATTGGTCCCGTATAATTGTGCATAATGGTGGGATTAGTTGTTACATATTTTACATGCACACAATATAATGACATAATTTGATCAATTTCATTCCCAGTATTTCCCCTGGCCCTTCCCTCCTCCCCCTCAGCAGTCCTTTTTCTCTGCTCTACTGATCTCCCTTGGATTTTCATAAGATAGCCCCACACCTTTCTTTTCTCATTTCCTCTCTAGCTTCAACATATGCAAGAAAACATACAAACCTTGACCTTCTGAGTTGCCGAACCATTAAGGACAATGGTCGCCATCAAAGGAATATATAGAGTTGTGTTTTCTAAAACTTAGCAGTAAATTCAGTTCTCTTTACCCTGTGGCATAAATCAAGAGAATTACATTACAAAAAATAAGTATTATAAACCACAACAATGCAAATACTGCACGGCTGAAAGATTTTCAGATTAGAAAGGCAAACAAAGAATACCCTGAGAAGAGGGTGCTGAAGATTATGACTTTCTAGTGTGAAAACTACCAAACAACAACAAAAGAAAACAAGAAAACCCACACTGAGCTCATGCTCTCAACTAAGGAAAATCTTTACCTTGTATTCTAGAAATGTCCAGGTGCTTATCATTATTAATTAGAGCAGAACCTACCACACTATTCAATGGCTCTGTAATTTGAGACGCATATGGCATCATATTCTTGGATTTGGAATCTAATGTTGTTTGATGGATATGTATTATATTATTCCTTTATGAGATTGCTCTACATGGTACCGTCTAGGTTGTGTTTCCTGATTCTCCTTGAAGATGGCAGTAGTCACTTTCCCTCTCTGTATGTGTGTATCATCCTACTGTTTTACTTATGCTATGTTCTAAATTAGATTTGTGTTTTTGCCTCCTAATAGATAGCATTTCTTCTGTGCAGGACATGGACTCCCATGCAGGGGATAGGTCTGTGTAGACCTTATGTTTCTGCCATCCTAAAACTAAGGTGATTAATTCCTGCAAGGAGATCCTTACGAAATTCTTTCCAGCACCCCAAAAAACATCTCTTTCATGTGAAAAATGGCAGAAAGAGTAAATGAAGGGAATCATCATCTGATAACATGAAATGTTGATTCATGTTCATCAAACTTTCTTGTGTTTACAAAACAGAGAATACTTAGTATTTATTACCTATTATTTATTTCACATTCATTATAATCTCATTATATGTCATATACAAAATTCGGCATACAAATCTGTACTACTACAATATGCATATGTGTGTGTTAACATATATAAGAAAATGTGTGTAATTATGTATATATCGATGTACTCACAACCTGAGTAGAAAAGAAACCATACAGATGAGAATGTTAAAGGATAGTCTGTGGCCTATGGTTGGGAATACAATGTGCTTAAAAATATAGTCTTATGGCATGAATATTTCATTCAAGTGCATATTTAATTATTTAGGGATTTTCTGTGGATCAGCAATGCCCTTTGTTCTATCTCTTCCTCCTGCTTGCCATTTAATTTCGTGCTTCTTTAACTCCTCCCGGGGAGAGAGGGCTGGCGAGTGGAACCACTTTTGCTCCCTCAGGCGGCTCTCGTTAAAGGTTAGGAGGTGGAAACATTTAATTTACTGGCCAAAATACTTCTTGGGAATTACTTGTGAATTTCAATTCCTTCACTCATACTTCATTATTTTCTTGGATAATTGGAGTTAGCTGTATGTTTTCATGATTCAAAAAGAGATTTGGGTTCTGTGGATAAAGTCAGGACAGAACAATACTGCCCGTATTCAATATTTATTAATTGATAGAAACAGTGTAACTTCTTCAAGTATATTTTTACGGGTGCTGGTGGTAGTGTTTAACTTCCTACATTATAAAGAAATTACATTTCACAAAATGGAGAGTTGGGAATAACAAATGAATCATTAATTCATTAAGTGACCTGCCATTTAACATCTGTTTGCCTTACACAACTCCTCCTTGTCCCAAATCCTCTTCTAGGAGGTCTGGGTCCAGCAGTGGAGAGACAATGTCTCTGTGGCCCAAGACCTAGCTTTCTGGTCAACTCTTAACACTACACCCTCTCTCTTACAGTGACATTTAAATGAAGAGCACAAATACTGAGTGAGATGAGGAGAAATACAGAATCACCATTATTTTCATAAGTCCATGCCTTGAATAGCTAAAAAGTAATTATAGGTACTTAAAATATTGGTGCATACACATACTCTACTCAGTGGTAGTGGAATTTAATAAAATGTCTGATAAAACATAATGAACAGGTTTATTTCTCTGCATATTTTCCTACCAATATATAAAAATGTTAAGAAAAGCCCCAAATATTTGTTTATGAGGATTTCTTTTATAGAAATGTTATTTAAAGGACAAACTATGAAAACAATAAAATGATAAGGTTATTGTTCAATTTCCATGGGGACAAAAAGGAAGACTAAAAAACTTTGAAGGACAAATCAACTTACATCAAATAAGGGTACAACACAAATTCCAAACGCCTATCAGAACAATACCTTTCCAACTACTATTGCTTGTAAATAAAACTATGATTTCCTTAATCAGAGCTAACAATCATAAAATGTTTAATATGTGCTGGGTAACAAGCCATTGAACCATGTCCTTCAATCTTAAAACGGATGGAGTATGTTTTTTTCTAATTTTACATAAGAAAATTGGAGATTCATTAAGATTTCTAAGTTGCTTGAGGGTAAACATTTATTAAGCAGTGGAATAGAAATATTAACCCAGGCAGTCTGACTAGAGACCTGCTAACCCATAATGAAATATTATTTAGAGGTGCCATGATCTCATATGCCAATGAACACTCGTACACTAAAATGACTTACAGGGTTCCATTTAACTCAAAAGTATACCACCCTGAAACATGAAATATCCTCTTGCTAACTGTAGTAACCCTACTTTGAAATACAAAGTCAAAGCTTGAACCTCCTATCTTGTTGTCACTGCACCTGTTGACAAACCTCACCATCCTTCCCTTCTCTCTAGCCCCTCAAAAACTGAGTAATAGAACTAACATACAACCCAGCAATCCTACAAGTCAGTATATATCCAAAAGCAGTATGTTGGATATGTTTATTGCAACACTATCCACAGTATTCAAGATATGGAACAACCAAAGTGTCCATCAATGGATGCAAGGTTCAAAAATGTGACACACACACACACACACACACACATACATACATCTCCCAAATATATTAGGTCACACCAAAGATCTGCTTTCCACTTCTATATGACTGATGATTTCAGATTTCACATGAGTGAGATCATATAATACTTTTTCTTCTTATTTCCATAATATGTTCTGTAGTTTCATCTGTATTATCACCTCTGGCAGGATTTCACTCTTTGGTGTGACCTAATATATTTGGGAGATGTATGTGTGTGTGTGTGTCACATTTTTGAACCTTGCATCCATTGATGGACACTTTGGTTGTTTCCATATCTTGAATACTGTGGATAGTGTTGCAATAAACATGAGAATGAAGATATTTCTCCAACACACTGCTTTTGGATATATACTGACTTGTAGGATTGCTGGGTCGTATGTTAGTTCTATTACTCAGTTTTTGAGGAAACTCCACCCTGTTGTTCATAATGACTGTGGTAATTTATATTCCCACTGACAGTGCATTAAGAGGCCCCTTTCTGCATATTCTGATTGGCATGTTTTTTTTTCTGTTGTTTTGAAAATAGCTGTTCTAACTGGGATGAAATGATAATTCATTGAAGTTCTGATCTGCATTTCCCTGATGTCAAACATTTTTTCTATACCTATTTCCATTTATGACCTTCTTTCGAGAAATGTCTATGTCTGTTACCATTTTAATCATATTAGTTGGGTTTACGGTGAGTTGAGTACCTTATATATTCTGGATATTAAGCCCTTGTCAGATGTATAGTTTCCATTTTCTCCCATTTTGCAGGTGGATTCCTGTTCTGTTGATGGTTTCCTTTTCTAGGCACAAGCATTTTAGTTTGATGCAAATTCATTTATGTATTTTTGCTTTTGTTAATAACTAGAAGAGAGGATTTTGAAAATTATTAGCACAAGGATATGATAAATATTTGAGGTGATGGATATGTTAATTACCCATATCATGCTGCACCTCATAAATATACACAATTATCATTTGCCAATTAAAAATAAAATAAAACTTTTAAAATAAACATTTTACCAATTTGTATAATAAATAATACAATCACCATAACTAGAGGTCATTGTACAAACAAGTGGATTATTAAAGAACCAGTACTATATGGAGACTACGACCTGTCATAACTATTAAGAATCCCTGGCCAGGTGAGGTGGCACATGCCTGTTATCCCAATAGCTCAAGAAGCTGAGGCAGGAGGACCATGAGTTCCAAGCAAGGCAATAAGCATCTCAGTGAGACTCTGTCTTTAAATAAAATACAGAAAAGGGCTGGGGTTGTGACTCAGTGGTTGAGTGCCCCGGTACCAAAAAAAAGAATTTCACTGTGCCTGCTGTATGCAATAACAGCATCAAGTGGTTCAGTTAATATCCCTAAAATATCCCCAAAATGCAGCCTATGATCAAGTGCATCAAAGGGTTTTAAAGCCCATGATTCTAGACTCAACTATTATTTTATTGAAAGTGATTCTGGATGTGTATATGTGGAGATGTACATTTGTATGTGTGTTTGAAGGGTTTCTGCATGTGTATGTACGTGTATATGGAGCAGAGGGAGTTCAATTAAACATTATCCTGTTATCTTCTTTTAAAATAAAATTTGATACAGGGTAAGGCATAAATTATGAGGCGCATCAGATGTTGCTGTAAGTTGTATCTTCATTATCTCCCAAAGGTCCATGTGTTAAAGGCTGAGTCTCCAGCTT
>CM053405.1:8523774-8534748 GCA_028644305.1 Xerus rutilus | reverse complement strand
AATCAAAAAGAAAAAAGAAGAAAGAAAGGGAATGGAAAGGAAGGGAAGGGAAGGGAAAGGAAGGGAAGGGAGGGAGGGAGGGAGGGAGGGAGGGAGGGAGGAAGGAAGGAAGGAAGGAAGGAAGGAAGGAAGGAAGGAAGGAAGGAAGGAAGGAAGGAAGGAAGGAGAGAGAAAGGGAGGGAGGGAGGAAGGAAGAAATAATGCTTTCTTAAAATCTGTTCTCAAGGGCTGGGATTGTAGCTCAGTGGTAGAGTGCTTGCCTTGCATGCGTGAGGCCCTGAGTTCGATCCTCAGCACCACATACAAAGCAATAAAATAAAGACATTGTGTCCATCAACAACTAAAAAAATATTAAAAAAAAATCTGTTCTCAAGCTAATAGGCAGTCTGCAGTTGCCATCCACACAATATTACTCTCGGGGCAGCTAGTCCTTACTAAAATGAAACAAAACAAGTTAGCTTAATTCTTTCTGGGAATTGTCATTGGTGTGTTATGGGTCAACTTAAGGAAGCCCTTTATGAAGTTTTTGCAGAGGAGGAATTCTTATCTCCTCTCAAAAGAAATCACTAATAAAAATTTTCCCTCTGAATCACTCAATCTTTTCCCATGGGCATTTAGAAGGAGAATCAAGCGTAAGTCAAACTTGGAACTGGGCTGACAAGTCTAAAAGCATGAGATATTCAGGCCAGGAGATCTTTGTTTCTAGAAAATTTGTCCTTATTCTACATTTTGAGAAGGGGAGCCGGTCTTCCTCAACCTCCCACAGGCCAGCTTGGAACAGGTGATAGAGAAACTAAGTAGGTGGACAGACAATGCAAGCCGTGACAGCAGTCCGTGATGTGCCCAGGGACACTCAGCACCTGCAGGCGAAGTGGACATCCAGCCAAGTCCAGATGCCCCAAGTGGAGCAGGAGTGGGAAGCTTCGCAAACTCCAGGGATGCTGTGTGACTGCCTATGCTTCCCCCAGGAGGAAAGAGGAGCACAGGGATATCCTCCTCCACTTGGGGGAAGGGAAAGAAAGGGATCGTTTCTACCCTTCCACTTTAGTCTGCATTCAGTTCTGAACATCATGCACATGTCCCAGGCTTCTTTCCAAACACTGGAGCCTTCTTGTGGACATTCTGGACTGTAAAGGATTGCTAGCTGAGCTTTCTGCTTCTTGTTGGCATCCCCAGGTATTCATTCTTGGTCGATATCATTTAGACTGGAGAAGGTTTTTTTCCCCCCTATTCCTAGTTTAGTTTTTTTCTTTTTCTTTTTCTTTTTTTTTTTGTTGTTGTTGTTTTGTGGTGCTGGGGATTGAACCCAAGGCCTTGTGCATGCACAGCAAGCACTCTACCAACTGAGCTATATCCCCAGTCCCCCTAGTTTAGTGATCTTAATAATAGTTTGATCATAAACAGGTGTCAGATTGTTTTTTCAAATGCTTTCATACAGTATTGAAATGATTTTATGCTTTCTTTCCAGTATTCTCTTAATGAGGTAAATTACATTGATTGATTTTCCAATGTTAAATCAAACATGAACTCCAGTGACAAACTCTATTTATTGGTTCATGAAGTGCTAATTTTTTTACACATTGCTGGATTTAATTTACTAATGTTTGCTAAGTGATTTTCAATCTTATTTCCTCCTTCAATGCTATCAATTTTGTCACAGATTATTTTAAAAATTCTGACTTTAGATGTTTATATTATGGTTGGCATTGACAGATTTACCTTTTTATTATTACATAGCTCATTTTCCTTGACAATAAGAAATGTCTTGGAGTGTTTGCATTATACTAGAGTACATAAGTCTGAGGATTAAAATATATGCCCTTAACTTTTCCAAATCTACTTAGAAGGCATATATAAGTATAGTTAGATAGCAGTAATACAAAAATAAAAGTCCAGGACTGGCAAATGAATAAAACTGAAAAGAAATAAGTGATTGCTTAGGACTGGGAGGCCAGGAAGTGGGTAGGTGGTGGAGTGAAGAATTAAAGGATGACTTTTAATGACTGTGGAGTTTTCATTTTTGGGTAATGAAAATGTTTTAAAACTAATTTTGGTGAAGGTTATGCAACTACGTGAACAAATGAAAAATTGCTGCACTGAGTGCATTTTAATGAATTGTATAATACGTGAATTATATTTCAACAAAGGTGTTTTTCAGAAAGATACTCTATCAATTTGCATAAAAGACAGAAACCTTATAACAGTGTAGATTCACTTACTCGCCAGGCTTTACCTACAGTTTTCATGGGTAGCACATCTACAAATATTACAAACAACCAAGATAATGTTATAATTTTACTTTGAATAATATTATGCATTTTAAAGAAATGAAAAAGAAAATTTATATTATCCTCATTGTTTCCTATTTTTGGAGCATTTTGTCCTCTGAAGATTACAGTTTTCCTGTTGTTTTATGTTCCTTTTGCTGGTGGAACTTCATTTAGAATTTTTAGTAGTAGAACTTCAATTTATGGCAATGCACTATGTTAACTTAGTTTATCTGAAAGCATTTTAGCTTTCTTCTTGGGGGGTATTTGCACCTGGAATTCTGAATGATACATCTTTTCTCATCTGCACCAGATGATGGTATTGCACTGTCTTCTGGTAGCCACAGTTTATAAGAAGTCAAGATTCCTGCAAATCACCAATTTCCAATGTATTCCTTTCCTCTGGTTATTTGCAACATTTTCTTTACATTTTGATCCAGTAGTGCCCTCAGGCATGCCGAACCATAATTGACTTCCTATTAATCTTTCTATCTGTATATTTTTCCCCTAATTCAAGACAATTTCCATCAATAATTCTTGACATTTTGTGCTGCTAATTCTTTCCTAATCTTCAACAACTACTATTTCATATGTTATAATCTGATTTAACTGATTGTTCTACAGGCTCTACTCATTTTATTCTCAAGCTTTGTTTTTCTCTTCTTGGAGCTGGATAATTTCAATAGTTTTATCTTCAAATTAATAGTCCTTCACTCTCTGTCAACTACTCACTGCCAAGCCCATTCTGTGAATTTTTAATTTCAGGAATTATGTCTTTTAGTTTTACAATTTTGATTTTGTTTCATTTCATAATCTGCTTATTAGCTGAATGTTGCTATATTTTCATTCAGTATAAACATGTTTTTATTTACTGTATTGAGCATTTTTATAACAGTTACTCTAAAATCTTGTCTGATAAGTCAAATATCTGTATCATCTTTGGGTTGGATTCTGTTAATTGCCTTAGTATTTGAAACTGTGTCATATAGTTTTGAATTTTCATGTGTGAAGGAAGTTCAAATTGTAAGCCAGATCTTGTGAATATGATGTTTAAGAAATTTTGTATTCTGTTCTAGTCCCCTTAGAATATTTAAGTTTCATTATTGAAGGTGATTAACTTACTTAACTCAAACTCTGAATTCCATTTCTTGAGCAGTAGCCTAGATCTCAGTTCAGCTCTTTTATAATTAGTTATGTTGTTTGAGTCTACCCTGCATGAATTGATTCTAAAATCAAGCTGAATGACAGTCAATATTCATTCACAGAACTGGGGATACACCACATGCCCTCTCCTCCGACAAGTCTCCCTTACTCCCAAGTGGTTATAGATGACCCAGACTTTGTCTTTCAATTCTTCAAGCCAAAAGTGCTGCAGGTGACATAGTGGAGATTTCCCCACATCACACAGAATTCCCAGCAGGCTGCCTTCTAGCTGGAAGCCATATGAACAGAAAGTTCCTACACAACTCCTTTTTCCAAGTGTTGAACCTCCTTGTCTCTCTGCTCTGTATCATTACCTGTGTTTGTTCCCTGGGTGCATCAGTTGTGATTTTTGCCATGAATTTATAGCTGTTATTTACAGGAGAATGAGTTCTGTTAGGATTTTACAAACTGTATCAAAAATGTAAATTGGCCCTTTACTGTGAAAAGAAGGTACAGTTGTTTGATTTAGCCAAATGTATGTTGTATGTATTTGGCCAGTGTATCAAAGCTTTTATCCATGATTCTATCCATTAAGTTGCCACCTTCTATGTTCCAGGCAATGTTAGTTGTTACAATCAAATTAAGAAAAAGAGAGGAGAAGACTCAGCTTCCTCTCACATAATTTCACAATGTTGTTGTAGAGGAAAATAGCCCTACCGGAATTAAAATTTGGCAGTACCTGAAGTTATCCACCATGTAATGTAAAAGCACAAACATAATGTACCTTTGCACAGTGGTTGATCTTGAACTATTCTTACATTTCCTCTAGCTATGGTGTTCACAGGATCTGCTTTGTGGATTTATCAAAGTGTCACTCTCCCCAATTAAAGCATCTGCATAGAGTTAAGTAAAGATGTTCTTTCTCCAGTATGACCCACTGTGATGATGTTGGAATGACACGTATTGTCTAC
The DNA here is from genome assembly GCA_028644305.1 of Xerus rutilus. Classification (NCBI taxonomy): domain Eukaryota; kingdom Metazoa; phylum Chordata; class Mammalia; order Rodentia; family Sciuridae; genus Xerus; species Xerus rutilus. The sequence continues at coordinate 8,530,367 of CM053405.1, read as the reverse complement.
AGATGTTCTTTAGGCATACATAAACTTATCTTTCTACATCATTCTTTAAAAAAATAAAGATTTCTGTGTCTGCAATCACATGGTATAGCTAATTAATATTTTATAAAGTAATTCCAAATATAGTTCCTGTTCTTTAGAGTAGAATGTTCTGTCTGAATTGTTACCTATCATAGGTACCATTCATGCAGAATAGAATTCGGATTCATTTACAGGGGAGCTGTAATCTCTTCAGTTTGCCAATGCAATGAAGTAAGACAATACAACCTGATTCCCATCTTGAGTATCCAAGAGAGATTCAGTGTACCATCACAAATGGGTTTTGAGGCCTTTCTAACCAACTGCAGAAGTATGTTGTAAGTTTCATTGCTTTAGCAAAGACAGCTGTCAACAACCATGTTGAGAATCTGTGCCTGTCTACAGGTAGTTATAAAATAGGCAGTAATATAATGATTCTGTCAACCAAAATCATCCATCACCTGTCTCATCATTAAGATAGTTTAATTCCCATAATCGCTAGATTGCATAATCACTTTTCAATGCATACTTATTAAGTAGTGTTGAGCATGGCTGGGCAAAGTATCCAGATCATTACTTTTAGGCATTTCGATGCCTTAAAGCTAAGGCCAGTGGCTGTGTCACACAGGGAGCAGCATCTTTCTAGAAAGAATTAGCAATTCAATGGAAAGCATGATATCTGCGTATTATAGATTGCATGGTTTTCTGTAAGCTCCAAATTGGTACATTTTGGTTATTTTACACATCATTTCCTTCTTTTACGAGCATTAAAATTCACTGAACTGATCATTCTGCAAATCCCTGGAAATCCGCAGTTTTCACCTGAATGAAAATTTATGTAAACTTATATTTTAGAAGTTAAAAGGTGGTAATAACTCAGAAACCTATACATCTTTGAAATTTCAGAGATCTTACAAATATGATTATTAAAATAGATTTATGATACCACTATGCTCAAAATATATATTGCACCACAAAGCAAGTGATTTACTTAAAAGTAATATGACTCATTTGTTCTTTTATCATGGGATCCCATAAATTTCTAAGAGAGAAAACACAGTGTTTTGACATGACAGCTTATGGCCATTTCTTAGCAGGACACCATCAGGTTGTTACATTTCTCATCAAACTTGTCATTTCTCACTGAGTTTTGATGCTTTCTGAGGGAAAATTTTTTTCTTCTTCTTGATATACTCTATCTGTCTAATATCCAACTTTAACTCTGAATTTTTATGAGGCTTCTTTCCAACATCCTTTGTTATGGTGAGGGATGAGTTGATTTTTAAACTAATCAGCTTTTTCTATGCCTTATGCAAAGATTGGGTTCTTGAATTTTCTCTTCAGTCTCCTTTTTACTGAAACACAACATCATATGTAACAATTTGGAGAACAAGATATTATGGGAGGAGGTTTAAATTAAATACATTAGCACAAGAACAGTATAAAATTTATGCTTTCCCTCAGTGTTTTATGAAACTTCTTAGAACCACTAGATAACATCTGGATGTACCAATCCTAATTAAGCAAACACAGCAGGAAAAAAAAATCCTCTTAGTGCTAACCCATCTGACACCTGCAAATTCCTCATTAAACTATACATACCAATGAGGAGGTTTTAGCCTTAGCAAGGCCTAACTCTACCTTCACTTCCAAACCTAAGGATCAGGGAAAAACAGTCTAACATAAATTTGAATATAGACACTGAACCGCCCTGCTTTTTCTTTTAAAAAATTGGTGTTAACCACATTTTATAATTTTATGTACAATACAAAGCTGCAATTTTCATAGTAGTTTCATCATGCAACTATTAAATTCAGTGTGTAACTTTTTATTTGAATTTGTATTATTTTTAATAATATCAATAATTTTCTTTTGTAGTGTGTTAACTCTTTCTTAAGAGATTCCAAAAAGGACCACACATGACTCTATACCTGAAAAATCTTTTCAGAAAGAAGAGTTTTGTTTAGAAACAAATTCTGTAAGCACTAAATTCCTTTCTTTTTTTTAATAACCACATTTCATGATAATGTATTGATGTCCCTGAGAATTGTTATAGAAAAGAGTCCTATTTCTGATGATGGAAACCTCTTTTCACTGATATATCTGTTAGAAAAACAAACTCTGATGCAAACCCTCCTAGAATATTCGCTGATCTTCATTTCACTTAGGAGAACCTCAAGTAGTAAAGTTACATAGCTCTGCATGTGATAATAAAGTTCTGTCTATGAAGGGTTGTCATGCCTGGGATAACATGCTGAGAAAACATGAAATACCTGCACCATCTAACAGCTAGAAAACTGATAGGAAAGGTACGAATCAACTCAGGCTCTATCTTCCCACCCCTAACTCCTCACTTCTCCCATCTAGAAATTTTTAAAAACTTAAAAATTGAAAATGTTCTTCATTCAAATACAATTCTAAGTAAGCATGTCTCTAAATAACCATATGGCCAAGTGCAATATCAAATCTGTCCAAACTACTTGAATAACATCATTTCCTTGGGTTTGGTGGGTTGACAAATTGCAGAAGCCCTTCCAGAGCTACTTATTCATTCTGCAGATGACAAAAAACAACCTGTCTTTGTAATTATTAGCAGCTGCTTTGCCCTTTATGCCATACCATAAAATTCTTCTTTTTATCTAATATGCAGCTGAAGAATAAAATCCATCATAATTTTTTATTTTTTGAAATTTTTTCTTGATAGATTTTTTCCTCATCATAATTTTATTTTCCCATTAATACACAGAATTTAAGTGAACCATTCCATTCATTTTGAAAAATGGCTAACACCCACGTTAGTCACCCTCCTTTAAGATGAAAGATTTCATTGTGCTGGACCAGAGGTTCTTAAGACCACCCTCAGGTGGATGGTTTGCTAGAATTCCCAAAATTCAGTTTACAGTCATATTGATGGCAGTGATTTATTACAGAAAAAGGATAAAAAGCAGTATCAGCAAAGGGGAAAATTGCAGATGGCAGCACCTGGGAGAAACCAGGTGCAGGCTTCCGGGAGTCTTATCCTATTGGAGGGACGCAGATAAGCTTAGTTGCTCCAACAGCAAGTGGAAATTACTCATGGAACACAGTCCCCATGGTTTTCACTGGGGCTGATCACGCAGGCACATTCTGCCTGGCATGTATAAAAATTTCAGACTCCAAGAGGGAAAGAAGGTATTCAATATAAACCAATAATTTGCACAAACTATTTAGGTCAATGAACCATGCTTATCACAGAATGGTGGAAAGCTTTCTGAAATTTGGGTTCCCTATTGCCAGTCAAGGCCATACTTGCAGACAGGCCATTCTAAGGATCAGAGTCTCAGGCCTGCCATGGTAACCCTTTTCTGTAGGTGCCAATTCAAGTCAATCCCCCAAGAAGCCACTGATCAACTTTCCATCAAAATGTCTTGCCTAAAAATGGAATCACATAATGTCATTTCACAATTTTATTTTCATAAACATTTGATAGTTTCTAAAAACGTTGGTTTTGAGTTATTCTGCATTTTATGCTACAGCATTAAGTATCTCAGGAACCATGGCCATCAGCAAATCCAGATTCACTTTCACACAGATCAGCCACCAGAAAGAAAAGCAAAGTCGGCAGCCACATGTCCATTTGAAAACTCCAGGAAAGAATGCTGATTGGCCTCAGATGAGGGATGGCTCACTTCTGACCAAGGCTGGGTGCAAGGCAGGTTTGCTTTCATTCAGAGATAGCAGGGAGGTGATTAGAAGGACGTGGGCTTTAGCAAGAGCAGGAGCCAGCCCCCAAAAGACATGACCCTGGAGGGAACAACCATCACAGTGTGACAACAGTATGTTTACTTTTTCAAGATGTCTATAAATTTTCAGTTCCAGAACAAGAGGCCTTATTCAATGGTGCTATCACTTTCCTAGGCATCAGGGTGACGCGAAAGTGATAAGAAAGATTTTGGTCTTCCCTGCTTCACCAGTAAACGTTCAGTGGGAATGAAGGTTAAAAAGACACTCTGCTCAGAACTTACCTATTCCACCTTCAGATCCAACTCTTTCCCCACCATGTTTTCATCTTCTTTAAAGTTTAGTTAAGGAAGCTTCTTTGAGGCTACTAAGCATGAAAGTTAAATACCAGTGTTCAAGCCTAGACTCGGCATTACATTGCCTCTCCTGGCAGGCAAGAGACAGCCTAGATTAGCTGATTTTTTAAACATATGATGATCTTAATAGCAGCACTTACTTCAAATGAGAAACTAAGTTGAAGATGCACATAATCAACAAATTCTTTTCTTCTAAACAAATTTTGTACTTATAGTCTAACTTGAGATTCTTACAGTAGAATATTGTACTCCTGGAGAACAGCTTCCTGATACTGGCTTGATACTGATTTTCAGTGCAGCTACAGAGCTTTAGCCTGAATCTCACATTCTTCAAGTATTCACTATGCATACAGAATTCATTATTGCCCCAGATGAATTTCAAAATCTTTATCTGATATAGTACTACTTCTGAATTCATTGTACAAAGGGGAAAAAGGATCATTGATATTAAGTTCATACATTAAAAATTTAAAAATATTTCATTTTTGTTTTCAACATTTTTTTTTATACTGGAGAAACTCCATTAACTGGGTAACCTTTCAGCACAGTGCCTGTCTTTCTCATCTCACTCTCATAGAGTAGAATAATTTTCATTGATTCTTACAAAGTCATCCCTTCCCACTATGATCTATATTCCCTACATTCTCATCCTCCCAAGAACTTCATTTCTTTAAATGTTTTTGTTCATCCTGAGTCTTCTGACACATATGCTTTTCCCCTCCCTTTGTTAGTAGACAGAATATATGCTCCTCCTTGATAGTGCATCCAAATAGACATGGCCCTCATGAAAAGCTTCCCTGAATTTGCCTGCTGAAGTTAAAAACATACCCTTCCTTTGTGCCCCATGCTTTGCACAATTTTTTTTTCATAAAATATCACTTTGCCTTTTACTGTGGTATCTTGCCCTTCCTCTGCCAGACAGTGAATTTTAAGCTTCTTGAAGGTGGTAAAGGAATTTTCTTCTTTAATCTTCATATTTCCCACAGCTTTAAGCAATAAAACCTCATAAAAGATAAGCAAGAAGCAAAGATTTGCATCAATATTCTATTCATATTTCATATGCTATATATTTGTTAAATGACTTCATCCCCTATTAACATACTTTGAGTAAACTGGCTGATTTTCCCCATCAGATGAAAAATCTCACAAATTAAGTGAATTTTTCTAATCTTATGTTTTAAAACAAAAATATCCCCTTCTTGGTTCTTATATTCATAATATTTGAAGATATCCATGTCTAGATTAAAAAAATGCCCCTGGAAAAATTTTAAGTGAGTATTTATGGTTAGTCATTTTTAATACTATTAATAATATTTAATACTAGTTAGTAATATTTAAGACTATTCCTATACATATGCAGATTTAGTCCATAAAAATCTTCCATTTTATAAGAAAATAAGGCTATGCTGCTTAGACTTAAAAATAAGTCCACCTTATAACATAATTTTTAATTTCATAATTCATCCTTGAAATCTCCAGCTATGTTGGTAAATTGTTTTCATCGATTTGGAGAGCCCAATTAAAATTTTGTCAGGACCTTGATAGCTTATCCTTGTGCCAGTAATCCTGCTTAAAGTCTAATAATTAGGTTTAAGAAGAATATAAGTACAGTAGAAAATATACACTTAGAAGCTCAGCCAAGGTTATGAGGAAGGAGGACCTGTGCAGGTGATCTCTGTCCTTCCAAATTTTTACTCTCTAAAACTTCGCCTTAGGCTTACTCTGAGTTATTTTAAATGTTAATTGTATCTTTATTAAAATAAAAGTTAAAGCAGAGAATAGATATTAATAAAAAATATGCTTTCACCATACACTATAATAATATTTATTGCCAAATATGTGTTTTGTGATTAATTTCAAGACCACAAAGGGTTTGAAGCATGTACTTAATTAAACACGTCTTAGTATAATTACTTATGCAAAATTTATTAGCTAATTTGTGAATTATATTTTTAAGCATAAGATCTAGAATTGTACCTAAAAGTATGCATATTAACACATGCATCCATCAATATGAGGTTTGTTGTGTTCAAACGTCATAACTACTTCATCATTCTCTTCATTGAGCAAAGAAGCTTTTAAATAAAATTTATGAATGAAGCAACATTTACATAGACAGTAAACATAGCTAATGACATAGGCTATAAAGACATTCTTTTTTTTTTAAATATTTTTTAGTTGTAGATGGACACAATGTCTTTATTTTATTGCTTTGTATGTGGTGCTGAGGATCGAACCCAGGGCCTCACGCATGCAAGGCAAGCATTCTACCGCTGAGCCACAATCCCAGCCCTATAAAGACATTCTTTATCCATTCATCTATTGAAGGACATCTGGGTTGCTTCCACAGTTTTGCAATTGTGAATTGTGCTGCTATAAACATTGAAGTGGCTGCTTTACTGTAGTGTGCTGTTTTTAAGTCTTTAGGGTATAGGCCAAGGAGTGGGATAGCTGGGTCAAACGGTGGATCCATTCCGAGTTTTTTAAGCAGTCTCCATACTG
>CM053405.1:8464728-8523274 GCA_028644305.1 Xerus rutilus | reverse complement strand
AAATAAAAAAAAAAAAAAAGACATTCTTGACAGTCAAATAAAGGATAAAATCTAACAAGAAGAGTTTATTAAGGTTAAGTTGAAGATATTGCTTCAGTAAAAATGTCTCTTTTTTTACATAGTTTTTTTGGTTGTAGATGGACACAATATTTTTATTTTATTTTTTTATGTGGTGCTGAGGATCGAAACCAGTGCCTCACACATGCGAGGCAAGCACTCTACCACTGAACTACAATCTCAGCCCCACTTCAGTAAAAATTTCTACATTCTAAATTACTCACTTGCAGGACATAAGCAAGCTATGGACAATGAAAATACTGAGTGATTTTCACTATAATTAGGTGAACATAAAACATATTAAGACATTTAGACTATAAATTAGCATAAAGATATTTTCACAAAATGCCTAATGAGCATATAGGTTTCATTAGTGGAAGGAAATTATTGAGAAGTATATTCTCCAGAATAAGTTATACAAGATCATTCACTGAGAGACAGAAAACACATATAGTATTACTTAGCTAACACTATTACTATGAAAGTTAAAGTTTTTACGGCAAATTTTAAAACTCATTGATAATCAATCAAGCATATAATTAAAAGGTGTACAATTATTGTTACAAACTTCTTTTCATAGTAGATTATTACATTTTGTAGGATCACTTTTTTATTGTAATCCAGATTACTTATTTCCCAGCTTGTAATTAGAAGATATAATTTTGTTTTTATTTCTCCCGGATGTTGACTTAATCTGTACATGGTTATCAAATCAGACTTGTATTGAAGTTAGAGTCTACCATCAGAAATATGACTTGGAATTTAATAAATCCTTCACCAATTCACTTATACACTTTTATTGATAAACACACTATGAAATACACAATTTTCTCAGTGTTACTCTATAACACTGACAATTAGATAATTGAGAGATAACTATTCTGCAAACTCTACAAAAATCCTATTGTTTCAAAGAAGACTACCAGTCTCCATTAATGCATCAAAGCAGAAATGCAAGTATTGATCTGACATCAAATCCATGGCTTAAAAACTTGTTTCTTCTACTTAGACCACAGAAATATGGAAAGAGCATTGCACAAAACCTTACAATAACAACACAAAAAGCTGAAAATTTTAGCAACATATTAAGTTTTCTTGAATTCCTAAGAGAGCTTAGGTTGCAGAATTGCCCACTAACCTGAAATTGAAGGGCATGAACATATATCCAGAAGAGAGAGGACAGAAACACTAACCTTCTGGAAGCAGGTTCTGGATCAACTTGAGTTGGTAAGAAGTCAGCTTAAGATTTTAGCAAATTGCTAAAAGCAGATTGTGGGCTACTGTGAGACCCCTCAGAGCTGTGTATAGAGAAATTCAATCCCGGGCTCTTCTCCAAGACCACAGGAAAGACTGAAGGATGAGTAAATGAAAGGCTGAGCAACTGAATTTATTGAAGAGGATGGAAGCTTCAGGAAATAGAACACACAGCTTCGGGAATGACACAGTCTTTCGGCACTGGGAGAAAAACATCAAAACTTACCTCCTCCAGGATACTGGAAAGATCCATTTCAAACAAAATGTGCTTTTCAGGCATAAAATATATTTACTTCAACCCATAAAATCTAGATACGTACACATGATATTAAGACTGCTGAAAGCCAAAGATTAAGAGAAAACTTTAAATTTACCCACAGAGAAAGGATCTATCACATCTAGAAAATGAAGATACAAATCTTTGGTGTCCTAATGGGAAAGTATGTAACTGAAGACTGGGGTGGAATCATTGAAGTACTCAGTAAGAGTCAACCCAGATTTTATATGCGGAAAAAACATCCTTTAAACTGAAAGGAAATGAAGACAAAAATAAATGAGCCGGGCGCGGTGGCTAGCTGGGCGCGGTGCCTCAAGCCTGTAATCCCAGCACTTAGGGAGGCTAAGACAGAAGAATCACGAGTTCAAAGCCAGCCTCAGCAACGGGGAGGCACTAAGCAATTCAGTGAGACCTTGTCTCTACATAAAACACAAAATAGGGCTGGGGATATGGCTCAGTGGTCTAGTACCACTGAGTTCAATCCCCAGTACCAATAAATAAATAAATAAATAAAACACTGACAATTTCTTAGCAACAGACCTGCACCAGAAGAAATGTTACAGAAAGTTTTTCATGAAGATGGAATTATGCATTATGCATTAAATAAGCAAAAGCTATAAAATGTACTTTTTTTATCTTTAATTGCTTTGAGATGTATCTGTGCAGATAATGAAAATTTAGCACGAAAATATTGTGTCCTTATAGCATACAGAGAAGTAGGCAACAATCGCACAGGACGAGGGGATGAATTAAGAACAGCATCATACCTTCTGGTTTCAAAATTCAGTTATTCCTCACAGTTGGGGGACTGGTGGCAGGACCCTACAGGATGCTGGAATCCATGGATACTCAAATCTTTTTTATGAAATAGTAGAATTTGCAGAGAACCTAGAACCTCTTCCCTTATTCCTAAAATCATCTCCAGACTCTGTATGTACAACACCTAATAAAGGAGAAACTCTATATAAATAGTTCTTAGAATGTATTGTTTAGGGAATGACAAGAAAAATGCATGAATGTGTTCAGAAAAAACACATTTTTTTCCTGAATCTTTTCTTTTTTTAAAACTGAGGATTGAACTTAGGGGCACTTTACCACAGCCCTTTCTATTTTGAGACAGGGTATCATTAGCTGCTGAGAGTCTCACTAATTTGTCAAGGTTGGCAATGAACTTGCAATCCTCCTGCCTCAGCCTCCAGACTTGCTGGAATTACAGGTATGCCCTCACCATGCCCAGCATGTTCCTGAATATCTTCTACCCATAATTGGTTGAATCTACAAATTCAGAAACCAGGTATAGGTAGGACTTTCTATATTACACAACTATAGTAATCAAAACAGTATGATACTGGCACTAAAAGAGACATGTAAACCAATGAGACAGGACAGAGAGGCCAAAAATAAATCCACACATTGACAGTCAATGAATCTTTGACAAGGATGCCAAGAATTTACATTGAGGGAAAGGAGAGTCTTCAATAAAGTGTTGGGAAAACTAGGTATCCATAGTTCAAAGAATGAAATTGGACCTTTATCTCACAGCATGAAACTTTAAATCCACTTGAAAAAATTTTAAAAGTAAAACTTGTTGACATTAGACTTACCAACATCATTTTGGATATGAACCTCCAAAACAGGTAACAAAAGCGAAAGCAAACACGAGAGAATGCATCAAACTAAAAATCTTCTGAACAGTAAGCAATTCAGAGTGATGAAAGACAAACTTTAGAATAGAAGAAAATATTTGCAAACCATATATCTGAGAAAAGGGTCAATGTCAGAGTCTGTGCAACTCAATAGCAAGAAAACAAGCATTCTGAGTTTTTAAAAATGGACCTGCATAGACGTATCTTAACACAATCATTGAAATGACCAATAGATATATGAAAATATGCTCAACATCTCAATAATCAGGGAAATGAAAGTGGAAACCTCAATGACGTACATCCTTACACCTTGTTAGAATGGTGACTGTCCAGAAGGCTAAAGGAAAGTGTTGGTGAGAATGCAGAGAAAAGGGAATCTTTGTGCAATATTAGTGGGAATGTCACCTAGTATAACCATTGTGTAAGACGGTGTGGAATCTCCTCCAAAAATCAAAAATAAAGCTACCATACAATCTACAATAGCCAGAATATGGAACCAACCTGAATGTTTTCAAGTGGATGAACAGACAAAGAAGATGTGGTATATATTCAAGGTAATATTATTCAACCTCAAAAAAGGAAGGAAGTCTTGCCACTTGTGAAAATATGGTTGAACATGGACACATCATGCTAAGAGGAATAAGCTGATGCCTAAAGACAAATACTACATGACTTCACCTGTATGTGGACTCTAATGTAGTCAAGCCCAGAGGGAAAGAGTCCAGCAGCTGCAAGGGAGTAAGTGTGGGAAGGAGGGAACTAGAAAATATTTGTCAAGGGGGTACCAAGTCTCAGCTACACAGGATGGATAAGCTTTGGAGATAAATGGTACAACATTGGTGACTCTAGCTAATAATACTGTGTTACATCTTGATTTGTTTTTAAAAAGGGGGGAAACAAAATGTAGCATGTTAGTTTAATTATAATGTTGGAAACATTTCACCTTACCCTTTTATTTGTCTAAAAAGGAATGCATGGTTATAAGGTAATAAGACTTCATTAAGTGACATGTTGAGTGAAAGTAAACTACACTTAGTTATATATATGTGTGTGTATGTGTGTGTATATATATATATATATATATATATACATATATAGTAAAATATAGCCATCAGTATCTTCTTAAAAAGAGAAATAGTAAGTCAACAAGGGAGATACAATTAGATTATAAATAATTGAATCCACAGAAAAATAGAAGAAGATAAAGGAAAACATATGGAACAAGCAGACAAATCCTAGGAAGATGGTAGGTTGATAGATAGTTAATAGACTGAGCTCTATTGGTAACTGCATTAAATTTAAACTGTAAGGCAGTTGAAATACATCCTAGATGGAATTTTCTAGCATTAAATGATTATATTGAAAAATAAGAAGTGGGTAAAATAAATGCTTTAATCTTCACCCAAAGAATGAAGAAAGGCAATGTAAATCAAGATAGAAATAAAATAATTACTATTTCATAATTAATGGCAGAAATCAAGAAGCCAAAATAATTGAACACAAAAATACTGAGATCAGTTTAATCAAAAAATGGTCCTTTGAAATAATTGACAAATTTGACAAACATGTAGCCGAACTCTCTGAGACAGAGAGAAAAGTACAACACGAATTACAGAGAAAAGAAAGAGAGGCTATCGCTGCACTTCCTAATCACTTGTAAGACTTCATGGTAAAATTACCAACAATCATACTCATAACTTCAACAATTTTGACGAAATAGACACATTCTCTGAAAGATATGGCCTGCCAAAGCTCATTCAAAAAGGATTGGATAATTCAAATCATCTCCTTATCTCTATTTAAAAAAGAAACAAAAATTTTGACAAACAAAACTCCAGACCCAAATGGATTTCCTATTAAATTTTACTGGATACTTAAGGAATAGGTAGTACTCATTCTATACCTCTTTTCCAGAATACAAAAATAAAGTTTTAAAAAAAAGGTGAAGGCATATTTCCAAATTCATTTTATTAGGATAACAATACCTTCCTCTAAAACCAAAAAGGTATACAAAATGAAAATACTAGACTACTAATTATTTTCAAAATAGTGTATATCTCTAACAAATAACTAGCAAAACAAATCTAACAACTAAAAAATAAAAACAACTAATAAATCACAACCTAGTAGGCATTATCCTAAGAACACAAGCCTGGTCTGAGTTCAAATATCAATGTTATTCACCATATCAAGAGACTAAAGAAAAAAGTTATGTGATCCTCTCAATAGTTGCAGGAAAAGGTCTTTGACAAAATTAAACTTAAATTCATTTAAAAATCTCAGAAATTTAAGCCGGGCATGGTGGCTCAAGTCTGTAATCCCAGCACTTAGGGAGGCTGAGACAGGAGAATCGCGAGTTCAAAGCCACCCTCAGCAATGGCGAGGCGCTAAGCAACTCAGTGAGACCCTGTCTCCACATAAAACACAAAATAGGGCTGGGGATGTGGCTCAGTGGTCAAGTACCCCTGAGTTCAATCCCTAGTACCAAAAAAAAAAAAAAATCTCAGAAATCTAATAACAGAGGACTTTTCTTACTACAGTAAAGAAAATCTACCAAAAACACCTACAGCTAACGTCACAACCTCACACTAGAAAATGAAGGCTGTTTTATGCTTGAATCAGGAACATGGAAAGAATGTTCTTCACCACTCCTAATTAACATTGTACTGGAGGGTTTACCCAATGCAATAACATAACAATAGTAAATAAAAAGCTCTGAGATTGGAAGGAAAGATTTCAACTTGTCTTTTCACACATCATGATTGCCACATTGAAAAATCCTAAAAAGCTAGTCGAAGTAATAAGTGAGTTTAACAACGTAGGATATGAGATCAATATACAAAGATCACTTGCCATGTTGCATACTTGTGGTGAAGAATTATAAATTGATATAAGGAAATGTGTCATTTATACTATCAAGAAAACTGAGACTCTAAGATATAAACCCCCAATATGAGTAAGAGTTACATGCTGAAATCTCCAAAACACTGATGAAAAAATAATAAAATATCTAAATAGAAAGATATAATCTATTAATGCATCAGGAAACAATATTATTAACATAGGAATAGTTCCATGAACTGTTATAAATATTTATTTCAATTTCTATCACAATTTCTTCATAAATGGTTTTAGATATTAACAAACTGGTTCCAAATTATTTTTTTGTAAAACAAATTAGAATAGCACTAAGAACTTTGGCGAAAAAAAGAACAATTGTTCACAATTTCAAAACTTACTGAAAAGTTATAGTAGTACAGTATGTTAATGAAGAAAACACAGACATATTAATCAATATAACAAAATAGAATACCCTAAAATAGACCTACTCATATGCACTGTCAATTGGTTTTTGACTAAGGTCAAAACCAATTCAGAGGAGAAAAATAGCCTTTCAGCAAATAGTGCTGATGCAATTAGATATTCATATGAGAAAAAAGTTAACAGCAATCCTTACCTCATATATTATAAATAATTCATAATAACTATTTTAGGGAGATAAATGTAAAAGCTAAATCTATAAATTTTTTACAATAAAACCTAGGAAAAAATATTTGTAACTATGGGTAGGCAAAGATTTCTTAGACAGTATACAAATAAATCCATAACTGAAAAAAACATAAATTATTTTTAAAATGACACTATTAATGTATATGCCAAGAATCCATGGATTGGAGAAAAGACTAGCAAATATGTATTAAACTAAAAATGCTGAATTTTTCTGTATCTGATCTATAACTTGATTTTTTAAAATAGAAAATAGGAAGCATGACTAAGAAACTAAATTTGAGTAAAGACATGAATGTGCAAAGAAATATTTTTTTTGTTTATTTGAAACATGCTCTCGAGCTATGCATCAAAAATTAGAAATGTTAAGTGAATTGAGAAACAGTAAGATGATCCCCTGTGAGTAAAAATTGTATTATGCTTGCCTATGGATAGACCATAGATGATAGTTGGATAGATTCATAGATGATATGATACAAATGTACACAAACATGTGATGTTGACATGAAGATATACATTCATCTTTAGCATATTTTTCTCTTAAGCTTTGTAAAGCAGCGATTGTTAAGCCAAAGTAATTGTTGCAAAGTTGCAGTCATATAAACTAGGCCAAGTAACAGAAGCTAATAAAAGAAGTAACAACTCCAGCTCACAACAAAACAAAAAGAACATGATACAATATTTCCCCTGAGACACTTAAAAAGTGAATGACTTCTCAATATTTTGGTAATAAAAATATTGGAATCAAAAAAGTTCAATCATGTCATAAAAAGTATTAGAATGCAAAATTCCTTCAGTGTCCTTGTGACTGTATCTCTCTATTCACCATTATTCCAAAGTTTCCATGTGTATTTCAGGTTGTCTGTTTTTCTACATTTCTACTTTAAAAAATAACCATGTGTTTTCTGCATTACATTTGACCTTTACATTTCATAGAACAGTGTAATGACTTGCAGAAAATTTTACTGAGATCGATGATGAGTAACAGAGCTAGAATTTGGGAAAAGGCAGTCTGAATCTGGAGTCCTCACTCAAAGAATGGAATATCACTGAGGAAAATTCACTGTGAATTACTGTTGATAAATTTGTATTCCAATCTGTGAGTGCTGTTTAGTATTTGACCCTTTGGTACTAGAGTGTAAAGCAAACAAATATAGATAAACCCACTAAGGACACTTTGGAGATGGTGAATGGAATGCACCACCGTGACCAAAATACACAAGAGCAACTTAGATGAAGAAAAGCTTATCTTGTGCCCATCATTTCAGTGATTCGGTCCATGGTCAGTCAAATCTGTTACTCAGGATCTTCTGTGAAGCAGAACCTCATGACGAAGGGGGTGGTGGAGGAAAACTGTTCAGGTCATTGCCAGGAAGGAGGATATCAGGACAAATACAGCCCAAGGCCTTGCCTCCAGTGACCTACTTCCTCCAACCCTGCCCCACCTGCCTACAGTTAAAAGCTAGGAGTCCATCGAGCAAATGGATTAATCCAGTGATAAGAACACAGCCCTAATCAATGCCCGAAAGCCCCTTCTCTGAACCTTGCTGCATTATGTATCATAATTTCAACATGGGACTCTTCCTGGCACATTACAGATCAAAACCATAACATATCCCAAGGAAGGTTAGCTTTCCAGATGGTCCATGAAGATGGGAAAGAAAATTCAAGAACGAGCAGACAACATCTCCAAGAGCCTAGACCTGGGGAAGCAACCATTCTTGGAGAACAACTGACAGTAGAAAGGAGATCATCAGTTCCATGGAACAAAATATCATTCAAAGCAAGAAGTCAAACTGGATGGGGACTCCTTGACTTTCCTATTTCTAATTAGTGAGGGGATGCACCATAAAATGAAATATACACATAACTGAGATAGCCATTTTATCATATCTACTATTATTAAGCATTTTGCACTGAACAAGATAATACAGATATTCTTACCTCTAACGCTGAAGAAACTGAGGCTCATTCACTGCTCAAGTTTATAAATTCCAGAATCAACCCAAACGAGGCTCTTAAAACTTCAGATGAAGTGTTCTTTCCCCTTTGCTAAATTGCATCTTGTTTGATAAATTCTGAAAACACAGACAGCTCATCCTTAATGTAGAATTAATTCTTTATTGAGGTGTCTGTACTGTCACATTTAATTAACTCCGTGTTTCAGGAAGAAGGTGTGGTAACACCTTAGCGTGCCGATACTTTTGATTTTTAACTTAGCTGGTGCTTTTGAAGGCCTTAGGTTGATTGTCTACAGGAAATAGTATCTTGGAGATAAGGATTAACATTGAGATTGTGAGGAAACAAAAACCATTTAGATTATCAAAATTCCAAACAGTGAAGACTTTTTAAAAAATATGTCGTAATCTTTTATTTTTTAAGAAATTCAATGTAACTTCAGTAGTTTCTCTCTCAATTACAAATATGCATATACTCAAGATTAATCTGTTGTATTAAATTCGATGTGATATTTTACATATGAGTTTATTTATACTGAAACACACACTGTTTGTTCCCCCACCAACATAGCCCTGCTCTCCAAACACATTCAAACTCAAGTTTGCAGCATTTTGTTAAACAGAATGCCATTGAACAAGTTGATTATTCTAGTAACTTGATTTTTAACTTCTTATCTCATGTACTAAACATGAGAATGTTCTGCTTTCAACACAAACTTCACCTCATCACTCCTCACCTTTAGCCAAACTGGACTTTACTAGCCCAAGGCTAGACTCTCTCAAGGCTACTCACCTCCCACATGGCCAACTCTAACAGCCTCTTTCTGATTCCTCCTTTCTCTGCCTTTGAATCAGTATAGTTCTGTAAATCACCAAAGGGAACATAGTAAACTATATCATGTATATGCCGTCCTCCTGCTTACCACTCCTGAGTGGCTTTCCATTATGTGCAACATTATATTTGAAATAAAATTAAAACACACCCATGGCCAACAAAGTTCTGCATTCACATGCACCTGCTAACCCTTCCGTTCTAACTTCTATCACTCATCCTCCTCAGTATAAATCAATAGGGCAAGTCTCTCCCTACCTCATGGTCTTTACAGTTGCTGCACATTTCACAACAAACAATTTCTCCTAAATTTCCCCAAAGCCAGATCTGTCTCACACCTCAAATCTGTGCTAAAATGTCTGTACCTTTACAGATAGTTTGTCCATAACCAATGTATAAAAAATATTCCCAAAACTTTCCCACAATCACTATCCCATTACTTTACTTCATTTTTATAGCAGTTATCATTATCTAAAGTTACATTATTTATTTTTACATTTGTTTACTGCCTTACCTTCTAGATGGTAAGCTCCAATATAGCAGCAACCCATTTGTCTTGCTCCTTATTAAATGCACAATGCCTTGAACAATGCTCGGTTTTGTCAAGAAGATTCCTCTGAACACCAGTGGTGACCATCCCCGTCCCTTCTTCTAGCAAGTGCAACCACCCCCCAGGTAGAGCGTGTTGGCTGGTAATGGCTACCTTCTCTACTGATCTCTCTCCTACTCATTTGAAAGGCTGAACAGCCCCTTCCACACATGGAATTCTGCCAGTGAGGCCTGACAGAGGGTGCAGAAGTCTGCCATCCTGAACCAGCAATGCATGGTTGACTCTTCCGTCTGATTTGCACTCTAGGGCCTGTCTGTAGGGTTGGAGTAAGGCCAGTTGCCAGCTGAAATCCCATTCTTGCTCAGCTCCTCCTCTGTTCCTTGTTCTTCTCCCTTATTCTTTCTTGTGAAAGTAGTCCTTCAACAAATCACTTAAAATAGAAACAGCTGTGGGATCCAGGAAAAGAAAGATGACAGGAAAGTCAAAGTAGGACTATTAGGGGAGGGGAAGGGAAACTGGTGTGGGGGCAAGAGCGGGTAATAGGGAGGGTAGATGCCATCCAAGTATGTTATATGCATGAATGACAATGAAACTCATTATTCTGTACAATTAGTGCGTGCTAATCATTATAATTAAAAAATAGAATAAGTTCTGCTTCAGGAGAAGCTGAGCTAAAACAGCATTCAGTAAATTTTTGTGTGAATGACTATGGAGTCATCCAGTGATACACCAGACAATCTTTGAATATGGAGCATGTTTCCTATTGGTTTAACTCAGTTTTTCTGAGAGTTTACATGTCAAAAAAAAACAAAACAAAAAACAACCATCATCTACTTAAAAAAAGAAAAGAAAAGAAGAAGTAGTTTTCCTGACCATATATTTTTGGAAATATTGCTAGCATGCTAAAGGATCTACAATTAAAGAAGCAGTGTTAATTCAAAATAAAAAAATTACTATGCTGTGACAAAATCCACTGATCACTGACTTGTAATTGTATATCCTCTGAAGAAATGAGGATTTGAAAAATATACTAATTAAGCAAATTTATACTTGACCATTATTTTAAATGGTGAAATTTGGTCTTCACTCCATAAAGTTTTAGCCAACTTTTTCTTATGAAATAACCATACTTGGACTTCCATGCAATTTATACTGTAGAAAACTTTAAGCATACTTCTAATTTCATAAGAGAAACTAATGTTCAAGGTGTCAAAATTATTGATGTTATGTAATAGATGATCTTCCAAAAGACTAACGCAGAGCTGGCCATGCAATTTGTCACATCTTTGCTCAAAATTAAAAGCCATATCTTTGGCATGTTGTACCTTTTCCATAATGACATTTTCAAAACAAGCTGTGAAGTTAAAATGCCCAAGCAATTGCTCTATTTCACTAAGTTCTTTTTATTTTTTTAACCTATGTTCTTATTTTTCATTTAAGATAGTATGTTTAATATAAAGTGGTTAACATTATTAATAAAAACATTATCCAGTATCTGCATTGCTTACCAAGAAAAATAAATCAGATTTCACTGTAACACATAAAGATATTAACTCATTAGACACTTCAATTTCTAAATGGACAGATATAATTAGCTATGTTTCAAACATTTTGAAATACAGTATGTTTCCTTCATTATTATGGGAAAATATCACAAGTTGGAATAATGATTCCATTTTCTACAGTTCCAAGGATAAAAACATTCATGGAAGTAGCCAAATAAAAATGTGAAACATCTACATAAGTGAAAGTCATTAAATCATAATGAGGTTGTAGATATTAGCATTAATGTAGTTTATACTTATTTTCTGATTATCTTTCAAGCAGCAACTACTTGATTGTGTATCATTTAAACTGATAATGTTATTTACAAAGATTGATGTAACTTTTGGAGGGCAGAGCCAAGGACTGAACCCAAGGGTTCTTAACCACTTAGCCACAACTTCAGGCTTATTTGATTGTTTGTTTGTTTGTTTGTTTTTAGACAACTTCTCGCTAAGTTGCTTAGGACCTCAATAAAATGCTGAGGCTGGCCTCGAACTTGTGATCCTTCTACCTCATCTTCCCAAGTCACTGGATTACAAGCATGTGCCACCACACTCAGCAAATTTAATTATTTCTGAAAATAATTAAAGAAAGAGAAAATAAAACAGGACAAATATTTAAATCATACCAAAAAAATGAGATTCCAACTATAAGTTATAAACTATAAAAATTGACAATCTAAGGACTTCTAAAGAAAACGTGAGAATATTCTTATTCGGCAAGTTACTGAACTCTGCAAT
Organism: Xerus rutilus; assembly: GCA_028644305.1. NCBI lineage: Eukaryota > Metazoa > Chordata > Mammalia > Rodentia > Sciuridae > Xerus > Xerus rutilus. The sequence continues at coordinate 8,510,908 of CM053405.1, read as the reverse complement.
TGTGTTCCTGCTGAGCAGAAGGTAAATTGACCTAAATTTTACTGGCTCTCCAATTCTGCATAGGAGAGTGGCTGGGGGAAAATAGAGTTGCAAAATTATTGCCCAATTGCTTGGAGAACATGACTTCAATTGGTATATTCGATTTATTAATATTGACTTTATAACAACTTCACAAAAAAACGTGTTTATTTGCCACATTAAAATAAATTATCCCTTCTTTCTGAGAGGGTATATTTTTACTTTAAGTTTTGCAGATGAATTAACATCAGGAATATATTGAACTAATATTTTATAAAATCTCCAACAGTAGGCCTGGGAGAGAAGAAAAGAAAGGAGTAATTTCCTATCAGGAAGTATAAACTGCAGTGGGATAGATAAGCACACAGGAACCTGCAGAATGGCTCTATGTTTAATTGAGTGTCAGAAAACTTGCTGCAGCAACATGGTCAGGGGGACAGGTTTTAATTCTGACTGGGATCAGAAGTGACTTAATGGTGAAGATTTGTTCCAAGATGATGAAGATAGAGTGTCAGGTCATTCCAAGAAAAAAAAAAAAAAAAGAAAGACAGACAAGGCAGCTATGCATGATGTAGCCTGTGTTCATAGGTGGTAGGTGTACATGGTATGGTGTATGTTCATAAGTGGTCTCAACTGGCTAGTGCAGATGAAAACAACACAGAGAGTATGCAATGCTGAGGTGAGGGATACAGAAGAAAATCATGTGACCTAAGATATTGTTAAGTAGTCAGAGCAAAAATTAGTGGAGCTGATACTGTGTGGAGACAGCGTCCACTGGACTTTTCCAAGCATGCCTAGATGCTGTTGGAAGACCCCAGTTGGGAAAATGCACACTCCAGCTTTCACTTTGGTATCTATTTCCGCTTCCCCCAAGTTCCCTGGTCCTTATCAGACCCCACATATGCAACCTACTTCCCTCCAAAAGTCTAAAGCTCAAACCCATCAACAACATCTATCCTCAGAGTGATGTGTAAAATTAAGTCACACGAAGATGAGCAAGGCAAAAAGCTTATGTCCCTCTCTGTATGTCCACTCTGCTTCAACAATAACAAAGGAATCATATGTGACCACCATTCAGGATTGAACTTGCAATTAAGTTGAAATGCCCTAAAGTGAACATTTCCCATGAACAAACATCATTGCCCTGGCCTTTCATAAGTCATTTCCAGGTCTCTGCTGACACAGAGAGGAGTTTGTGGACTTTTATATAATAAACCAACAATAGACCCAAGGTTTGAACATATGTATGGTAAGAAAATAATAATGCAACTTGCTAAGAAACCAAGTAAGGAGAAAAGAGAAGGATTGAGGCAGGGGGCAGGGGAGTGTGCAATTATATGTAAAGAAATGGGGAAGGAAGAAAAAGAATGAAAAAGGACAGACAGAGAAAACACCCTGGGAAAAATAGAAGAATAGGGGTAAGGGGGGTGGGGAGCTAAAGAGAACAGACAACATATTTCTTAAAATCTCTTTTATATTTCCAAAATGGAAAATCCAGTTCTATTTCTGGCACTAGTTATCATTGCTGCATCTCAGTGTTAGCACATTTGGAGGCCTAAAGAGCATGCATACTGCTGTGTTGGGCCACAGCTTCTGTGTATTTGGCCACAACCTAGCTGGGTGTTCCGTTCCACTGTTTCTCAGGTGTTTGCCCTCAAGGTGTCAACCATGTCAAGGTCTCACTGAGAACTCAGCAGAGGAAGAATTCACTTTGGTGCTTGTGATTCCCTTTCTGATGGGGTGCTGTAAGCAGGGCCTGGTTTCCTTGCTGCAGATTGGCTGGAGGCTGCCCTGCATTCTTTGCTGGCTCTGACCAGAGGCGACTGTCCATTCATTGCCAAATGGAAGCCAAGAAGGCAAGGGAACTGTGTGCTAGCAAGATGGAATGCCCAGCCTAAGGCAATCTCAGGGTAACCCCCATTCTGTCACATTGTTTTAGTTAAAAGCAAGTCATATGTATCACCTACACTCAAAAGGAGGCCACTTGAGAGTCTGAAACAAATACATTAAGTTTTAGTTGTAGCTCTCATTTTTCACATGGAAATGTCCAATATGTAAGAACTGAAATAACATAATCCATTCTCCCCGAGCTGACAAGATTGGTACAGATGAACTTTCTGAACCTTGTGTTAAACACCACCATCCCCAAGTAAAAATAAGCTTCTTGCTCCAGAAGACACCTGGTCCTAAATGATAACACTCTAAAAAATTCTTACTTACCAAGACTAACAACTGCTTGAGACTCACTTTAAAACACTTCCTTGTTGGAGCTATTAAGTTATAAACTCTGCCCAAGCACAGTTAATTCCCTCTGACAAGAACTGACCTAAAATCACATAATTCAGGGTCTAGAATCCTGTAAATATCTTACTCTGAATCCATCCTAAAACACTGCTAAGATTAAAGCAGTGAGCTTTGCTTCATCAATATACTTTTTAGAAAATTGAGTCAGTACAGCCAAAGAGTAGATGATAGAAAGTCATCTTCCTTGATCTTCTGATCTTCATTTGGCTGGAAAGAAAAAACCTAAAAGGATACCTGTACATTAGTATTTGACAAGGCAGGCTCAACCTTTAGACATCTCTAAGAGTGCTCAGTAAAATGTTAGGTTGCTAGTCCTGAGAAAGACTTTTCCTCCCTTTGGAATTGATGAAATCTGCATTTGAAAGAAATAAGGCTAATATTTTTTAAAAAGAAACTCAAATGCATGATCATATTACTATTTGAATAAATATATTTTAACACAATTTTATATGAATTCTTTATTTGATGTCAACCTTAAATTTCAAGTTTTCCAATTTATGTCAAAGTCGATACTCAACATCTCTTCAGTCTAACTTAATCGTACTTAGAAGTTTGCAGAATATTTTCCTTTTTAAAAAATATTAACGTGAAGGACAAGTAGTTGGTACTTCCAGATTCTCCATCTGGCATTGTCTAATTTCAGTCCAAATGGTAGTCAATGACACATGATTACTGAGAGTTCAGAAATCCTGGAATGCACTGAACAGAAATGTGATAAAGGGGAAACATCAACAGGTTCAGATGCTTGACATGCCTGTACAAAGTAACAAAACAACTTGCATTAATTCGAAAATTTAATGATGTTTTAAAGAAAACTTTGGCATGCTTTCTTCAAAAATTAGATTTTCAGTAGTAAAGCTATAAGCTGTCATTTATATTAGGTAAATATATCTATCCCAAACAAGTACCTATTAAGTCAATCACCACATTTAATGCTACATTTCCACTATGAACAAAGAAGTGTGCTGCACCAGTAACGATAATGATGCTGTTATTATTGATAACACACATAGTACATTTCAGTTGTGAGGTTCTATGCTGAGCAATTAAAATGAAAATTCACAGTGGCCCTTTGAAGTAGGCAATATTAGTATCCCCTTGTTTCAGATGAGAAACCAAGCCTTAAAGTTTAATTTGCTTGCCTAATGTCACATATCAACATAGCTAATATATTTGCCAGGTTTGGAATCTAGACTATTGCTTAGCAATCTAAGCTAGTTACCAGATAATCTACTTGGTAATGCCCCCAAATTCCAGAGCTTATTGTACCTATAGTATTTACCTTTCTTTTTTTTTTAATGTATATATTTTTTAGTTGTAGATGGACACAATGTCTTTATTTTATTGCTTTGTATGTGGTGCTGAGGATCGAACCCAGGGCCTCACGCATGCGAGGCAAGTGCTGTACCACTGAGCTATAATCCCAGCCCTAGTATTTACTTTTCAATTCCAAAGAAAGGAATGAATGAACTCTGCTATCCTTTATTCACATAATAAGTTAAAATACAGATGAAAATTTTGGCAGAGATTATTATTTCAAGAGTATCTCTCAATGATGATGATATTTTTCTTCTGAGAAGAATTGATATGATTAATTTTAGAGTTCCAGATGATAATTACATAAATATAATTTAAATTTAGAGAGTTAAATCTCAAAGATTGCAAGTTTATTCATGAGATTTCTTGTTAATACCGAATCAGTATTCTTTTCCTCACGTGCATCAGCACATTATGATGGCAATTGTAGCTATTCATTTATTCCAGGATGTTACTGAATACGTCTTATGTACTAAGATAGTTTCTAGGAATATGCAGCTGGATGTAACATTGAACATTTAAATTCATAGATGAAGAATGAAGAACTTGCTGAGAATTTAAGGGAAAAGATTAACACATCGACATACTTCCATCCATATATTGATTGCCATAAAAATTACACAAACAAATTCAAGCTTGGGTTTCCCTTCACTTCTCAACAGAAAGCCATGAGATGATAATTCTGAATGCAGGAGTAGGAAGTGGCATCTGCATACCACTGAGAGATACTCGTCATGTCTTCTTACAAGACAATGTTCCTGCCAATGTTTAAAAAGATATTCCTTGTTCTAGCTGTTGATAATGAGGATATCATAAAATCCCTTTAGAAACTATGAGATGAATGCTTCCTCCAGATATTAACCGCAAAGTAGATGAATCTCTGACATCAAATAACTTCAGGACTGAAGACTGTCTGCACAGTGCTTTCTTTCCTTGTTTGCTTGTTTGTTGGTTGGTTGGTTGTAAATCTTACTGTCACTATGGTTCATTCTATGAAGAGTTTGAGCTCAACAGTAGAGAAAGGAAAAGGAAAGTCACAAACACCCAAGAGTGCTTGCCAACAGTTAACTGCACTTTTTGAAAAGCAATAGGAAAAAAAAATGTACCTCTGCACCTACAAATGTTCACCACTTACTCTAACTACAAAAAATACAGTGGCACTGTGCCAGGGAAATGCTCCTGAGGACTGTTTTGTCCTATTATTCTTCCAAGTCACTTTCACTTGAATAATTTACTTTTCTTCTAAATTAAGCACAACAAAATCAATATTTCCTCATCTTTTCTCTAGGGTACAATAGAACCTAGAGCTATTATAAATGCTTTTGAAAAGTAAAAGCAGAAATTACACACACACACACACACACACACACACACACACACACACGGTAAAGAGACATTGACACCTAAGAACGTCTCCTCTTTCATTGTTTTGCATGTGGGCTACTCGTTGTCCCAGCACTTTTTAGTGAATCGTCTATCCTTTCTCATCTGATTGGCAGGACTAAGCCTGTCACGTATTAGAATTACGTGTATCTGCTCCACTAGCAGCCTCTCTGTTATGTCCTGTTGATCAATATGTCCACTGCTGAGCCCACACCAAACTGCCCTAATTATGGAACTTTATAATGCATCTTTACATCTAGTAGACAACTTCCCTCGACTTTTCTTCTTCTCCTGGAATGGTATAAAGACTAGCATCTTCAAAATAGCACTGACTGCCACAGGAGGGCCAAGAGCGAATTTGAGAAATCCACTGGGAAAAAGAGCAAAGCCCACTGTGAGCAAGCAGGACTAGGAAGATGGATACCATGGACACGTAGGAGGCCAGATGGACAGAGTACTGGCTCAGACAGGTTTGGTAGGGAAAGAAGTGTATGATGGATGATCTCAGCATTTTTGTTTGAAGAAATACATGAATGATGATGTCATGATTGCACATAGGGAATGTCCATGAATCTGACTAACTCTCCTGGTGGCGTGTGCATGTATGAACATACCACATCGAATCTCACCAGCATGTACATCCACAAGACACTAATTCAAAAATGATGACTATAAGTAAATAGCAGAAAGATCAGTCAAGGGAAGGGAACAGGAAGAGGGAGGAAGGAAGGAAGAGGAAAAGTGCTGGGGACTGAATTATACTACATGCTTTTATAATCATGTCAAAAGGAACCCTAATGTTACGTATAACTAAAAAGAACCAATAGAAAAAATAAGACCTGTTACCTATTCAGGGCCTAGCAAATGTGTGACTAGGGTTTTACCAACAGGAAAAACAAAACAAAACAAAAACAAACAAACATGAACAATAAAAAAAGCTTACTATTTCATGACTTTGTATTTCCTACTAGCTAATTGTCTCTGCACTCCATATACTTCCTGCCAAAAAAAAAAAAAAAATGCCAGCAAATGGATACTGCTTGAATATATGAGATATATATGAGATGAAGGATCAGTAGTTGTGACTGCAGATTGTGGTGCTATTTCTTAATTAAATGGCTTTTATTTTGAAAAGAAACTGTATAATCTCTACATGACATTTATTCCATAATTGTCCTGACCAGACTTCCTGCTGTTCTAAGCATTTAGTTTTCTAGAAATTCCACTTCCCACATGATTATTCTACTTAATAACACTTAAATAAATTAAGAATTGTGCTATGTTTAAACAGGAAGAAACTTAAAGATTGGGAAGATCTCCTCTAGCCCCACCCCTTCCAGGGAAGCAGTTGTGACAGAGAGATGAAGGGTCACACTCCAGGCTACACTGCTGGGCTTCCGTCCTTCCCTAAACATTGCTTGGCACAGAAAGTTATTCAACTCCCTCTCCTCAGATTTCTGGGATGTACATCATTTCACCACAAACAGAAGCATATATTTTCAATAAGATTAACATACTTTTAAAACAGCCCAGTCATTTCCCTTATATAAGATGAAAATCCAATTCAGAAGGATACGTTTAATAATATACATAAATTGCTAATCTGAGGGACATAGCATAGTTTATAAATCTTCATTGTAATGTACATGACTGGTGAGAAGTGTGGGCTGGTTGCTGGTTGCAAAGACTGAAGTGTTACAATAATTTTTGATGTCCATTATTTTTTAAACAGCATAGAAGGGAGAGTGAATAAAACTAAGAGGTGAAAACATTAATCTTCCTTCATCAACTTTAATGTGGGAAAGTAAGATACATTCTGTTCTAAAAAGAAACAGAAATCTTCATCCAAGATTCATGTAGTAGAGAATCACTGTTATTAGGAAAGCAAGAATCAAAACAAAATCCCACTTCCACCCCATTCTAAAAGTTCTCGTTGTTCTACTAGGCCCAGATTTCAGGAGGAATCAGATTCCCCACGGGCATGTTCACATGCAACCAACTTCAGCTAACTTCATGCAAAGCAGTCAAGACATAGATGTTACAAAAAAGGTCCATAGAGGGTTGTTTGCTGATTATTAAGACCTTTGATTTTCATGAGAAACAGACCTGTAGTTTAATGGTGATTCTTCCACTTACTGTTAACTTTGGTAATTAAAAGTTTTCTTTGTCTATAAAATGAAAAAAAGAATAGATACTTCCAAACATAGTTTCAATAACTAAATATTTCTGAAATACCCCTAATAATATTTATATTTAAAAACACTGAATAAATTCTGTTATTAGTACCTTTATTGAGACTATTATTTCTACTATGTTCAAATTACATACCTGGAGAATGTGTATGTCCAGGCAGAGAATTTTTTTTTATTATCTTGTAGGTAATCTGGCTTTTCTGCCAAATGAATTTGCTAATGCATGTCTCTCTCTTTGATATTTTGTAGTTTTACCACAATCCATCCAGGCTTAGATGTTGTTTTTATCTTGCTCAATATTCAATGCACTCCTTTGATGGAAAGAATCAGGTTTTTTTATCACATCTTAACAAAGTCAGGGTTTTATCCCTTGTGTACAATCCCTCCAAAAATTTTTACATTTTCTCCTTCTGATATTCCCAACTGATAAAAGGGAATGAAGCTCCTCTCCTCTGTGTTTGCCTTTAACACATTTAAGTCTCACATTTCCCAGCTCTGCACGTGTCTGCATTGTACACTACTTATATGTTCTCTCTTTTGCTCTTGTGGGATCATCCGACATACCGGGATTATCTGACATACCTGCATCCAGCACACTGTTTTCCAGACAGCCACTTAGGAGGGCTCCTCCTGAAAGCTAGCTGTTAGGTCACATGAGCAACTGCCTTTGAAGAGTCTGGAAGATTATACACCTTGTAATATGGGAGAGGAAGAGAGGTTGAGCATCCCCAAGGATCCAGGCATAGCTCTGGGCCCTGTTGCATCTTCCAGCTCCCTCCCCAGCATGGACCAGAGATGATTATTCCCTACTTTGACCTCATCCCAAATTTACAACTCTCAAAAATGTGAACAGAATAAAATAACTATTTCAACACAATGATTTTGAGGGAATATGTTTTTACTTAGCAATTGCCATAAATGAGACTGCAGTCCCAAACCCCTGGGTCCACTTTCACACTATTTTAGAGCTTCTTTGAAGGTACCTATGGTTTCCAATTCTTGTTTGGTTGATGGTTCTCGTTCATGTGAATGGGTTTCTTTCTGTAGATTTTGGGTTGTTTTTATTTTTCATTGGAGATAGTTTTTACAGATTTAATTACTTACCTACTTACCACTTATGTAACTCTTGGAGAGGCCTAGCGGCCCCCTGTTGAAAACTTAAATTCCAATGCTCCTCCCATTTTTCATTGTTATGCTAATTTCCATGAAGATGCTCATACCTGTTCTTTCAGTCTCATTTCACTAAACAACCACCCTAGCTGTTTCCCTGGGCCAGTACATAGCATTTCTGTAGCCCTTTTACTGTGGATAGGGCAGCACTTTCAGGAATCAACTTGGGGGGGTGTTTTATTTTAAGCTCCCCACCCCACCCCATACAGGATCAAGGCCGCTCTCTCTCAGCTTCCTTGAATAATAACTTCCCAAGCACGGGCCCCAGGCTCTCATCTGGGTGACCCACCTCATCATGGCCGTGGGGTCAGCTCTCACTATTTTGCTTCCCTCCTTATTTCTCACACTTAAGGACTTTCTTTCTTTCAAGTTTGACAATGGCATTTTTAAGAATCTTCTTGAGAAACTCCTTCACCTAGGATGCATAAATGTGGGATGAGTGCCACTTCAACAGGGCACAGGGGACAGGGGAAGGAGGGAGGAGAGGGAAAGTGGAAGTAAGTACTGAAAGTGGAAGTAAGTACTTCAGTCAGTAAGGGACTGAATTCTAGAAAATTATATTCTATGCTTGTATGATTATGTCAAAAATGAGCCCCAAGGGGCTGGGGCTGTAGCTCAGTGGTAGAACGCTTGCCTGGCATGCGTGAGGTACTGGGTTCGATCCTCAGCACCACATATAAATAATAAATAAATAAAGATCCATCAACAATTTAAAAAATTTAAAAAAATGAGCCCCAATATTATGTATAACTGTAATGCACTAATAAAAAAAGCAATATAGAACCAATAGAAGAAAGGAAGGAAGGAAGGAAGGAAGGAAGGAAGGAAGGAAGGAAGGAAGGAAGAAAGAGAGAGGGGGGAGGGAGGGAGGGAGGAAGGGAGGGAGGAAGGGAGGGGGGAGAGAGAAAGAAAGAAAGAAAGAAAGAAAGAAAGAAAGAAAGAAAGAAAGAAAGAAAGAAAAGAAAGAAAGAAAGAAAGGAGCAAAACAAATAAAAGCAGGTTCTTAGTTTATAATATATGTTTTTTTCTTTTTTCATTTTTTAATTTGTTCTCTTTAGATATACATGACAGTAGAGTGTATTTTTATATAATACACAAAGTAAAACTTGTTCTAATTAGGATCCCATTCTTGTGGTTGTACATGATGTGGAGTTTCACTAGGGCGCATTCATATATAAACATAAGAAAGATATGTCTGATATATTTCATTGTCTTTCCTATTCCTACACTCTCTCTTCCCTTCATTCCTTTTTGTCTAATCAAACTAACTTCTATTCTTCTTCTCATCCCCCACTTGTTATGTGTTAGCATCCACATTTCAGAGAGAACATTCAACATTTGTCTGTTTGGAATTGGCTTATGTCACTTAGCATAATAGTCTCCAGATTCATCCATTTACTGGCAAATGTTATAAATTCATCCTTGTTATGGCTGAGTCATATTCATATATATGTATATATACCACATTTTCTTTATCCATTCATCTGTTGAAGGGCATCTAGGTTGTTTCCATAGCTTAACTAGTTGAACTACTATAAACATTGATTTGGCAGCATCTCTGTAGTATGCTGATTTTAAGTCCTTCAGATATATACCAAGGGGAGGAATAACTGGGTCAAATGGGGATTCCGTTCCTATCATTTTGAAAAATCTTCATAATGCTTTCCAGAGTGGTTGTACCAATTTGTAGAACAACCAGAAATGTATGAGTGTGCTCTTTTCCTCACATTCTCACCAACATTTATCATTACTTATATTCTTGATAAATGCCATTCTGACTGGAGTGAGATAGAATCTCAGTGTGTTTTAATTTGCATGTTTCTAATTGCTAAAGATGTTTAACATTATTGCATTTTATTTGTTGACCAATCATATTTTTCCTTCTGTGAAGTTTCTGTTCAGTTCCTTCATCCATTTGTTGATTGTGTTATTTGTTTTTTATTGGCATTAGTTTTCCCAGAAAGTAATGCTCTATCTGAGGAGCAAGTGGCAAAGATTTCCTTCCATTCTGTAGGCTTTCTTTTCACATTATTTACTGTTTCCTTTGCTGTTAAGAAGCTTTTTAGTTGGATATAATCCCATTTATTGATTCTTGATTTTACTTCTTGCACTTTAGGAGTCTAGTTGAGGAAATTGGTTCCTAAGCTGACATGATAGAGTTGGGCTTATATTTTCTTCTAGAAGGCACAGGGTCTCTGGTCTTATGCCTAGATCCTTGATCCACTTTGAGTTGACTTTTGTGCAGGGTGGTAGATAGGAGTTAAATTTTATTTTACTACCAATGGATTTGTAGTTTTCCCAGCACCATTTTTTAAAAAATATTTTTTAGTTGTTGATAGATTTTTATTTTATTCATTTATTATTTATTATTTATATGTGGTGCTGAGACTCGAACCCAGTACCTCATGCATGCTAGGCAAGCGCTCTACCACTGAGCTACTGCCCCAGCACCCCCAGCACCATTTTTTAAAGAAGCTATTTTTTCTCCAGTGTATGTTTATGGTGCCTTTGTTTAGTCTGAGATAACTGTATTTATGTGGATATGTCTCTGTGTCTTCCATTCTGTTCCTTTGATCTTCATGTTTGTTTTGGTGATAATACCATGTTCTTTTGTTACTATAGCTCTGTAATATAATTTAAGGGCTGATATTGTGATGCCTCCTGCTTCACTTTTCTTGCAAAAGATTGCTTTGGCTATTCTGGGTCTCTTGTTTAGCCACATGAATTTCATGACTGCTTTTCTATTTCTATGAATAATGTCATTGAAACTTTAATAGGAACTGCATTAAATCTCCATAGCATTTTTGGTAGTATGGGCATTTTGACAATATTAATTCTGCTTATCAAAAAACATGGGAGATCTTTCCATTTTCTAAGGTCTTCTTCCATCTCTTTCTTCAGTGTTCTGTAGCTTTTATTGTAGATGTGTTTTACTTCTTTTGTTAGATTGATTCCCAGTATTTTTTTAGGCTATTGTGAATAGGATAGTTTTTCAGCTGCTTCATCATTGGTATATAGGAATACAATTGATTTATAGGTGTTAATTTTATATCCTGCTACTTTTTGAATTTATTTATGAGTTCTAGAAGTTTTCTTAGTGGCGTTTTTTGAATCTTGTAAATATAGCAACATGTCATAAATAAATAGGGATAGTTTGAGCTCTTCTTTTCCTATTTGTATCTCTTTAATTTCTTTCTCTTGCCTAATTGCTCTGGCTAGAGTTTTAAGGATTATGGAGTGGTAAAAGAGGGCATCTCTTTCATATTCCAGGTTTTAGCAGGAATGCTTTCAATTTTTCTCCATTTAGAATGATGTTGACCTTGGGTTTAATGAATATATCTTTTACAATGGGGAGGTATACTCCTAACATCCCTAGATTTTCTAGTGTTTTGAACATAAATTGATGCTGTTTTTTTTTTGTAAAACAATGCAGTAATTTTTAATGTCACCAAACTGACCTCTTTTGCACCTATATTAATTCTGAGTAACACAGTATTTCTTAGGTTTTCTTCAAATAAGGCTCAGAACTTTGTGGATTTTTATTTTTCCTGTCAATTTTTACATTTATTTATCTGATCTATTCGATGTAGGTTAATATTCCATAGTTATTGAGGTTGATTTCTAATGTATGTATTCAATTCAGCTAGTCTGTTCATTCGTGTGCCCCTAACATACTTTTAATTATAGAATATTTATAGTGTGTTTTAAAATCTGGTCAATCTACTTCACCTATTCTACTGTTTCAGGTTATCCTCATCAACTCTTGAATGTTTATTTTTCTATATAAACATTGGAGTCATTCATTTAATTCCAAAAAAAGACTTATTCTTGATTTTACTGGTATTTAATAAATGGAAAAATTAAAGTGCACAGAACTGACATCTTCTTTTATCATGTTTCATCCTGTCCAAGTAATTATACTTTGAATAGAAGCTCTTATAACCACATAAAATCAGCCATGATGCCTGGTGAACCCATAGTAAAATGTGAGTCATCTGATTAGATATAATGAATTTCCTTTATTATATATTTGAATAGGAAGTATCTGGGTCTGTGGAAAGCTGACATTTGAAATCTGCACATGCAATGTTGAATTTTCAGTCTCTTTACAGCTGGATCAATACTTGTAATAATCCATCAGGAAATGACCTCAGGTTTTCTTTCTCAAGTGAATTTATTCCACATAGAGCTGCTTGATATGTTGTTATTTATTATTTTCACTAATTTTTTATTCCAACACAGTTTAAAATTTATTCCATGTGCCTTGCTTCTTAGAACTGTGGTTTGTTTTGTATTTTTTTCCTTCAAAATGCATTATACCATAATAAGAGCTTTTGTCCACCTCTTATTACTTTGGATACCTCATTTTTATTCCAGTATGTTTTAAGGTAAATTTTATTTTCTGTATTTCTTAAAATCTTCATTTGCTTAATTTTTTCTTGCAAATTGTTACTGACTTTTAGTGAGTATTTTCCAGTATAAAAGAGAAAAAGATTGACAGGTGACAAAGACCACAAAATCCTTCAGATAGCATAGTATCTTAAAAATCACAAGGCTTAAATATAGAAAATGTTATCCTATTTGATTTAACATATATGGTAGATAATGAGTTGTTCGGATTTTCTATTTCTTCTTCTGTCAGTTCTAGCCTTCACTTTCAAGAAGTTTATTTCATTGAAAATGTTTTCATAATTTGTCATAATCTACTCAATTTTTACTACCTGGAGGATCGCTGCACTTTTGAAAAGTATGAATTCTATCATTTTGGGGATTGGGTTCACACACACACACACATACACACACACACACACACACACACATCAAATAGGTCAGCCTCATGACTTTATCGATTTCCGTGTGCCTGTCCTGTTAGTTGTTGAGTTGTTCATCATATATGTGCATTTGCCCTTTTCTCTTTGGATTCTGTCAGTTTCTGCTTCATATCTGTTGAAACTGTGACAGTACATACATAAAACTGTCATTCCTTCTTGTATGACCAACCGTTTTTTCTTGCCTTTTTTGAATCAATCATAAGTATTTTTGCTAATCATTTTACCACAATTAGATTAATTTAATACTCATCGAATAGTTACTTAGGAGATGATAACACACATACAGAATTGCCTTTCACTCTTTCTTTATAGGTGATATCTTTCTTCTCTGTTGCCTTTTCGCCTGTTTTCAGCAGTTTGCTTATTTCATTTTTATTCATTTTGCAGTTTTCTCATTTCTTTTTTAAAAATTATCTTTTTAATAGACTTTCTAGTTCCTTTTGAGAGAAGTGTAAAAATGTGTTAAACTTTCCCATCTACAAATATAACACAGAGTAATATTTGCAAACATATGACACTAAAATAAATATGATAAAGAAAAGATCACTTAGCCAGGCGCGGTGGTGCAAGCCTGTAATCCCAGCACTTAGGGAGGCTGAGACAGGAGAATTGCGAGTTCAAAGCCAGCCTCAGCAACAGCGAGGCGCTAAGCAACTCATCGAGACCCTGTCTCTACATAAAACACAAAATAGGGCTGGGGATGTGGCTCAGTGGTTGAGTGCCCCTGAGTTCAACCCCCAGAACCAAAAAAAAAAAAAAAAATCATTTATAAATACAATAAAATAAAAACTATGATATGATAAAGTATGTGCTTTATTACTAATGATAGGTCTAGGTCTAGTATTGGTTCTGATATCTATTGATATCATATTTGTTGATGTTGTTTGAAAATAACTGTTATTTGAAAATAATTATGAGTTATTGACAATTTGAGTATCTGCAATGAGTGTGTGATACAAAATTAGAAATGATTCCTGTTGGTGATGAAATCTCAACTACTTTTTATAATGTCTTCCCACTTACATTCTTAAGTGAAGGAAATGCTAAATTTTAGTTATGGATTGTAAGAAAATAGACAAAATGCTTCTTATCCATGGTTATAGTAGAGCACCTAAGTTATCTCCATGTCCCTATGACAAATGCCCATGTTCTCTCCATGTCCCAAAGAACTCCTGCTGTAAAGGCTCAGGAGGGAGTTTGCAAGATTTGGGCCTCTGGATAAAAGAGACCCTGTGCGTGTGTGCACATGCATCTCCCAGGCACTTCAACAGCAAGGGTGAAGAGGCAAGATCCTGCAAGCTTTCCTGACTGTGAAAGGGACTCTAATATCCTGGGTGAGCTAAACTCATGGTTAAATTCTTTAAGTTTAAGATGTTCACTGAAGGCAACAGTGTTCACAATAGCACCAGGAAAGCTCAGTAGATGAGATTTTCTCCAGGCAAAAATGTAATGCCTGTCCACTGCACCCCTACCTGAACCCTACCACTTTTAAAATAAATTGATACAATTAACAGTCTAATACAATTAACTGATATGAAAAATTGATACAATCAACCACTCTGAAATTCATATAATAAAGCTCTACTTGGATACAACTTTATTTGGACCATTACTCCAAATAATTCTTGTAAATTAGACCATTACTCAGAATAATTCTCGTAAATCTTGCAGAGTACAAGATGTGTGACCTTTCACTTTAATTCTAGAATGTTCTTTTTGTTTACAAAGCCAACAAAAACTACTTCCAGGCAATAATCTTGGCCCTGCCACCTCATTGCTCCAAGATGGTGAAAACCCTCATGGTATCCTCAGTTCTGCAGGAGGGTGTTATTCTACCTTAGTTCAGATATTTTTTTAAAACCTGTTTGCTACCTAAAAAGTATGATGGAGCATCACTGAAGGTGCCCATAGGGAATATGATACAGAACAGACTGTCATTCTGTATTATTTAAAAGTGTCATTGCAACAAATATGACACACAAGATTATAAAAGATATTGACTTCGTTTGATTTTCAACCATGAAAATGATGTGGATAACTTATGCTAAGTGTTTTCTGCCACCTCAGAATGTTCAGATATCACATGCTGACCATATTATCCAATTTGCTCCTTTTTTAAATTTACCGATGTAACCAACTATATTTTAATAACGTTCACTATTACTTAGAGTTATTTTTTAAGAGCACATGGCAATTTTTTATTGAATCATTTTCTTTCCAATTAAGAGATAATCAGCACCTTCTGGTTTTGATGTTAGTTCTGAAACCTCTGCCCCGTGCTGTAAGAGAGTAGGGAGAAAAAGAAGAAATACACCTCATGATCTCATCTGTGTCCTACAGAAACCATACTTAAATTCAAACAATGTTCTATTGTCATCCAAATATAAGCCGATCCTAAATATAATTAATGTTATAAATAAAATAAAGCTATGAATAAATCAAGACTAAAGTAATATTTCTCTTTACTTGCCTCCCAAGCACCAGCTCAAAGAAAGTCCTTGAATTAATGTCAAATTGATTTTTAATTTCATTATCTATCACTTATTTGGTAATACAAAATACCAGTTACCTCTTATATGTTTTAACCTCAAAAGAATCTAAGGTCAACTCTTGAATTTCTCATGTCCAAATCAAAGAACAAGTTTATTCAAAACAAAAGTAAAGAAACGAAAAGATGTTTATATGAATAAGTTGAAGAGATTCATATTCTGTAGTAAAAATTCTCAGGCTCTTCACCTTAAGAAAATATTACATAGTTCAGTTGGAGTGATCTTTCCACGTATTCTCTGCAAGTTTGCCCATAAGTAATTAGAAATCCATTAGTAACATGAGATTTCTCTTTGCCCAGTAGAGGGCACTGCTACATACAGAAACCAACACATTGCAGAACTAGGTTCTTCCAAGAGTTTGTGAAGGAAGGGTCCCATTAACTCCTGTCTCTAGAAAAACACAATTTTACTTCTTGAAATGGAGAGCTCCAGAGGAACTAAGTGACAGTAGAGATACCATGAAGCAAAATGTACACATATCTTAAGAAATAACTACAGAGCTGTGCAGCTTTGGTAGCTCATATTTTCATTGAATATGAGTTATGGAAGTGTTTTCAAATGAAAGTCAGACATTTGTTATTTAAAATTAATATTCAGAAATAACACTGAAAAATTAGAAATTATCTTCTTTTGTTTTATCCCTGCTTACTGGAATTCCAACAGAAGTTCTTGAAGAACAATGCTAAGAATTACATCATGGTTTGGGATGAGGTGCCTTCTAGCTTTGAAGCTCCTACTCCAGTTGAATCTCCATAGTAATTCATTCTTTTGAGTCAAAAATTTCAAATGCTGATCCAGTTTTAGATTACTATATCATCTATCTTATGATGATATCAGTATCCTACCACTAAACATTGAAGTCATAGTTTCTAATAAACCTCCTCACAGATCTGAAATAATAAAATTATCAATTTTTTTAAGATTGGAGCACCTTGTTTAAGAAATATGTATGTCTAATACTCAAAGGAAAACACACCTACTCTTTTCTACTGAACATAGATTAATTTGTTTCCACTCTATAAATTTATTAAACCAACTCTCCAAAATTGCTATGTTGATTTGTCAGTCATATAAATTTAACCCATATCATGTTAGATAGAATATTTACTTCCAAAGGTTTCCCCAATATTTCTTAATTTTAATCAGACATTGTAAAACCTATTTGATTTTTAAAATCTGTCAACAAAAGTATGATTAATTATTTGATAAAAGACTTAACTCTGGATGTTTAGACTTTAGATCCCTTTTCAAACTTAAAACTTAGGAAGAATGAAGGGAATTACGTGTTCTTTAATGTGTTAAGTGCTTAGAAATAAATATGGGTGATGGTAGCAAGGAGGATGAGGATGAAGCTTCTGTGTAATCTTCTGTCTACTCTATTACTTAAATCTTGACTAAGAGGAATGTCTGAAAAAAACTTAAGTAAGTGTGAGCCTAAGTTAAACATTTCCAGCTCGTTGATTTTGCAGCACCTAAATCAACACTACCATGTGCTCTCCTATTACAGCACTCTGCGGGGTGGAGAAGAAATTGGTAATTTGACAGAAAATTACCAGTCAAAATAGTTTCTTTATAAAAAGATACTGCCTACAGAAATCTCCACGAACCAACTACAAATTATTTTACATTTAAACATTCCACCTGAAAATACGAATCCATATTCTTCTGCTATCATAAGAAAATTCATGGGTCTAGACTATTAAATGCAGGAATCTGAAAGAGGGAAAGGCATTTTTTGACTTAGTGTGACATGTTTTTATTTTGATTCTAGGCTCTGCGACTTCCTTACCTGGCTGCCTCAATCGTCCAATCAGTTGCTTGGGAGCAATATCCTCATCCTTGGAAGGTCAATGCGGTACAGTAAACATAGGCAGCACCTGCTGTACTGGGGGGATGTGTTTGGTGACTAGTAAGTGCTGGTGACTATACTAGCTCGGCTGCAAATCACTCGTTATTTGATATCATGCAATTTCTATTTTCTTTTTTCTTTTCTTTTTTTTTATGGTGCATACCACAGGACTTATTGGGGCAATACTTACAAATAGGTAATGAGGGGATCACATGCAGTTCCCTAAATTCTCATTACCCTGTATCCTAGACTGGGCACAGATGGTCTACAAACGCCACAACCAATCATCCTATGAAGAAAGGTCCTGAACCTATAAGTTCTTACCTTTTTTGAATCTCTTTCTTGTGCCTCAAGTTGGAATCATAATGCCTACCTAACTTATCAAAGTGTTGTTAGCTCAAAATGTGATAATTTAAAAAATGAAAGTGAAAACACATTGCAAGTGAAAAGTGCTATGTAAATATTAGGGTATATGATGAATAGGTTATACTGGCATAAGATGCTCCACGGCATACTCTGTCACCTGAGGATATTGTTTAGAAAGATAATTCTCAGTGAAAAGTTTATATTGGCCTGTAAAGAGTACATCATTATTTACAACACCATTATAATTTCGTATTTGTTCTGTGGAAATGATGTTTACATTTTTTTAGAGTTTTGTCTGAAAATGAGTTGATTTATTTAGTGGATCAGAAATAAGAGTGTTGAGTATATTCCTAAAGTAGAAGATATATTTACATTTTCCTTTTAAGGTAAATTTTATTTTGTTTTTTCTTTTATTGTTTAATTTGTTCTAATTAGTTATACCTCACCGGAGAATGCATTTTGACACATTATACAAAAACAGAGCACAACCTTGCCTTCCTCTGACTGTGCATGGTGAAGAGTAATGGGTAAGTTCCCAATGCTTACTCAGAAGGAAAATTTTACTATTTACTGATAAGAAAACCTTCTTCAATACACAGCGATTTATATCAGAGTTGCCCTGCAAATATATTTGTACATATCTTATTTGGGAGCTTTTAAGGAAATGAGGACATGGGTACCTTAAAACTCTAGTCTGAAGAAAGCAATGACAATCTGGAAAACCTGATCTTAGGTCCCTCTGGAGGGCCATCACAGGACAAGCACCATCAAGAGCTAGGCCTGCCTGGGGACCACCTCAGAAGAATGGTGGTGAACAGCTTGAACGTGTTATTTCCTTTCAGTGCTTTTTCCCCCAGACAACCGGGGAGCTCCTGTGTCCTCTGAGTGTCCACCAGAGCTGTCTTCCTCACTTGGATGAGACAGACTGTTTCTGAGCTTAATCAAACATTTCTATGGGCTCTGGGAATGTTGGCAATATTTTATTCACTGGTCCCTGGTTTATGGATTTCCTTGTTTAATCAGAAAGTTCCCAACTGCCTACACATGCACACTCACACACATACCACTCTAACTCT
The DNA here is from genome assembly GCA_028644305.1 of Xerus rutilus. Classification (NCBI taxonomy): domain Eukaryota; kingdom Metazoa; phylum Chordata; class Mammalia; order Rodentia; family Sciuridae; genus Xerus; species Xerus rutilus. Next base: position 8,491,852 of record CM053405.1, on the reverse strand, counting down.
TCATATCTGTCTATATGTGGGTAGGTAGGTAGGCAGGTAGGTCAGTCAGTCTTTGACACTTGTGGAATTGCTATGCCAAAGTCATTGCCTTTGGTGACTCAGCCCTTTAATGGTTCATATTCACAAGAACAAATGTGCTCTGGGAGAAACAGTGTCTATTATGGTGAGGAAAAAATAAACTAGAAAAGGGTACTTAGGGCATGAGGGTATTGTATGAATTGTCTTTTCAAAGACAGATGACATCAGAGCTTAAGTCCAGCTCCCTAAATATCACTCTGGGCATCATGGTTTAACACATACACAGTTTTCTCTCTTTTATACCTACAGATACACATTTCTCACTTCCTGAGACTCCTTGGCCTGCTCCTGATCACAGTGCTGTTCACATCCTGTAGCCTGGAGTGGAATCCCTGGCATCTAGTCTGGGTTGGGGTGGGTAGTCCTGGATGAGACTCTGCCTTTCAGGGACCAATCATCTCCAAACATGGACCACATGACTATGCTATGGATCCTTGTGCCCTTTTCCCCAGCCTATGAGCGACTTCAGAGGCAGGGCTGGTGTCTCTTTACTTCCCCTGGGTCTTGACCCTTGGGTGCAGTGCAATCTTACAGCAGGTGCTTGGTGAGTACTGATGAATAAACAAAGTTGGGAGATACGAAGATTTTAAGCAGAGAAGCAAGAATTCACTCTTACAAAATTTTGGAGTTAATCCATCTCATTTTAAACAACAGAAAGTATTATTGGGACTACTTTATGGCTAAGTAAGAAGAAAAGAGGTGAACCAAGTCGAATGTGAGGTATGTAACCATCCAGACTCTTATGGCATAGCAGAAGAGTGTGGTGTCTCACGGAGAAGAAATGTGGCCCCACAAAGGTGACTTCCATCTGTGGAAATTTTTCAAAAGAAACCGACTGCATGTAAAAAGTTGCTCATGGGGAGGGGAAAACTGAGTAAGGAATGTTTCATTGGCCTTCATCGCTACTGTGAGGCACTCTCTGAAAGCTGAATACAGGCGCTCAGTTAACTATTGTAACCAACTGAAAATGATGTCAGGATAGTATCGAATAAGATGGAACCAAACATCCACAGAGTATGGCACATGCAAGGTCACCTCCTTCCCCTCCTGTTACCATAATGAGGACTCAGAACCAGAGTTAAGCACTTTGTACTGGTGAGCCAACACACCAGGGGAAGGACAGGAATAAGGCTCAACTCTCATGTCATCAAATTTTTTCCCAAGTACTCTAAAGGCATATTAGTATTTCTAATACATTTTTAGCATTTTTAAAGGAATAATATGGAAAATATCCTGTTCTACAAATATTTCTACTATTTAAACCATAATTCATTAAAACCACGTAATTCTATTTAATTTTGATGATATCCCTTTAGTCTTCAAAATAAGTATTCCTACAGTTATACTTACATTTTTCATTTGGTATGTATCCAAGTACAGCTCTTTGCAAGTTATGTATAATATAAGCTAAAAATAATGTCTGGGTATTTGTTTCAGAACAGAAGGAATTCTAGACTAATGTGACAAATGGCATTCCCCCAACTGCACCCATAACTATTCCATTTTGGTTTGGAGTCAGCTCCAAGACTAGTTAGAGACTCAAATGTCTATCTCCATGCACTTTAAGTTTGTGACATTCAAAACTGAAATACATTTGCCTCTGTCTGCTTTAATCCATAGGTATAATGGTGGATTCCAACAAACTTCTCCCATTTCACTTATTTAAGTAATATTTTAATGATCGGCCTCATGTGGAAGGTTTGAAATGTGAACTTTAGGAGAAGGAAAAATGTATGTACTGCACAATACTGAGGTCCAAATTGTCATATAGTCCAGTAAAGGAAAATGGTATGGTATACATCTTGTTCCTTCTTTTAAGTTCATTAATAACCTCTTAAAACCCTCATGGAAGTTTTGGTATGCCAAATAAGAATAGAAAATCATTATGACTCTGGTAACTAAGAATTAAATAACATTATAATTACATTTTGTTTCCTGTTAATATGTTCCTATCAAGTATAACTATGTCTTCCATTAGAATAATCGAAGAAATAATTTTAAATGGTAGGGATGAGATTCTAAAGAACATCAAAAAGACAAATTTTAAAAATTCCAAAATTCTGTTCCTTAAGCATTTTTATTCAAGCATTCTTTCCCTACCATTTCAAATAGATTCCAGCCAGCCCAGGACTATTCTGTCATCTGCAAAAAGAATGAGCATCATGCGACCATGAAATACACCATCCTATGTGTAAAAGTTATCACCAAGAAATAATTCCTTATTTTCACCAACTAAATGAGGCAGTCGATAGTTTGAAAATAGTGGGGAGTGGGTGTTGGCTAATCACTGGGAGAAATGAAGAGCTCAACAGTTTTGCTGATAGTGACACGGACTTTGTCCAAAGGCAGCCCATTTTATTTTGGTTAGAAATAGGTTGGCAAGAACGCAACTCTGAGCGAGCAGCCCCATGGATACTCATTAATTTTAATTGAATGAATTGAATGTCCAGTCTAGATACAATTTTTCAAATCCAATTAATGAGGTACTTAGGTGTTGGCAAAAGTTACTGCAAGGTTTCTAACTAATTTTAAGAATTTGGAAGATGGGCAAGATGCCTGGAAATTTTAAAGGAGTCAATGCAGTAATTTTAGTTAAAAAGGGAAAAACAGATGATACTGTATGCACTAGGAAGCTCAGCTTATTTATGTACCTGTACACAAAAAAAATTAAATTAAAGCTGAATTAAAATGTCAGTTTTAAAATACCTGGATAAGAGCAGGCTACAGGGGAGCAAACGATACTGCCTAAATGAGAAAAACTTAAGTCATATTCCTTGCATTTCTCACTGAGCACAGGAGCCAAAATTCACATCTCCTCTCAAGATCACCTTTATATTTCCAAATATTATCTGACTTGAAAATATTCATAGTTTTCCTTCCTTTGGCAAAATGTTAATATTTTCTCATCTAAACTGACCCATAACTTATAATTAAGCATCACTCATTTTTACTGAGAGATTAACTTTGCACAGAATAGCATGCATTTTTAAAACTTCTGTCACAATACTTGCTAATATTATATGCTATGCTGCTTAATTTAAAATAAATATCTTCACATCGATTTACTTGTTCAGTTTGATCTTCACATTCTTGTGTGCAAAGTAATGTTGGCTTTACTAAGTCAATTTGAAGAGAGAAAGTTCTCTGGGTTCCCAGGGTGGAGCTAAGATGAAGCTGGCAGAAGCCACAGGGAAGAAAGAGGAGCAAGGGCTATAGCTGAGATTCAGAGCAAAGGCATATCACGTGAGATCCCTGTGCAGAACAAGCAGTAAAGGTGAAACCACAGAGAAGCCCAAAGGAGAGGGTGACCCAGTGCAGGGCTAGGCAGGGTGCCTGCGTCAGGTCCAACAGGAACAAAAAATAATGAGTAGCAGGACACAAGGGGCCCGCTGGTGAGTCTGGAAGCAGATCAGGATTTGAGGTACAGAGCATGCCAGAGTGATGGACAGGGATAGCTGGCATGTGACGAGGACTGCAAACAATAGCAAAAGGGTATAGAAAAGCCATTTCATGTTGCCCTGGCTACCAGCTTTAGGGACAGAGTTAATGATTTATGAGGCTCTCAGAGGGCAGAGAGAGACTTCACCCAATAAAATTCAAATGTCAATTTTCAATTTACAGTGTTACTTATATGTAATATATTGTACATTACATAATATTTATAATTATATAATGCATATATTTTGGAGAGAATAAAATTAGTCATGTGCATAGTAATAGGCTAGGTGTTGATCATTTTAAAATAAAAACCTATATTTCCAAGGTACAACATTTGAGACTGAATTGGATTATAATCCAATGGAAACAACACAAGGAATTACCTGAGGACCTCTGGGCCCCTGCTCAGAATGGGGAGCTCATGGGCAGCATGAGGGTGTCTCCAGGACGCAGAGGGAGTCAGGCAGCCAGGCCTGCAGAAAGGGCTGACGCCGAGGCTGGAATCCTCTCTAGATTTGCACCTTTCCTCTTTGCTCTTCTCAAATCCTTTTATTTAATCCCTCCACCATCAGCCTCTCTGCTTCTTCTTCTTTTTTTTTTTTCCCCTGCCATATGGAAGATAGAAACACGTGTTCACTCCCTTGCCAAACTTACAGATGTAGGCCAAAAGCATGAGGAAAATATTCTGCCGGGCTGAGATCCCTCAGTTCTGCATAGGGTGGAGTTCAGCGCATCAAAGGCCTGCCTGTGGCCTCTGCTATCCTGGAGAGGGGGAGAATTTAATACAAAACTGGAACTGTCACTCTTTTGAAATGATGCTGTTTTTATATAGCTCTCACATGTGGTACATTTTTTCTCAGATGACTGCTATGTCTGGATTATCAAAACACACACTGTATAAAAATGAAGGCATCAAATGCTGCTTAAAATCTCATGGTAACTGGGTGGGCCTTGTCACACACCAGCCTGAAGGGAGACAGTTGTAAATCGGCAGAGGCATTAAATAACACACTGTGACAGTTCTGGCAGAAGTCATCATTATTATTTTTTTTAATGAAATTTCCCCCCCTAAAATGTAGGTACCTAATGCAGGGATTTGTAGGCACTAGGCAGGAGGATCAGTGGTCTCTAACACCTCTCCTCTAGTTATGAATCTCCCCCATCTCTGCACCCACATGGTTCCTGCTTGTCTGTGCCCGTGCCCGGTGCTTTGCAGTTCTGACTTTTGGGGAGATTAAGAATGGACCAGTCAGTTCTCAGTCCTTACTTGCTCCCCTCTTCCTCCACCACACTTCCTAACAACCACTCCTCCGCACACCTCCCCTCTGCCCAAAGAGTGCCACATTGCTCTTCCATTACTGTCCAGCTCTCATCCCTGGATTGGTCATTTTGAGATTGCAACTGTTTCAATAAGCTTTTTCACTGCTGTGACTAAAAGGATGTGACCAGATGTAGGGAGGAAAAGCTATTGAAGGCTCATGGTTTTGGAGATCTTAGTCCATAGAAAGCCGGCTCCACTCCTCAGGGCTCAAGGTGAGGTTGATCATCATAGTGGGAGAGTGTAGCACAGGGAATCACCTTGATCAGAAGGCAGAGAGAGACTCCACTTGCCAGATACAAATATATACACAAAAGCCACGCCTCAATTCCCACCTCCTCCAGCCACACTCTACCACTTTAGTTAATCCCACAAGGGATTAATTTACTGATTAGGCCAAGGCTATAACCCAATCATTTCTCCTTCAAACCTTCTTGCATTGTCTCACCTGTGAGCTTTCGGGGGACATCACATATATACCATAACTGTACCTGCGCCATCTGCGCTGCAGATGGAACTGAAGGGGCTTGAAGACCAACCACGTGTTTGGTGACTCCCTACAGAACTCACAGGACTGGTGTCCTTCCTACCGACTGCTGTAGTGTTTTGTTTTCTCTTTGTGCCTCTGTATTGTTTTCCCTTTTATGAATTACTTTCCATAAAAATTTGTTTTGTTATTTGGTGAGGTTTTTACTAAGAGATGGTCAAAGAAGTACCTGCTGCACAGTTGTTCCCTATAAATCACATGGTTAGGACAAATAACCCAGGCACACCAAAACAAACTTGTCAATCAAGAGCAGAGACATCATTGTGATAGCCAAGTTCCCAGATGCCAACCAAAGGCAGCCCCACCAGCAAGACTTTTAAAAGATCAGTCTTATTATGTGAACTCTTTCTGCATAGCCAATAGGGAGGAAGACATATGTAAGGAAATAACTATTAGCAAAACCCAAAACTCTTTGAACTAGGAAGTCACTCAAATGGAGGTTTATGCCACACCAAATTCATGGTGGAATTCAGGATGCAGTTATGGGAACTCAGAGAAGTAGGTAATTATTTTGATCTCTGTCAGCAGGGTTTCTTGGATTTCTAAGCATAGGTAGAGTGTAGAAAACAGCATAAATTAGCATGTAATGTTCTGCATGATTTTGGGCAAAAATTAAATTCATCCTAGATAAATGGGATTGCATGAGGAAGATTATGGAAGTAAGAATTTGTAGGTCAATAGGAGATAATGTTAAACAATAAATTCTGGCATTCTTCTATAATCAAAGTCAGATATGAAGACTTTTTTTATAGAAGACAGATATAATGGAATTATATTGTAGAGAAATATACCTGGCTTGGATTCTACAATTGTTCTCTTTGAGTGACAACACCGTCTTTTGTTATATACATGTGTCATCGTTGAGCTAAGGCTACAAGAAAAAAGACTAGGTAAGGTTTTATTGTCACTAAAGGCTAGATGATGTGGAAGGATGAGGAAGGAGAAGTGAAAAGATAAATAAAAGAGTTTAAAGGAAGGACTATCGGAGGAAAGTCCAGATTTTGTTCTGAATTTACTGGTTGCGAAATCAATGAGACACACTGTAACCACAGCATGAGAGCCTATGTGGCTCTCATGGTCATTGAAGAGAAAACATTGCCTTGGGAGAGCAGAACACTCCCTGGGTACTATCTCTGGTCTAACTTTGTCCCAGGGGCGTTCATACAGTATGCTTCTCTGTAGAGCATCCAGTAAGTTCTTACTTAATGCTGTTTTCTGAAGCCACCCTCCATGAAGCCTATGAAAAAGCTGCCAAAATGCAGCTGCAATTCTGCAAGCTTCCCAAACCATATGGTCCCAGGATGTAATTCTCTGGTGATGTCACTTAATTAATGGATGAAATCTCCAGGGATAGACAGTCAGCTTGACTTTCCATAGTTATCCATAATTATAACTTCTCTCAAAGCATCCCAGGATAGTGCTAGACAGAGACCGTTCCAGGAGGTACTCTGGAGAAGGTTGACTGTAAGTTAAGCAAACCATCTGCCCATTAATAGTTGGCTTTTTTGTTATATCATTTTAAAAGACATCTAAGGAAACAGTCTTCTTTAATATCATGAGTATTATTTTTCTCTGGAGTTACATAGGATTTGGAGGACCGAGAGCTCTCTGTTTGAAAAAGAAAGAGGGAAGTGGGGGTAGAGAATGAGAATGACTACATTCCTTGGAAGATGAAGTCCATGCTTTTTCCATGCAGGTTTCTGATCATTCCTTGTCTTTTGAGGATATCTCTCCTCTTGTTAGGAGTACACCCTGGGAACCACGGTCAGCTAGTCTAGGAGTGGGCTCCTGGCAAGAAAGCGCTGTTCATCCATGATATGTGATCCACTTCATAATGTTTAGCTGACACAGGTATATTCTCTCCTGAGACCATGAGCCCAACAGCCAAAGGAGTCAGGGATGAGGACTTGAGAAGACAGGCGATAGCATTTTGAGAATGAGACAGACTTCACCAAGCAGTGGGCCCAGGAAAACAGGCAGAATGTAAGGCACAACTGGTAAGGGGAGAGAAACAGCAAAAGGGGAGGGGCTGGCTAAAAGAGATGGTAATAAAAGCTGCTGCCTGTGTCTGCTCAGGGTGCTGTAACAATGTTTCACAGACTGATAGACACAGCAGTGTCCCATTCACTGCTAAAGAAGCCCGGAAGCCTGAGATCAGGTTGGTGGGGTCCTCTCTTGGGTTTCCAACCACTGAATTATCACTGTGATCTCAGATGGTGGATGAAGGCAGGGATTTCTGTGAGGCCTCTTTCTTTTTTCTTTTTTCTTTTTTTTTTTTGGTACCAGGGATTGAACTCAGGGGCACTCGACCACTGAGCCACATCCCCAGCCCTATTTTGGGGTTTTATGTAGAGACAGGGTCTCACTGAGTTGCTGAGGCTGGCTCTGAATTCTTGATTCAAAGTTGCTGATTCAAAACTCGTTTCAGTCTCCCAAAGTGCTGGGAATACAGACGTGCGCCACTGCGCCCCACTTCATGAGGCCTGTCTTATAAAGACACTTATCTCATTCATGGTGGTACATTGTCATGATGTAATGACCTTCCAAGGTCCCCACCTTTTACATGCTCACCTTGGAGTTAGGATTTTCAACAAGTGAGTTTTGGAGTGACAGATTCAGACCCTGCAGCTGCTGCGATGAGGCCCCTGGAGTCCTGCATTTCCTAGCAGTGCTTCCTTCCACTTTCCCACAGTGAGAAAGGTGTCTCTGCCATCTTTAATACCCAAGCAATGTGGGAAAAAGGGAAGAAAATGGACCAGACATGTGAAGACAAGCAAACAAAAGCAAAATTGAAAGAGATCTTCAGTGCCTGAAAGATGAGAGTTCAGGGCCCGCTTCCAAGTCTCGGGCTCTGGAGACCCTCCTCATGCACTTTGCATGTGAGGAGTCCCTGCAGCATCTCCCCTCTGGCTTTTCCTGAGTTTTCTCTAGAGGGTCTTTGTTCCTGCAGGAAAAAGAAAGTCAGTATTAGGTAGCAATACTTTGTTTTAATAAAGATATTATATTTAATTATTAAAAGACATTAGGTAAATAATCTTAGTTGTTTCTTGATCATTTGCCTTTTATATAAAACACTACATTGTTTTTGTTTTATTGTTTGTTTGTTCATTTTTCTTGAGATACTGGAGGTTGAATCCAGGGGTGCTTAACCACTAAACCACATCCCCAGACCATTATTTTTATTTCATTTCATTTTATTTTTTTGGTTTGAGACAGGGTCTCACTAAGTTGCTTAGAGTCTCACTAAGTTGCTGAAGCTGACCACAAACTTGCAATCCTCCTGCCTCAGCCTCCCCAGCCACTTGGGATTATAGGCGTGCAACTCCAGGCCCAGCCCAAATCCTCCTTTTTGCCATGAATAAATGGAGACATTAAATGTTTTTATTAGTGTAACTAAAAAATAATTTCACCTAACAACAGGCTTTCTTGAGAAGAAAGATGGTATATACCTAATAGTAAAATACCAAGAGGATTAAAATATGAAACCATTCATAACTTAATTCCAAATATGAATTAAATTCATTTAAATTAAACCTTAATAAAATATAAAGGGTAAAACAGTAATTGAGTTTGAGTTTATATTCTGAAATTTAAATATACATATGACATCAAAATATAGTTCATGTAGGAGTTCCTCACATATAATAATATCCAATTTTAAAAATGCAAAGTATGAACATTTTCATTTTTCCTGGATATAGAATATTTAGATGGTTAATTCTTTAGCTGTAACATAAATATAAATTAGTATACGTGGAAATCCATAGATTCTTACAACAAATAAATATTTACAAGTGGTAGACATATTCATTTTAATCAAACAAAAATTCTCCTTGACTGCATATTATGTATCAGTCTTTTTACAGAGTAATAATATAGCTTTTCGTAGTCCATTGTTAGAGACAGTGATGGAGCTCCTTCATAGACTAGCATTCAAGAGGTCCTGGAGTAGCATTTGCTCTGGACTTCTGTGTTCTCTCTCTGCTCTTCACTGTATGGTACAATCTGAGAAGACAGAAAGCAGAGTGTGTGGACAAAGGAGTGAAGTGAAGGAGAAACTGTCCTTTTATATTCTCTGAACTTGATACTTTCATAATGATATGCATAAAACATAAACTTCATATATACAAACTTGATATGCACACAATACAATGACCATACTTGAAAATGTTTAAGTAGCAGAGTAAATGTGACAGCTAAATATACCATTCAAAGAAGGTCAATAAAAGCCTTCAAGATTTTCTGAGTTTTGCCAAACTCAGATCATGCATCCCAAAAAGAGATTTTTTCAAACAAGGTTTAACTTAATATTTATAAACATTTCATTGAGTATAATTATACCCATTGTGTAGATTACTGAAGTGAATCTCATAAAAATTAAAGTACTTGCTTTAGTTCACACAGGTGAAAAGGGGTTAAACTTTTCAGAAATCAAATTGACATATTCTAGGCTGGGCATGGGCTATGACTCCCAAAAGACAATCCCTAATGCCATAATTTTGAAATTCTTCAAGTCTAAAATAGTGAAAGATTGCTGGGCGCAGTGGCGCAAGCCTGTAATCCCAGCACTTAGGGAGGCTAAGACAGGAGAATCTCGAGTTCAAAGCCAGCCTCAGCAATGATGAAGCGCTAAGCAACTCAGTGAGACCCTGTCACTACATAAAAACACAAAAAAGGGCTGGGGAATGTGGCTCAGTGGTTGAGTGCCCCTGAATTCAATCTCCAGTACTCAAAAAAATAAAAAATAAAAAATAAATAAAATAGTGAAAGATCAAAATTCCAAAAATTCTCAAAAAAGTAATTCTGAATTATCTTTCAAAATGTTTTTATTTACAGCTTAAAAAGGGGATTATTTGAGGGGCTGAGATTGTGGCTCAGTGGTAGAGCACTTGCCTCACATGCATGAGGCACTGGGTTCGATCCTCAGCATCACATAAAAATAAATAAAATAAAGATTTTGTGTCCATCTACAACTAAAAAAAAATTTTAAAAAAACAAAAAGGAGGATTATTTGAAAAGCTTTAAAACACAACAGAACATTCCATAGGCCACTTGCATAATCATAACATACATTTTTTTTAATAGCTTTATTTTATTTTTATGTGGTGCTGAAGATCGAACCCAGTGCCTCCCGCGTGCTAGGCGAGCACGCTACCACTGCACCATAACCCCAGCCCCATAACATACATTTTTTAAGCATAAACATTCAGATCTACTAATGAATATTATATTGGTATAACAGTTACTAGCAGACAAGCCACAAAAGAAACAGGTAAAAAAAAAAAGTGTAAACATACATCACTGGGATTGGTAATTGTGTGCACTCAGATTTATAACTAGAGTCAACTTAAATAAAGTGATGGTGGATGGTGTCCACCCACCTGAGGGCCCATTTCCCTCCAGGTGCACCCAGATTTGCATGTTAACCTCACGCAAGTCTTTGACCAAAGCAAACAAAAACAAAAACAAAAAAGCCTTCTGCAAACAGGAGACACCAGGACACCAGCAGTGAGACTTCTCCCAGGTCCAGAAGCCTCAGGACCACGAAGCTGGGATGCAACTCAGTCTAAGGCCAAATGCCTGAGTACCTGGACAGGGGTTGGTGATGTAAGTCCTGCACTTCTAAGTGTGGTGAACCTGGAGTTTTGAGGTCCAAGGCAGCAGAAGAAAGCTCTGTCCCAGCTCTATGCTGAGACCAGATGGCCTTCTGTATTGTTTCCTTCTCCAGGCGTTTGGATTGGATGGTGTCCACCCACTTGAGGGCCCATTTCCCTCCAGGTGCACCCAGATTTGCATGCTAACCTCACAGACACATCCAAATAATGCTTTACCAGGTTGTAGATATTCATGCCACCTAAGATGATGCAGTTGTCCTACACAGAAATAAACTCGCACCAATACCTGTCTCAGAATTCTGCTTTCTACATTTTATATGTTTTTTTTTCTTTTCTTTCCCTCCAATGGAAATTGTGGTTTTGCGGATTTTCACTTTCAGAATTTCAACATTTATGATTTGCATCTTTTGGAATTATGATTTGGGGGATTTTAGATTTTAGTGCATTTGGACTTTAGGAATTTTGATCTTTAAGGATTTCAACATTTGAGATTGGACTGTTAGAGACTGTTTCTTGCCTTATGATTGACATGAGTAGAAGCCAACCAGAAAGCTACTTTAAAACTGCTAACCTAAGGCAAAGAGCAGCTGTTTCATTACTTCAGTGTTACCAGAAAAACAACTTTGACATTTCAGGATCTTCAAAGTCAACACTGTTAAGAAATTGATTGAGAAAGTGTAAATCAAGAACTACCAAATACCACCTCCAATTTTAAGTGATAAAATAAATATCTCTTGAAGCACAAATGTATTAAATATGCTTAAATCCATGAGTTCAGAATGACAAAGTTCATAGATCTTTAAAATGTATTTAGGAGACCAACCAATTCCAGTATCCATACATAAAAGAATTCATTTATTTTTCCATATTTTTTACTTTCCTATGTGAATGGTACCTTAAGGTCATTAAATAGTTGATGAGAGGAAGTTTCTTATTACAGAAGTATTCCAGGTAATGAATAAAATTCATAGAATTGGCATATCGTCCTTTAGTGACCTATGATGAATTGAAAGTTTGCATTGCTTACCTAGTATTATGTAATAAATCTTTTAAAATCTAGTCATGTAAAAGATCCTTCATGGATTGCTTATGATTCTTTGGAAGGCAATTCTGTGAGTATAAAGCCACAACTATACAAAACTTCTGGTCCCTCCTGGATCACATATGTGGAATCAACCAAATAAGATGGTCTGAGAGGAATTCATTCACACAGGGTCATTTGGTACCAACTCTTTCAGCTCAGCTTTCCTCTCTACATATATTCAAAGTGATCACCCTCAGCTTTTTCAACTAACAATTTTAGGATGATAGAAGTTCTCTCGAGTGCTAGATTAAAATAAAACAAAACAAAACTCACATCCACAGAGCTACTGAGTTGTGCTGATCAAAGCAGATCACAACTCTAGCCAGAATCAAGAGGGCAGAAAGTACATTCAATCTCTTAATGAGATGTACGGTAAAGCCCATGGCAAAGAAGACAGAATGAAAGCAAGTGAGAAGCAGCGGTAGCCTCTTGAAATGCACCCAAGAGTTGTAGGCAGTGGCCGTTGAGTATGACTAACATCCCAAAAGTTAGCCTCTCAGTATAAGAATACGTCAGCACTACAGAGGAGAGAGGAGAGAAATAAAGAATGGAGCACATAAGAGACACCCAGCCAGCACCTGGAAAAGGAAATCCAAATCTAAGCAAGTCTCCTATCTTCCTAACTAATCTAAAATTCAAGAGACAGAAAATCAAGACACACATAAGTGCAGGGAAATCAATACTGTAGTAAAAGGCAAACAATCTGATTTCTTCTGACCAATAAATAACAGGAAAAATAAAAATAAAATTTCAGGGACAAGAATGGAAAAGAAAAAACAAAACTTTCTTATTTGCAGATGCAATGACTCCCTATATAGGAAATTCAATATAATCTAGCTACAAAATATTATGAATAATAGTTGCCAGATAGAATTGCCATAGAAAAATATTTCTCAACAAAGCAATAAGCAGAAAATCTAAAAAAGAATGTCCTTTTACCATGGCAATGAAAATAGGCTGGGGTTGTGGCTCAGTGGCAGACTGCTTGCCTCGCATGCGTGAGGCACTGGGTTCAATCCCCAGCTCCACATAAAAAAATTAAATAAACAATAATAAAGGTATTATGTCCATCTACAACTAAAAATATTTTTTAAAAAGAAAATATGGTGATCTAAGGAAGAAATCAAATAAAAGTTGGCCAAGAACTCTATGTAATAACTTTCAAAAGATCAAATAAGAAAAGTCTTATGATCAGAGATTAGATTGAAGTGTTTAAATAAGACTCAAAATACATTAACCATTCTGATCTCTGGATTAAAAGCAATTTCAAGTCAACTCTGAACTGAAACTTGAATAGATATTTTCAAAATGAAAATATCTATTTTCAGATGAGCAAATGCCCACTAATGGTCTAGATACTCCTAAGGAAAGCCAGACAAGAGATTTGGCTGCCAGGCAATGGAATAGGCTACAAATGTGCAAGAACAAAAATAATGCACAGTGGAGAAATAAAACATGGTGTGTGTGTGTGTGTGTGTGTGTGTGTGTGTGTGTGTGTGTGTGTGAGAGAGAGAGAGAGTCATCCTTCCAGCAGCAACCAGAACAGGTAATGAAATACGGTACAATTCACCGTGCTGGGAAAACATCCACACAGGCCTCTCACCCACACAGAACAATTAAGTTCAGCTGGATTACACTACATGTTAAAAGGCTAGCCAGGCACAGTGGGGCACGCCTGTAATCCCAGTGGCTCAGGAGGCGGAGGCAGGAGGATCATGAGTTCAAAGCTAGCCACAGCAAAAGCGAGGCGCTAAGCAATTCAGTGAGACCCTGTCTCTAAATAAAATTCAAAATAAGACTTGGGATGTGGCTCAGTGGTCGAGTGCCCCTGAGCTCAATCCCTGGCACATCCCCCCCCTAAATAAATAAATAAATAAAAGGCAGAATATGTAGATTTTTGTAGAAAAGAATGTAAGGGAGTATTTATGTTTATGGGATAGGTTAAGATTACTCAAAGAGTACTGGACAAACATTAGCCAAAAATTAAAATAACATGTAGTTTGACTTCATTAATAAAAAGTTAAAAGTGTGCTTTCAACTTGGAACTCTATAAGAAAGTAATTAAAAGAATAATACATTCTTTATGAGATAATTTCAACAAAAGTAGCTGATTAAGGTTGTGTCCAGAATGTATAAAAATAAAAAAGCTGCATCTCATTAAAATGAATAAGCAAATAAAAAATAAGCAAAAGACATAAACATTGTGTTCAGAAGCAAAAATAAATATATATATATTCCTAATAAATATATAGAGATTTTCTCAAATTCTTTAACAATGAAAACACATGAAGAAACTAGTGAGAGAGCAATTTATGTGAACTAAATTGGCAAAAAAAAAAATGAAGAACTTTTAGCACATTATACATTAAAGTGCAAAGTGCTCAGATGCTTAGGAAACAGTTTGGCATTCTATTTTAGAGAAAAAGCAATATGTAACTTATGACCCAGAGATTTATTTCTAAGTATATGCCAATTTAAAAAAAGGAAAGATGAAAGGAATGTAAGAAGGTAGGAAGGAGGGAAGGAAGGAAGGAAAAGAGAGGAAGGAAGGAAGGAAGGAGACTAAGAAAAACTAGCATTTGCATACTGAGTGAATTATGGAAGAAAATTTAATGCAGTGTTTTTGTCATGTTAAAAAGTCTTGAAAACAACCAAATTCCACCATCAAGGAAGATAATAAGTAAATTGTAGAATTTTGATTGTATGGACAACATAAAGTACAACAAATTCAATTCCACTGCACATATTAACATAGATAAATTGCAAAAATTCATGCAAAATAGCAACAAAAGTTAACAAACATTTTGAAAGTCTCATGAAAGTTGATTACATATATATTAAGAAAAAGAAAAATATGCTTAAAATTCTTGAAATATAATAATATCTGTGTGCACACACATACTATTGGAACCAATAATGAGTTCAGAAAGTTTGCAGGGATAAGACCTATGTCTATAAATCAGTTTTATTTCTGTATGCTACCAATAAATAATCCAAAAAAATTGAGGAAAAAATTTTATTTGAATTCTATTAGTGTGTATATATATATGCAATATCTATACATACACACATATATATGCATATATATCATGTGTACACCAACAAGATGGAGATTTTGCATTTCTCAGCAGATTTCTTTAGTTCCTTGGTACATATCCAAAGGATTTAAAATCAGCACACTATCATGACACAGCCACATCAATGTCTATAAGAGCTCAATTCACAATAGCTAAGCTATGGAAGCAACCTAGTTGCCCCCCAACAAATGAATGGATAAAGAAAATGTGATATGTATACGCAATGGAGTATTACTTAGCCATTAAGAAGAATGACTTTAAGACATTTGCCAGTAAATGGATGGGTCTGGAGACTATCATGCTAAATGAAATAAATCAATCATCCCAAAAAACAAAAGTAAAATATTCTCGCTGAGAAGCTAACACACAACAAGGGGGCAGGGAGGGAAAGAATAGAAGTTCAGTAGTTTAGAAAAAGGGCAATGAAAGGAGGGGAGGGGGTAGGAAATGGAAAGAGTGGCATGAATCTGACATCACTTTCCTATGTACAGATATGAATACAACGTGGGGAATTCCACCATCAGGTACATCCACAGGAATGGGATCCTAATTAGAATAAAATACATTCCATTTTGTACAATTATATCAAAATGGATTCTACTGTCATGTATAACTAGAAAGAACCAATTAAAAAAAAAAGGAAAAAGAAAAAATTGCTATTTTCTTGATTCCCCACCAGCTCACCCAAGTGCCTTACTGCAAGGTAAAAATCTCTAAGGATACTTTAGCTTTTCCTCCTTCAAAACTCTTCAAAGATCTTCAAATATATTATACATGTAAACCATGAATGAGCTTATATATTTATCTTTCATACACATTCTAAAGGATAATTAAAAATGTAGAGAGGTATCTAAAAAATAAACATTGAAACATACTAGAATTTTCCTCCTTAAACACCTAGTTTATTACTCCCAGTCTTCTTTTGATTCTTTGTATTTATCTTCTATTTCTTTTATATTTTTAAAATTTTAAAAGGTTTTTAAACTTATACATAAAATCATAAAAGCTGGACGTATTAACTGTGTACCAAGTAATGTTTTGATGTGTGTCTACATAGCACAACATTTAAACCAACTTGAAAAATATTTTGTCTCCTCGGTTATCATTCCTTTATGGTGAAAACTTTCAAAATTCTTCCTGTGAAGACTATCAATTCAAAGCCAGCCTCAGCAACTTAACAAGACCCCAAGCAACTCAGCAAGACCCTGTCTCTAAATAAAATAAAATAAAAGGACTGAGGATATGAATAAGTGGTAAAGTGCTCCTGGGTTCAATCCCCAGTGCCAAAAAAAAAAAAAAAAACCCAAAAAACTTCCTCCTAACTTTTTGAAATGTACCATATGTTCTTGTTATTTATAGTCATTCTACTGTGCCACGGCACACCAGAAATTCTTCTATCTTTAATTTCATATTCATTAATCAACATTTCCTTGTCCGTTCTATCCCACTCTCCACTGCCTCTGGGGACTACGTTCTAATCTCAGCTTCCATGAGATCAACATTTTTAGATTTCACATAGAAATGAGATCATGCAGTAGTATCTTTCTGTGTCTGACTTATCTCATTTAATGATCACCAGTTTTATCTGTCTCAGCATATGACACGATTTCATTCATTTTGTGGATGAATTATATTCCTTTGTTAATGCAGGCCACATTATCTTCATCCATTAAAAAGTTGATGGACACTTAGGTTGTTTCCATTTGCTGGTTATTGTGAAGAGCACTGCAGTGATCATGGGCGTGCAGCTACCTCTTCAACACATGGACTTCATTGCTTTTGGGTATATACACAGAAGTGGCACTGCTGGATCCCATGGCCATTCTATTTTTAACTTCCTGAGAAACCTCCTTATTTTTTCCATAATGGCTACATCTTTTACTTTTTTAATCTCAGCTTTTGATAACTGACATTACCATTTCATAATGTTTTAACTCAGTGGAGAATGTGCAAGGGCTAATGTGAAAAGAAATCACAACCAATTGTGTCCAGGATTAACCAACATTAAGTCTCTGTCCAATATATTTTTAGGCATATAAAGATTGAAAAACTTCAAATAAATGCTGTGTTATTAAAGGAAATACGCCTTTCTGAGTAATTTTTCTGAAATTCTTTTATGGAACTACGTTGAGGTGTTTTGTTTGTTTGTTTGTTTTCTTATGAAATGCCCATTTCAAATTTACACAAACTTTTTTCTTGATACCTATCAAAGTATTATCATCTTACTCTCATTTCCTCCTCTCATCTCCTGACTTAAGACTTTTTCTATTACCTCAAGAGAGTTAAAATTCTCAAACACTTAGAACCAATGTCTTCACTTAGTAAATGTGCAATTAAATAGCTATAAAATAAAACTATATAAAATTAAATCATTGTCAAAATTAGCTACATTTATTCTCTTCTAAAGTCACAATTTTCACAGTTGTGTCATTTGTATCTAACTTTAACAAATTAAGTGTTATGGTCTGAATGTTCATGTCCCCCCAAAATTCCAATGTTGAAAATTCCAAGATCACACTGTTCAGAGGTAGGGGCTTTGGAAGATGATTAGGTCACGTGAAAGAGCCCTCAAGAAAGGGAGTATTCCTCTCACAAAGAGGCCTCAAAGCAGACTTGCCATCTATGAACTGGAAAATGGGCTCTCAGCAGACCTTAAATCTGCAGCTGCTTTATCTTGAAATTCGCAGCCTCCAGAACTGTGAGAAATAGATTTAAATACATTTATGTTGTTTATAAACTACCCAGTTTATGATATTTTTAGAGCAGCCTAACTGCCAAATTATGAAAACATTTAGTAATGCTCCCACAGTACCTTACTGGTTTCTTTTTCTTTTTTTCTTTTTGGAGAAATGACTTTTAAATTGGTGGATGGAAGGGCCTATTGAAGTTTTGTATAAGTATTATAGTATTGTTTTCTTCTTTGATGGTTTGTTTCTATTTATTTATTTTTATTTTTATCCATTTTTCTGCTATGCCAAGGAGAGTTTATTGATTGAGTTTATGTTTTACAGCATAATGATTTGAGGTTCTGAGTGTTGTAGAATTTCAACTCTTGAGAGGTACTAGTTTATATTTTAAAACAGTGATTTAAATACAAGTAAAACTTTTCATCTTTATTTTTGTCTTGGTTGCATAAAATATGTCAGGGTCATTTCTTCTTCCCCTAAGAATTTTGAACATTTTTCCATTATCTTCTCAGCCAAGGAATTCTGAATGGAAATTCTGTTATGATAAAAAACAATGCACAACAAAACCAAAATATCTTTTAGAAACTTGAGACAGAAAGAAACTGCCGTAACAATAAAAAAGAAAAAGAAAAGATAAACAGAACATACTGTACCCAATAAGGGCAAAACAAAAAGGCTAGGAATTAATTTAATAAAAGATGTGCAAGAACACTACGGAGAAAATTATAAAACTTCTTTGAATGACATTAAGAAAGACTCAAATAAGCACAAAGCTCATTTCTCAAATCTCTTCACTCTTTGCATAAAACAAGG
Source organism: Xerus rutilus (assembly GCA_028644305.1). Classification (NCBI taxonomy): domain Eukaryota; kingdom Metazoa; phylum Chordata; class Mammalia; order Rodentia; family Sciuridae; genus Xerus; species Xerus rutilus. The sequence goes on along the minus strand of CM053405.1, from coordinate 8,473,195 downwards.
AGTGCTTTTGCATCCCAAATGCTCAGGCTGATTCTAATTCTGGGACATTTTGTTCAACTGTGCTAAAGAGTTGTTTCTTCCAGGATGGGAGATGAACAAAAGGAACTTAAAAGAAGGAACAGGCTTGGTCAGGCCTGCACAATGTGACTTTTTAAAATTAACAGTAAATTTAATTCTCAAAACACAAGTCCTATAATATTCTAGAGGATTTAAAGAGGCATTGCCTTTAAAAATTCCAGCTCCCCTCTAGGATGGGATAGTCCTCTCTGGCACTTTGCAAACTTATCGGTCTATGCAATGTTGACCAGAAAGGAGTCTTCTAAGAGCAAGAAGTTTTTTATATTTGTGTTTTACAACCGTGGCTAGCAGAAAAAGGGGGGCTACACAGACATATAAAAATGTCCTGGATCCAAGTTCTGATTTCACAACCAGGTATTTGAGATAATACAAAATATCCAAACCTCATTTCTTTCTTTTATGAGATGAAGTTAACAATCGTGCTGACCCGCTCCCTGGTTAATGTGGAGAATTAGGAGATAATATGTGAAGGGCTGCTGTCAACTGCAGACCACACCCAGAGGAACGAATTATGTGGGGTGGTCTTTGTAACTGATGTTACAGTTTTATTAGCATTTTTTTTTGTTGTTATTGATAATATAAACTCCCGCAGTTGAAACTTGTACAAACATCTGACTAAATTTTTATAAATAATTCCTATTTATAGGGCCTGGGATTACGGCTCAGTGGTAGAATGCTTGCATGGCATGTGTGAGACACTGGGTTAGATCCTCACCACCACCTAAAAATAAATAAAAATAAAACAAAGGTATTGTGTACATCAACAACTAAAAAATATCTTTAAAAAAATTCCAATTTAAAAGTAATAACACTAAATTATACTTCAAAAATTCAAGTATTTTCTGGTTTCTTATGATTTTGCAACTGTGAAAACTCCGTATTTTAAAAACAACATAGGCATGCAATAAATATTTACAAAAATGAATGAAGAAAAAATACAGCAATAAAGGATCATTAATGAAAATGTATGAATAGGCTGACCTTTCCCCTCTATACTTAGTAGTTCATAAGTAATTATATAAAGGGAATACGGTGTTTCTGTTGGTTAAAGGTCATGAAATTTCACTGCTGCTGTGACCTTGAAGCACTTGCTGAGATGAAATTAAGATCTTTATTAGCCACAAATTAAAATATGTCATTTTTAAAATTAGGAACATAGACAACAAACACAGCGACGTCAGACCCTTTCTCATAAAAATCACAGGTACTGTAATGCCCTAACGCATGGCTTCAGATACGTCAAGATATCGCTCTCAAAATCACAGAGGTTGTTTCTAGATATTTTGCTAGGCTTTGCTACTTATTGCTAATACTGCAGCACATATACTAGTATATAGCAAGGGTTTTTTAAAAATAGTCTTACACTGGTATTGCCATAATATTCCTCATTTTAAAATCTTATTTATTTGATATGTTTTGTTACATTATTTTGAGAAAGGCTCATGGATATCACAAACCTAACAAAGGAGTTCACGATGCACATCAAGGGAAAAAAATAAGAAATTCAAATTAGATATCTTTGAGGACATCCAATTCTACTTCCCATACTTTATGCCTTGTTACTAAGTGATGATGAGAAGCATCTACGATAACAGAACACTTACCATGAATGCAGAACCCATTTCCCCATCCCAAACTACTGACTCACTATCTATATTTCAAACTCCTCCAGGCAAGCTGGACATTTTTCAGTGCATTATGCTGTAATTTTGAGAAACTTCTTATAGAAATATGTTGGTAGTGAAACACTTTCACAACAATATGCAAACATCAGTCAACTTATTCTAACCAAAACAAAACAAGAAAAAGAACAGAAACAGTGGCAGTACCCCTTTCTATCGCCAATAAGCAATTCATTTTGTCATTTGGTTTGGCACAGAACTTCTTAACTATTTATTTATGATATTAAATCCATGAAGGAAATACTCTTTCCAGGTTCCAAATGCTATAATTCGAGAGTTGTCCACAAAATAAACACATTTTGCTTCTATTTTTCTTATCCTAGAAGTTAAAAATACATGAAAATATGTGTTTATCTTGAGGAGACAAGTCACTTCAGAATGTTGAGCATCTTTGTTTAGCAACAGCATCTATATTTCAGACTTGGAAAGCAAGAAACAAGAGATGAAAGAGGTAGCCAATGGTAAATTGACAAGGACAAATTACAGTATTTCATTTACCATTCAGTTTTGAAGTTAAAATGAATAATTTGGTACATTCACTAACTTAAAAGGTCCTTAAAAGTAGTTGAGGTATTTACATAATTTTCAAAGACATCCAAAATGATTCTAAACCTTTGAAACATGAAGTTCATAAACTGCGTGATGCAATGCCTTTCTTTGGAAATGTTCACAATAATTTCCTGCCAAAAACCATTTTAACAATACTGTCTTCCAAGAATATAGATAAAATGATTAAGCAAAGGATTACTACAAAATAGAAAATAAGGAAATGTGTATGTAATGGCATTTGCCAAAATAAAATTAAGTGTACATTTTTATTATATTCCATTGCAGCGATATTTATTGACTGTGATGTCAGATTCTGAGCTGTTCATGAAGAAATGTGTAGGTAACAAATACTGATGCAGCAACTTCACTTGTTTCACTTCACTGATTAAAAATTAAAAGCTCTATTCATCTTGATCTTTTAAAAGTCACATATGCACAAGGATGCGTCTACTATTCAGTCAGTAGACTTAATTTGGGATTCTTTTTCTAATTGCAAATGTAGCTTTAAGAAAGAATATATTCTAAGAGGAATTTTCCTGAAAAAAAATTGTAACATTGTATCAGAAACTAAGATTATTTGGTTATATGAAAAAAACAAAGGAAAAAGTAATGAAAAATACTCACCTGGAAATAGAAATTGAATATGTACCACTAATTTCAATTATTATCAGAAGAACAGCTGCATAAATTAGCATAAACAATGAGCAAATTTATTATAGTTCTCTCCAGGAGATAAAATCCAGGCTCAGAGTCATAGGAACTGAGTTTGTATTGAATACCAACCACTTGGAAAGTAGACAATGACATAAAAATGCTAGTTTTCAGGGGTGACAGTTTACTTGATTGCAAAGAGCAATATGGCTTCCTAACCTTCCCACAGTGGTATTTTGTTCTTTTGACCTTGGGCTAAGACATTTCCCAGAGCAGTCTGCTGTCTTGGAATTCCCTTTTGATTCCTGTTCCTATTATCCAGTTACATTAATTTATATTTGATTTTCTTTAATCATTAATCATTTGCAATAATTTTGGTATCCTTTTTTAATTTTTTTTTAGTTGTAGATGGACACAATATCTTTATTTTATTTATGTTTATGTGGTGCTGAAGATCGAACCCAGTGCCTCACACATGTGAGGCAAGCGCTCTACCACTGAGCCACAATCCCAGCCCTTGGTATTCTTAATAGGTGTTGAAGTCTTTAAACTTTACTGGGACACAAAAGAATAAAGTGTGTGTTTGAGGTGGGATATGGGATACGTTGCTGCAGATGCATTCAGAACCCCTGCCCCCAGGAAGGATGTTTCCAGAGATGCTGGGAACACCAAGATTTCAGCTAAGAGATTGCCAATAGAGACTATTCCAAGAGCTTGATTGCCATGGGTTGGCTCATATCCAAATATTCATGAATCAGTGATACAAAAGCCCAGCCATTTTATCCAACATGAGCAACTCTGTCAGGTCATTGTAGTCACCCAGTAACTTGGGCAAATCTTTTATCTGCACCAAAACTTTAACTTCTCCTTCTGCCAAATGAATTCTGCTTCCTTTTCCTGCCATAGGTGATGTTGAACTCAAAGGCACAATAAGCTCCTTCTCACTTGTTGACTCCTTCATCTCAAAGCCTGACTCCCAGAAAACCCCAGCTGAGCAAACCTAAGTCAGTCTCTCCCCTGCTCTCTAGCTCTCTCGCTCTCCTCCTCCTCGTCTCGTCTCTTTTCTTCCCTATTCTCTTCTCTTCTCTTTTCCCTTCTCTTTTCTTCTCTTTTTTATTTAAATCTCTCCTCCCTGTAAATTCCCTCTCTCTAGCTAAGGGCTATTTTCAATGTATTCCCCTCAGCTGCATTTCTGTTGTTGGTTAAACACATTCCAAGAATGCATTTTAATGAGGTTTTTGAAACCTCATTGAAATTTCCTTCACACCCCAAAGGAAGAAAGTAATGATAGTAGAAAAAGAGGTAGAGGTTAATATTTTTTGGTCCAAAAATTTCTTAGCACTGACTCTGCTAGTACCAATAGGAAGCATCTAGTATAAATTCCAGGAAAAGCAATACTCAAAGGCGAGTACTGGGCTGGGGTTGTAGCTCAGTGGTAGAGCGCTTGCCTAGCATGCGTGAGGCACTGGGTTCCATTCTCAGCACCACATACAAACAAATAAAATAAAGGTCTATCAACAACTAAAAAAAATTTAAAAAAAAAAAAGGCGAGTACTGGTCTGTGATCACAGAATTATCTCATATGGAAACAATACAAGAAAAAATGTCAGCATGCAGAACAATGAGGCAAAGGAATCTCTGTACTCAAGCTCCATTCATTGTATTCCTTACAGATTTGGGGCAGAGTTTAACCTAAAACCAGTCATTCTGCAAATATTGCCACACACTTATCTCTTCTTAAAACGCATACAAGGAGAAGTTCCGTGGTGTTTTTTGAACTTCCTAATACAGCACAAATGCAGGATGTTTGCTGACTCTATCCTTCTCATCAACTCTGTTTCCCAATTTCCCATTGGTAATTAACACCAACTTAGCTAGACCCTCAGCAACTGTCACTAAATAAAAAATAAAAAGGACTGGGAATATGACTCAGTGGTAAAAGTGTCCTGTGTTTAATCCCAGTACCAAATAAAAAAATAAACTAATGAATATTTGTAAATGGACTAAACCATTTAAAAAGCTCTATGTACCCACAATTATGTCTAAAAATCATTTCCATTGCACCATTTGTATATATTTTCATATATTCTTAATATGTATTGTTTCTTGGGTTTATAAATAAAATATATGAATAAAATAGAGAAAATCTGTATTCAGTATGTTAAATGATATCTATACCTACATGTACCTTTTCAGAGAAAAGCATCTTGCTTAGATGAAATAAATTTTTTTTCATTTTAAAAGTGGTTATGTTCTTTTATTTTTATATTGAAAAGAATGAGTGATAAAGCAATAGAAATTCATAACCACTCATTACGTTCAACCATTTAACTTTGCATCCAATATTTACTAAAGCACTGTACTAGGGCTAAACCTGAGTCAATGGGGTTTTTCTTCCTAAGTCATCTAATATCCTTGAAGAGAATGAAACCAGTGGCATATACATAACTGACTGTAAGCACTTAGCTATTGGAAACATATTCAATGGGTATTTTTAAAGAAAGCATGCTAAGAAGAGAATTTTTCAATGCTATGAGAAAAATAAAATAGTGAAATATTTTCTTTTGTGTGGTATAAGGAATGAGCAATTTATTGAATTTGTCCAATAGAGTATGATTTTTCCTTACAATGTCAAAACTCCACTTGATCTCACAGAACAAGATAAATTTTTTCATAGTTATTTTATTTGAGGATGATATCCTAAAAGAAATCAGTATTCAGGGTCAATTTAGAGATAAAATTATATTAAGTTCACTTGGTTCTTAATTTTTACTATTATTGAAAATTTTGATATTAATGAAATGAAGTTTATCTACTTTCAAGTTTAAAAAACTTGTAGGAAAATTAATATGAAAGATATTAAAGGTAATTTTAAAGTTTTATTTTGGAGAGTTAGAAACAACCTCAAGATGATTATACAAGAACTCTGCATTAATTTCATGATAATAAGTCATATTTGAGCTAGAACTGTGTGATTCATCCAGTGATAAGCATTTAACAGGTAAATGCAAAATAACTGATGAAATCATAAAAGCATATTTTTTTGTATTGTTTGAGGGTTTTCTGTTGTCTACTACATATCTCCCACCGCCCATCTACAATACGTGCTTGCTGGCCCTGTGGCAACTATATTCACTGAGGACTGACATCACTCAGTTACAGTCATCCATACAGTCCCTATTTAGTAACCAAAAGGTACTTTGCAAAGTATGAAAATTCACACTGATATAGCAAAGCTCTAAACTCTCTCTCTACCCACTCCAGAGTCAACTGTGCTGCAGGCTGAAAATCCTCTCCTCTCTCCAGCCTACGGTCCAAGCAGAGTCCTGAAGACGCCTTGATGTGGGAGAGGATATCTCTATTCCATGCCTGGAAGTCTTTCCACAACCCTCACAGTCCAGCCTTCAGCCTCAGTGTGCCACCAGCGTCCTCAGTTCCCTCTGCTTTTCAGGGAGTCTGCCGGGCAGAATCCTAGACATCACTGTGGGTCATTAGACCTTCCATTCGACCCATGAGAGGCTACCTCCCTGGGTTTGGGAAGCAGAATCTGAAAGGTCCAGGGAAGTGGGACTCGTGTCACTCCTTACTCTGAAGATCTGACAAAATCCCACTCTCTGCTATTTCAAACATCTAGGTATAGATATTCATATAGGTACCTAGATGAATAGAAATGATTTTCAACTTCATGGTCATTTAACTTAGGATTTCTCAATGTTGTGATTGTGTGAAAACAATATACATTCAGTAGAAACTGTACTGTGGTTTTGGAATTTTTATCTGTTCCCAGGCTAGCAATGTTCAGTATGACCCTGGCTCCTATTGCTGGGCAGAGGTAGCCAGCCACAGCTCCCAGGCAGCCATGCAGTGGAGAGGAGAAACAACCCATATTCTTCAGTGTATCAAGCTATGTTGCCCAGCTTTGGTGTTCAGTAGGTCAAGGGTATTAAATGCATTGGCACTTACTATAATTTCTGCGTACAGTGGTCTTACTGTGCTGTGAAGAGCACATGTGCTTATACCTATAGTATATATATTCACATACTAAGGACTGAGTGAGATTTCCGAGTGCCTTAGAACATGCTTTGAAATAATAATATCTCCCTAGGGCAACTTGTACCCCACAGACTTTGGATTCTAATATCTTTTTTATCTGAAGCAAAATGAAAATTAAAGAAGAAGCCAACCAATTCTACTTAATGAACAAGATTCCTACTGCTAAATTAAAGGTGCTTTACAAACAGGTACAAAACTGTAGCTAAATTTAATAACAATGTTCTCCTCCACATGTGCAGGTTGGCAGGGGTTTGAATGATTTGGGGTGGGCTCAACAGGCCTTGGCCACACGCTGGGGCAAATGACTAAGTCTATTCCCGGTGTCTCTCATCCTCTTGGGACTAGTGATACAGTCAGGGCATGTTCTTGACATGACCTTTACTGAAGTGTAAGAGATGTATGCTGCAAGCTCTTGCTCTTGTACTATCACCAGAGTTCAAGTGGCCAAAGACGCTCTTCAGTAGAGTTGTGATGTCTCTGTCAGCTGTAATAGGGGAAACAGCAGAGGCTTACGTTATCCACACGATCCATGAATCCACAGATTCCACACCTGCAGATCAAAAATATTTGAGAAAAGATTTGGAGTGGGCTGGGGTTGTGGCTCAGTGGCAGAGCACTTGCCTTGCACATGTGAGGCACTGGGTTCCATCCTTAGCACCACATAAAAATAAATAAACAAAATAAAGATATTGTGTCCATCTATAACTAAAAAAATTTTTAAAAGAAGATTTGGAGTGTCCTTAAAATGTGCAGATATTTGACCTTGCCATTGGTCCCAGAACAATCCAGTAACAACCATTTCCCTGGCATTGATTTTGTGTTCAGTATTAAAGTACTCTATCGATGATTTAAAATATAAGGATATGCCCAGGTTGTCCAAATGATACATCATTTTATATAACCAATTGAGCATCTCCAGGCCCACAGATATCAAGGAGTCACTGAGTCATGAACAGTCTTTTACTACCACATCCCTGTCTTTGAAAGTTATGATGAAGCCACATGCTTCACCTCAGTACTCAGTGACATGGTGGTTGCATTCATGGCTACCATCTCCAGACAAGAACACCAACTTCAGAGATTGAGGTCTTCTACTATGATCAGCACTGTTGACCATGATGCTATCATGGAGGAAAGTGAAACTATACCTCCCTAGAAATTACTCTGCGATGTTTCATTCATAAATTCCATTTCCTCTCCTTTTGTTTATATTTTTGCTTTCCACAACCATGGCATCTTCTTTAGAACTTACTTTCACATTTAATAAATTCCTCTGTTCCTTGCCATACAACATAATGTCCATCAAATTCAGTTTAATTAAAATTGCTCTTGCCTGCATGTAATTATTTTTTGGCCTCTAACCACTTGTTGCTACTCATTCAAGATAATATATTTATCTTTCTGCCTGTCTTTTGACTTTTCCTTGCATCTACTCTACACAACTTAATTAGATA
>CM053405.1:8448572-8464228 GCA_028644305.1 Xerus rutilus | reverse complement strand
CACATTTAATAAATTCCTCTGTTCCTTGCCATACAACATAATGTCCATCAAATTCAGTTTAATTAAAATTGCTCTTGCCTGCATGTAATTATTTTTTGGCCTCTAACCACTTGTTGCTACTCATTCAAGATAATATATTTATCTTTCTGCCTGTCTTTTGACTTTTCCTTGCATCTACTCTACACAACTTAATTAGATACTTTTCAAACACGGTGCAAAATTTAGGTTCTTTTCTTTCAATTCTATTCTCTCACCTTTCCACGTATAATTTATAGACTGATATTAGAAATTCATATAATATGGACAGAATAGGCACTTAACCTTAGTTTCAAGATATTTTTAATTTAAATGTTTAATTTAAATTCATTTTAGATTTACAAAATAATTGCAAAGATCATAAAGAGATTTCCTGTATACACTTTATACATTTTCTGCTCATGTAACAGCTTATGTTCATGGTACAATGATTAAAAGTAAGAAGCAAATATTGACACAACATTCTTAACGAAACTATTGGCTTTATTCAGATGCCTCCAGATTTCCTGCTAATAGTCTTTCTCTGTTTCAAGATTCAAGCCAGGATGTCACATTGCATTTGTCATTGATTTCTTGCACTTCTGCAAGCTAGGACAGTTTCTGAATCTTTCCTTTTTTCTTTTTATAACTTTTACATCTTAAAAGAATGCTGTCAGATACTTTGTAAACTTTCTTTCCATTTGGTTTTTCTTTTTTTCTGTGATGCGACAGGTCATGCAGCGTTTGGAAAGAATACTGCAGAATATGTCCTTTGCATCACATGTTAGGGGCACAGCACATGGTATATATATATATTACAACTAGTGACACTGGTCTTGGTCACCTGTAAAGGTGGTGCCTGCCAGGTCCACTGTAAAGTCACCATTTTTTCCCTTTCCATGGCATAGTCAATAAAATAGGTCACCGAGCCCCACCTTCTGGAAAGAGGAGTTTCAAAGTGTATGCAGCTTATATGAAGACTATATTTGGGGGAAAATATTTGAAAATAAAAATATTCTTTTATCCTTAAAATTGAGCTTAATAATTTTAACATTCCTTGCTGGATCTTGGTTGCAACAATTATTAATGCTGGGTTCTAATAATATTTTCATTGTTCCCTTTCCTTCCACTTTTATTATACAGAATGCTTCTGTAAGAAGAGTGGACACTCTTGTCCCATTTATGTATATATTCATTTATTTTTATATCATCATAGACATGGATATTATTTTTATTGAGGAATAAAATTCAAATGTTATAAATATTGTGTTGCTCAAATTGTTCTGGACACCCCATTGAAAGCTTGTTAAGGTTGTTTCTTCTCCTTCGGACTTGACAAGCCTCACTTTCTGTTTTATTAGCATTCTTTTCTTTTTTTCTTTTTTTGCTACCAGGGAATTGAACCCAAGGATGCTTAACCACTGAGCCACAGCCTCAGCCTTTTTAAAAATATTTTATTTAGAGACTCACTAAGTTGCTAAGTGCCTCACTATGTTGTTAAGGCTGGCTATGAACTCACAATAATTCTCCTGCCTCAGCCTCCTGAGTTGCTGGAATTACAGGCATGCGCCAACAGGCCCGGCTTTATTTTCATTTTTAAGTAGCTCTTTGCTCAGCACAAGACCTTCAGTGTTGTCTGGTGTTTTGCTCCTCCATCCCATTTCTCCAAGGAACCCTGCTCCTTTTTATTAGAGAATGAGCGTTAGAAGCCAATCACAGGGAGACAAATGATAAATGATATCATTTCCACAAATGATAAAGGCTTGTGGCCTTTGCTTGCCTGTCCAAGGCTCCTTTCCCCTTCTTTGTCTCTGCGCTACTCTGTCTTCCTCAGGACTCTTCCGTGACCGTGTGACACCAAAGTCCACAAGACTCCTCTTATTTCTGGATTTGTTTTATTCATTTCTTCTGTCCAAAAGTTCTGGATATCATGAAAGTTTCCTCCTTGCAAGCCTACTCTTTTTCTCTTTAGTATTTAACTATAGAAATTTAGCTGATTTTGTAGATTCACTATCCACCTAAGGCACTGACCTCTTTCTAGCTTCAGTTTGCCTGTCATTTGAAACTTCCTACATGCCACTCCTGTTTCAGATGTTATAGTGGCCATCCCCGGCTCAGGTGTTGCCAATAATCCCCCAGTTTTCATCCCCAGATATTCACCATGATTCTCCATAGTCACACGGAGAGGATTACTCAACAGTATTTAAAGACAGAGTTGACATTATTAAGGACATTTTTTTTTGTCTTTCCCCCACTCTTTCTTTGCATCTTTGCATGATGTCAATGTGCGATAAGAAAATATAAATTCTGCCTATAGATCTCAATGCCAGTCTTCTATTCATAGCCTTGGTTTTCTAGAGATCCATAGCTTTCTGAGAGGGACAGTATCCCTTTAATATATAAAGGCTAAAGTAGTTAAAATAAAGGTCAGATGGCATTATAACAGAAACCCCAATTCATAGTTGTTTAAACTACATGAAAATTTACACACATTTTGAAGTATATTCCAAGGCAACATAGCAGTTAGACTTCATAAAGTCATCAAATGATTGGTTCCTCCTGACCCAGGATGTTGAACAACCTTTAGGATGAACCAAATGATTCAAGACTGCTCCAGGCCAGGTGTGCACCACAGCACACAGGAGAGGGCAAGGAAGGAAAGGAGAGCAGCTTATTTCCCCTTTCAGCATAGTGTGTAACCACCACACTGTGTTCACACCCTTTTGAATACTCATTGGTCATGTGGTCACACTTCACTGTCTACAAGACTGGGAAATATAGTCTCTGCTGTAGACAGTCATGGATCCAGTTAAAAATTGGGTGTTCTGGTAGGATAACAGAAGGGAGAAGTATTGTGAGGCTACTAAGGTTTATTTCTTCCAGAGACATCAAAACCTCTGCATTCCCTGTAACATGTCCTTCTCCCTTCTGTTCTCACCCAAGTTCCCCCTGTTCTTCCCTCTCAAGACCTCACCCATGGATTATGTTAACATGTGCAAATCACACTCCCTGTGCTCAGGATTTCTTAAATGTGTTCACTAGTGATCTCTGTTCTGATTTTGAAGAACAATTGATATGTGTAATAATTTGCACCACACTTTTGTGGATATTAATTTTGTGCAATTATTGGGACAAAAGCTATAACTCTATACTTGTTTTGTCCCCTCAATAAATTTCACAAGAATTTAGGATTTCCTTAATTCCACAATTTATTAAAACATTATTTGAAAATATTATTGATTCATATATTCTTGATGGTGAATTATTTTTACCCTTCCATAGGGGAATCATTATTATACTAAGAATGTCTTCATATTCACAATTATTACAAAACATATTATTGATGTCATCATTTCTCTGGGCAAAAGTAAAAATTGCTTCTCTTCTGGTGTCCGAGACTCAATTCTTTCTGCCCATTTTCATGAATTTGCATTTGGAACTTGGCTACGGTGTGTACAGATAATTGCTCCTAGACATTGATTCCAGCACTTCCTCCCGCCCTGTCATGGTTCTTTCTCACACCTGAGCTTTTCTTTGAACTGCATCATTTGCTCACCAGCACAGAGATACAAGAAACCTGTACCATGGTATATCATACTTGTTTTTTAGAGGCATCCTTTCAATTTCCCTAGCCAGACCAAATGAAAAATGCTTGCTTCTCTACAGAATGAAGAATGCACAATCCCTGATAAACCCCATGAATGACTGATTTCTTTGCTTCCCAAGTTTTGATGTTGGCTTGTTTTGTTTTCATTTACTCCAGGTTGCAAATGACCTTATCTCTCTCTCCAAAGAAAGTCCTGCTGCTAAAGGTAACACATGACATATGTAAATAATGACAATTTTCCTCCAAATATTCATTGTACATTGCTTTTCATATTCACAGTGGAGAGATTTTTCCCCTTAAAACATTTTTATTTCCCATACATTGATATATACATTATGAGTCAAAGTACCACACAATTATGATTAATTTTATGTAAATATAAACTAATAGATACCTTGCTTTACTTCTAATTTATAATCTATTATGGAATTTTAATAGTTTGTATTATTCTATTTTGATTAAACTACAAATCAAATTCACTTTTAAGTTATCTGAAAACAAAACCATGTGTGTATTTATTTACCTTAGAGTTTTCTTTTTATATTTTTGTGTCCATATTGTTTTTCTATAAGGATCACTCTGTTGTTAATAAGTTGTCTACATAGAACTTTAATTTTTCTTTCTTCTATAAATGGAAGAATGTCTGAACCATGAATACCTATATATGTATATAATCTCTCTCTCTCTCTCTCTGATTCACCTATGTCCTCCGTCCTTCTTTTCAAGGCTTATCCTGAGTTCTTCCATTCTTCCATGACAATTGCATTTCTAAGTTTATCATGTATTTTTTTTCCAGTTGCCTTCATAATATGGAAGCATTGCAAAATAATATGGCTACCCTAATGTGAAACATTCACTTCAAAGTCAAGTTAAATCAGCAACATCAGGTGTGGGGAATGACATTTTGGCTCAATAAGAAGAGAGAAATTACTATGAAAGGTCTGTATTAGCCATTGCCTGAATTGAGCATAAGATTCACTATACTGACATTCTAAAGCACACTAGACCAAAAGGAACCTTTTTCCATGATCCCGTTTGTTATAGTTGGATGTGAGGTGTCCCCCAAAAGCTCTCAGGTGAGACAATGCAGGAAGGTTCAGAGGAGAAATGATTGGGTTGTGATAGCCTTAACCCAATCAGTGAAATAATCTTCTGGTAGGGAATAACTGGGTGGTAGAATGTGTGACTGGAAGAGGTGGGAATTGGGGCGTGGCTTTACGGTATATATTTGTATCTGGCCACTGGAGATATCTCTCTGCTTCCTAATCACCGTGATGTGAGCTGCTTCCCTCTGATGTCCACCATGATGTTCAGTCCCACCTCGAGCCCAGTGAATAGGCCTTCTATGGACTAAGACCTCTGAAACCGTGAGCCCTCAAATAAACTTTTCCTCCCCTAAAATTGTTCTGGTCAGATCCTTTTAGTCACAGCAGCATAAAATCTGACTAAAACACCCCTTTTTCATAGTCACAGCCAGCAGAGTTGTCTGCAAAACTGATGATCTAGTCCAATAATCTGGATTAATTGGAAGATGCTATTGTGTTCATAGGCTTTCTAAAGGCTGTATAATTGATACAAATTTTAAAACAAGTCTGTAATCTTCACCAATTTATCCCCCTTTTAAAACCATAAACATCTATATGTTATCTTGCTTGGGTGGGAGATGGGGTGTTATGTGGAAAAGCATTACAAGAAAAATAGAATAAATCAACTTGCCACTGTGACATTTGTCCCTTGTACTGGAATATATCCCCAGAGTTTTGTAATCTCTTAAAATTTAATAATTTTCTTCACAAGCATCAAAGTTTTCTTCAGACACATGTCAACAAATATATTTTAGAATGTCTCAATTTAAAACCATCAGACCTAGTGAATATTAATATTGCATAGATCCTTCATGAAACCATGGGGGGTTACGGCATTATGAGAAAATAGAGTATCTGGAAAACAGTCATGGTAATGAGAATGAGGTCCAACTCTAATGGGTTTACATTCTAGGAAACATAACCCTAAAAATATCTGAGGCCAAGAAGTCTTAGCCATGTTGTTAAGTAGAAGGAAACCACTGCAAATATAGAGAAAAATTCCAGCTGACTCTTGATGGAGGAAAAGACAGAAAAGGTTGCTTTTTTTTTTTTTTCCAAAATAAAAATTCAGTACAAGACCTAAGAAGAGAAAAAAATGGCCTCTGGAGAAAAGAGCTATAAAAATACAAAAAGGGCGGGGGGTTGGTGGAAGATTGTAAAAATGAATAGAGCAATGAAGTTAAGCAATAACAAAGAAAGGTGGTAAATTCTGACATATCATATCTTGGCCAGCAATGGAAGTCTGGCTTACTGGAGAGGAGATGAAGATGGCCCTGGGGAGCAATAGCAGCAAAGAAGCCGAGAAAGAAAATACACCATGCATAGTCTCATAGTTTGGAATCTATGTTTAATTTTTAAAAGTCAGGTTTCCAAAGGCAGAGATACACAGAAGCAAATAAAATAGATTTTTTTTTACACACAGTCAAGTATATCTGAAACTCTGCTACTCTTTTCTTTTTATTAAACACAACTTTAAGTCAGGAGTTTAATTCCAGATTTCACTACATGATATGAATTTTTAAAGCAACCTACTCTCCTCAACATTTCCAAGAAGCCTTAGGAAATGAATATAAAAGCACTATGTAGTTTTTATTATTAATCTGATGTTGATGAAGTCCAAGAGAAATTTGAAACTATAATTCAGTCATGATGAGCATTCTCAGGAAAATAACACTTATTGATGTTCTTAATGAAGAATAACCATCCAGAATTTCATTTGTTAATGGTTAAGAACTAAAATAGTATACTTACTATTTAATGGTAAGTATACCTTCCTCCATTTTCACAATTCCTACACCCCTTCTATTTTTCCTATCCCTAAGTATCACCTCTACTCCTAAATTAATTTTTTAACATCATCTCTGCCAACAAGGACATTTTTATTCCAGTTCCTTTTTTTGCTTTCAGCCTTGGAGCGTCTATACCATTCTTGATGCTCAGCTGTTGCATGGGTGAGTATGTGATCAATATTAGCCCAACATGGACAGTGGGAGGAGGACCAAGGTTTCTCCACCATCCGCTCTGTGAAACCTTTCCTTTAGAGTGGTATTCTTTCAGTGAGCTTTGTCTCTGTCACATTTCATTCAATGTCTAATTTTTATCAAATGTTCATTGCATCCCATTTCCCATATTCAAACTGCTCGAAGAGAGTCACTAGGTACTGCTTCCTAAAGGGAAGGAGATTGCACCAGGGCATGCACACAAGAGTGGGTATCATGGGGCCATAGAGGCTGCACCATGTGACATTTGCCAGATTCCTTTACTGGGTATGGTAGCTAAGATGGCAATGGTCCCATTCTCCATGGCCTATGTAACCGTCTCCTCATTGAGTGTGAGTAAACTTATAGGTGTGATGAGATACCAACTTTAAGAATTATGGTACATTATAGAACAGAGTGGATAGTAAGAAATGCAATTATCTGTGTGGATTATCCCAACCACATGGGCCCTTTAAAAGCAAATAAATTTCTTCATCTGGTGGCAGAAAATAGAAGATGAGGAGAGATTCAAGAAAGAAGATTCTTGATGTTGTCTTTGATGTAGTTGGGGGGAGCAGGGCTAAACACTCTATGTAATAGTATGCATGCTATCATACATATATACACATAGATGGAGACAGATGCACATATGTACATATGTAATATATTTGATATTTTATATAAATAAAATATATTCATTTTTAATTTATCTCTGAAGATTTCTTTCATATTCATTACAGGCTACTCATTTCACCAAGTTGGTAGCTAATCTAAATCAATAAATCTTACATTTTTGGGCTGCTAAAACAAAATTTCAGAATTTAAATGATTTATAAAGGATAGACATTGATTTCTCACAGTTCTGGAGCTGAGACATCCAACACCAAAGTGCCAGCATATTTGAGTCTGGTGAGGACGTGATTTCTGGTTCAGATGGTGCCTGATTTCTGCATTCTTTGTCCCTTAGTAAAAAGGAAGAAAGAGCTCTTATAGGCCTATTTGTTACAAGAGCACTAATCCCATTAAAAGAGCATTAACTACCTCCCAGAAGTCCTTACATTCTAGTACCATCATCTTGATGGTACTAGGATTTCAGCATAGGAATTCTGAGGGGACACAATCATGTCAAGTTCAAAGTTTCGTGGGTGGATAATGGCAAGATAAAAAGTACTTTGAGAATGCTAGGACTAGCTGGTTTCTTCAGCCGCATTCTCTTACAGGCGTAGAGAAGAGTTTTCCAGAAGCTACTTGGCATGGGATATCCCAACATAGTAACTTGTTGACTTTGTGACTGTGAATTCCTCCATCTTTTGTTTGAAAGTACTTTAGCAATGCGTAGCAAGGAGAACGCAGCCATTCTTTCTGAGGGCAGAGACTACAGCGGTTTTCAAAGTTCAAACGGTGCCACTCTTGGCACCACGACTTCTCATTTCAGAAAACATAGTTGTTTCTAATAAAAAGTTATTTATTGTAGAATTTAATATGTTGACAATTGGACATTTTAAAGTAAATAATACATGATGATTTAAAAATTAATCAATATCAATTGCTTAAATGGTAAATATGGATAGATGCATGCCATTTAAATGAAGGCTCTTAGGGTTCTTGTTATCGTTTAAGAGTGTGACATAATTCTGAACCAAAACATTTGAGAACATGTAATCTAAATCTTTTCTTTTGGAAGAGGTTCCTAGTTCTCTGAAAGAATGAAACTCATGTTATGCTCAATTCCTTGTTGACTTTGTGACTGTAAATTCCTCCATCTTCTGTTTGAAAGTACTTCAGCAATGTGCAGAATTTAAAATTTGCGTACTTTGATCCGGCAGTCTCAAACTAGATAATTATTCTAAGGGTATTAAGGTTTGATAGAATACAGAGGAAGAAGTTTAGTAGTTATATTAATAAAGGCTAAGCTTTCACTCCTGTAACAAATCCAAAATATCAAGTACTTAACACATGAAACATCATGTCTGAGTCATGCTGCATGTGCAAATGAAACGAATTAACAACTATTCAGATTAGAAATCAGTCTGGATTAAGAATATAAATCAGTTTGTTCAGAAAGTAAGGCACTGTCACATTTCTCACATTAGTAGTAACTTACATTAGTAAAAACTTAAATATGCTATAGAAATATTGTGATCAAAATGAATTATTTTACACAGAGGAAGTCAGAAAAAAAAGTATTGGGTTTTTTTTTTTTTAAAAGACCACTTGTGGTAGAACATTCTATTTCAATGGCATCTTCTCTTATTTCATCAGCTTAAATACCTTTTTATTCTCTCTGAATAGTATTCTGCAAAATGTACCCATACTTATCTTTTATATCAGTTAAATTTGGGGGGAAATGTGTTTTAGAAGATTTAGGATGATGTTCAAAAAATAACACTTTCACAAAGTTGTTCTGACAAATAATTAGATTTGAAAAGTGTATTTAAGTTTCAGACTGGCAATTGCTGCCTAGCAGATTTTTTAAGACAATAAAGCATAAGTAAATTGTACAGATGACAGATCTGAAAGTTCATAACTTTTCTTATCTAACAGTCTATTGTTGATACAAGGGAAAATGGTGACATATTTTTGAACAGTAGCAAATTTTTCAGAACATGAGATTTGCAATTGTTATTCTATCTAGAATTTCACTTTTAAGGTGAAAAAAAAGGATACCAACAACATTTTTCCCAAAGGTTCGTACATCAACTCAATACTTGAATCAGAGAATAACTCTTCTGTCACATATATAAGTCACAAAAAATTACAAATTCCTCAAACCATTCTGGATTACCAAATCATCTTTTATACCAAACTATCCTTATCAAGGAAGATTTATTGAAAAACTGGTCTTTTGAGGTTTCAGTCCATGGTCACTAGGCCTTTTGCTTTGGGCCCATGGAAGGCAACACCTAGTGGCAGAAGAGTGTGGCCCAAGAAACTTCTCACCTCATGAGGGCTGAGAAACAAAGAGAGGGACATAAATGGTCCAGATTCCCAATCTCCCCTCAATGGGAACACACCCAATTACCTAACTTCCTTCCACTGGGGCCCACCTACTAGAGGTTCCACCACCACCCAATAGCACCACAGGCTGGTGACCAAGTCTTTAACATATGGGCCTTTCATGGACTCTTCAGATCCAAACCATAACAATTTTCACAACATGAATTGTGATATATGGCCATGGTTTTATCCAGTTAACCAAATTGCACCACAAACAATATTCCCAGATTCTGGTTTTTGCTTCATGTTATGGTTGTATGAGAAGATTAAAATTTAGAAGCACACATTCCCTGATAAAGATACTGCCATTTGATAAATGGTATAGTAATTGTTGCAACCAAGAATAGTAACGTATTATGACAATCAAGGAATCTGCCTAGTCTCAAAGTATTGACCAACAAGGTATTATTAATTAGAAAGAAAATAAAATTATAGTGGTTGAGCTTGTAAAATACCAACAAGTGATCAAAAGTGATTAGGAATCACATGTGGAAAGTAGCATCGTGTTCTTCCTGATGACATACACTCATATGAGCAGACGTCACTTCTTAGCATTTATGCCAGAAGTACAGAACTTGAACTTCATCACAAGAAAATTGTAGAGAAATATGTATTTATAGACACCTAAAAAATAATCATGACTTGACAGAAATGTCAGTTTTTGAAAGATAAGGAACATTTGATTTGGACAGAGACTAAGGAGATAAGACACATAATGCAATACAGGATCCTGAATGAGAATTTGGATCAGTCACTGGAACAAACAGTCAAAATGTGAATAAAGACAGTAGATTGGTTAATGGAAGTGGGTCAATGTTGATTTCCTGGTTTTGTCAATTATACTATGGTTTTTGAAATTTTTCATTGGAAAAAACTGGGTGATGAGATAAGGAAACACTGTATTATATCTGAAACTTCTTAGATGTCAGAAAATTTTTCAAAGTACAGACATTTTTTTGAAAACTATGTTGGAAGAAAAATATATACAAATGTTGTAAGGCTGCAATATATTACCATGTACTAAATAAAAATAGGGAACAATTAAATGTAAACAAATTTAAACATAAATGGAAACTGAGAATATGATGAAAAAATGTCTAAAATATTATTTCATGATAAATAGTGCACTAGCTGTTTTGAAAGGGAAAAGAGTAGCTGCAGTAGAATTTAAATGTACAAAATTAACTATAATTACAAGAAGTATTTATGATATGATGTGGAAGAATCTTTTCAGAGGATTTTAAATGAGATGAGAAAATGCAGAAAAAATTTAATGAAGGATTATAGGGAAAAATGAATAGTCTATGTTATGGCTTTAGTCTGGAATATGCCCTATTTTCTCATGGGTACAGAGGTAGGACTTTAGGCAGTGAATATATCATGAAGGCTCTGACCTCATCAGTTGATTAATAAATCAGGTGGATTAACCCATTGACAGCTGAATGTACTACTAGGAGATGGAACCTTGTTGGAGGAAGTAGGTCATAGGGTTCATGCCATGAATGGATTAGCTTCCCTTGATACCTTCCTCCCCTATCCCCTGCTTCTTACCTGCCATGTGCTGAGCAGCTTTCCTCTGCCACACCTCTGCAACAATGAGCCAAAATAAATCTTTGTTCCTTTAATCTGTTCATATTGGGTACTTTGGTCAGAATGATGAAAAGCTAACAGTTCATGGGAGATAAGGCCATAGGCTATAAATTTTATATATCACAGAAGAACTAACACCAAATTTATGAAATATTGTCCAAATTTGCTCATAGTTAAGTAAATACAACATAAATTGCATCAATATGTTAGTGTGTTAGTTAACTTTCTGTTACTGTAACAAATACATGAGATAATCAACTTATAAAGAGAGAAGGTATATTTTGCTCATAGTTTGGGAGGCTTTATCAATGGTCCCATTGGTTTTGGGCAATGGTGAGGCAGCACATTATGGTTGGATGGATGTAGGAAAGCAAAGCTTCTTACCTCATGGCCAGGACATGAAATACAGAAAGAGGAAGGCGCTGGAGCCCCACTCCCCCAGGGAATAGAAGACCTCCCACTAGGCCCCATCTTTTATGGTTTCTACCAACTCCCAAATCACCAAGATAAGGACTAAGATTTTAACACATGCGCCTTTGGGAGATATTTAAGGTCCAAACCCTAGATATCTCTAGGGATTCAAACTGAGATAATTTGAATTTAGAATATTTGAAATAAGAATTTATAAATAATAGTGAGGATGAAGTTATTCCTTTATATGGTTGATAGGCTTCTCGACAGAGATGACCATTTTTTGAGTGGTTTAACAGTTTCTAGCAGAGTTTGACAGGCACATTCTCTTCTATGCAACATCTTCCCTGCTAGGAATTTATCTTATTCATCTTCTCTCAACAAACTCTTTCTTGAAATCCATTTGCTCATTCCTGAAATTCCATGAATAAAGGAATCATCAGCTAATTCCTTGCCACAATCCTAAAGAACCTGACACATACTCAGTCTCTGTGTTTGTTGAATAAATGAATAAATGAGTCAATCAATTATACCATTGTCTGTATAGCAAAAGCTGAATAGAAATGTTCATTAAATAATCTATGATCCTTTGTGTAATATAATATTGTGCAGAGGTTTTGTTGTTTTGTAATGAAAAGAGCTATATTTCTGATCTCCTAGATCTTCAAGTTAAATAAAGAACTTCTAATTGTTTATTACAAGAACTTTACTCAATAGTGTGCAATCATTTTTATTTTCTTATTACTCCCTTATTCCATAATACAGATTGTTTCTTCCCCAAAGTTTGGGTGAGAGCTTGAACAGATAACATAATGGCCTCAAGTCATTTTCAGACAAACAATATTCTTGTTCATGAATTGAAATCCTGAAAGCCAGCTGCACTATTCCATATTATAACTTTGTGCTAATAATATTTGGAGTCTCATTTGGATAAATTACTTTTTTTTTTCTTTCAGACTCAACAGAATGAAAGAGGGTCAAATCATAATGATTTCAACTAGTCTGGTAGTGCCACTCAGTCTTCCTCCCACTGGAAACTCCCTGTCTCCCAGCAGGAAGGTGCTTTATCCGTGGGAATCAGAAAGGACTGGATAGGGACAAGAGTGGCATCCTCTCTCTTTTGCCTTTCTGCCTCACTCCCTTGTGCCTCCCTAAAAGAGCAGGCAGGAAGGGTAAGACACAGATGGAGCCCTGGTGCCACCCTCTGAGCATGGCTGAGGTCCACACTGATTGTGATCTCCTTTGTCCTCAGACAAAGGAGACTGGATGGACCTTGTCCAGGGCCAGCTTCCCCTCAGCCCATGTGGGAAGCAGGCATTGGGCAAGGTCCAGTCTCCTTTACATGCAATCTTACCCAGGGTACATGGCCCTGCGAGGCAGGCCCTGAGGCAACCATGAAGGAGCCTTAGGCCAGCCCCAGGATAGGGACACTTCCTGATGTCAAAGACATTATAGGACCTTGCCTGCTTTGCCCAGGGCCTTCTCCTCATGGTCTCAGAGACCCACAGATACCTACACTCCCACCTCCACCTGGTCCTCCACAAAAGGACCAATTGCTCTTTGTGAAAGCAGAGAGACCAATGAGACACCTACCAGAAATAAACCTTCACATCCAGAGTAAAGCCCAAGAATGAAGTTTACTTGCGGCTTTTAAACAATCTAACATTAAAAGTGACATAAGACTTGACATGTGCTACTGAAATGTATGGAGTCTCATTTGGATGAATTCCTTTTAATTTTTTTCTTTCAAACTCAGTGGGATAAAATAATTGTCAAATTATATTAAATTTAACTACTGTTGGCAGTTGCAATTCAGACACTTGGCACAGTAATCCATATGGTTAAAAAAAATGAAGAAATGCTGAGCTTTTAACTATCAACTTATAGTCATAAAATACAGGTTTTGCTTTTTAAATTAATAATAAGCATAATGCATTCTATAACCTATTTTTTACATATTGCATGTTGATGAGGGTTTTGTAAAAAATAAAAACAAGTGTTTTTTGTAATGCCGAACACTGGAATCTGACATTGTGTCGTGTCTAATGGATGTAGCTACAGAAGGAAGGGTAGGATGGTATGTGTTTAAAAAATTCTATTTTCAGTAACTGCAATAACAACAAAAGATATGTCTGAAATTGCTCCTTCTCCTTAGCAATCCCAGCTGGATTGTATGTGTTCACCTGCCTAAAATTACATTCTAAAATTGTTCATTTATAGAATATTCTTAGCAAGTGAGGGGCAGAGATGGAGCTAATTAATAAAGGGACTGATTAAATTTGACAGCATAAAAATGTACACACTGAAGTAAAATATTTCCTGAGAGTCTACATAAAACCCTACAAAGTTAAGCAATTTAGATACTTTTAAAATTCATTCACATTTTTTCTATAAATTGCAAAATTCATGCAATGAATATCCATTACTTTAAGGATAACATTTTCAAAGATTCATTTGCTGGCTAATACATTAGAAATAATGAGCTAGAGACAAAACCAACACATAAGTACCTTTAAGAAACAGCATTGCTAGATGAGAAGGGTAAGGCCATTCCGAAGTATTTTTCTCATATTATGTTAATATTAATTTAAAACTAGCTTTAATTTCAATAGGCTCTGGTGTTTTTGTGTAAAAGAAATGCCTCCTACATAAATGTAATTTCTAGAACTGCTATTTCTAGCAATGTGGCAGGCAAAATATCCAGAAAATCTGTTCCTGATATGCTGGATAAAATATTTGAATATGATTTTGAGTGCATAGCTAAGGAAACAGATAAAACTATGAGGAGTCAAGAACACATAGGGGATTGGAAACTCATAGTAGACTTCTGTTATCAGTTGTAAGGGTGCTGTTATTGCAGCTGTTTTATGACTTCCCAATTAAGAAGGTGAATGTCAGTTCCCTCATCATGTAGGTAGATCTCTGGACATGCAGAATGGGACTTGAATTTGAGAGTCCTCCTAAGGAAGTGCACCCTCAGTGAAAGGATGAGTTTCAGTATGAAGTCTACCTCTCAGAAAGGGAGAGAGGATACACTTCTATTCTTAAGGAGAAAAACAAAACAGACTCTTCTCTGAAATGTCCTCATGACACACACTCTTCACATCAGTTCAAACTCCTAATCAGGTGAGCAATACCCCTGAGTGATTGGAGATTCCAACCAGGCCCTCTTGGAGGGCCATATTCACACCTGGCCACACGACATTCCCACAAATGAAACTCCACTGAACATTAAAGTCACAATAAAAGAAAGTTATAAAATCAAAGGAGGTAAATCACTATTGAGAATCAGTACAAATAAAGAAATCAAGTACCCCTTCAAGAACTTCAGACAATTTAAATTGTCATATATTAAATGAAAAATGCTAATGAAAGAACTCTTTTAAAAAATACAAAATAAAATGTGAAAAGAATACATATCATCAAAAAAAAAGAATAGAAATAACTTGAAAAACAGCCATTATGACTAGAAATGAACAATGTAGTCAAAATTGAGAATTCAGTGATAATGTTAAACTAGATAAGAAAATTCGTAGATTCAAAGTTGAAATTGAAGAAATTATCCAGGATGCAGTTTAGAAAGTCAGAGATGGAAAATATAAAAACAGTTTTTAAAAGTGGACAGTAGAATAAGAGCATTTATCCAATTTACTTGGTGTTTAGAAAACTGAGTAACAGCTTGCTACAGTGGATTGTGTGCACAACATGCTTCTAGTGAAAGCCTGGCCTCCTGACCTCCAGACCACTTGGCTCCTTTGCTCCTTTGCTGCCCCATAAATATATATATATATATATACTGTTCATTGAAAGTGCATATAAAGATGTTTAATATGAAGAATGTAATCTGCTTATAATTTTGTGCAAAGTTAGAAAAATTATGATTGTAACAATTTTTTTCTATTTGCCTCAACAAATGTTTTCAGTGAATAATGTGTACAGCTTCTGATAATTTGTTTTTTTCTGTTATGTTTG
>CM053405.1:8389080-8448472 GCA_028644305.1 Xerus rutilus | reverse complement strand
AAATAAAAATAAAAAAAAAAAAAAGAGATCAAGCTTTCTCAAATTTCTCATAGCCTGGCCTCCTGGCTTGCTTTGACAAGCATAACATGGCAGAAGGGACATTTCATGAATTGCAGAGTGGCTTCTGCTCCTAACCAATTGAATGGCTGCCCTGAGACTTCAATGTAATGAATTTCATCTGAGCCCTTGTGTATGGGAAGCCACGTGAAGGAAAATTAAAGTGCTCAAGTGGCTGCCAGTGCCACCTGCCAGACACATCCCTAAGACAGTCCTATCCACTCGGTCCCATGTGGCCTCTCAAAGGACTGCAACCACGTGAATGACATCAGGAGAAGGCCATGTACCCGATCCCAGGCTGATTCTGATAAACAGTTATGTGAAAATCAAAACGTTTTGGGATGCTGTTACTTAGCAATGGACATCTGATGCATGTGTTAATATTCTACAATTGATGAATATCTCCAAAATTACAGCCAATACCACATGCGGAAAAAAAAGAAAGAAATGGATTAGATACACTAAATTCAGGAATACATCCAGGTTTTATGGAATTGTGTTTTGGAGGTTTTCTTTTTTAAAAAAATCAAATTTATAATTACAAAATTAAATGGAAAAGTCAATATGTATTTAGAATGAGAAAAATGACTGTTTTAAAAGGTTGTGATAAATATTACAAATGTTACACAATACAAAAATAAATAACACTATGTTCAGCAATGAATGATCACGTATATATTTGGCTACTTTTTCATAAATTATCTTTTCATATGGAAATAATGTAATAGTTTTGATGACAATATCAGAAGACACTTAGTCTTTTCTCTAACTCAGGATTTGTCAACCTCAACACCATTGTCATTGCAGGCCACATGACTCTCTTATGAAGGGCTGCCCTGTATATTGCAGTATGTCGCAGCATCCTGAACTCTAGCTACTAAACACCAGCTGTAACAACTAAAAATGGATCTAGACATTGTCAAATGTCCCCAGGTGGGTGTGAAAGCAACACCAGCCACAGTGTGAAACTACTACTTCAGGTAGTTGACCACAGCTTATTTCCAGTTTTTCTTGATTGCAGCTTAAATAAACATATCACTTCACACACAAACTTACTTAATTTAGTACTATCAAATGGTTAGATCACAAATAACAGGAGTTGATAATTCTATTTCATGAATTCCCATTTTAATAACACATTACTATATAAATGAATTATGAACTATTGTCCTATCAGAAGATGAACTCTGCTTTTAATAGTATTGATGAAAATCAAATTATCCAGTTATAAGTTTATCTATTTGACTGTTAGAAAAATTTGCCAAAGACTGGCTCCTGATTCCTATTATTTCAATTTGTTCCTCCCTCATTATTTAGCACCATGTGACAGGTAACACTTCCAGATCAAAATACAACCCTTGTACTTGCGCACACACACATCATTTAAAAAAATTATTATAATTACTAGTACTTATTAATCATATAAATTGATGGGTTTTATTGTGATATTCCCATGCATGTGTATAATGCATGTGAGAAATGAATATGTAAAAAAATGCTCAACATTTTCCACTGTCAGTGCAATGCAAATCAGAACTACATTGTATATGTTAATTTTGAACCAAGAACCTCAGTAGGTGGGAGATGTACATATGGCAGTCAATCTACATCAACATGGTGAGCAACTACACAATTAGATAAGAGACTGTTAAATCAGAAATACGAGTGACTACTTGTATTTTAGCCTTTTGTCACTGTGACAAATACCTCCAACAGACCCCACCTCTAAATATCATCACATTGGTGACGAGGTTACAACTAGCTCATTTGTGGAGGAGATATTTAGTCTGTAACACAGTTTCAGTCCCAGGAGTTTCATTGCAAATGCATTTAACTACAGTAAAAATGGAAAAAATAGGGAAACACAATTTTTTATTTCTATTTTTTTATTTTTAGTTATATATGACATGTTATACATATACAAAGTATAACTTATTTTAACTAGGCTCCCATTCTTGTGTTTGTACATGATGTAGGGTTTCGCTGTGCTGCATTCATACATGAACATAAGAAATTTATGTCCACTTCATTCCACTGTCTTTCCTATTCTTATCCCTCCTCCCTTCCCTGCATTCCCTTGTCTAATCCAATGACCTATCCTTCTTCTCCCCTCAGCTGTTGTGTATTAGCATCCATGTATCAGAAAGAACATTCAACATATGGCTTTTTTGTGGTTGGTGTATTTCACTTAGCATGATGGTCTCCAGTTCCATTCATTTACTGGCAAATGTCATAAAGTTATTTTATCACTGAGTAATATTCCATCGTGTATATATACTACATTTTCTTTATCCATTCATCTGTTGAAGGACACCTAGGTTGGTTCTATAGCTTTGCTATTTTGAGTTGAACTGCTGAGCATTGATGTGGCTGTATCATTGTAGTATGCTGATTGTAACTCCTTTGGATATATACCCAGGAGAGGTATAACTGGGTCAAATGGTGGTTGCATTCCTAGTTTTTTGAGAAATCTCCATACTACTTTTCATAGTGGTTGCACCAATTTGCAGTACCACCAGTGATGTATGAGTGTGCCCCTTCCCCACATTCCTCAACAACATTTATTGTTGCTTATATTCTTAATAATTGCCATTCTGACTGGAGTAACATGGAATCTAAGTGTCATTTTAATTTGCATTTCCCTAACTGCAAGAGATATTAAACATTTTTTCATATATTTTTTGATAAATTATAATTATACTTCTTCTTCTGTGATGTACCTGTTCAGTTCCTTTGCCTATTTATTGATTGGATTATTTGTTTTTATGGTGTTAAGTTTTTTGAGTTCTTTATATATCCTGGAGACTAATGTTCTATCTGAGTTGCAGATAGCAAAGATTTTCTCCTGTTATGTAGGCACTCTCTTCATATACTTGATTGTTTCTTTTGCTATGAAGAAGCTTTATACTTTGTACTTTTTCTTTGTAATTTATACTTTTTCTATTCCATTTATTGATTTTTGATTTCACATCTTATGCGTTAGGAGTCTTGTTGAGAAAGTTACTTCCTAAGTTGACATGATGGAGTATTGGGCCTACATTTTCTTCCACTCAGTGCAGGGTCTCTGGTCTGCTGCCAGTCTCAACTGAGTTGAGTTTTGTTCAGGAAGATAGATAATGGTCTATTTCATTTTATTACATATGGATTTCCAGTTTTCCCAGCAGCATTTGTTGAAGAGGCTATCTTTTCTCCAACGTATTTTTAGGTCTCCTTTGGCTAGTCTGAGATAACTATGTGAGTTTGTCTCTGTGTTTTCTATTCTGTACCACTGGTCTTCATGTCTTTTTTGGTGCCAATACCATGATGTTTTTGTTACTCTTGCTCTGTAGTATAATTTAAGTATGGTATCGTGATGCTACTTGCTTCACTTTTTTTGCTAACAATTGCTTTAGCTATTCTGGGTCTCTTATTTTTCCAATGAATTTCATGGCTGCTTTTTCTATTTCTATTAATAGTGTAATTGGAATTTTAATTGGAATTGCATTAAAACTGCATAGCACTTTTAGTAGTATAGCCATCCTGACAATATTAATTCTGCCTACTCATGAACATGGGAGATCTTTCCATGTTCTACTGTCTTCTTCAATTTCTTTCTGCAGTGTTCTGTAGTTTTCATTGTAGAGGTCTTTCTCCTCTTTTATTAGATTGATTCCAGACTATTTTTTCCTGAGGTTATTGTGAATGGGAGAGTTTTCTAATTTCTCTTTTAGCTGTTTGGTTATTGTTATATAGGAACGTAACTGATTTACAGTTGTTAATTTTATATCCTGCTACTTTACTGAATACGTTTATGAGTTCTAGAAGTTTTCTGGTGGAATTTTTTGTGTCTTCTAAATATAGGATAATGTCATTGGGAAAATAGAGATAGTTTGAGCTTTTTTTTTTTTTTCCTATTTGTATCTCTTTAATTCATTCTTTTGCCTAATTGCTCTGGCTAGGGTTTCAAGGATTGTGTCCAATAGAAGTGGTGAAAGAGGGGAACACTGTCTTGTTCCAGTTTTTAGAGGGAATGTTTTAAATTTTTCTCCATTTAGAATGATGTTGGCCTTGGGTTTAGAAACTTTTACAATGTTGAGGTATGTTCCTACTATACCTAGTTTTTACAGAGTTTTGTACATGAATGGATGCTGAATTTTGTCAATTGCTTGTTTGTCTTTAAGTCTATTGATGTGATGAAATATGTTTGTTGATTTCTTTATATTTAACAAACCTTGTATCCCAGTAATGAACCTACTTGATCATGGTGCACTATCCTTTTAATATGTTTTTGTATGTAATTTGCCAGTATTTTATTGAAAATTTTTGCATCTATATTCTCCAGGGACATTAGTCTGAAGTTTTCTTTTCCTTGATGTGTCTTTTTTTGGTTTTGGTATTAGAATTATACCAGCTTCTTAGAATGAGTTGGGAAGGATTCCCTCCTTTTCTATTCCATGGAATAATTGGAAGAAGATTGGTGTTAGTTTTTCTTTGAAAGTCTGGTAGAACTCAGTTGAGAATCTGTCTGATCCTGGGCTAGGAAACACAATTTTTAAAAAGACAAAGTTTATATAAAAGAAAAATAGAAATATCTATACTCTCTTCAATGATAGCTGTTAAATGCAGAGTACCACATAATTGAAATTTCAAAGTACTGAAAATTAGTCAACACAGGGTTTATATTCAGTTAAACTATCATTCAATAACCAAGTAAAAATGGTGATATTTTTGGAAAATCTAGGAAATGCTGATTATCAACAGAGACATAACAAGGGGCATTCTGAAATCTGTGTTTTGAGGAGAATGATACTTCCAGGAAGATTGGATATACAAAAACAATCAGGGAAAAAAGAAGAAGAAAGAAAAGAAAAGAAAATTGAAAAATTAACATAGAAAAATGTATATTATAAACTAACTCTATATGTAGTTAGTTAAACATAAGTTATTCAGCTTTGTTCTTAAGATCTTAAGAAGTGAAGTTAGAGGAAAAGAGAAATGAAAATGTGAAAAATGATACTGAAGTAATATAGTTTATCATGGTTTCCAGATGATTATAAAACTATCTATAAATGTAAGAATTTTCTGGGGCTGGGATTGTGGCTCAGCGGTAGAGCGCTTGCTTCGCATGCGTGAGGCCCTGGGTTCGATCCTCAGCACCACATACAAAGCAATAAAATAAAGACATCGTGTCCATCTACAACTAAAAAAATATTTTTAAAAAAATGTAAGAATTTTCTAAACTAATTAAAATTAATAGGATAGTTGATCAATTTTGGATAAAAGATAAATATACTAAAAGTAAGAACAGATTACAACTTGGAAGAAAAATTTATAAAGTATAAATTTGGGTAGAATTTCACTTATAAGAGCAATAAAACAAAACTTTAAGAATACTTCTAACAAATTATTTAGAGGCATTTTGTGAGAACATGTCACATTTTTTAAAGTTTGTAAGTTTTACTGAGTGAATTGAAAGATTGGATACTAACGTTTGTTAAACACAAGTTACCATTGATTCACAATTAGAGACAGACTCTGGAAACAGAGCAAGAGCATGGAGAGTATCTTCATGACCTTCATGGAGAAAATGACTTTAAAAACTAGCAAATCAAGAGCGATAAAGTAAAACTAAAAACAGCTTTGCCCCAAAAGTTAACCTGAGCTCAATTCACCGTACCAAAAAAAAAATATGAAAAGGAATATTTGAGATTAAAATATCTGTAATATTTACTGTAACAATTTATTTCTCAAAAGCAATGAATAATTTCTTTAAAAAAAATGAAAATAATCACCAATCAATTCAGTAGGTAAACCACGTGGAAAAGTCTAGGTGGTTCAGAGGTGAAAAATAAATTACCAATAAACATTTAGAAAGTTGTTGTTCCTCTTCTTGGTAATAAAAGACAAGCAAATTTAAACTAGAGAATGCCGCAGGGAACCCTAAGCAGGTTGGCATAGTGTTCAAGACTGAAGCTATCATGTGCGTGTGAGCTTATGAGCAACCAGCTTCTTCATAAGCTACTGTCAGATGGATTAAATGTAGAAGATGTTTGAGGACCAATTTGATGGTATCTAGAAATTTGAAAACACTCATATACAAAAGTTAAAAAATTCTAGACTTCAGTATATCCTAAAGGATATTATGTGGACAAGTCACATCTATGTAAATGCTCATAACAACATTGGAAAATGTCAGAAACAGTATTAATGCTTATCAGTAAGCAAGTAGATAATTGTTATATATTCATGTAAAAGTACAGTAGACTCTGAGAATTAATGTCACAGCCCATGAACCCACATTAATGAATACTATCTGACTTGAAGAAAGGGTTGAACACAGAAACCTAATCTATAAAGCTTTAAAACATGCAAAACTCAGTACATTGAACATAGGCAAAATTAAAACCAAGTAGAATAACTGATTATCTTGGGAAAGGGAAAATCTTTGCATTTTTATGTTTAATTCTCACATTTGTCCTGAGTTATTTTAAACTTTAACTCAACATAAATAAAATTTATGCAACCTACATAAAATTAAAATTTAACAGACTTTCCCTTTCCTTCTAAACATTAGGATATATGCAAGAATTTTAAATTATTTAGACTAGATGACCCTGGGTTTATGCTTTATCTTTTTATCTTTGAATATAAAAATGTTACAGAAATGACTATAATTTTGCTTTTATTATTATTTTCTTCTGTTAAGGAGCAACAATCTCTCATCTTTTTCCCATAGATTAAAAATTTGTAGCAATTTATTTACAAACTTCATTAAACATTAAAATCAGGCTCTATTCCAACTACCTGGAAAATAAATAAAATGCAACATGAGTTGACAATTATAAAATAAGGAGTTACACATTGCTGGAAACAAATGATCACAAATTTGTGTTATTTTGTGTACAGTATTAAATAATAGAGTATAATTCTAATTAAATTAATATTAGTATCTATGAATTATACAAATGTTAATCATTTGTACAGTGGCTAAATTTGAAGTTTAAAATGACATCTGAAAAACCTGAAAGATATTAATATTAATTATATATAATATTCACCTGAGAATGTAATTCTGGTTTTTGAGTCAAATGTGGTAAGTATGAGGTTGCCTCTCTGGAATCAATAAAACATCAATAAATTCCTGATTACTGATTCAGGAATATATTGATAATATACTAGACAAACTAGTAAATATTTACCTCAGTTTTTTAAATATATGTGAATTTTCTTAGTTTAGTAGAGAAATAGAGATGATAACCAACTTATAGTACAGGATATAATAAAATGTTGAATGGATTTACTATTAAACTCTATTTTATTATACTCTATTCTCAATTTCAAGTAATTTTGACTGAATAATTTTAACAATATAGGCTTAATTTTATCTTTTGCAATCCAATATTACTCCAAATTTACTCCTGTAACGTTTGCAGTATCCCATTTTAAAACACATTAATTAATTCAAATATGATCAATTTTCATTAAAATTTGGGTCAGCTAATATACTACATAATATCCCCCCATAACTATTTCTTTACTAAATATGTTATATTTTATATTTGCATAAAACCTTGTGTAAATTATTTTTATTTATGTTAATATTTTAGACCTGCTTGTGTCCAGCACACAACTGTGACATCTGCAAAAAATGTTCAGAACTTCAGATGAATTTCATAAGTAAAGGCATTTCCACTTTTCTATCTGAAACACAAGAAAGCAGCAAAGACATTGCCCAATAGCAAAGGAAATCCTACAGTCAATGTAACTGGGAAATACTATCAATTTTTAATTTTGAAGAAGTCTTTGCAGTATCCACTCAGAATAGAGGAAACTAGCACATGAAAACATAATGCTGGCTTCTTCAGCCCCGGGGCAGAATGGACAGTGTTTCAAATTTCCTGTCTCTCAGAAAAGGATGGGAAAAGTGGAGGAAGAGGCAGATGAGATGAGCAAGGATGTGTCTGTAATAGCTCACTAAGCAGAGGCTGGGGATTGTGGAGTTGAATGGGAAAGCAGGTGGCCTAGCCCTTTTGGGAGTGGCAGCATAACAGGATTTGGGCAAGCTGAAGAGGAGTGACACTCCATCGCCACACACTACACACACAACCCCCCACATCACACATATGCACACCACATACACACAAACACACACACACACACACACACACACACACACAGCTTTTCCTTTTCCACAGTGAATAAAAACAGAATTTGTCTTGAAATGCAGGACAAAGACTTTTAAGCAAAACATGTAGATACACTTTGCAATAATAAATGCTATAGTATACTTTGGGATCTAAAAGTAAACATTGCATATTAAATTAGATAATCCTACCATTCATGAATTGGAAATTTTAGGCACTGTAAATAAAGGTAACACAAAAAGTAAGAAACTTTATATAATTTCTATCAGCCTGGTGTAGGTGGGGAAACACACAACTGGTATAGGTACATTATATAATTAGGCAAATCTAATTGATGTATTTATATTAACTAGTCTATTTGTATTTGTTGGTATAGCTCCCTAGAAATTACCCACTTTCAAACATTTTAAAAGATTATCATGTATTAACATACAAAATACTTCATTGGATCTTTAATAAAGCAGGAAACTAAGAAAAACATGAAAAATGAATAAATGTTTCACTTAGAAAATTTTATGTTACAGAATTCTAATACTAAAGGAAACCAAATTGCATTTTAACAGTCAGAAAATAATGATGAAAATATTGCCTACTACAATTTACAGAATAACAACAAATTTGAGCTCAGAGAAACATTCCTTTGTCACTTAACAGAAATGAATTAAAATGTCAATTAAGCTTTTAATTTCAAAAGTTGGAAACAGATCCACAAACTAGGCCTGAGAAAAGTAGAAGGAACAAATCAGGGATGATTAGAGCAGAAAATAACAGAAAAACAAAAAATGTTTATTAAGAATAACAGGAAAACAAACAGCAATTTCTTCAAGAGGTGCAGAGCATCAATTGTGCAAAGCGAACAAGGTCTAGAGATTGTGACAGAGCATGGTGACCATATATCAGTACCTTACAGTTCAAGTCTTCTGAGAGAACTCTTCAGTGTTGTTGCCACAGGGACAAAGAGTTAACCATGTGAGATGATGGTATGCTAATTAGCCTGATGGTGGCAACACTTAACACTTCCCAATGTATACATGCATCCAAACATCCTTTTGTTTATCTTAAATTTATATGATTTTTATTTGTAAATTGTACCTCAATAAAATTGGAAAAATTAAGAAAAAAAATCCAGTGACTCTTTCCTGGAAATCAAATAATAAAAGAAAAACAAGACAAGTGAGAAATTTATTCTAGAGAAAACAAGCATAAATCCACAGAAACATTACAATCTAATGCCATATGCACATATATATTCAAGAAATATAAATTAAACTTAGTAATCTAAATCAAACAATGCATTTCAAGGTGTCATATGGTACATTACAGGTTTTTCCTAGGAAGTCAGAGAAAGTTGACCATTTTGTAGCCTATTAATAAAATATAACATTAATAAATGGAAATAAACTATGAAATAATAAAGCTTTCATAAAAGGTGGAAAAATTACATAGAAATACTCAAAACACATTTATAACAAGTTGTAAATGAAGAAACCCAGAAGCTTCCTTAAAATGATAAGTCTATCCAATAAAACCTTCAGTCAAGACCATCCTTAGTGGGGAAATGTTGAAAGCACTTTTTAATAATGGGAACAAGACAAGAACGACCACTTTGATCAATAATATCAACATAAAAAGACAATAAAGACTATCTTATACAATAAAATAAAAGGTGAAATAAAACATTTAAAATGGGAAAGAAAAAACTATCTTTGATAAAAAATGTCTATTTGAGAGTGTTTGAGACAAACTGAACTAAATGATGTCTTTCAACAATGTTGCTGGTTACAAGTTAGATATGCAAAACTAAGTAGCCTTTGATAAAACAATGGCAACACCTAGAAAATTTATTCAATAAAACAAATATCTCATTTTGATAGCAACTTTAAAAGAAAGCATCTCCATGTAAATCTTTTTTTTCCTTTGTCTTATATTTTTAATTTCAATAGAATTGAAGTTGATACTTAATTCAACATTATCACTTACAATCTAGTAAATAACTTATAGGGAAGAAATTATAAAGTCTAGCTATAAACTCAGATGAATATAACATCAAATTTTATATGTTAACATTGTGTGTTACTGGAATTTGACAGTGTTTCTTTTATAATTCCATTGCACACCTGGAGCTAGCTTTAAAGACACTATTGGTGATAAATAAATCAATGCATTTTAAGTTGTCTGCTGGCTCCTTGACTGTCAGGGATGTTCCAAAGGTAACAAGTCACATAATATGTTGTCTAATATATGCTTTATCTCCCTGTATTTCAACATGAACCACGTTATTGGTGCTAAAGGACTTTAAAAGTGACACAAAGGCTCTGCAAAATGTTTTCTGCTCACAGGCGACCCCACCAGCCTCTTTTTCTGTTGCCCTGTAGGAGCTGATTCCTGAATATTCCCAAACCAGACTGATACCCCTCTTACGGTTTTATCTCCTGATTACCACAGAGTAGCCACAATTCTGTCTTTCCTTCTTAATTTTAATTTCTTTTTCTTTTTCACAAAGCTTCTAAACCAAGGGTTTCCCTGACAGGGTGAAGTTATTTGACCTGCAGGCATGCCCTGGGGGCAGCTTGGCTGCTACTCTGTGGGGCTTCCTAAACTCCTCTGATCTGTTCCAGTCCCAAATGTCCCCACTCTAGAGATGATTTTCACACAAGACATGTAAAGAGAGATTTTAACCAGTGAATTAAAAGTAAGGAGTCCAAAGGTGGTCACTTCAAAGAAGACAATACTTTGGATTGGTAATGTCACTCCAGTTCAACAATTATTTTTGGAGAACTTCCTGTTCGAAGCAAATAGATTCTCCACCTCTGCTGAATGCATTTTTCTTAAAAAAAAAAATCAGAATAGACCCACCATTGATTTTTTAATTTAATTATTTATGTAAAGATTTATTTACTTATATTTTATTGAAATTGAGGCGTGCTTCTTTGTGGAATTGTATTTTTCTACATGATGAACTCATGCACCTGAATACAGAATTCTGATGTTCTAAGATTAAAAACTAACTAGGACTTAAATAACACATTGCAGAATTTAACTAGCTAGTGCAAAATCAATCCCAAGGTTGCCTTCCATATTAAAAGCAGTGAGCTCAGCTCACAACGCTTTGAAAGTGACAAAGGGCAGATAAAAATCCCAGGAGACTCCTTAACCAACAGGATCTGCAGAGATCTGTGCACATTTACCTAGGAGCTCTCTCTTGAGAAAACTCTCTCTGCCATTATTGCTAACCTAAATTCACTAAGCAAATGAACACGCTGGTCAACCAGCTAATCATAAACCGTGAAAACAAGCAAGAAAGCAAACAAACAAAAACAGTGGAAACAAATGATCCATAAAGGAAACAACAGTAATAAGTGTGTGATTTTAGAGGTGCCTCCAGTTTTTAAGAGTCTAAATTAAATGTTTTAATAAAAATTCAGAAAGTCTTTTATTGGAAATGGAAAACTTGTAGGATTACATACTTGCAATTCTATTGAATACAACATTAAGAATATTAGACTAAAATATAGTGTAAACGAGAGAAAAAATTTGTATGCACATACACTTATTTGCACACATGAAAACTAATGCAGCTCTTTGCACAACAGGATCATGAAAATTTAATGTGCGGTAAGGCAGGCCGTTTTCAAATTATTTCAAATCAGTTTTGAACCTTTTCGAAAAGAATAGTCATATATAGCTAGAGTTGATTCTCTTGTTTCTAGAAGAAACAAAATTCATTATCATTATCATATCTAAAGTTTTTGAAGAAAGGTCTCTCAAAAACCAACTCTTTCAAAAATATTTGAAATTGTGAATATTCAAGAGAGATTTGGGGTGATTTACATATTTACATAAATTACTTTTCAAAAATCTTTTTTCATCTCCTGGTAGTATTTTAATGTGATTCCACCTTAAATAATATATTAATACCAGTTTGTACAACAGCTCATTTGTTTCAAATGCTCAAAATTCACTGCCAAAAATCTAAAGGCAATACTAATTTCTTTGTTAGGTTCAATCTTCCTAATCATGTGAATATCATTTTGGAAGTAGTGGAAAATAAACCTTCTTAAATAATTTAATTTTCCTTCCCAGAAAACCTGAAATAATATTGAGGGCCAACAGTAAATAAAATACCGATACTTAAAAAATAGTTCTGGCTAATTTATTCTTACTCTATTTTCTTGATAATTCTCAGCCTTGAGTTTTACCTTAAAGAGACCATTTTAATTTTCTTGAAAAAAGAAAAAAAAATGAGCAATGTTCTTTTGAGATAGCACAATACCTACGATACGTTCAATTTTATTTATGTATGGCCTTTTAAAACCTGAGAAAGGAAACATTTTACGATTTTTTAATGAATAATGAACTTTAGAATTTATTATACCCCAAACATCTACAAACAGTCTCTCCTCCCTAAATTTAGCACAATGCAATGGATTTGCCTGTGGTGTGGAAACGGGGCACTCATGGATTTCTGTAAGATTAATTAAAACACCTGCAGTAGACAGAAGGCACTTTGAAAGGGAGTAGGATGTGACACACTATGGATGATTCTCAAGGAAAATCATCTATACAAGTTTTGCTCACTCAGAAATGGTGGCTTTTCTCAATTATTTGCAATATTACAGATCCTTCATTAATCATGTCAAGGCTGTGCAGAGTTATATTTAAATCAACCTGAAATTCTAAACAAAATAAAAGACAAAATACTAAAGCCACAGCATCAGCTTTGGAAAACTATTAAAAATTCTAAGATATGATATTCTCTTACTTGATCAAATTAAAATGATGTAATTGACCTAAGGATAGTTATTGTTATTTTAATAAGAAAAATATTTTAATAAAGCATAGAAATCAATATAAAAATATATATGTATACATATATTTACATATACACATATAAATATATATATGTATTTCTGATGGATGAACATAGATGGAAATTGAGAAATTTTAAAGAGAAACACAAGTTAGATAACTTGTAGATAAATTGTATCTTTTAAAACCAGAAAATGGTTGATGTTTTGAGAGTATTACAGAAAAAGATTCTTTTAACAATTATGTTTACCTTAATAGTAAAAAATGATTACACAGAATACTATAAAACATGCTGAAATTATTAAATTTTGCCTAGTTTAGCTACCTGGGACAAAGCAATATACCCCCCGATGAGAGAACATGTTCCTGGAATTCGTCCTCCTGAACCTGCACTTCAAATTCATTTCTAGGCTGCCTGTTTTGGGTGGGAAAGCTCTAAGTGACTGGTGGGCATCTGTGGAAATCCAGATTTCCTTCATTATACTAAAAACAGAAATCGATGTTTTGAAACACGAAGTAGCGCCTGCTTTAGTTTTCCAAAATTTATGCTGCTCCTGTAATTACAAGTTAATTGA
The DNA here is from genome assembly GCA_028644305.1 of Xerus rutilus. NCBI lineage: Eukaryota > Metazoa > Chordata > Mammalia > Rodentia > Sciuridae > Xerus > Xerus rutilus. Next base: position 8,434,908 of record CM053405.1, on the reverse strand, counting down.
TCTTTTCTCCTCTGTGAAATACCAGCTTAAATCCATGGTTTTCTCTAAGGATGCTCTAATGAGAAATTTTCTTTCCTCTTTGGAAGCACATGTTTTAAGCCAATTTTCTGAAAAAGATTTCAATGTAAAAGCCTCCATCATTTTAAACACACAGTTAACTTTCTCAGTAATTTCATTCAAATCCAAACCATAGGAATATTCTTCTCATAAGGTGTTTTAAAGTGACACTTCAAAGAAAGAATTGGAAGATTCTTTTTTTAAAAATACTATCCACGAAAGCAAAACTTTAGAATTTTATTTTTTTTCTTCATTCTTGTTTTGCAGAAAGACATGAATGAAAGTGGCTAAGTGTTGTTTTCTATTGTGAGTTGGGGTGTGAGATTTATTTGTTGTATTCCTTCCTTTGATCAATAGCAATAGAAAGAAAGCTATCAAAAAAAAGGAATACCTCTTGCAGAGTTTCATGTGAAAGAATTTGACCTAACTACCTGATAGCACTGGACTTGCAAGCTTCTGACATTTCTGCCCCTGGGCTCTTGCCCAGCAATTTCTCTTATTTCTGTCAATGAAATTTGGCATCCAGTGTAAATGCACCCTTACTAAGAAAGGCATATGAGTAAATGATAGCCACCTAATTAGATGCCAAGAGTGAAATCACCAAAATTAAGCTCATTCTGGCTTCCTTGTAGGAAAATAATGTCTTATATGTAAATTTTGTTATTTATACTTGCATTCTTCATAAAACTAACACTATTCACACAAATTATGGATTGGAATTGTTCAGTTTTCTATGAGTAGACTAGGAGCTGATATTTTCCTTTATAAAGACATGTGAACAGTTTTAGAATTTCATCTGTAATAATATTTGCAGGAAAGAAATTAAATCCTATCATCTCTGTTAAGAGGAGAAAACATCAGGGAAGGGGACCCAGAGCCACATGGGAAGTACCTGAATGATTTTTCAGAAATGATATAAAGTATAGATTTTCTGACAATTTACATATTTTTATTCAACAGCAATATTTATCTCCAAAGAGAAAACTTTTCTTTTGCTAGTCTAAAAATATTTTTACTTGTTTATTTCAAAAGCAAGTTGAACTTTCCTAAGAAATATTCTTTCATCTCATGATATAACTTAGTTATTTGCTCTAAGTTTTACATTTTTATTCAAATACATATACACATTCATATTTAAATATCATACTTGCAGCTTCATGAATATGAATGTTGCCCTCAAATTAATTTAAAACCATTATTTTATTGACAGGGAAACTCAGGCATAGAGATAAAAATACTTGAATTTGTACCCAGATAACTGCTGACAAAGACAGGAATATAATAAATTCCAAGTACAATGTGTACTTTATTCTTTGATGATGTAATGTACATTCCAGATGCAATGCTTGTTGTTTTTGCACAGGTTGATATGTATTGAGAAGAGTCATAATGATTTAATTCATGCTATTTACCTTTTGTGTTTGTTTTGCTTCAGAATATTTCACAAACGTGCTTGAGATGAAAACATAGATTTGCTAATGTCAGAAATGGAAAAAAATAATAGAGAAAATATTAACAATAAGGATTCAAGTAAGAATTACAACTTAGGTGTCTGGAAAATAAACATAATTCTAAGCTACCTATGAGATAATGTCTATAAAAATAATGTCTATAAAATTATTTTTGTTTAACATCACTACTGTGCAACAACCAAAATTGCCAAATTTGCTTCCAATGAATGGTTCCATTGTCTTATTAAGGTTTTATATAATAATTAAAAAAATATTTATTCATTAAAATAACTATTTATTCTGTCTTTTTAATTTAATTTGTTTGATAATTCTTTTTTTACATTCAAGACTACGTAATCTTTCTATAAAATAAAATAGGAGCAATAGATATACTGACCCTTCTCGTGAATACTGAAATAACATTAGTGTAATCAATGGGATTGTTTCATGGCATCAACAGACTATTCATATAGTGGTGTATTAAGACAGGAGATTGTGGTGAGCTTAAAAATTATAATCAGCAGTCAGGAAAAAAAACCACATTTAGATTCCCAGGTGTATGTAATACTGCAATATCATCTGAACCCAGTTCCCAAAGGGATAGAGCACATTTACAGCAATTAAAAATAACACTCCCTTTTATCTCATGAAAGCGTGAAAATCTATTTTTGCAATCATCTGCAATTATTGGTCCATTACCCATTTTCCCCTCTGAGGATTGTTCATGGTTTGGGACCTCCTCAAGCACACAGGCTCTCACCACAGCAGCCTTCGAGGAATGGTCATCACAATGTAAAGAAAGGAAGGTTCAGCAGTAGTCACCAGGACAGATTGCATCAGAATATGCAAGTAAATGTGGACATGAATCAAACTCTTTTGGAGATGCACACCAAAAAAAAGGGAGCAAACAAATACTGACTATATCAATATAAGTGGCATTTGGAGAGTTGTGACAGAAATCACAAGAACTCGCTTTTGGTGATTGTTACATAGAAAACCTGGAGTGCCTGCCACATGCAAAACCCAAGTGGCTGCTGGTGCAGCCTGAGCCTCAAAGTGAAGAGCAGAATTCTACCTGCCAAGAGATTTAGTGAGGAGAAGGTCAGACAGGTAATGATTTCAAGGTGAGATGTGATTAACGTCCTGTAAGTGGGGCATACCGTGCTGGATGGTTATTGTCCTTTAAATCACTCTTGGCTGGAATAGCCAGGGAACATCTAATAAAAGAAGTATTTTGTCTGAATTTTATCCTTTCTGGGGGAATCTCAAATACACCAACAGAAGTTAAATTTATGTCAATGCATTTTCTGATGCTGGTCAGAGTGAAGAAACATCTCTAAGACCTGTATACCTCTCTGTTTCAAGCTATTATGAAAAAATATTGAGACATTAATCTTAGGAAAGAAGCATAGTTATGGTTCTCAGTCTAATGGGTGTTTGGTATTAAATAACATGGTATCCTTTTGTTGACAGAGGCCAAAAGATTGCTCTATATCCCTGATAAGCCTTACTACTTGATATTTCTTGGGACTAGGTGAGAATCAATCCCAGGGATCTGAAGTCCCATGGCTTAAAACTGCTTCTTTGGGCTGGTATAAGAGACCCCCTTCTTGTACCATAAATGGGGCAGCCTTGGTATATGCTGGCTGGGTTCATGAGTGTCATAGACTTTTCCCCACTTCCAGGAATGTGATCCCACTGGCTAAAAATTCCCAGAATGGAAAAACAATCCTGGATATCACAGCTGTGCATTTTGTTTTACCCAAGAGCTTCCTTTCCAGATATTGATCCAACTGACTTCTCATCAATCCCTGGAGCTTGCAGTGTTCAAAAACACTGTATGACAGAGCCCCATTCTAGCAAAGAAGAGAAATCAAATATCAGCAGGAAGACTAATAATTCCTTTGTCTTCTAGTCATACCAAACTTTTCCATTTGTTTTACAAAGGAATATTCTGGTTAATCCAGGTTTAGTTTTACAAAGCATCCTTTGGAACACCTCCTTCCTACTAAATTAAAGAAATATGAAATGGGTCAAACTTGCATATAAATCTTGTTTATGTCAAAACATGGATTCCCATCAGAAAGACTGATGGGAACTTTAAACTTTAAAGTGATAACTTTAAAGTTCTTTCTTACAATACTATCTACAATAAATAAGCTGTCACTCTTTTCTTGAACTCAGATGAAGAGGAAATACATATGTCAGACCCTTCTTTATTCTCTTTCCCTAGCTATAGGGTTAAAGGTATATTTTAAAAATTCAGTAACTGTTGTTTATCACATTTAGTGCAAAATATTTAAACTTACATTACATGTTTGAATTATCACAAACTTTATAGTTTATAATCTTGATTCTTCTCATACCTCTGTACTATTTCAATGTTTTAGAAGCAAAAGAAAGAAAAAGGGAGAAATAATTATTAATGTTCACCATATACAAGGTTCCTTGTTATCTAAAAAGATAAAGATGCTTGTTCTAACTGTACACCAAAAAATGTTCCTGAAATTGTTTCCTCTCCTCAGTTGGGTGTTTTTATTATTATTATGTAGAAAATTTTACAGTTTTTTTTTAAATATTTTTTTAGCTGTAGATGGACATAATGTCTTTATTTTTTTTTTTTTTATTGCTTTGTATGTGGTGCTGAGGATCGAACCCAGGGCCTCACGCATGCGAGGCAAGCGCTCTACTGCTGAGCTACAATCCCAGCCCCAATTTTACAGTTTTTTAAAGATTCACCTCAAATTCAAAATCCATCCAAAATTTTCACTATAGAAATTAAACACTATAATATTACAGTATTTGCCACATTGATCAACATTTACATTTTGCCATTTTTGCTACATTTTTTCATGATTTTTGTATATATCTATATGTTGTTGAATCAATTATTTGAATTTTATGGGAAATTGCACTGATTATTTGAAGTACTGTAAAGAAAATAATGAATCAGACACAGACATAGTACTCAAATATTTTTCCTTAATAAAATAGATGTGCATAGATTCCTTTGATGTGGAGTTCAGCATACAAAGTAACAAGAGAGTCACATTAGGAGTTATAAATAAATAAAATAAAGTTTAAAAAAGTTATAACAGTTCACAACAGGAAAAGGAAGTATCAGAATATAATGAAGACTACAGTGTGCATCGTGGCTAGGACGTTTGGGCTTTACTTTGCATAATAAAAAGAATAAGTAAAGATTTTCATCAGGAAGGTGAAATGGGCAGGTCTAGCCCTGAGGAAAATCAAGCTGAAAGCAGTGGTTATGTTGACCCCAAGTGTGCCTGGCTGGCGTGGGGGCGGCCATTATCCTGAGTGAGTTTATTGAGAACCCACATTCGGGAAGTGTCAGCACAACTGAAGAGAAAGATGTAGACACAAGATATATTTTCAGTGGACGTTTGGCTTCACTCAGACACTGATCAACGAGGTGGCCCCTGGAGAGAGGTTAGGAGAATTTGCCTCAAGGGTAGGTACTTGCCTCAAGTTTTGGAAACCAAGAGACCAATGTTGAAGGGGAGAAGAATGGGCAATATGGCCGCTTCCAATGGGACACACAGTGGAAGTCAGGACATCCAGACTTTAAGAAAAGTGTTTGCATTTCCTTCCTGAACACAAAGAGGAATTTAAAATCACAGAGAGATGTGAGACTATGATGTAATGAACTTCTAAGGGAAATGTGTAGAAGGAAAGACAAGCTGCTCCCAAGACCCTCTTCCTTTTAAGGGGGACTATGACAAGGAAACTTCATAATTACTCCTGGATTGAACAATTAGATAGCAAGGACAAATAGCACTGACTTTTGAGAGATTTTGAAAAGCAGACTTTCAAACATGTTTATGGTATTTAATCATTTCAAAACGTATGCAAAGGATTTTATGTTTGGTGCTACAGAGCCATTAAGAGAAACCAGTCTGTACTCCAGATGTTTCTGCCCCAATGTTGGCTTTGTTCTTTGCAAGAAGACTGGGACCATAATATCTTGCTGATGATATATCACTGGTATTGATGAGGGAGAGAATATGAAAACGGACATGAGCCAGACCATATGTAACAACAGAACTCTGACTCACAACCCTCAGCAACTATATCAGCAAGACAAGCAACAACCTGTGCAGCAGCAGGCCCAGAAAGATCAGGACTAGGTCGATGACTGTCGGCTTGTTAATTTTCCCTGCTGCTTCCTACCTAGTGCTACCTAAAGAAATCAAACATGCTCCCAAAACCAATCCCACACATGCCCCACTTACATCAGCCCTCCTCTTCTTTCCCCCATCGAAGATCTTCAGTCAAAGCACATCTGAAGCCTTGCCCTTATTTGTTTGTTTCTTGGTTTTCCTGTCAACGATTCCCATTTCTCCACCATACACTAACGATTGTAAAAAAAATCTATGATATACTAGGTCAACCTCATCAATTCCCGGCAGATTAGATGCTACTCTTTCTGCACTAAACCCTGCCTCTTCCTTAGAGTCCATATTCCATACAGGCAGAAGGTATTTCAAATAAATCACACATATTTTGTATCTGCCAGTCCTTAACTCTAATATTTGTGCCTTTGTCCTCAAAGCAAGGAAATACTTTCCTTCATGCTAATAACATCCCTGCAAATTTGATAGGGAGAAACTTATTCTGCAAATGAAATCATGATATTATATACTCAGCAAAGGTCCAGGGATTTTTTGAAGTTCCAGTAGGCTCCTCTATTCATGAATAAGTTATGGATGATGCTCATATATACATTTGCCTTCTCCCTTATGTTTGGAGGCATATCTCAGATAGAGACCCTTACGCTACACTCGACATTTTGTAGCTTAAAAGTTCTACTGACCCAGGAAAATAATTGAACTAGAACTTATTAAACTGTTACCTACCAAATTGTTACTTAGCCTTCCCCAAAATCCCTTGAAGACAGGCACAATGAAAAACCCCAAACCTGCTGATAAAGTCCTTATATTGAAAGGACTTCTCATATTCTGCCCTAGCCTTTCTAACATTTGTATTCTGAAAGGAGGGAAATAACACAAAACAAATAAATGGGCAAAGATATATATTTGTTCAAAACCTCAGGACCATCAACAAATTGTTATCCATAACTTCACAATTCAAATTTCATCCTTGGATCAATTCCTCCTAAAGCCCCTTGCTGCATCGTAGTGCATCTGAGCTCTGACCTTCTCAGAGCACCTCTTGGTCCAAGAAGCGCAAGATCTTGCTTTGCTTGGGAAGACAACATATGCCAGGATAATTACGCTGCAGAGGTTCATGGAAACCTCCTCATTTCTCCCAGTCCCTCAATCAAGACTTAAAAGACATACATTTACTTTTGATTTGGTTATCAAGCAATATGCTAGTAAGTTCTGTTTTGTAGCAAGAACAGAGGAAAACTATGCAGAAAGGAAAGAAGGAGGGCAGAAAAGAAGAAAGGAAAATAAAGAGCCCATTTACTTGTTCTCTGCTTTGGTAGAAAATTATCAAGAGAAAAGTATCAAGAGATCAATCACAATTTTACCAAAACACAATTAATGTAGGCTATGATCTATCTAAGGAAAAAGAAGTATCCTTTTCAGACAGAATAAAGACTGACAAACTTATCCTAAACATCTTAAAATTTCTCTGGATAGAAATATTTACAAGATTTGTAGGTTAAACTGGAATGGTAAACAATGGATATCAATTTTTCCTGAAACTGTAGCATCTCTTTATGAATTTGGCAAAATCCTAAATAACATGCTCTTTAGGATTCAAAACCATAGTAAGGGGCTGGAATTGTGGGTCAGTGGTAGAGCGCTTGCCTTGCATGCATTAGGCACTGAGTTCGATCCTCAGCACCACATAAAAATAAAATAAAGATATTGTGTCCATCTACAACTGAAAAAAATATTTAAAAAAAAAAAACAGAGTAAGCCTTTAGAACCCAAAGACAACTCTTCAAAAATATCTTACCCTAAGCCTCCTTAACTATGAAAAGCTCATTTGTGCATTTATGGGTGAATGATTTGAACAAGGCTCTTTGCCATTATATGAGGCATGGGAAGCTTCAAAAGCCCATCACCTACTGTCGCCTCCCCTTGGACTTGTGAAGGCTTAAAGTTGTCTGAGGATAACCTCCACAACTTGTCACCATGTCTGCTGAATTGCTTCTAGGCTCCATGCTGGATCTTATAGTTCTCAGTCAGACTACCAAATCCTCTAGCATCCTGAATCCTGCCAGTCGCCTGCCCCTGTCAAATAAGGAGGACTTCAGAACTGTCTGATCTGAGTTAGGGAACTGTCAGCACTTTGCTCAGATGTGTAAGACTCTATTGAGTATCCTGACCTAACATTATTTGTTGATGCATTGTATCAGAAAACGAAAACTGGAGATCATCCAACAGGATATGTTGTCATTGGTTTAAATCCTCCTTTAGAATACAGTTCTCTACATGTGATATAATCAACCCACATGGCAGAACTTACTGTGCTTGCTGTGTTTCAAATGACTGAAGTCCAGAGTGTGGCACATTTGCTTTTGGAGCAGGACAAGACTTGAGGACGCTTTGGAAACATGGAAGTTCCTAATTAGCTGTCACTCATAACCAAAAATAAATAAATAAATAGCAGTTGAGGAAGTCTTACTATCCAGAGAAATTAATACTTAAAAATATTAAGTCCATGCAAAAAGAGATAATATGAGAAGTAAAAGAAAAACTTACCTAGCAGATCATCATGCCAAAGAGGTTGTCTTAACCAAGACTATGATAAACTCTCAAAAGATAAATTTCTAGAAGGATTCAAATGGGGAATTAAAACATTGCAACTGTTTACTCTCTGATTTTGTAAGGAAAGAGTTGAAACTACGGTTTTACTCTTCACTTGGGTAAACTCTGACCTCCCAAGGTAGCCTCATGGTGGCACTAGAAAATTTTAAATGGATAGTAGATAAATTTATTCATAAAACTTCTCATCATAGTAAAAATTGGTTACTGTCTTAAATCAGCATTGATGAAGAACCAGAAATACTGGCGTGTGTCATCTATCAACTGTAAAGGTGACACATGGTTAGGAACCAGCACTTCTAGGTCTCTTTGAATGTCTTCATTTGGACTTTTATCCACATTGCAGTCTCCATGGAATTTGCATAATCTCTAGTTATCATCAATCTATTTTCAGAATGTGTCTTAACATTTTGTTGCTGAAAAGCTAAACAATTACAGTTGCTGAGAAGTTGCTTGATTTTGTTCCCATCCAGGGCTTACTTCTTTGATGCCAAGGTCTTTAAACAAATATTCCTTAAAAAAACAATTATAAAATAAATCCATAATGCATCATCATGTACTCATCAGATACACTGCTCTTACTACCTATAATATTCGAGAAATTTGAAAGAATTAATGACATCCACAATAAGTTAGAAGCTCTTGATCTCTTTCGTCTGAAAGGATTTCCGCCATACTTCATGACCATATGGCCCACTCCTTGGGGCTCACAATATCCCCTGTGAATTGGTGACTAGAAGGCCCATACCCTCTGAGGTTCCCCTTTCAGTCTTAGACTCTTTTCTGCTATATGCAGAAATGACAAAACGTTTCAAGAAATTGATATTATAGGCTTTGTCTTATTACCAACAAATTAATATCACTTTCCCATAATATCTTTCTATGCAGCCTTTTCATAATCCTCAATAGGGATATTTCATATGTGGGAAGACCAAAGAAAACTCTTGAAGTTCATTGAACACCTTTGAACACCTTCACATGGATGTTATCAGCTTTCGTGCTCCTTGGGATTTGAGTATGTTTTAGTTGGTATACCTTATTGGTACTTTTATCAACCATAGAGCAGTGAAATTACAGGGAGTTGATCAATGGGTTTACAATATACAAACAAAGAATCAATTCAGAATTAAACAGAATTTGAAGGATATTCCAACAGGGAGACTACACTGAGGATTGACAAAGATGTTCTGATCTGAAGAAGTAACTGACTCAAGATCATGTGACAAAACTGATAACCTCAGATAGTGAGTAGTGTATACCAAAGACAGAACAAGACCCTTTTATATTTCCTATTTTGTTTTTGTTTCTTATCATCCGTCTCATTTTCTATATACTTCTCTGCACCCACTATTTAAAGCCCTTTGTTCTTTCCTTATTTTTGTTCTTATTACTATTGTTATGTTAGACATACATATCCTAACACCATTCTTAGATTATCCCAATATCACTACTGCCTACACTCTGACAGACTGCAGCATGAGCCATCTATCACCAGGTCTCTTTAGAAAAATTGCTGCTGGGCAATTCTGGTCTCATCAAGTGAGACAAGCTGATAACATTTCAATTTGCACTTACATGGATAAATGACCTTCAACAAATCAATCTATAACCAGAAAAAAAATCAATTTTACAATCTATTTATTAGACCCTAGGTAATTCTAAATTTAAATTCAACAATCTTCATAGGACAATGAGATAATAACTTGTCACCTGGAAGAGACTAAAAGAGAATCAAATATGTAACCTAGTTAATGTAGGGCTTTGATCTGACCTCAAGGAATGAACATCTCTTTTCCTGGATCTCCTGGCACTCCTACCCAATACTATTTCCTTTTTGTCCAGGACACTGGATGTATGTGCCTCAGCCTTATATTTCATTCACTTTGAGATGGAATTTTGAGGTTTGTCTGTACATGGAAACACTAATTCCATAAACAGCCATGGATAGAGATTGTGTCTCAAAACTGAGCTGCAGACAAGGTCACTACTGATTATTAAGTGTCTCTACCTGGATGAAATGTGAACTCATTTATGCAATAGAGCAATGATCTCAATGGTGAGAACCATACAAATAGGAAAGATAACTGATCACCAGGGTTAGCAGTTATTATTGGTAATGCCTTTGTCCCAAGTGGATGCACAGCAGTCTCAACTTGTTAGCCAAAGTCATGATGAACAATTACATCACTCTGAATTTCTTGTTGCATAGTCATGATGATGTGCATGCCATCGCTGATACTCTTTTATACACTTGGATCAATGAAACAGACAAGGTGCAATCAGCTATATGATGCCTTAAGGGAAATGCTTTTTTTTTTGGTATTGGGGATTAAACTCAGGTATACTCGACCACTGAGCCACATCCGCAGCCCTATTTTGTGTTTTATGTAGAGACAGGGTCTCACTGAGTTGCTTAGCGCCTCGCCGTTGCTGAGGCTGGCTTTGAACTCGTGATTCTCCTGTCTCAGCCTCCCTAAGTGCTGGGATTACAAGGAAAATGCTTTTTGAATCTGTAAAATTTACCTTTGTGGCCTGTGAGACCTATTCTCTTGTCTTGAGCTGGAAAATTGAGGTCCCCTCTTCCAAAACATACAATAGGAATATCATTTATTCCTGTTGTCATGATAATGCATTCCTTCCCGGAAACTTGATGTTCTTATTATTGATGTAATGTTATTCTCTCCAGATGATCACCCTGATCATACAGCAAAAAAAGTCAAAAATATTTTATAATCATTGATTTTAATATACAAGTAGACAATCTCTGAAGTGATGAGCCCTGAGGAATTAGAATTTATTCAAGGACACCAGCTTCCCCAATTTTTCCTCTGCTTCTTTTTTTTTTTTTTTTTTTTTTTTTTTTTGATACTGAGGATTGAACTCAGGGGTACTCGACCACTGAGCCACATCCCCAGCCCTATTTTGTGTTTTTTAAGTAGAGACAGGGTCTCACTGAGTTGCTTAGTGCCTTGCTGTTGCTGAGGCTGGCTTTGAACTCGCGATTCTCCTATCTCAGCCTCCCAAAGTGCTGGGATTACAAGCGTGAGCCACCACGCCCGGCTCTTCCCCTGCTTCTTACTCAGGGAAAACACTCCTGGTGAGCTCACCTCCAGCCCCACCATACCAGCAGCCTCCCGACAAAGCATCCCTGAGCCCTCTACCCTTGTTTCACTGTATAGCATTCCTACCCCTCTGCTTGGCTTTGACCCTCTTTCACATGAGAAGTACTTACCCCAGGCCAGGCTCTATTTTACAAATCTTTTGAGAAACAGGTGCCAAGGTAGGATTCAACTTGTAAGAGATTTATTCTGGGAGAATTTTTTTTCCCTACTGTGACCAAAAGACCTGATAAAAGCAATTTTAGAGGAGGAAATGTTTATTTGGTCCTCACATGTTCAGAGGTCTCAGTCTTCAAAAGGATAGCTCCATTCCGCAGGGCTTGAGATGAGGCAGAATATCATTGTAGAAAAGCATGGCAGCGGAAAGCAGGTCTGGGCATGACACTCAAGAAGCAGAGAGACGCACAGAGAGAGAGCACAAAAGAGACAGCACTCCCCTCACCATGGGCAAAATATGAACCCCAAAGGCACACCCCCAGGGACCATCTCCTCCAGCCACACCCCATTGCCTAAAGTCGCCACCCAGTTAATCCCTCTCAGGGGATTGATGGACTGATTAGGTTAAAGCTTTTCTAATCCAATCATTTTACCTCTAAACTTTCTTGTACTCTCCCCACACATGAGCTTTTGGGGGACACTTCATATCTAAACCATAACAATACAGAAGTGAGGAGAGAACTAAATAGACCAAGGAAGTTCTCTAAAAGTAATACTGATGATAATACTGAAGGGGAGGAAAGGAAAGAAGGAAAACAGGAAGACAGGGAGAGTGAAAAGAAGGAAGGAAGGAGAGAAGAAAGGATAGAAACTTGGGATGTACTACAGTTCATTTGATTTATTTGTGTTTGTATATATGTATTTATTTATTCATTTCTTTAGTTTTGTGATACTGAGGATTGACTCTAGGGACACTCCACTACTGAGCTACATCCCTTGCTCCCTACTTTTTACTTTTTATTTTTCAGATAGGGTCACACTAAGTTGCCAAGGCTGACTTCCAACTTCTGATGCTCCTGCCTCAGCTTCCTTTCAGGGATTACAGGCACACACCACTGTGCCTGTAACTGGCACTCACTGTGACCGGCAAGTTTTTAGAAAATTTCCACAAAACAAGGAGAGTCCTTAAGTCTTGCAGAAATGAGTGTTTATCAGCCATTAACCAGGACCAGTGCACTTGTGGGAGGTGTGGCTTCAAAGCGATGTATTTTGGACTTCAGAGTTCAGTTTGTGCCTTTGACTTGTTACAGTGCATAAAGTAGGAAGTCCAAAAGGTGTTTCAAGAACTAATTCTATTCTCCAAAATTCACTTGTTGAAAGTTCCAGTGCTTTGTATATCTGAATATAAGCATATGAGGAAATAGTCTTCAAGGAGATGACTAAGTCAGGATGAAGCTTTAGGGTGAGTATCCAATCCAACAGGACAAGTGTCCTTACAAGACAAGGAAGAGACACCCAAGAAACGCATGCACAGGCAGAGGCCTTGCGAGGAATTGGCATGAAGCTGAAAATCTGCAAGCCAAGGAGAGACTTCAGGGGAAACCAATCCTACTGACACCTTAGACTTTCAGCTTCCAGAAATGTGAGAAACAAATGAGGTGTTTGCTATAGCTTGGATTGAAATATCCCCTCAAGGCCCATGTGTTTAAAGGCCTGGTCCCAGCCTGTGGTACTCTTGGGAGATGGCAGAACCTCTAAGAGGTGGGGTCCACCTGGTGGAGGTTAGGCCACTGGAGTGTGTCCTACAAGGGAATATTGGGACCCATGCCCTGCCCTCTCTTTCTTTTTGCCTCCAGGCTGCCATGAGGTGAGTAGTTTTCTCCATACGCATTTCTACCATCATGTACTGCCTTGCCACAGGCCCAAAATCAACAGGGCCATCCAGCCACACACAGAAACCTTTGAAGCCACAATCGAAAATCAATCTTTCCTCCTTAGAAGTTGTTTACTTCGGGTGTTTTGTCACTACAGTGGAAAGCTGAGCCGCACACAGTTGTTTAAGACCCCTAGTCAGTGGGATTTGGTTATGGCAGCCCTAGCTAACTAATCAAATTTGCATTTTCAGGATCGCCAGACTGCATTGGTCTGTATATGTGTGTTGATTCACTTCATCCCCACAGAACCCTACAATACAGGTACTATTATTCTCCTTAATCTTCAAATCAAACATAGTTTCAATTTGTCCACATATATACTTCCAGAAAATGGTGAAGTCAAGATTTGTCTGGATAATGTGGACCCAAGTTCCTCTCAACCTCATGGTATTAAACTTAGTGTCACCCATTGAAAATCTAAATCATAGTAACCCCCACTTAGGTTTTATGCCTCTTTATAACTAACTTTAAATACCTTTTATTTTGCTTCAATGACTTCTACTGGGAGGAATTTGTGATATACATAACAAATGAAGGATTCTTTTTTCAAAATATTTTTAAGTTTTTAGTAATGTGAAAAAATCCAACAGTTTTTACATTAATTGATTTAGCAGTTCAATTGGATTTATTTCCATGCTAATTTGTGTGTCCATGAAGATATTTATTTATATTTATTTATTAGTAACAGACTTCATGGTATGTGCTACACGAGATGTCTTTATTTTGCTCTGATTCCTCATATTATTAGATTAATAATTTCCTTGCTTTGGTAATATTTCTGCTATTAGGAGATAAAATGACTAGTGGCTTGACCTCTATGTATTTTTTCCAAAATTTCTTCTAATCATACCTTTTGGACAATGATAAGACAGTGGAGCAAAAAGAGCACTACCCTAGAGCACAGGATGTTTAGTTCCCTGGTTAATTACCTGCTAGTCTCAGGGAAAATATATTCCTTCCCTATGCTCTATTTTTTATTTTCTTCATCTACAAAATGAAGAACTTGGAATAAAATGGAACAAAATGGTAAGCTTCAGCCAAGCCTCCTACCACTCTTACCCCAAACTACCAGCGCATTTCCTGACAAACTGGCATCTTGCTGGTGAGCTCCTGACCCATTAATTAGGCTTTTGCATCTCACAGAACTATCTTGGCTTTAACGGGTGTGTAATGATGAAGCTCTACACTAAGGATTTCAAAAGGGTTAGGGCTTCAATCAACACAGAAAGCTCTTAAAGAGGAAAAATGACTCTTGGGTGCATCTTTCCTAATTAGATACTAAAGCTAAGCTAGAATCAGACACTTTTCTGAAAGTAAATCTGGCATAATGATGTTTGAATACTAATAAGTTAAATTTAAATATGGACTTAGGATTGTCATGTTGATATCAAAATTTTATTTACTGAAAAAAGCTTAAGGCTTGATAGTTATTGTTATGTTCAGATATTAGTTGTTCCCCAAAAACTCATGTGTGAGACAATGCAATAAAGTTTAGAGATGAAATGATTGGGTTATAAAAGCCTTAACTCAATCAGTGCATTGATCCTCTGATAGGAATTAACTGGGTGGTAACTGTAAGCAGGTGAGGTGTGGATGGAGGAGGTGGGTCTTCAGGTGTGTGCCCTTCGGGTACATATGTAGTCCTTGTTGAGCGCTTGGGAGCGTTCTCTCTCTCTCTCCTCCCTGATAATCATGTCCTGAGACACTTTCCTCCACCACACACTTCTGCCATAATGTTCTGCCTCACCTCAGGCCCCAGGGAATGGAGTCAGCCATCTAGGGAATGAGACCTCTGAAGCCCCAAAATAAACTTTTCCTCCTCTAAAATTGTTCTTGTCAGGTTTTTTGATCATAGCAGCAAAAAAGCTGAGTAAAACAGTAATCCACTAGGGATTACATAAGTATAAATTTTTATTATTTTTCACTGTTTTTAAAGATGGGAAAATTTCTGAAGGATAATCTGTCACTTCACACTCCTTCCCAATCATTGTAACTACTCTTATTCATGTATATTGGAGTCATCAAATGGAAGAAATGCTAAATTAATTTCATGTGAAAAATCCACTTAAAATTACCATAGTTATATAAACCTTGGTTTAGTTTCCATGTTAATAACAAAAGCCTGTGTTGAATATTTCCTTTCCTTTTAGTAATCACATTTTCTATAGAATTGGGAGCAAAAGTACAATACTAATTCATTTACAATTTGTTGCAAGTGTTGCTTTTGATTATACTGCTTTTTGTGGTAATTATATTAATAAAAACCATACTGAAATTTGACAGCTTTTCTTTTACTGGATGGATGTTCTTTTTTTATCTCACCTCAAGGCATATTTAAATCAATTTTTAAAATATTCTCCCCACACAATAATTTTTTAAATTAATAAATGTGATCTACCCTAATTTTCAGTTTGTATCAAGATCAAATATATGAATATAAAGTATGAACTTTCAGATTTTCACAGAGGAATGACAACCTTGAAATCCTTATTCACAAATAATTTTCCCTGGAAAAGGCATAGACACCATATGCACATAGTGTCTGATGAATAGTTCTGTTGTGGTGGTAGTGGTGGTAGTGGTGATGATAACGATGATGATGATGATGATGATGATGATGAAGGTGATGGTGGTGATGGCGATGAAGATGATGATGGTGATGAAGGCTTGCTCTGTGAAATGGCTTAAGGGGTACTTAGTGTCAAGTACTGTTCACAACCCACTGCCATTGAGTCTTCATGGCATGATGCTGTGGGGCAGAGGCTGTTGCTATTCTCAGTTTAAAAAGGAGAAAGCTGAGGTTAAGCAAGGAGTATTTGCTACTCTTGCTGTTGTACAGCAGGTCAATGTGGTTGAGCCCAGATCTCAGCCTGGTGATACGGGCTAGGGTAACACTTGGCATATCTATTGTGAAGCAGCACATTTATTGGTACAATTTTATTTGAACATCACAAAACCATATAGATGAGTTGAAGCATCATAAGAATTAAGAAGGTTGGATTCAGTTTGACAGTTTGAGCTGTGTCGTGCGCAGGCATGAGGTTCTCATACAAGTAGAAGATTTGCCATCTCTTCATAAATCTTTTCATTTTAACTCACAGAGGTTTAAAAGAAAGTATTTTATTTTTTGATGATATTCTAAATAGGATTGTTTTCTAAATTTCCTTTCATACTGTTAGTTAGTATAACAACTTTTTTATTAGTGCATTTTAGTTACACCTAATATTAGGGTTCATTTTGACATAATTTTACAAGCATGAGATATAACTTGCTTTTATTTTGTTCCCAGTACTTCCCCTCTCCCTCTCCTCTTCCCTCCTCCTGTTCCCTTTCCTCTGCTGATCTTTCTTCTATTTATTCATAGTTTTTTTCAATCAAAACCAACTTTTTATATTGAATTTTAATCCTAAAATTTTATTGACTCCTTTTGTTAGTTTAAACAGTAGTTCACTGGATTCTTTCCAGTCGTCTACATAGAAAGTCATGCCCTCTGCAAATAGAAATATTTTTACTTCTTCCTTTCCTACTTGAATGCCTTTTATTTCCTTTTTTTAACGTAATTTCACTGGTTAGAACTTCCAATACTATATTGAATACAGGCTGGAGCGGGTATCTTTGCTTTTCTCCTGAGTTCAGAGGAAAATCTTTTCAGTCTTTCGCCATTGTGTATGAAGTTATTTGTAAGCTTTTCATATACAGAGTTTATTATGTTGAGGTCAGTCCTTAGTTTTTTGAGAGTTTCCTTTATGAAGGAAGGTTATTGAATTCTATCAAGTGTGTCCACATCTATGCAAATAATCATATTAATGTGGTGTGTTACATAAATTCATTTCCATATGTCATGCCATTCTTGCAGCCCAAGGATAAATTCCACTTGATCATAGTGTCTGACCCTCTTAGTGTGCTGTTGAATTTCATTTGTTAGTATTTTGCTGAGGATTTTTGCATCCATGTTTATCAACATCATGTTTTTCTGGAAAATTTTTTTTAAATCTCTTTCTTTTTTTAATATATTTATTTATTTGTTTCTTTTTATGTGGTGCTGAAGATTGAACCCAGTGACTCACGCATGCGAGGCAAGCACTCTACCACTGAGCCACAACTCCAACCCCTCTCTTTCATTTGTGAAAGATAATTTACCAGGTGTTTTTATTGGCAGTTCTTTTCTTCCACACTTTGAATACACTTGTCCTACTCACTTCTGGCCTACAAAGCATTTGCTGAGAAATCTGTTGATACACTTTGGGGGCTGCCTTTTCATGATGAGTTGGTTTTCTCTTGCTACCTTCCAAATTCTACCTTTGTTAGTTTTGGCGATTTGATCATATTTCTTTTTGTGTATTTCTTTGGGTTAATCACTTTGGGGGCCTTTGAGCTTCATAAATTAAAATGTTCATTTTCCTTTCAAAACTAGAAAGTTTTGGCCATTATTTCCTTATATAAGTTTTCTGCTTGCCTCCCCCCTTCTATTCTTCTTGAGAATGCCATGATATGTACATTGAGTCACTTAATGGTGCTACATAAGTCCCTTGCATTCTTTCTCTCCTTCTCTCTTCCCCTCTCTCTTTTTTAATACTCTGACAAAGTGATATCAAATGACCTATTTTTGTTTTCTGATTCTTCTGCTTCATCAACTTGGCTAATAAAGTGCTTTATTGTATTTTTTGGTTCAGTAATATTCTTTAGCTTCAGAATTACTGGTTTTTAAAATGGTTTCTATTCGGGGCTGGGATTGTGGCTCAGTGGTACAGCACTTGCCTTGCATGCATGAGGCACTGGGTTCGATCCTCAGCACCACATAAAAATAAATAAATAAAGATATTGTGTCCATCTACAACTAAAAAAAATTTTTTTTAAAAATGGTTTCTATTCCTTTGCAGATATTCTCATTTTGTTCATGTATTGTTTTCCTAGCTTTTTGTTTAATTATCTACCTGCATGATCTTATAATTCATTAGGCTTCAAGACATACATATTGAACTCTTTTCTGGCAATTCATAGATCTCCATTTCTTTAGGTTCAGTTACTGAAGATGACTTTTGTTGCTTTGTGTCACTTTGTCTGATGATTCATGTTTTTGTAGTTTTTTGGTAATGCCTATGCATTTGAAGAGAAAGTTACTTTTTCCAGTCTTTATAAACTAGTTTTGACAGGGGGAGACCTTTTTTGACCAGCCTAGGTAGAGCTTCTGGGAGCCTCTCACACTTTTTCTATCAGTGTGCCTTCTCTTCTCTTCATTGGTGTGTGTAAATTCCTAAACAGAGAATTTCAATGAAGAGGGAGGTTGTTTCAACTTTTGTTTACCAGGGGCATGTAATCCCTTGCTCCTTCTGTTTTCTGACTGCTGTGACAAACTGGGACAGTGGGGGCATGCTCTACTTCCATCCCTCACTCCCAGTGGAGAAGCCTCCTCTCCTATCTTGCAGTAGAGTATGTTGTATACAGAAAGCCACCTGCCCCTTTCCCTTTCCCCTTTGGTTGATACCACCAAACTATGCCAGTTCCAAGAAGGCTCTATGTTCTAAGAGAAACCACCTCTTGGAGAAGAGCAGTAAAAAGTCAGGGATATGGGAAGCACATTCTTCAATTCTTCATTCTTTCTGAGAGAGAAGTCTCAGTTATGTGCCTTCCAGCAATCTCACAGAGCCCTAGAAGCAGCAGCATGTACCTGCCACCTTTCTGTTGTTCTCACAGTCCCCAGGAATCTGAGCTATGCCACTTCTGTCAGTGCCTCTGGTGAGATGAGGAAGAATCCAGCCCCTCAAGCAGTGAAATAAAAGGCCAGGATTTTCAAGGCACAGTCCATTCTTTATCCTCATGAGAGAGAAGTTATGAGGCAAGAATATATCTCTTGGTGCTGAGCCATTTTGGCTTGGCGGAAGACCTGACAGTGGTAAAGTAAAATTTCTATTACCTGCCTTAGTGAAGCTTTTCTCAGTTTCATGCTCATCTGGAATACTATGATTTCTTAACTGGGATTCTGACCTCTATAAAGGTATTCAGACCAATAATATTTGGTCCATATGGTTAAACTGAGGTTTCAATGGGAGAGTAAGAGTTGAGACTTCTTATTCCGCCATCTTGCTAATGGCCCTCTTACTGATATTTTCAATTTATCTTCCTTTTTCCTACAGAGGGCTGTTGAGTCCTATCTCTGTTCATTATCCACTTTAACTCTGTTTCTGTGTCTAAATCCCAGTTCATATTTCTAGTTATTATCACATATTATTTTAATGAAATTAATGAATTTTAAAAATAAAATATTATACTTGTAAAAATAGGCATTTTTTTTTATACATGAAAGACTAATACTCTAATTGCTTAGTTATCCTGACTACCCCCAAAAGAAACCTGTTACTGTTCAGGTTTCCTCAACAAAATATCAATAACTGGCTGGCATAACCAGGAGATATTTATTTTCTCACAGTTCTGGACACTGCAAGTACAAGATTAAGATCAAGTGGGGTCAGTTTCTGGTGAGGATTTCTTCATGACTTGTAATTGGACACCTTTTTACAGTATCCTCACATGGCTTTTCTTTTGTGCATGAGACAGAGACCAAGAAAGTTTTCTGCTAATTTATCCTCTTTTTAAAGGACATCATCTCATCAGATTAGGTCCTACCTTTATTATGTAATTTATTCTAATTCCTTTCCCAAAAGTCCTTTATCCAAATACTATCATATTGGGTAACAAGGCCTCAAGATATGAATATTTGAGAAGTGGGCATATTTCAGTCCATAACAAAACTTAAGGAAGTTTGTGTGATTATACTTGAACTTGAGTTGTGATTTTTTACTTTACTGATTACATAGTGTCAGAGCTACACATGGCAGACATCTACACATTCTAACCATGCACTGGTTGTCTGATTAGTGATACTTCCATGCATGCTGATACATTAATATTCATAAACCAACATTAGCATTTCCTTATAATTTATTCAAATTTTTAAACCAGTATTTTATTCATAGTTTAATTAAAACAAAATAAATTGAATTGTAATAGATTATTTGATGAATTTGAAAAAGAAAATCTTTTTGCATACTTTGTATTCCACATCAAATATGTTTGAGTAGGTTTGGGAGGGTCTTTCTTTGGCTAACATTAATTCTGGATATTTAAATAAACAAAAAATATGTCAGTTATTCAAGACTGCCTTTTCATAAAGCTATTAAAAATATCTCCTGATGATCTGTAATTACTCTCATATATAAAATATAGACATTTTATTTTTTATATATAGGTCATTTTTCAGAATTGTAGACACAATTTATTTTATAGTTTTTTTTACTTTGGGCAAAAAAATGACCATTAGCACTTTATGTGCCTTCTGCAAAACATCATTTGCAAGGGTAAAACATTTGTGACACAGAGATGTCATCCTGATTGTTGTTAATCTAGACAAACTGGTCCTAATGAAGTTGCCACTTGTGTTCAAAGATGTGTACACACGATTCCACCGACTTAGCTTTCACTGGTATCCTGGTTTTAAATACTATGTGGATACATCAAATGTCATGTTGAAATTTAAATTATTAACAGCATTTCATGCTCATTTTCATAGTACTCTTCTGCATTTTTATCACATTTAGAAATTTTGTATAATCTTTTTGACTGAGACTAGGTAATGTTATTCAACAAGTTCCCCCATTATTCAATAGTAGATCTACAAAGTAAAAGGAAGTATATCAATACAGCATCACATTTAAGCATATTTGCATTTATCTGAACAAATAGTTTATTTTCTTTATGCTCGAGTTGCAAAATGAAGGAGCTCACTTAAATGATTTACAATATTCTTTTTAGATAAAATTCTAATACATATATTTGTACTGGATATTGAACCCGAGGGAGCTTTACCATTGAGCTATAGGCCCAATACTAAAATTTTATTTATATATACATTTAAAAAATTTTTTTTTAGTTGTAGACAAACACAATATCTTTATTTATTTTATGTGGTGCTGAGGATCGAACTCAGTGCCCCACACATGTGAGGCAAGTGCTCAACTGCTGAGCTACAACTCCAGCCCTATTTATGTTTTTTGAGATAGAGTCTTGCTAGGTTTATGAGAATGGCCTCAAACTTGTGATCCTCCTGCCTCAGCTTCCTGATCTCTTTGATTACAGGTGTGTGCCACCATGCCTGGCTCTATAATAATCCTATGAAATTAAAAACTAATTTCCTTCAGTCAACAAGCATTTTTTCCCCACGTTTTTGATTGGTGCATTTTAGTTGTACATACTGATGGGATTTGTTGTTATGTGTTCATACATGCACACAATACACAATATAATAATGCAATTGGGCCAATATCATTCCCCAGCACTTAGACCACAACCATTTTAATCAGACTCATCTAAAAAATTCTTTGATTTAGTGGCATCCTTACCCAAAAAAATGTGATCTTTAAAATTCTTTCCTCTCCCTTAAAAATAAAGTCATGAACACTCACACCCAATTACCTAGTACACATATATTAAATTTAATAAAATTGGCAGTCTAAAATTAAATATTATGGTTAATTAGAAGCCCACTTTCCATGTCCTTATGGAGTAAACAGGAAAGGCAAAGGAGTGAGGCCTCTAGTGTCTCCTTTAATTATTAGCCTGGAGAAAGAGGTTTGAAAGGCAAAAGACTTGGCCACGTCAGATATGTTTAAATGTATGTTATAGTTATACATGAAATTTTGCCTCAAAGCAGAAGGGGGAAAAAGAATCCCTCAGCACTTGCCTCATGGGGTGCTAGAAAGATGCAGTGAGCAGCGTGTTTGGAACTGTGAGGCACTGGGCAAGATGCACTGCTTGTGGGTTCCTTCATTCCTGCGGCACAGAGTAAGTTCCAACAGTGGCCATGGCAATATGCCCGTTATGGTCTGAATCTGAGGTGTTCTTCAAAAGCTCATGAGGCAATGTAGCAATGGGTGAAATGATTAGCTTCTGACACCTGTAACCTGATAAGTGGATTGATCTATTAATAACATGAAAGGACTACTCTACTAAGGGGTACCTGTTGGCAGGTGGGACATAACTAGAGGAAGCAGTTCATGCCTTGGGGATTATGTGCCGTGTCCCTGGCTCCTCCCACTCTTTCTCTCCCTGCTTCCTGGCTAACATGAGGTAAGTAGCCTTTCCCTGACATGACAGACACTTTTATGTTGTTTTTCCTCACCTCGGGCCCGGAGTAATGGAGGCAGGCAGCCATCCACTGAACCTCCGAAACCATAGGCCAAAATAAACTTTCCTCTGTGAAGTTGTTCTTGTCGGGTACTTTGGTCACAGTGATGAAAAGCCGACTGACACGCCACCCCGTATCTCTTACAGTGGAACTGATGCTTGTGTTGCACACAGGGAAGTCTATTTCTCCCTGCTGACACTGCCTGGGCCTCTCCAGACTAACAGGGTACGGTAGCGCTCTATTTTCCACAGTCTCACTTTCTTTCCTTTAAGTTGCCTGATGTCAACCACTGTCTGAAAATACTTAAAGGAAAATTCTAGAAATAAGCAATTTGTAGGATTTAAATAAGATTTACTATAGTATGTTATTATAATTGTTCTATTTTATCATTGTTGTTAATCTCTTACTGTGCATGATTTAGATATTAAATTTGATCATAAGTATGAATGTATAGGAAAAACAGTATGTGTAGTTTGGTACCATCTCAACTTCAGGCATCCATTGTGGTTCTTGGAAAGGATCCCTTTCAGGTAAGGAGGGGCTACATTAGAAATGAAGCCCTTCGTCTTCTGAGGCAAAGTTGTTCCTGGAACACATCATCATCCTGACTATCTTTTGTGCTGTCATTCTTATTCTGTCAGGGAACACACCCCATGTTATGCACACGGAGTGATCAAATGGAGGTCACCCCACTGATGGGGACCCATGAGGTTTCATCTGTCAGCCAGACTCAAACCCATACCCACAAGTGAATAGGTCTCAAGTTTTCCGGTCACCAGACTTCATGACTTCCTCCACACCTTAGCAGGCTGTCTTTGCTGCTTTCTGTTCAAACCCTCATTCACAGAAACTATTGAAGACTAATAATTGACTATACTTGTTTTAAGCCACAAAATGTTGTTACCATTTGTTATATAGAATACTACAAGTTGTTTTATTTTCTTAAGTGATAAAACATTTAAAATAGTCTACTATTCCTATAAGGTTGTTACTTAATAAATGCTGATGAAATTGAATTAATGCAAAATTCATTTCATTGGGCACAGGTCAGGGTGCTCCTGACTTAACGTCATCAGATAAAACTCTTAGATGATGATTATTTTATGGCAGATAAGGATTGCTTTTATAGTAGACCACAGGAGTGAGAAAGTAGGAATCATAGGCACAATGTAAAAAAATAGCCAGAGTCATAATATGAACATTCTGTACTTCTTGTTAAATGTTAGTGAAAAATATATATTTTATAATAGTCATGTTATTGCTTCACTTCTATTATTAATACAACATAATACTTTAATACAATGATTTATTTCCTCTATTTTCTTGCCATTCTCACTGAGCCTCAGCTAGTACCACTGTAGCAACCTGGGATCTTACAACCTGGGGTGCAACCAGAGCATCTTGTTTATGGCAAAGGAGGTGGCAGAAAAGGCCCCTGTCCAGGGGATCAGCTTGTGTTATCACATTCCAGATGGCCCAGAGTGACTGGGCAGAGACAGTGATGAAATGGCTCAGTTGAGGCCTGGGGAAGAGCTGGGATCCAGGGAAGAGGCAAGGATGACATCTGTCTCCCCAGGACACTCACTTGGACCTCCCAATCCAGATGGGTTCAACCAGCTGCAGATGGACAGTGTTTCCAAAAAATTGTACCTGTATATGTTTAGACTTATTTTCTTGTCATTATTCTCTAAATAATATGGTATAAATACTATTTACATAACATTTCCAGTGTATTGGGAGTATTATAAGTCATCCAGAGATGATTTAAAGCATAAGGAAGGATGGGTGTAGGTTATATGCAAATATTATGCCATTTATATAAAGGATTTGCACATTTGTAGATTTTATCAATGGTGTGTCCTGGATCCAATCCCCTGTGCATGCCAAGGGATAACTGTATCCACTTTGAGTCAAGGGCATATATATTTATGCTCTCACAGATGCATACATTTGTGTCCTTGGGGAAACAAGTACATGAGTTCAAGAATCAAAGGGTAAAAACTGACCCAACCATCTCTTTTGATTTGTGTTTGCTGTTCCTGTGATGCTGAATGTCCTGGTACCCAAATGGAGAACACTTCCTCCAGGGGACACATCACATCATGGCTGTCCCCAGGATCTTTAGAGCATGAAAAGGAGTGAACTCATTTTCTGAGGAAGCCATACAAATTGCCACAAACTGAGTGGTTCAAACCAATGTCAGTTTAGTCTCCCACAGCTCTGGAGTCTAGTATCTAAAATCAAAGTCATGGCAGGGCTAGGGTCCCCGCTAAAGTCTCCAGGAAAGATCTCTCCTCTCCCTTTTCTAACTTCTAAGGGCTTCTACCCTCTGTGGTGTCCTATCCATCCCTCCAGTTTCTCCCTCCACTTTCATATGGCCTTTGTCCTTGTAAATATTTGTGTCCTGTCTGTCCTTATAAGTATACCTGTCATGGAATTTAAGGCCCACCTTAATTCCATGTGACCATATATTAACTTCCTTACTTATACTTGCAAAGACCCTAGTTCTAAATAAGGTCACTTTCTGCAGCTCCTAATGGGTGAGAATTTGGGGGGTTTGTGGAAGATTAGTTTTGTGTGTCAACTTAACCATCCTCTGCGCACCCAGATTAAACACTATTTCGGGATAGTATGTGTGGTGTGTGTGAGTGAAGGTGTCTTCTTCCCTCAGACTGAGATTTACACCATCATCTCTGTTGGTTGCCAGGTCTTCAAATTCAGTCTGAATTACATCACCAGCTTTCCTGTGTCTTCAGCTTGCAGGTGGAAAACTGTGGGACCTCTCAGTCTCTATATCACATGATCCAATTCCTCATAATCAAGATGAAGTTCTATACACAGAAACGTGTGTGCACGCGCACGCACACACGCACACACACAGTTTCTGATGGTTTTACAATGATGTGAAAGTATACCCATATAACCACTCTGTTTTTCACTTGTAATATAGTAGTTAATAAATTAAATGGTATATTCAGCATTTCATGGCCAAATGGGATTTTGTGCTAGGTAGTTTTGCCTAACAGTAGGCTACTGTAAATGTTCTGGGCACATATCAGGTAGGCCAAGCTACGGTTAGGGGTTGATAAATGTATTTTCAAGCTAATGATATTTTCGACATACAATGGGCTTTTTAGGATATAACCTTATAAGTCAAGGAACATTTATATAAACATATATCTGTGGATTCTGTTTCTCTGGAGAACAGTGACAAACACGAAAAACACTATTCAACATACCATACAAAATCACCCTCCCAGCTGGAGTAATTGACCATGGCCATCAGGATAATTGAGGGTGTGTAACAGTGAGAGTCCAGAAGAAAAGAGAAACATTTAAGAATCCTTTTAATATGATTTTATTAACATGTTGTCAATATTGACACTAATATGTTGTCAGACATATCTAAATATATTTTTTCTATTGATGTATAATTTATAATCTAATAATTACATAATAATAATTTAGAAAAGATAATTTAGGGGATCCAAGCCTATCATTTTTGACAAATTTACTGGAAAATTTCATGAGCTCAAAGAAAAATGTAACTTCCAGGGTGATATAAGAGGAACGTGACTTCGTACCTCTAAATCATCCTGGTAACCCATATGGTGTTTACTGTTTCAAGGCAGGGTGCTCATACTTCATATTGATGAAACCTGCAAAAGCCAGGCTCCAAATTGCAGAGAACTGAAGTTAAAAACTGCATCCACACATGAGGTCAGGCTTCCCGATAATAATTCTACAAAGATAAAGAACAGCCTTACAAGTTCCTTCTCATCTATTAGCACAACTCTGCATTTGGATGCCATAAATATACTCCCGTTTATTTAGGAAAAGTAGCTTTGTCAATAAGTTTCCTGACCACATTCAGGGAAACTGTATTCCAAATAATGTGGGAAAACTCAGGCACTGGGCATATTAGGGATGCATTCAAAGGCCTCACAAGGACTGCCTCCCAGGGTGGCCTTCAAACCAACCTTCCCAGCACAAAACATGGGAATCCACGTGTCTGCACGTTAGTCTTCTGAGAATTCGCTCTCACAAACATCTGATCCTACTCCACAGTAGTATTATCTTACCCTACAAGTGTTCATAGGGGCAGGTGTGACTACAATTGAAAAAGAGGTTTTATTCAACAATTTTATAGAAAAGAATGTGACATAAGTTAGTGGTAATTGGTGAATGAGCAGACGGATTTTGCTTTTTCCACTGCAACAAATCCAGAATTCCACTTTCCAAGTCCAAAGGATGAAGAAATACAAAAGAAAATACTCTTCAAATTTCTAAGTTTCACTCTTCAAGAAGCTGAAAGTCTACCCCACACATGCCTAGCTACTCTGGGCATTGTAGACCCTCACTCCTGATGTGCAGGGCTGTGCACACATTCCTAATTGCACACTCAACAATTAAGGTGAGCAGTTTGTTATACTCTGGGGCTTTTCAAGAGACAAAGATCACAAATATAAGTTCAGGGAGCATATAACAAAAACCTTGAACTATATAGAAAAGCACACATTTTTTAACAAGTATTAAAATGAAGGACTTTCTTAAAGACATCAAGAAACACATTGCCAAATGGAAAAGAAAAAAGAAAAAAAGAAAAACAACATTATCATCTTTGGCCTAGATCTGAAAGAAGCTGTGTTGTCCCAAGAAATCAAATCAAGTAGAAGAGAGAGTGAATTGAGGAGGATCATTCTACATAGTGAAAAGTCATGAAAAAGGACACCAAAAATTGTGACACCATCATGC
Source organism: Xerus rutilus (assembly GCA_028644305.1). Classification (NCBI taxonomy): domain Eukaryota; kingdom Metazoa; phylum Chordata; class Mammalia; order Rodentia; family Sciuridae; genus Xerus; species Xerus rutilus. Next base: position 8,407,713 of record CM053405.1, on the reverse strand, counting down.
AAAATCTCAAAGGAAAAATTTCATACCAACCAACATAACTCATGGTAAAATTTTAGAAATATTATGACCTGGAACACAGTAATCTGTCCACTAGTAATACTTCTTTCAAACTTTGAACTGGAATTCCCAGTCAGAGCAATGAGATTTTTAAAAACTAACAATAATGAACAAAATGTACAAGATTTCAAATGGGATAGACTTGTCTATTCTGTGGGTTAACAGTGCAGTTGTTTATTTCATTGTCTCTGAGAAAGTCCAAACAAATTTCCACAACCAGCTCTTATAAATGGTGAGAGAATTTGGCAAGGTTGTTGTTTTATATTGTTAATGTGTGATTCATGGTTGTTGGTCATATTTGTTCTTCTAATTCTAATCCTTTCTTAATTCTTTACTTTCCCTCTTATTCCTATAATCTAGTAGGTGAACTTCAGTTTACTTATGTAGATTTCATTTTGAATTGCACCATTACTTTGAGCTTGTGTATCTCAGGTAAACGTTTGTGTGATCCATGAGACCATTTTCTCTGATGCAAAAGTGAATTAATCATGGCCTAAGTTATAAAATTATGTTGCATTTACTGAATCTTCTCAACAGTTTGTATCTTATCTCTTGCACCAAATAGCAGTTCAAATGGTATTGTCAGGATGGACCATTGTTCTGCAAATGCTGCAATTCAGAGGGGAAAGCCAACACTCCACAACAGGATTCAACTTGACAACAACTTTGAACCCAAGCAACAACAACAACATCTTTAGCCTAGATCTGAAAGAGGCTGTGTTGTCTCAAGTAATCAAATCAAGCAGAAGAGAGAGTGAATTGAGTATCCATGAGGCCCAAGTTGAGACCCAAGCAGTGCTCATGTCTCTAAGGGCAGGGCTTTTCCACTGCCCCCAGGAGCCTATTGCATGAGATTATAAGAATACTCCCATCAGGTAAATGACAGGCTGGATTTAGGGATAATCAACATTGAGAACCTTCTCAAATAAGAAAATTACAAACTCTGTCTCCAGACCAGAAATGTCCTGCCTTGTTTCAAGAATCCCAAACTGCTCTCTCTCTCATGAAGCTGTCTTTCTTCACAGTTTAGAGATAATATGATCAGACTATGTATGATGTATTCTTATACACATTGTATTAGTTAGCTGGAGTGGTCACATCTAAGTACCACAGGCTAGATGGTTTAAAAAGCACTTATTTTTCTCACAATCCTTGGGACTGAAAGTCTTAGGTCAAGAGTCAGTGTCTTCTAAAGTATTTCTCCTTTGCTGGTCTTACTTCTGTGTGTGGCCGTGTTCTAATCTCTCCCTATAAAGATGCCAGTCATATTGGACAAGGTTGCAGCATAGGAGAGGAAGAGATGGTCTCTACCCTTTAATACAAGCCAATGACCCCAGGGGAGTTAGGACGGAGTTTGCTGAGATAGAAAGTAAGCAAACAACCCCAGGCAATATGTAACTTCTAATCTCCAAGGCATTGTTTCCATTCAACTAGTCTTTAGCCCAGGTTACCAATAGCTTTCTCTCAGAAAGCCCCAATTGTGCAGAAACATGTAAAGATTCACGGAGAATTGCTTCCAGCAAAATAACCTCCCTGCATTCCCACCAGCAGGAGAAAGGGATTGGAAGCACTGCAAGATGCTGACGTGGCATCCCTGTATGGGACCCATGGGTGGGGGTCCATCTCTTTTTCCACCACTTCCACTTTTGTCCACATTTGGCCAGTTCAGCTTATGCTGTTGCCTGGCAGGAGGAAGAATTTTATATTCTAACCTCTTTCCACATCCCAAGGAGCAGACCCTGAAGAAACCACCAGAGGGAGTTTGCTTTTACTGGGAAATCCTGGCTCTCACACTCTAATCCTCCCTCTTCTGGTGCCACACTCATCCTTGTTACCGGTATCTTTGTCCCGGTGTGTTCCAGAGCATCCTACCACATACTTGCCTGTAACCAGAACTCTCCATGCAAGCCCTACATCAGGTCTTTCCATGCACCTAGACGAAACTCTCCATGGGCTTCCAACCATTCTTTATAAAAGGCAAAAGTTTTTCTATGACCCAAATACTCAGCATTATCTGGTGCCTGAGTGCTGTGCTGGCTTTCTTCCATCCTTTGCATTTGCTAAGGACAGTCCCACTTACAGCTTTGGCCATTGCTGTGACTCTGCCTGGAATTTGCATCTCCTAGATATTCCTAAGCTTCTTCTGCCACTGTATTCAAATATGTATCTAATGTCGACTACTTAAGAGGTGTGTCTTCAGAACACACCATAAAAATAGCATACATTATTATTTTGATGGGGATTGCATTGAATCTGTAGATTACTTTTGGTAATATGCACATCTTGACAATATTAATCTTGCCTGTTCAAGAACATGGAAGGTCTTTCCACTTTCTAATGTCTTAAATTTCTTTCTTCGGAGTTCAATAATTTTCATCAGAGAGGTCTTTTATGTCCTTGGTTAGATTTATTCTCAAGAATTTCATTTTATGTTTTATTAGGCTATTGCGAATGGGATTGTTTTCCTGATTTCTTTCTCAGCAGATTTGTTTATGGAGTATGGGAAAATAATTGATTTTTACATGCTGGGCTTTTTGGGGTTTTTTTGTTTGTTTGGTTTTTTTTTTTTTTTTTTGTACCAGTGATTGAACTCAGGGGTACTCAACCACTGAGCCATATCCCCAGCCCTATTTTGTATTTTATGTAGAGATAGGGTCTCACTGAGTTGCTTAGGGCCTCACTATTGCTGAGGCTTGCTTTGAACTCGCAATTCTCCTGTCTCAGCCTCCCAAAGTGCTGGGATTGCAAGCGTGAGCCACGGTGCCCAGCTTACATGCTGGTCTTATATTCTATTACTTTGCTGAATTTGTTTATCAGCTCTAGAAATCTTCTGGTAGAGTTTTTGAGGATCTCCAAATCTTCTGGTATAGTTTTTGAGCTCATGTCATCCACAAACAAGTATCCTTGACTTCTTGTTTTTCTATTTGTATCCCTTTAATTTTTTTTTCTTGTCTGATTGCTTTGACTAGAGTTTCAATAACTATATTGAATAGGCATGTAAGACAGGGCATTCTTGTTTTGTTTCACATTTTAGAGGAAATGCTTTCAGATTTTCTCTACTTAGTGTGATGTTGGCTTTGGGTTTGTCTTGTATAACACTTATGATGTTGAAAAACATTTCTTATATCATTAGTTTCTTCATTGTTTTTAGCATGAATGGGTGCTGGGTTTTGCTAAAGGCTTTTAATAGTATCTATTGAGTTTATCCTGTTTACTGAACTGGAAATAAACAGTCCTAAAAGTTTATGGAGAATGGAAGACCCAGAATACCAAAGCAATACTGAGCAATAAGAGCAATGATGGAGACATCAGGATACCTGAGTTCAAATGATACTAGAGCTGTAGTAACAAAATAAACATGTCATTGGCAAACATATGAAATGGAAACTAATGAAATCAAATATGAGACATAGATATAGTTATCTGGTACTCAACAAAGGTGCCAAAAACACAGATTGGAGAAAGGATTTAAAATCAGCATGCTACAGTGACAACCACATCAATGATTATAGAAGTTCAATTCACAATAGCAAAGCTATGGAACAAACTTAGGTGCCTTCAACAAATGAATGGATAAAGAAAATGTGGTGTCTATATATACAATGGAATATTACTCAGCCATAAATAAGAATGAAATTATGGCTTTTGCTGGTAAATGAATGGAACTGGAGACTATCATGATAAGTAAAATAATCCTGTCCCTCAATACGGAAGCCCAAATGGTCTCTCTGATGTGTGGATGCTAACACATAATAAGCAGGGAGGAGAAGAGTACAATTTCATTGGATTAGACTAAGGGAATGAAGGGAAGAGAGGGGAGATGGTATTGGGAAAGACAGTAGAATGAATCAGACATAACTTTCCTATGTTCATATGTGAATACACGACCCATGAAACTCCACATCATGTTATACTAACCACAAAATGTTATCCTAATTAGAATAAGTTGTACTCTATATATGTGTGTTAAAATACATTCTACAGTCATGTATATTTAAAAATAACAAATAAAATATAATAAATAAAATTTAGTACAAAAGCTGAAAAATATGTTGGAGAAAAGGTAGACTTTTAAACAAGTTTTGCTTAGAAAACTAGATATCCATATATAGAAAAATGAAACTAGATATCTCTTTCTCAACCTGCACAGAAATCAACACAAAGTAGACCAAAGATCTAAAAATTAGATCAGAAAAACTGCAACTACTAGAAGAAAACAGAGTCAACACTCCAACATATAGGCAGAAGCACCAACCTCCTTAATAAGACCCCTTAAGCTCAAGACACAAACCCAAGAATCAGGAAGTAGGATGGCCTCAAATTTAAAAGTTTTTGCACAGCACAGAAAATCATTAAGTGTATGAAGAATGAATCTACAGAATGGGAGAAAATCTTAGCCAGTTATTCTTTTGATGGGTTATTTATAACCAAAATTTATAAAGAACTCAAAAAACTAAACACCAACAAAGCAAATAACCGAATCAATAAATGGGAAAATTATCTAAACAGACATTTCTCAAAAGAAGAAATACAAATAACCAAAAATATATGAAAAAAATGTCAACATCTTAGCAATCAGGGAAATGCAAATCAAAATTATCTCACTGTAGTTAGAATGGCAATTTTCAAGGACACAAATAATTGCTGGTGAGGATGTGAGGGAAAAGGTATGCTTGTACATTGTTGGTGGACTACAAATTAGTAAGACCACTTTCAAAAGCAGTATGGAGTTTCCTCAAAAGAGTAGGAGTGGAACCACTATATGACCCAGCTATACCATTTCTTGATATTTATCCAAAAGAACTAAAATCAGCATACTATAGTCATACATTCATATCAATGTTCATAGCAACACAATTCACAATAGCCAAGTTATGGAACCAGCCTAGATGTCTCTCAATAGATGATTGGATGAAGAATTGGAGAACATCTTGCTAAGTGAAATAAACCAGACTCAGGTCAAGGGCTGAAGATTTTTTCTCACATGTGGAGACTAGAGCAAAGAATGGACTTTCACTTTAACTAAAGTGAACTGAACTAAGCACAACTTGGTTGACAATTCTTGGTGTAAAATAATAGCTACTGTAAATTTCTTTTTTTTTAATTTTTAAAATTTTTTTTAGTTGTAGATGGGCACAAATATCTTTATTTTTTTAATGTGGTGCTGAGGATTGAACTCAGTGCCTCATGCATGAGGGGCAAGCACTCTACCACTGAGCTACAACCCTAGCCCTGTAAATTTATATTTAAAGTTGATAGTTAGGGCTGGGGTTGTGGCTTAGTGGCGGAGCGCTTGCGTAGCCTGTGTGATGCACCGGGTTCGATTCTCAGCACCACATATAAATAAATAAAATAAAGGTCCCTTGACAACTAAAAAATTTTTTTTTAAATGTTGATATTTAAATGCCTTCTCAAGACTTTCATATACTGAACAATGTAAGTAAATAGGAGTGATTTCTGCTTAAAGATGAACAATGGTTAATCATATGTAAAGAATGAGAATTAGGAAACTTAGATTTAATACATAGATTTTAACTTGAAGAAAAGTCTCAATAATTTGCACAAATGAATGGAGTTTTAATAGTAAAATTACAATCAATAAAGAAATAATTCAGGGTTTCTTAAATTTATATTTCAGCCAGAATTTCCAAGGAAGATTACAGATTTGAGAGAAGGTAACAATTAATAAAAAGCAATTTGAGCAGAGAGCTTGAATTTTAGGTGGTAGCTGAAAGAGGCAGTAGGAAAACTCACAAGGGTAGGGGAAGGGTCAGGGTGGGGGGACTCCAAAGCAGTTTCTCTGTGGTGTCAGGTTTCTGGGAGGCATAGTAGACTGAAAGGGTTCAATTTCATTTCCAATGGCATTAGAAAGAAAATAGCTTTCCAGGCAGGTGGAGAATTAGATTAACTGGTGTCCCTGATGTTCACCTCTGCATAGAATTAGCAGGAGCTTGCCATAGTTAGGAAATTCAATCTTCCTTTGAAGGAGTTGAAGGGAAATCTGCCTGAACAGATTAAACAGAATGGGTAGTTTTCCCAAGGATTGGGAGTGGCCAGGGTAGCCCTGGCAGGTGGGACCACAGTTTGGAATCCACAATCTCATCACCTGATTTACTCATGCCCTTATTTTGACCTAAGGGAAAGACTTTGTATTGTATTTCTCTCCAGTGAATTCATTTTCTTAATTTTAGATCACTGCACTCAACTTTGGAAATATGCTTTGAGACCTCATGCTGTCTTTCAATTCTTTGATTTTTTTTGCATGCCCAGCTTGATATCTTAGTATTTTTCATTCTTATTTGTCTGTTTTACAAAATATTTTATAATATGTCCTACAAAAATAAAGCTAGAAAAGTCCTAAGGAACTCCTTTGATTGTTTCTAATACAAGAACTCTGTTATAGAAGGAGAGAGAAATTGTGTGTGTGTGTGTGTGTGTGTGTGTGTGTGTGTGTAGCTTGAAACCAGAGACACCCACTTAACCTATATTGATAAGCTTTTGCTTGGTGACAGCTAACTGTCAGCAACTGGGATAATTTAGTATGGGGCAAGAGGCACAGCACTGTAAAGACACCTGAGACTATGAGACTATCACGTAGCATGCAAATTAACACCTATGCTACTGCTCTGAGTTACCAATGAAAGAGCTGTCTTTCTTGTGCTTTGTTTAATAGAAACAAAATGAGTCCTTCCAAATAATTTTCCATAAAGTAGAGTAAGTTTGAGATGCTGTTCAGAATGTTGACATGTATTACAAAGCAGTCCCTGATACAGAGAGATAAAGGGCATTCCACCAGTGTTTCTCCCTTGTAACCTGCATTGAGAATCATAATTCAAAAAGATTTTTCAAAATTGATAGGAGAATATTGGCATCACAAATCTGTTTTAATTAATGTAATCATAATTTATTCCTATAGCTATATTCTTCAAGTTTTTATTTTTATGATTTACAAATTTCTGTTTGTGAATTACAAATATTCTATACTTCATGTATGATTAATAAACTTAAAAGTAAATAAATCTATAGATATTCATGAAGTAAAAAGAAAGAAACAACAACTGCCATCCACCAGCTGTGAATCATCCTAAGAACAAAGGCTGACAAAGGCTACAGCATCTCCCTGGTAAAGCAGCAATCTTTGCCCCAACAGGACTCAAGTACTCCTGACAGTCCACACTGCCCTCCAAGGGCACCATTCAGTTTAAGGAAATCATTGTTAATATAATAACAAACTTCTGTGTACAGATGAGTCTCCAACTGCCAATGCGTGGATTTCCAGTCTTGGGGGGATTTTGTTTTGTTTTGTTATGGTACTGGGAATTGAATCCCAAGGGAGCTCTACAATTGAGCCACATCCTCAGTTCTATTTTTTTTTTTTAATTTTTATTTTGAGACAGGGTCTAAGTTTCTGAGAGCCTTGAACTTGCAATCCTTCTGCCTCAGTTTCCCAAATTGCTGAGATTTCAAGCATGCACCACCAGTTTGACTTATTTCTTTTTTAAATTTTCTGAGGGCACAAAAATGATAAAGTGATCTGTACTTCCGATTTTGCTTTTCCTCTTCCCTAGGGCTGGGGAAGGATGCTCACTCTCACTCTGAGAAGCAGCAAGGAGCTGGATCAGCAGTGAGCTGATCCATTGTGAGGGAAATTACCTGTGCTCTGTGGCCAAGTTGTAACGTTTGATAGCTCAGGTGCATTAAAAGCATTTTTAACGTGCTATTTTCAATTTGTTGTGGATTTATCAGGACATAACCCTACTCTAAATCAAAGGGCATTTTTATGCTTGTTCCCTAAAATTTGTATGGGCAATAACGTAACTATGATACAGAAGGAAATCTGCCTTGCTCTGTCTAGAAATGTCTCCCTTCTCTAACTTCACGAAGGAAAGGTTCTTCACTTAGTCCTAATCCTGCCTCTGTGATTGTTCTCTGCCAACCCATGACACTTTTGGCCTGAGTTAGGAGACCATACGTGCATGCCAGTTTCTGAATTCTATGTCATTCCTTTGTTGCTCATCTATCCTTGTGCAAACATCACAGTATTAATTACTAAAGATTTATAGAAAATCTTGCATCTGGTTGTAAATATACTGGAACTTTATTCTTCAAATTCAAGATTGACTTGATTATCCTGAGTATTTTTTACTCCCATAAAAATAATAGAATCTACATGTTGATTTTTAAAATCCCAGGATTTTTGTTGCTGTTTCACTGACTGTATAGATTCATTTGTAGAGAATTGATATCTGAACAGTACTGAATCTTCTAATCCATAACCGTTAATATATATCTAACTATTGAAGAAACTATGGTACTTAAGAAATTTAAGTTTATTTTTCAATTCTTTATTGCAATTTTATAGAAATACAATTGATTCATCTCAACTCTGAATCCACTGTTCTTGCTAAAGTCATACATTGAATCTGTGCACTCTTAGTTTTGTACATATATAATCCTCTCTGAATTAGTTTCCTATTGTTGTTGTAATAAATTACCACTAATTCTGGGGCTCCAAGTAACAGGTATTCGTTAGCTTGCAATTTTGGAGGTCAGGAATACAGAACGGCTCCCACTGGCCTAAAACCATGCTGCTGACAGGAAGAGGTTCACTGCGGAGACAACAGGCAAGAGTCCACTTCCTTGCCTATAGAGGCCACTTTCTGTCCTTGGCTCATGGCCACTTCGTCCATTGTCAATGTCAACAGCACAGCATCTGCAAATCTGCTTCTCACTCTGACCCTCTGGCTTCCCTGGTTCACTTACAAGGGCCTTTGTGGTTATACTGAGCCCACGTGGATAATCCATGGTAATCTTCCTATCTCAGGTTCCTTAAATTCAATCAAACCTGTCAAGCCCATTTTACCATTTAAGAAATGTTTTACAAGTTAGAGTGATCAGGATGTGGAAATCCTTAAGTGGTCATTATTATTCTCAACATACTTTCTATTTTGTGACTGTTCTTTCTTCCATTGACTAACATTTATAGTAACATGTTGCATGGGCTGGACACAGTGGCACATGCCTGTAATCCCAGGGACTCAGGAGTTTGAGACAGGAGGAGAGCAGGTTTGAGGCCAGCCTCAGCAACTTAGTGAGACCTGTCTCAAATAAAAAATTAAAAGTGCTGGTGATGTAGCTCAGTGGCAGAGCGCTGCTGGTTTCAATCCCAGCACCACCACCACCACCACACACACACACACACACATGCTACACACATACAAATTGTTGAACAGAAGTGGTAATAAGCAGAATATATCTATTTTGCAAATTTCAGCAGCAAAGCTCTGGGTAATGTTTCTCTTAATCTTTATCAGATTAATAGAATTCCTTCTAATCCTCTAATTCACTAATTTTTATTTCTTTATTTTAAATGGATATTGGAATTCAATAAAATCTTTTTTTTCTGACTTCATGGAATGATATTGAGCTTTTTCTCTTTTATTCTGTCAATGTAGTAAATTACATTAGTTCATATGCAAATGTCAAAAAATGTTCTTGCCTTCTAGAGATACACTTTCCTTGCTCATGAGGTATTATATTTTTTATTAGTTAATTAAATTTGAAGGCATTTTCTTTAGGAGTTTGCATTTGTAATTATGAGATAAAATTTATATTTTCCTGTGAAGTTCTTAGATTTTTATGTCAAGTTTATGGTAGCCTCATACAACAAGTCACAAAAATGCTTTCTCTTTTTTCTTTTTCCTGGAAAACTTGCATAAGGTAAGAACAATTTTTTCCTTTAAGTATTTGAAAGATAATTCACTATTAAAGCCATCTTGGCCTGAATTTCTTCACAGAAAAGTTTAAATTTTGTATTCAATTTATTGAATATATGTAAGCCTTTTGGGGCTTTCTATTGCTTTGGAATCAATATTTGAATTTAATTTTAAAATTAAATTAATCAATTTAAAAACAAAATTTATATTCAATTGGAAAATGAAGTAGATTTTGTGAAGGTAGGGTTTGTATTAGTGATCTACTGCTTTGTAACCAATTTATCCTAAGCTTTATGACTAAAGCATCTAATATTACACAGTTCCTGTTTCAGGATTCGGTTTTTCCTCTGACTCCAGGTCTCTCACATGTTCAGTCAAGTTGTTGGCTGGGGTTCCATCATTTCATGTCTTGGTTTTGGAAAGGATCACTCCAGGCTGACTCTTGGGGTTCTCAACAGTTTCCTGTGGTCTGCTCACCTCAGTTCCTCACTGATTGTTTGCTAGAAGCCAGTTTTACTGCTTGCCATATTGGTCTCTCTGCAGAGCAGCTTACAACATGGTGGTATGTTTCATCAATAGGATCAACCAAGGCGGGGCAGGAAAAGACAGAATTTAAGATAGATGCTGTGGGCTTTTATAACTTAATCTCAGATGTGAAAACAACTCCCTTCTCCATGTTCTATTCAGCAAAAGTCCGTTGCTAGGTCCAACCTACCCTCAAGGAGAAGGGATCATACAAGGGTGTGGAAACTAGAGGTTGAACCATTCTTATTTTTTGTCCAGTTTTTATAACAATAAGAGTTTAAAAGATCTTATTCTAATGCAAGATTGTCTATATACTGGTTTTTGCTTCCTGTATTCTGAGGCTTTGACATGCTTGACATGTACATTCTTAATTGTGTGTTCTTCCTGACCATTTGCCCTTTTATGTTTAGGCCATGTCCCTGTTCCTCTCAGTACATTTCCTGTTTCCTCAAGTTTGTTTTATCCAACATTTAGGTACACAGTCCAGCTTTGTTCTTCTTACTTTCGCATAGTAGTATCTTGCTTCCATCCTTTACCCTCAATATATATGTGCTTTTGTGTTTAGAATCTAATATTTCTTTTCATTCACTCAATATCTGCCTTTTAACTGAAGTAGTTAAGCCATTAACATTTATTGTAATTATTAACATAGCTGGATTTAGAGCCACCATTTTACTTTATTTTTCTGTCTGTTCCCTCTACATGTGCTTTTTCTCTTTCCACTAGCCTGCCTTGTTTTAGATGGTTTTAATAGCTTTCATATTCTGTTGTGACTATTGGTTTTCCAGCTTTGTTTCTTTGTGTTATTTTTATATATCATCACTAGAGTTGATAATGTAACCATATGAATTAAGATGTAGTGTTCTTGTAGCCATACAAATCCTTTTACCCTGCCACCAAATGAAATCTTTGTCATAGCAGCTAAATGTGTCACATGAAAAGCTGCATCAGACAATGTTAATTTTAAAAATTTCAATGGTCAGAAATATATGACCACATTTAAAAAGATTCTTTTGTGTTGGTCTGGGCATTTGCTATTTCTCTTGCTTTTCCTTATTTCTGAAATTTTCAGTTTTCCTCTGCTATCAGTCTGATGAACTTCCTTTGATTTCTTTTAGAGCAAGAGTGCTAGCAATGGGTTCTTTTCCTTTAAGAATGTCTTCAGTTTTCCATCATGTGAAACATATATCTTCATTAGATTTAGAATTCTGGGTTGATACTGCTGCATTTTCAAGACATCTTCCCATTGTCTTCTGGTCTCTACAAATTCTTTGGGGGAATCAGAGGATGTATCAGTTGTCACTTATCTGTGGGGCTAGATTTTTTCAATTTTTATTTTTCAGTCTTTGATTTTTCCATAATCTCATCATGATGGGTCCTTTTTCTTCTTCTGTTGCATGATTATTTTCCTTCCTTTTCCCATACCTAATGTTTTTTTATTATCTTTTTCAAATTTTGCATAATACTTTAAAGAGGATTTAATTATTTTCCTTCAGAAAGTCTTCAGTTTTATTTTGACATACAGTTAAGTTACCAAAGGAATAAGCCCTAACCTTAGGATTTCTTTAAGAGATCCTATTGCAGTTTTCATCCATATTTCAAGCTTGGAGCCCTCAATCCTAAATTGTGGCTTTTCTTTCCTCGTAGTATTAGCTTGTTGGAGCTGCTGTAGCAAAATGCCACAGGCTAAGTGACTTAAACTCATACTGAAGGCTGAACACCTGAGATCAAGGTGTTGGCAGGGCAGGTGTCTCTGAGGCCTCTCTCCTCTGCTTTAAATAACCATCTTCACCTTTTTTCCTCAAAGGGCCTTTCCTGAGTATATAGGTACCCCTGCTGTCTCTTCCCTTCCTAAATGACAAAGGATTAATTATGGTACCACCCTCATCATCTCATTTAACCTTTGTTACCACTTTAAAAATTCCAGCCTCAAGTACAGTCACACCAAGGGTTAGAGCTTCCACATATCCATTTGGAGGGAACATAATTATGTCTTCAACACCCATATCAGATGGTTATTCTGACATCTCAACTCAATCTCTGCCTATTCGTAAGGATTCTCCAATCTGGTTGGACCTGACCACCAAAATCTCCATTCCACTGACAAAACTTCCCAATCTCTCCAGCTTTTTCCCTCTCAGCATTTACTCTCTACCTAACTCCTTGGAGTCTTGTTCCAATCTCATGAATCCAGAATTTGATCATAGGACCTAGTGGCAGGGAGGTGAATCTCTATCCAAACTTCTTTTTTTCCCTCTCAATAGCTTCTCCTCCTTCAGCGCCCTCTCTTATAAATCAGTCACTTTATTAAACCCAGGCTTCATTCTCTGCCTTCTGTGTACCACTGAAACACAACTCTTGCTTGCATTCTCTACAATACACTGCAAACCAGAAAATGTTCCTGGGGAGAAAGCCTGTATAGAACAATTGAATTAAACAATTCAACCTTTTTGAGTGCATTTATGAAGTAGTATAAATTAAATTTCTAACAAGGTGATTTTCTATTTTATTTCAGTTACTTACAGTAAGAAGAAATATACTCTAAATAAGTGCAATCACTTCTTCTTGTTTGCTTTATAATTCAGCATAAGGTTGATTTTATTGAATGTTGTATGTACACTAGAACATATTTTATGCACAGGAAATTAAATACAATTTTTAATTTTAAACTGAAATTTTAAGTATTTTAAATATTTTTAAAGTATTTTAAATCCTGGGATTCCCAATGGATTCATTCTTATAAATTCCCATATTTTGTTGAATTTCTTTCTTTTAATACTTTTTCTCTATCTTTGCCTATATTCCTATAGTCTCATGAACATATTATTATCATTTTAAACATTTTGTCTACTAATTCTAATATCTGGATCACCTATGGGTCTATTTCTATGATATATTCATTAATTGGTTCTTGGTTATTCTTCTGCAGTGATCATTCTGATCATCACATAATAAATTTTACTGAATGTTGGAAAATGTATATAAAACATTGTGGAAGTTTGCCTAAAAGGGTTCACTCTTTTTTGTCTGGGAAGATGGATTACCAAAAACACCCCTAATCTAACCAAAGTCTTCACTGAATGGGGATGGAGCTAGCAGTAGCTGTTAGTATTCATCCACTGCTCTTTTCTCCAGCTTTCAGGGTGCAGTCCTTTGGGGACTTGAACTGGAAACTTGATATGTCTCTGAAGACCACTGTCTCAGAAGGTCCTGAATATAAATGCTTTTACCCTCTATATAACAGAATTAATAAAATTGGATTCTGATTTTTCAGATGCTTTATGCTTGGTTGTTTAGTTCTAGGCAACTTTATAACTATATGAAATTTCAAGGGAAATCTTAGTTCTGTTTCAGTTTCAATACTCTGCTCTTCCTCTCAGGGCATCTTGATTGCTCAGATTTCATTGTGAGTCCTGTGAGACCAACACATACTCCCCCAGCATCTCTCAGGCAGCGGCCCTCTTCCCACAAAGAGCCTCAAAATGCAGCCTCTTTCACTGTGTCCAGATTGAAAAAGGTTCCTGGAGGCAAAGCACATGCACCAGGTCAGCTTTAACCTTCTCATTCTTTTCTGTCTGGGATCTTGGCTCCTCTGATCCTTTTTGCTTTAGCAGGATTCTGATACTTTACAGAAATATTATTGTTCTTTATTCAGAATTTCTAGTTATTCTCAGGAGAAGCATAGAGCTTGCTCAAGCTATTTCATCCTATTCAAAAGAAGAATCTGATCTATTTCTCAACAGGGGCATATCTTTTCAAAGAATTTGAGAAAATAATCTTTCTTGAACTTTTATTTACTGTGAGAAAAATTGTGTAATGGCAGCCAAAATACATTAAATGGAAAAATTGGCTATTCAAAGAATATTCAAATCTTAGAACAGGGAAAGTGTATGGAAAATAAGAGAACAGTTATAATTTTTAGTGAACAAGAGCATGGACATTTGTATGTTATGTCTCAACTTAAGAAAAAAATAAGAGGAGGAAAGTAAACCAAGCTGCTTTAGTTCTGAGGAGTGCCATTGTGATTTTTTTCATTATATTATGAAATTTGTGAATTATCTGCATGACAACTTGGTATCTTTGCAATAAGGAAAACTATTTTTTTTTTCTTTTTTAAGTGCTGAAATCAAATTCAGGACCTCATAAATGCTAGGCAAGGTCTCTATCACTGAGCTATATCTCCAAACTCAAATCTAAATGTTAAATATATTACTAATATATGATAAAATATATAATGTGACTGCTAAAAAGCAAAAGCTCTGAGAACATGAGGATCATTAGATAACATTATTATCAACAGGTAAACCAAAGGGATACGTTGTATGGAACAAAGAACGTATAAAGACATATACCATCTTGACATATAACAAAAGAGACAAGCTACTTAGCTCTTAAGTGTGGATTCATATGTTTTTTAATTTCTTAAAATTGAGTAAATCATTAAACATTAGCTTGCACAATGGAGATCTGTGTAAATATTCACCATTTGTCTGCAAGATATAATTACTTGTATGTAGAAAAATCTAGTTAATGCTTATTTGAAAAAATAAACTATTTGCAAATAGTTTTGAGTAGTGAATAAGGCACACACAGAGGATTGTTTTTTGATATAGCAAGAAGTCTAAAAGAGCAAAAATAAAGGGCATTTTAATGTCATTACTCTGACTTGTCATCATTTACTGATCTCTCACTATGTGCAGGCACAGTGCCATTTGCCCACCATAGATTCATTCATTTGATTCCTTGGATCAAACTAACCATGTGGCCAAATTTTTCTTATTTATAGATCATAAATGAGAGCTTTGAGGATTTCATTTAAATGATAGGTTTATTTCAGAATGGGTACAGTGTGCAACTTTGAGAGTGACATCTGAGTGGTTGGAAAACGTTAAGGAAACTGATGCTTGAAAATAGGATATTCATTTTGGAAGATGGCTTAAAAAATCATCAGGGCACACTCATTAAGCAAAACATTGTGGCTTTGTCTATGGGTTAGTGATCAAAAACCCCTCATCATTGTTATTTATTGATTTATCTTTTCATATGAGTGATTTTAGACTATATTTATTTACTTATTTTATTTAAAAAGGTTTCATTTTCAGATAAAATATATTGTGAAGGAACTATTTATACTGATGCATCTGTAGTAAGCAGAGGGGAGGAATTACAGGTAGCACATATTAACACACCCCCCCTTTGAAATATTTTTATTTTGAATTTCAGGATAATGCAAGTTTTAGTACATACTCCACCCAGGTTCCTTTAATGTGAATATTTGCTTTATCATTCTCTCTCTCTCTCTCTTTCTCTCTCTCTCTCTCTCTCTCTCACACACACACACACACACACATACACATCCATAATACACAAAAAAACCCCAAAACTCTGCTGATATTTTTATTTGAATTCTATTCAACCTACAGATGGTTATTAAACCTATAGATGGATTTTTGGAGAATTGGAATTTTAACAATATTGAATCTCCTAATCCATGAATGTGGTATGTCTTCCTATTTAGTTCTTTGATTTTTTTTTCTTCAGTGTTTTTCTCTTTTGGAATAAAATATATTCTAATTTGAAATTGCATTTGGGGCTGTAGGTATCACAAACCAACCACAATTTTGGCTTAATAAAATGTTAATTTTTTTCCTTTAAGAAGCAGCTCAGGGAGCGTAAGTCTTAGGGTAGTACTGTGGCTACAGAAAACGTTTATTTCCCTGGTTCCTTCTATTGGAGGCTTAGACATCTTTGATCTGTGGCTCTCATTCTTCTTTTCAATATATATCCAGCCTACAGTTTGCAATCAGTCTGAAAGAAGAAGGAAGAAGCAACCAGTAACGGGGACCTTCCCTTTTGCAAAAGCAAAATGTTCCCTGAACACTCTATTACACTCTTAGATTTTTCTAACTGATAGATTCCATGTAGTAGCAAGCGAATCTGGAAAATATCACTCTGTAGCTGGTCACACAGCATACCTAGCAAAATTTAGGTCCTGTAAGAAAGGAAGAAGGGAGGACAGATATTAGGGAGGGAACAAGCAGCGATTACTGGGTTTAGGCTTGGTCAGAGGAATCAGTAAAAGATCAGATCAAAGTTCTAAAACAAAATAACAGTAAAATGGTGATCTGGAGAAATGTTTAGGACTAAAGGAAGAAGCTGATACTGAGATTATAAGTCTAAGAAAAAAATCAACATTGATTTCTATATTCTTCCTTTGTATGCATAATGATTCTGATGGCTGCATATTTGATTAGCCATATCATCATTATTACAAACTACCTTATTCAAAAAATTGATTGTGGGATTCAAACTTTTGTCAATGAATCTAGCTTTCCTTCCTGGAGCCACCGTAACATGATTATAATACATAGTCTTGATTTTCTAAAGAAAAATATTTAGGCATTTCATTCAATGACCTATTGAAACTAAATGGTATGTTTTTATAATAAATATTGTGTAATGTTCACATTACCTTCCTGAAAAATAAATTCACAGATATTAACTGATTTTGAATATTGACATAATATCCTAACAGAAATATTGAAAATAAAAACAAAGTTATTTCAAATAAAATACTACGTATATTTTGTATAAGTACATGGTTACAACTTTCTTAAAAGAGTTAGCCAAATACTTAGATTCTTACCTCTATCTGTAGCATAAACAAAAATGTAATGCTATAAAAACAGAGTGATACAGGAACTTTTTTTACCCAAATATATGTACTATTATTTCTTAATCATAGGAATAGCTTTGGTCAATATCTGAAAAAAGCAACATCAAAACATGCCATAATTTACATTCCTGTTAAATTCAGTATGTATTAAAATGATGCTTCTTGTTGGTACATTAAATGTAGTAACATGGTTTAGGTACCTATGAACAGACCCGTCAAAATCAGGAAGGATACAGGCAATTCTTTCTTATGTAGAGTTGTCGCTGATGTTCAGCATTTGTAGTCTGTGACATATGCTAGTGACAATCAGGAAATTCCTTCTCACACATTCTGATATACCTGCTGGAGAGCAGTAATGAACCACTGACCATTAAAAACCATTGACCTAGAAGTTTGAAATGAAAATAGAAATTTGGCTGAAGAATTTTTTTAGACTAGATCAACTCTGCCTTGAAATGTGTCCAGAACATCTGGATGAACCTTATAAAGAACTTCCCTCTTCCATTCCTTGGGTTTCTTTTTATGTAGTTCCTCCTTCCTTTTCCTGTCTGTATGCCTCAAGCCAGCCACTATGGGGAGTGCATTCCCTCATCCACTAGATGCCCATTACATTAGATCTTTATGTGTTACTAATAAGCTAAATCACAGCATAAATTAGTTTCTCCTGTCATGGAGATTCTGGGCCCAGCCTCATACTCCATTTGAGATCTTTCTGAGTATGTAACCTCATCTAGACTTCTGATGAGCAACGCTTTTCCTTCCCTACATCTGACCAGCCTACATGAAATTCTGAGGTTTTAGTATCAGGTTGTGGTTCCTGTAGGGACTTCAGGAGCCCCTCAGATCTCGGAGTCCTCCTCTCAGCACATCTTCTGGCTTTTTTGTGCCTTAAGGAAATACAGCTCTTACCAAACATACCCTCTCCTGCCTTTGTTTGAGGACTTTAGGTCCTGTTTCCTCACCCTGCTACGTATGTCCTGACACAAAAAACAACATTTCTCAAACAAGCAAAATCAGTGAGAAAACATTGTAAGAAATGGAATTTAATAAATGAATCAACTCCCACAACACACACACAATTAGAAAGAAATGAGGATATTTCAGTATATTAGGCTTTGGGTTACTTTCTTGGGGTTCTGTCTTTTTTCTTTTACTCAATAAGTCCAATTTTACAGTTAAATTCTATAAATATAGAGACTAACCATTTTATTTATTGCTACTATCAATTCTCCAAATTTGCATAGGACTGAACCATACTATACGCTTAATCAACATTTACTGAAAACGTGTCAAATGTATTTTAGCCATAATGAAAGGCAGTCTGCATGAAGTGTGAAGTTTTGAATCAAAGACTGACATGGTCCACAGATTGATCTTAAGTAAAATGGTCAATGAGAATAGTTCACTACTTTTCAAGTTTTTAAATACAACAGTAACATATTTAAGTACCAAATGCCATATCTTTTTTTTTTTTTTTTTTTTTTTTATTATTTTATTTTTTTCCCAAAAGTTGCATTTTAATACATGTTGGCAAACATAACAGAAAAAAAACAAATTATCAGAAGCTGTACACACTATTCACTGAAAACATTTGTTGAGGCAAATAGAAAAAAATTGTTACAATCATAATTTTTCTAACTTTGCACAAAATTATAAGCA
>CM053405.1:8322049-8388980 GCA_028644305.1 Xerus rutilus | reverse complement strand
CCAAATGCCATATCTTTAATGGTCAACACACAGTGGTGTTCATTAGGCTCCTAAATATACATGTCCATCATTGTGATGACACTACTGGTTACTATTCCAAAAACTTGTATTTCAAGTTTAGACTGTGAATTTTAAAGAAGTATTGTTTCTCTACTTATATGCAGGACAGCAACAATAATCACTTACATAATTTTACTTTCCAGTTTAAAAAATTTCTGTGTGATTATCAATGAGTAATCTACACTGAAATTTATAGAAATACTATCTTCTATTTGTACCTCAATAGCAAGGTATTATACTATATTAACCAACTTTGACTCACGAAGGCTATCACTCACCTAAAATTGACATCTTAATTACAAAATATGACACATAAATTTATAAAAGTATTTTGGATCATTAGATCTTATTTCTAAAAATTAAAACTTTTATGTAAAAACACATTTGTTTCAAATTTTGAAGTGATTTTAAAAATCAAGAGACAGTGGTTTGTATTTAGATGTGATTTCTATATTACGTAACTCTAATAATGCATCTGCAGAAAAAACACAATAAAGGTTTTTCATTTAGGATTATAGCAATAATCCTAATTCATTTAGGATTAATTGCTATAATTTGAAAACAATAAAATACTTATTTTCTGGACTTACAGTGAGTTAGTGAAGTGACAATGTTCTTTTTTACAGGAACTATCAGTAGCAGGAGGCAAAAGATGGCAGTAGTGAGTCATTCCAAGATCCAGCACTACACATGGGCATTTTACTTTGTTTTTCAAAATTATCTACATGTGAATTTAATAATATCTTGTAATAAATTATTCTAGAATATAAATCATAAATGTTTCAATGAAAAAAGGGGCACAGAGCAAATTAAGTCAGTGTAATACTGGGCATCACTACTCTGTTCAAATACCTTCTGGCCCATCCCTAGTGAAATCTAGGGACTACCACTATTTTCAAGGTGCACAGTTAGCGAATAGGATTTTCACCATTGCTCATCTCCAAAGTAACTCTAAAAAGGGTTTTCAAATTATTTTCCTACCTTGGATTTCTATGGGTATAAAATACACCCAAATCTTTCCATGGATAATCATTGAGGTAGGTGCGTAGGTAATAATCTACGCATCTATCTCAATTTTAACCCAAAGAGTAAACTGATTTCCCCTCATCCCTTTTTCCCCAGGACTTCCTGAATTAAAGATGCAAAGAGCAAAACAAACAAAAACACAAACAACAAAAACAAATTAACAGAGTCTAAGGTTGGAAATAAAGAGTATCTTTTAAAATATAATCTGGCCTAATGCAAATAGTTCTGCTGATTTTTCTTGTACCAAGAACTCAGTGTAATTGACCTGCCTATCTCAGAGCAAAATTAGAGTTAAATATGTGATGAAAGTGGCCTTGCAATGTCTTCCCTCACAGGAATCAGGCCATTTTAATGTCAGACCAGCTTTACAGCTTAGAGCCACACTGAAGAGCTATTTTTACAGGTAAGACAAGCCAACATAAGCTTGTGCATCCCTGAGATACAGGTAATAATAATGTCTTTGCACTGTTGTCTATAGTCCTTGCATAATCTGCTGCTCCATTTATTCATGTTTACCTATTTAATCTGTTTAGAACCTTTTTTCTTTACTCTTGAAACTTCAACTTATATTCTGACTTACTCCCAAGCACACTAGAGATTAGCACTGATCAAATATTCAAGTCATTTAACTTTGTTGGATAATCCTTTCTAACACAAAATAGAAGCACATTCAGATGCATAAGCCCCCAATCCCTCTTATTAGAGTTACCAGTATTCTGTCATGCTTATCTGTGTTTCAGAACCAGCTCTGGGGAGGGATGGAGTGGAGAAGATCACATCTCCACAGTCTGGGATCTCCAGGATCAGGAATGCTGAGCCATGGCATAGTGGCAGCATTTGTCCTGGCCCCTGGGCAAGTTGTGGTCTGCCGTGGCCATGTCTTGAAAGTCTGGTAGGGAGGTGCCCCTTATGACTCCTAAAACAGAGGGTCACAGGTTAAGGCCCTGAGGACTTCCTTGGCCTATGACAAGGGTCTTGTTTGCCAGCAAGATTTTTCAATAGGGTGACTCTACTTGGTAAATGTCACAGCAAGAGACACACTGAGAAGTCTCAATGGGGTTCATCAGCTGTCTGACCATGAGGAGATTTGGAAAACCTATCTAAAAAAATGAAGAAAGTAATGAAATCTGTATAAGAAGACTGTAGGGGAAGGAAGAGTTGAGTGTTTCCATTTTAGTTTGAAAATGGGGAAGAAGAGGAGGAAGGGAAGGTGGCAGAGATGTAAAGGAAAACGACTAAGAAGGAAGAGAAGACACAAGACGAGAACTCATCACCTGTGATCAATTTCAGACCAGACAAGGGTCTTTGTTGCAGGAGAGGAAAGTCTCTCCACCTGTGAAAACCATGTAATCAGAACACTGGAGGTGATGGTAAGATGGGGAGGGCACTGTGAAAGAGACATCTCACCGATGTCACGTCTTCTTTGCTCTAGAACCACAGGAGCTACAAGAGCATACACCTCTGTCCACCAGCATGAACAGCGAGCCTGGTCTCCCTCTCCTCACTCACAAGCTGTTCCAGACGCCCCCTCCACCCGCAGCCTTTTGCAGACTGACATCTGCCCCTCCAAAATCAACTGTCAGCGGCTTGCACGTGAATGAAGGACCCGGCCCTTGGAGAACCGGTCCATCCCGGGATTCCATCCTTCCCTCATCCCTTCCAGCTTTCGCCCGGTTCCCCAGCATCCTCCCATCTCTGGTCCAGGGTGTGCATTCCCAAGTATGCCCGGCCCTCTCCCAACCCGCGGCCTCCTCCCCTCTCTGCTGCTGCTGCCGCCGCGAAAACCAGAAGTGGAATGCGCGTGGCGAAGCGCCGCGCTCTCGCGGCGGCACTGGGCATGCTCGGCACCCAGGGCAGGTTTCGGCGGTGGGGCGGACGCTTCCTCACTAGCCGGGAGCCGGAGCCGGCCGCCGAGGCATAGGTGGAGGCAGAGGCTGCCGCGCGCCGCGGGAGGAGCCTCGCCCTCGGCGGCGGCGGCTGCGGCGGCGGCGGCGGCGGCGACACAGGTGGCGCGGGCCGCGCGCGGGGCGCAGCACGGGAGCGCTCGGCGCCGGGCGCCGCGGCGGCCCCAGGCTCGCGCCCGCGGCGGCAGCCGGCGGAGCGGAGCGGCGGGCGCGGCTGCTGCTCTTCTAGCCCGGCCGGCAGTGAAGGTGGAGGTGACGGTGGCGGCGCCCAGAGCCCGGAGGAGCCCCGAGAAGCCCGCGGAGCCCACGGAGCCGGGCAGGGGGCGCTGCGCTCGTCGCGCTCGGAGGGGCCGCCGGGCCGGGCGCTGCGCACTCGCGTCGGGAGCCGCCTCTCGCCCGCGGCGCTCGCCCCTGCTCCCCGCTAGCATCACTTGTCCCGCGGCCGCGCTCAGACAACAAAAGCGGAAGATGCTGCAGTTGGGCAAGGTCAGGACCTTGCCCTGAAGCCGGGCGGCGGCGCACACGCCTTTTCCCGGACTGAGGAGCTGTCGCTGGCGGCGGGTGCATGTTCGCGAGGAAGCAGTCGGGCGCCGCGCCGTTCGGTGAGTTGCTTTTGCTGGGCTGCTGGGGCCAAGCGCATCCTCCTCCTCGGCGTCGCCCTCCTCCTTCTCGCCACCGGTGGGGGTTGGTCCTCGGCTCCCGGCCGGCTGGCGGCGGCGGTGGCTACTGCGCTGTACTGCCTGCCGGGGGAGGATCGCGATTGCTCCGGGTCCCCCTCTTGGAAGACCGCTCTGCCTGGAATGGGGTCCAGGGTTAGTGCCTTTCTTGGAGCGGTTACCAAGTGGCTTCTCTGCGTGCTCCCCCTCCCTGCCACCCATCTCCCTCGGAGGAGGCGTATATAGGGCAACACCGACAATGCTGCTACCCGCCACCCTCAAGAACATACCCGTTGCGTTCATGACGTCCCTAATATATGGGAGAAGACAGGGTGGGGGTGGGGAGGACTTCCCTCCAGTCTTTTGCCCTTATGTTCAATGTCATTACGATGTTTGGCTAGAACAAAATGGAAAGACTTAGTCATATGCGTCCATGGCCTTTTCTTCAGTCTACGGCTTCTTGCCAGACCCAGAGACCCTTTGGTCTATATTTAGCGGTTTGCGAGGACGCATTTTCAGCTCCATTCACTGGTTTCGGAGGCTTCTGCGTCCTGACAATAGATAGCGAGGTTCTGGAAAGCGCCGCCTGAAACACAGGTTTGGAGAGCTGTGCATGTGCCTGGGAGATATGTGATGCGATATTTGGGCGATTCGTAATTAATGGCTGAAAGCAAAGCTGCTTCTCTTTACCCTCAACCTTCCTCTTCTTGTGTGTAATGTGTTCATCGATTGCTACTCAGCAGGTTTGAGCCACTATGCTCGGAATTAAGTCACTAGAAAGGTGGTGTTGCCTCCTTGGTTTGGGTGGTAAGATAACAGACTTCGGGATTTTGGGGGTGTGCGTGAGTGTGGTTCCACAAAGAACAGTTACTTCCAAAATGCCCAAAGTTGTGTTTCGTAGTAAATACGGGGTAATGAAGGGTGTGGAAGATGAGAATAAGAGGGGCAGTTGTTCGTTTCAAGGTGTTTGTCTTTCCTTCATTTGAGCTGATCGGATTTGCTTTAGCTCTGAAAGGTATTATGAACATGTATGCCCAGTGTTCTCAAGTAAATGTGTTGGTTTAGAAAAGAGGTATGTTATAAGCATAATATCAGACCTGACAGGCGTAGACTTTGACTTTTAGGAACTGTGTGACCAGTATTTAAGAGGCTGGGGATTTTCTGAAACGACTTCCATGAAAATGGGGAGGTGCTGAAACTACCCAGGAGTTAGCTCATTGTGCATCCTTCTTCTGATGACAGTTCAGTTGATCTCTGCTGGTGGGCATTCACCTACATAATGAAAAGGCTTCGGAGCCCCATTGATTCTAAAAGCCTATGGAGAAGTGTTTGATATGATACATATCGAATTGCAGAGATGAGCCTGGGCATGATTAGGGGGTTTGCTCCATTAAAAGTATGACAAATAGGGGCGAGTATTCTCACAGATAGACTAGACGTCTTAAGCCCTGAGACTTCTTTCCAGAGCATATCTCTGCCACATGCATGATCCATTGTTAATAGTGCTGGGAAAAATGTTAAGTGATATTCTTACTGGTCTGTGGGTTATAAGGTCTCAGGGCTTGAATGAAGATGATTGTGTTTGGAGTTAGATGTCGAAATTTGGGAGGCCTGTAATTATACTAATAACAAGTCAGTGATGCAGAAGAACTAGCCGGGTCTCCATGGCTCAAGTTAACTGAACACTGTGATTAGTTTTACCAATATTGCTTTAGTTTCACATTATTAACATCCAGAGAACTTTCCAAGAGCACTTTGGACACACTATTGTGCTCTCTTCATTGTTTGAATATAAAATTTCTTCCAAAAGAAGAAATTTAGATGAAATAGATATGCACTTCTCCTTCCTTTTCCTTTTGATTCCAGTGTTTCGGTTTTAAAGATGATCCTTAAAGGACTAGTCGGCATTGCTCTGTGCCTGTATGTTCATCCGGAGAGCAGCTGATGGGCTGGGAAAACTCCATGTATTGTCTATATGATGTTTTTGTTATATTGTGGGTTGAAAATGGCAGTACCTGATTGAATGGCAATTGTAATAAGTACCGGAGGTTGTTGCTCTAATGAAATTGTCATAGTCTTATGGAAGAGAGTTATTTAATTTGGTGTATGTTTGTGTAGTTGTATAAACCAGTCATCATAGATGTCACTAATGTTTCCATTGTTTGTAATAAAAGTCAAACACTGTCAAATTACAGTATTTCCATCCACTTCACATCTTTCACAATAGAGAGAAGCCAATTTATTTTCCCAGTGAAATGGTTCATCAGGGAGAAAAAAACGAAATTAAAATGATATTAGTTGGAAAGTGTCATTCATACTTTTGTCAAATAATTTCTAAAGAAAATATTACTTTCATAATGGACTCCAAAATTAAAAATAAAGTTATTATTTTCATCTTTATATAATAAACATTATATTTCTTGCTTTTGGCATATGATTAAATATATAATGCCTTTACTGAAAATGTTATAGAATTTGTTATTTTCTGTTGTACTTTACCAACGTTCTCTCTTATATGGCATGAATTTACATGGAATCATTGAAGAGTTTTGCAGAGACATTTCATCAAATTGTTCTTATAGAAGGAAGCATTTGATAATTTATGTAATTTGTTTATAAGGTAGACATACTTTGTTTGCATCAACATACCTAATTGTAACAAGCCAATAGAAACTGGTACATTTTAAACTTCAAAAGTTGCCTCTTCTCATGATTATCCACAGGTGATGGAAAAATCCTTTTCTGATTGTTTGTGTGCACATTATTTTCACTGCTTTGGAGGAGATCAATGGTACTAGTATTACTATTCCTAACAGAGTTTTTATTTTTAAAGATTCTCACATAGTTGAGAGTACTTAAACTCATGTACCACAATACAGGTAATGAACCATAACCAAGCATAGACCTCCAGTATTTTTAAGTCCAGTATTTTGGTTGAAGGTGTGGTGCAGTGGGTCTCTGCTGGCTGGTTTGTGAGTCAAGAAGTGTACTTTCAAGACAAATTCTTTCATTGACTTCTAAGATGGTTTTCATCAGCCATATTCCAGAGATGTTCCCAGGGATGCAGTCCTTTGATGGCTTTGCAGTGGCTCATGTTGTTGTCATGTTCAAAGTTAATTGAATAGGAACAGTTCATGATAGATACTTGTTGCTCACTTCAAGTTTATCAGATTATCTGCCAGAACAAGTTTTTTATAGTACTATAAAATATTAAATATGTCATAGATAAATAGTTTCTTTCACATTGTATGCCAATCCAGCCTACTGATTAATAAACTGCCTGGTTGGGTTTAATGAATCCAATTATATTCACAAACAGTACCTCCAACACAAGAAACTCACAGAAATGTTTTATCATACTGTGATTTTTGTCCATTAAATATTAGGACTAATAGCAAAAAACGTGTAGTTATGACAACTCCAGTTGTTTATCTTTTGATCACATAACAGCTCATTGTAATTTCAAGCCCTATATCATGGTTAATTGATTTGTAGGAAATGTCTTGGCTATATTAGGATATTGAAGTTATACTTTGTATCAATTAGTTTTTGACAAATTGGAAATAATGACTAAATAAGTGAAACAATACTTCCTAGAAGCTTTCCGTCTTAAATATTCATCTATGGGCCTTGAAGCTATCTGCAAAATGATACTTGTGGCACTTTGTGAAGCTGAGACAGGAGATTCTGGAGTTCAAAGTCAGCCTCAGCAATGGCGAGGCGCTAAGCAACTCAGGGAGACCCTGTCTCTACGTAAAACACAAAAATAGGGCTGGGGATGTGGTTCAGTGGTCAAGTACCCCTGAGTTCAATCCCTGGTACCAACAAAAAAATGATAATTGTATTATGTTCTCGTATATTACATATTCTAATATGTTCTAGTATTTCATATAAATATAAACATTCACATAGATTGTGGGGTACAGCCCCCGTTTTTTCTTTAAAAGTATATTTCTGATCAGAAATGACAATTATTGGAAAAGTAAGTTTTGATAGTGCAGTACTATTTTGGATTCTGCTTCTAGTGGGCAAGAAGGTGGGGAGTAAACACTGGCTTTGAGTTGACCCCAACCTGTTTCTCCTTAGCTGTGTTTGCTTGACTATTTATTTGTGTGATCCTCAGTTATTAACTCAGTTTCTGCAGCTATAAATAGGTACAGTAAGAGAATATCTCAAAATATTGGTTTGAGGACAAACCAAGTGCTCATGAATTAGTGCTTATAAATGATAAACATTTATGCAAACATAAGAGATATCTCTACATTTCAGGACAGATAACTGTGTTTCATATCTGTGTTGTTAAGGTTGCTACCTTTGTATCAAAGGCTGTTCCTAGATACCCTGTTGCCTTACTTTGTTCTAACATTGTTTTATTGTCTAGATTGGCATATCAAACACCACATTTTATACTCTAAAACATATGATTCTTTTACATATTGAAATATATAATAGTTAAGCTAGAAGTGAAGTAAATTATTCACCACACCATTATTTTAAAAGATTTTAATCTAACAGAAATTGCAAAGCTTTGATATTTTTTGTTAGTGTTCTCTTAGTCATCTGATTAAGATGAAATTTTCTACAAAGATTAATGTTGTGCAAAGAATATTATAGATAGTTTAATAAGCATCACTCTGTTAAGTCAAATGTTAAGCATCTGCTGAGTTTAAAATTAAGAATATGGATCCCAACATAATATCATTGAAACAGAGTAAAAACAAAACTTGGGCAGAAAAAAAATTGGTGCATAAAAAGAAGTCATCCCTCCTTTTAAAATCAAGTCACTGGAAAAAATAAACCAAGTGTGCACATTGGTACTTTAAAAAAAATACATGGCCTTTTTTTACTCATCCTTTACCCTCTGGATCGCAGTGAAGACTTAAAGTTACCAGATTCCTTCAGGTTTGAAGATGTCCCACTTATTGTCCTTATCAGGCCTAAAGGAATCTGATGTAAACACAGATCTTTAGCAACATAATTTTTGAGATATTCACAGGTCATATTCATTACAGAATATGACCTGTGTAACACGGGACTAATTTATCTTCAGTTAGAAAACCATTTTGACAATAAATGTGGTTATTTATCTTCAAATTTATGTTTTGTTGTGGGAACTGCCAATTATGTTACCAGAGTAAAACACATGTTATAATAATACAAGGCATTTATTATTTTTTTTTTTGATAAAAGTAAGCAGATAAGCCAATTATGTTTGGTTAAATAGATACAAGTGTCAAAAATTCTACAAGTTTCAAATGACATGAATATGTTGCTTACTGAAAGGGGTGGTTAGATTTTAGCATTAGATGATGAGGAACAATTAATTTTATTATTGAAATTAGTAAATACATTTATTCCCCCTAAGTGAGGGCTGGCTTTTTTCATTAGTTATTTTTGTTTGTTTGTTTAGTAGATGTGATTATCCCAATTGTCATCAGAAATTTGATTTAAAAGGTGTGTTAATTAAAATATATTTTGTCCATGTTACATATAATTTATCCTTTTGTTTTAGGAGCCTCTTTATAATCTTGCAATGCTTATTGTAATATCTCTACTCATTTAAACAATGACATAAATCACAGAAATGTATATATTTAAAAATTATAAAGTGTGCAGAAATATAAATTGTTGATGTCTTTAAGGAATCAGATAAATATCAACCCT
Organism: Xerus rutilus; assembly: GCA_028644305.1. Taxonomy (NCBI): domain Eukaryota; kingdom Metazoa; phylum Chordata; class Mammalia; order Rodentia; family Sciuridae; genus Xerus; species Xerus rutilus. The sequence goes on along the minus strand of CM053405.1, from coordinate 8,379,670 downwards.
CCAACCTCTGCCCTAGATTCTGAGCAAATTGAGTTATCAGAAGGAAAAAAGATAACAGAATGGCCACCATTCATCACACATAGTTTGGTGTGGCTGCTAAATGACATCCCAGGTTCTTGGCCTTCGTTCCCCACAGGGATAGAGCTGCCTCTGAGCTGGTAGAGGCCAGCCTTTTTCTCTGCAGGCAGGGAGATCTCTAGAGGGGGAATGAAGAAGCAAGGCAAGCTGTTCCTTCATTCTTCAGTGGCAAAGAAAGTAACGGGTTGGAGAAAGGCCAGAAATGTTTCATTAATTAACTTCCCTTTACCTGGAAGGAAATAACAGAAGTAGGGAAGAAGTGTTCCCCATTGACATGGTTTATAAAGAATTCTGGTTGATAGAATTCTGGATATAGTAGCTTCCACATTACTTCACTTAGGAGTTGAGCTCTTTAAATATTTCATGATATTTTGACACTATATCAGGAATTATCAAGAGAGCGTCTGATGTCCTGGCTGATGTATAGCACGGATGATCCATGAAATTCAATTGATTTATGTACAGCTGACTTTAAAATTACTTGTCTTTAGTGTTTTTCCCTCCTCCCCATGTTAGTTTTTAACTGCCAATCATTGAATGGCCTTGTAAGTGGAGAGCATTGAGCACAAAAAGGACAGTTCCGAAATCTGATTTCTTAAACTATTTGTAAATGATGATCCAGTCTAGCTATTATCCATAGCATGTTCTACCCCAGTGTAGTGAATTAGCGTTTGACTGGTGTTTACTGTTTCATTTTTAATAGGAGCAATCATGGACGCAGTTTAGAAAGAAGAAAAAATGAATTTCCAAGTAGATATGATGTTTTATTTGACTCCAAGCATGACTACTCAACCTAAAAATGCCCACTTCTTAAAATAAGTTTTATTCTTCTCCATCAAATATTTTATTTGGACTTTTTCAAATATTAGAGTAACATAGCAGTCATTACCTTCAGCAATACAGAATAATTTCATTTCCAGGAAGAGCAATTTCTTTGTCAGCAAACTGAGTTATCCAAATACAAGAGCCATAGTCCAGACTCCATTTTTAACACAGTTCTCGCTGGTGGAGAGCATGGTTCTTAGAGTCATGGGGTTACTGGGTGAGGACGAAGAGGCATATGGGAGAAAAGCAAAAAGGCTCAGGGGCAGAACAAATCATATCACTTTTAACCAGCTATGGCAGGTTGTGCAGAAAGGCTTGACTGGTAATAAATGGATCAGATTGTTTGTGAGACTTGAGGAGGTTTGAAAAGAGTAATGCTGTGAAACCCATAGTAGGTACATAGATATATTATGTCACTTCTAGCTAAAGAAATATCATGCAGGTATGAGTTATGTTTTCAAAGAATAGTCACATTGGGAATATTCATCAAGGCAGCCGCCCACTCTCAAAGCAAAAAGCCCATGCTGATATGATACCCAGCACACATAGCCAATCACATACCCACACAAATTCAAGAACACAGTGTTTATAGCATAGTTTCAGGTGCTTCTTTATATAATATTTTAGCACTCTATATAGTTTATTACATATTACATAACCCTGAAAAAACATGCTTTTAGATTTTAAAATCATATTTCCTCTGGGATGTTTCTTTATTTAGCTGAATACATGGCTGAAGTTAACAAGATTCATTCTTCATGATATTGCAGTTACTCTAATCAGTCATAATTTTGTTATTTCTATTTTAAATTTGAGAAGTATTGAGTAGATTTAGCAATTGTGTGTCTTCTTGAGAAGTCTACAGAATGTTAGTGAAATGATTTTTCTGCTTTTTGAATGATGTTTTATTAATTTTTTAAAAAAGTAATTCAGGTGCATTAAATATTTGGAAATACATGTGATAAAAATAAATAAGTTCACACCTGATCTCAAGCCCCAAGGATAGCCCTAATTGTGGCAGAAATGGTAACACATATACATTTTTAATTTTGAAATAAGATTGCTCATATTTCATTTTGTTACCTTTTAACATGTAAGATAGCTTCTCTCATATAATTAGTATTCATTTTTAGTGTCTGTTTCCCATTCTTTTATGTAACATATTTCACATAAATAACTCCCTAATTTTGAAGATTGATGGTGTTTTTATTTTTTTGGCAGTATATTTGATGCTGTGATTACATTTCTGATAGCTGAATTCTTTCTATGGGGTTATTGGCTTTAGAAGTACCCTAGGACGGGATGTTGTCACAATGTTGATACCTGTTGTCTAGGTGTCCTTGAGAAATGTTATGTAATTTGTATTTCTCTCAGCAAGGCAGGAGTATGCCAGTTTCCCAGGATTTTTTAAAAACTTTGGGTGTTATACTTAGGAAAATACAAAAGCTGAAACTTTTGTATTTCCAGTTACATAGGGGAAAATCATGTTTTCCTGTGATTTTATTTCCTATTTACCTGTGCTAAACTTAAATATTTCATGAGTTTGTTGTCTATTTTCTTCTGATAATTGGCTTTTCACATATAATGCATATTTCTTCTTATTTTTTTTTTTCTTTTTTTGGTACCGGGAATTGAACTCATGGGTGCTCAACTACTGAGCCACATCCCCAGCCCTATTTTGTATTTTATGTAGAGACAGGGTCTCATTGAGTTGCTTAGTGCCTCACCGTTGCTGAGGCTGATTTTGAACTCACAATTCTCCTATCAGCCTCCCAAAGTGCTGGGATTACAGGCACGTGCCACTGTGACTGGTTTATGCATATGTCTTACTTAATCTAGATACTTCTTTTGATTTATTTTATTTGTCTATAGTAATTACTTCATTCTTTGTCATGTCTTAACTGTATATATTTCATTTTATTTTATTAATTTTTTGGGGGTGAGTTCTAAGGCTCAAGGTTAAATGTATCCACTTTTCCTAGGAGGATTTTTCTTTAAGAAAACATTATTTTGCTCAATGATTTTGTGTCTTAGTAGTAAACATGACAGTGGAACTGATAGTTGAAGGGACAGCTTAAGAGTCAGTCTCCCACTTAGTGTACCATGTTTTTAGCAAATGGGTGGGTTACTACTGAATGTCATTGTCGATACAGGAGAAATAATAATTATTGGGTGTTCAGGTTGTGACTGTAAATTAAGGGACTATGTACTTAAAATACATAGCAGAGTACTTGATGCCTCAGTTACAAGAATATAAACATACTACCTACTGTGAAAAAGATGTCCGATCATTTTCTACAGTGTCCACCTCTGCTTTTCTCATATGAAGCATAATTAGACATCCATACAGACTCGGGGACCTCAGTGTGAACAGGCCAGGGGCTTGTGGCAGTGTGGGCTCTCAGGTGGATGCTTTTGTATTTGTTACAGACACTCACTGTGTGTTCTCCTGTGGTGCCCTGTTGCTTACATTTAGTGTGTTGTGAAGAGTAAGTTAGGACCCTGTTTCTTAGTTAGGTAAATACGTGGTTTTACATATTCTCCCCTGTTCCCGGAGACATGTCCTTTTCTTTCTTGTCACATAGAGCTCTCCTTTCCTCCAGCCCTGCGCCAGGTTGATAATCTCTTTTATCACTGGGCCTCAAATCTTAGGATAGTAATTGACACATTAAATGGCGAATTAATCATTTGGGGGTATACACTATTGTTTTCATTGTCAAAATGATTCACAAAACAAGGTTTGTTTGTGTTGTGGCTTAGATGTGAGGAGTGCCTGAATAGATTTTGAGAGCTGTAACCTAACTACTCTATCCTACGTTAAGTGGACAGACTGGATTGTAACCGTAGGCAGGTGGGGTGTGGCTGGAAGAGGTGGGTCACTGGGGGCATGCCCTGGAAAGGTTCACCTTCCCTCGGCCCCTTCCTGTGTGTGTTTTCCAGCCTCCATGAATGAAGCAGCACGCCTCTAGCATGATCTGCTGCTGTGCTGTTCATCCTCACGTTGGGCCCAGAGCAGGGGAGGCAGCCCACCATGGACCATGAGCCCAAACAAACTTTTCCTTCCTAAGATGTTCTTGTCAGGTATTTTGGTCATAGCAGCAAAAATCTGGCTAACACAATTTGTTTGCTTCAGGTTCATTCTGGGTACTGGGCCCCAGAGCCCTCCAGAAGGAACAGGGTTAGGATTCTGAGTTCTGAAATCCCAATTGTCCTTGGCATTTGATTTTTCTTGCGAACTTGCATCTGTGCCTCTTTTGTCATTTGCTCATTGAGATCAAAACTCACAGGGATTTTGTGACTGCTGTAAGATAATTCATGTGAAAATGCCATGGGAAAGCACAGTCATAATAAATACTTAAGTATAAAATGTATTCATTGGAGCTTTTGATGTACTTCAAAAATACTTCTTTTTTCTTTTGTATGAGTTGGAGTCAAAAGATTTTCTTGCCTATAAAGTAAATCTGTGAACTCCATTACTAATATGCTGATAAAATGTCCAGTTTCCTTGATGGTTGTAAGATATTGCTGCATTCCTTCTCATGTGGTCTTTTCCAAAGGAACCCCTCTCCTTTACCCATCAGTGGAAGTACTTCTTGTTACTTCTTTATACCACTTCAAAACTTATAAGCTATCCCAAATTGACTCAAGAAATTTTCCTGTATTTTTTATTCTGCCACAGATATTTGCTGCTTTAGAGAAGGGGTAGCTTGAAGCCCTTTTGCTCATCAAGAGTGAAGTCTGTAGAGCTGTCTTTGGAATATTATTTTCTCCTCTGGTGGGCTGCTGAGTCTGGCACCTATGAGGCTTTATCAGAACAGTTTTAGAAGTGTGAACCGTAGTTGGCTTCAATTTGTTGAACACATTTCCTTAAATACTTTGACAAAATTGCTGAGAATTCTTATCACTCCAACTGTAGCCTACCAATAGGAAGAAATCATGTGTAAGTTACAAAAATTTAATCATTCCCTGTTCTCCAAACTTTTGAAGGATGTACAGAAGAGGAGTTAAAATTCCCGGTTGGGGATGTAACTCAGTGAGTAGCAAGACTTCAAGTATTAGAAGTGATGCTTATCATGGTTTTATGTTTATAGCAATTACAGATATGATCATCAAAGACTGAAGTCTTTCTGCAGTTCAGAGCAACTCGTGTGGAACTTTTATAGTAAAGCCATTCTTCCTGTTTGAACAGTTTGGAGGATTCTTGTGAGGAGTGCTTAGGTTTCCCTGGTGGACACAAGAAAGAACCAGTATGGGAGGAAAGGGACAGTAGGATGGCTGGGGGAAGTTGACACTCAGGGAACGTCCCTTCTTCCTCTGCATACTTCTTTGGACATATAAGACAGTATGTCCTGGTGAGCTCTGGGCAGGGACCTGGGGCATGGTAATACTTTGCTAGAAAGTGTAGGAATTTCAAGTAGTGGGGAGGCTCAGGTAGTTTAAACTAGTTTTGGCAACAGATATTTTTATGATGGGTTTCACAATGGTACCTTCCACAAACTGGGCAGAATGTAAGTTTTGAGGAGGCGAGAAGTTATCAAGAGTAGTGTGCAACATGCTCTGACTGTGTTTCTTCAGAGCCAGATAAACAGCCTCCTTCTGAATAGTTTAGTGTTTTCTTCTGTTTGAATCAGAACTACTTTTCTCCTGTTCAGACTCAGATTTCAAATGCAGGTGGCTTTCAACTGTGTCTCCCGTGGCATCTCTGAAAGTCTTCCTTTTCTTGGGAGCCATTCTCCTGGTACACATGCATTGTCACGGGGACTCTGGATTTTTCAGTGCTGCACATAAATACCCATATAAGAAGATGCGTTCATGTGACTTGCTTGGGGCTTGACACACTATGCCTTTGCAACTGCTCAGTTGTACCTGCAGAATGACAGGTGGTATGGAGCTGTAAGTGGGTGCACAGGTGACTGAGCCCAAGAAGGACTGTCTTGAGCTTAACAGGATGTGGGAGGAACTGGAAGCAAAGTTATTTCTTGGAGTTTTATAGCATATTAGTTTTTGCATGGGCTTTCTCATATTTTATCTCTTGAAAGTGAGGATAAAAATTTTAAAAGCAACATAACCAATTTTTGGACCAATAAATTTTTGTTGTGTTCACTGAATCTCAGAATACCCTGAGGTACTATTCATCTGATTGCAAACAGCATGCGGTTCCTTACAGTTATTTATCATTGTAGCTAATTGAGATGGGGTGGGCCAGGATTGAATGGCTCCATTTGTTTTTTAGCTCTGGCTCAAAGGAAATGTGTTTAGTGCTGAAAGCTGTCTCCACAGTTTCTCTGTGTCCTTTATGTTTGAACAGTTATGTTTGTTGCTCATTACCTTTCCTTTTTTGTGTTTAAAGCAAATTGCTGCATGGATAATAAGGGAAAATTTTAATTATTTTCTGTAGCTTGTTGATGATCAATATATATACTCATGATTTATGCTAAATAGTTGATCACATGCTATTGGAGAGATTTTCTGTTTTCCTTCTGAGCAGTTTTCACAGAAGTAGAGCATCATTGCCTATATATTTATTGCTCACTTATCTTTGAAGATAGATGCTGCTGGCCATTTGGCAAGAGATAGGGCATCATCTGCATCCATTATGAGGCACTGAGGAGGATACTAGGGGTAGGAAGGTCACCTTGGGGTAGGCATGTGCTACTCTACACTTTGCAGTGTTATTATTGGCATTTGGAAAACTTTACCATCATCCCATCAAGAAGTGAAGCTGTACGTGCATTGTAATTTCAAAGCATATAGATACAGTAAGCATTGCAGGTGTTACAATGTACGTGTGTGATGTTACAGAGAATACCATGATGTCAGAAGAATTTGTGCAGCTCTTCAAGGATTCCCAGAAGATGGTAGAACATTTTGATAACTTATCTGTACACATCTCTTTAGTCCCAAGCAAGTATCTGAGACAATACTAAATGGCATAAGTATCCCTAAATCCATACCTAAGAACCCATATGTCCCTGTATCACAGAAATTAGGCAAAACATGTCCAGATATGCTTGAGTTGTGATAGTGCAGCCTGGCTGTGGGAGGCCTTCACTAAATCATAGCAGTGTAAGAGACTCAGCTCAGGCTGCTGTAACAAGGTGCCATCGAATGGGTAGCTTAACCAACACATTTGTGTCCCATGGTCCTGGGAACTGGTCAGTCTAAGGTTGAATTGTTGGCAGATTACGTTCCCTGGCCTGCAGATGGCTATCTTCTAGATTATTCTCACATGGCCTTTCCAGGATTTCTTTCTGTCCTCCTCAGAAGGCCACTCATCCCATTAGGAAGGCCTCACTCTCTAGACCCAGCCAGCCCTAATGACTTACTAAAGGGTCCATCTCCAAATGCCACCATACCAGAAGGTAAGGCTTCATCATATGAATTTGTTTTTTGGGGGGACATACAGTCCATAATAGAGTTCACAGGAAAAACTGATGAGATTCTTCAATGCTAAAAAAAATATCCAAACTCTATGGTGGGTTTAGATTTCACTATTGAATTATTCTTCATTGAGTGATAATTTCCAGTGAGTAATGTGGGTCATTCTTTGAGCTAGTTTGAATCATTCTTCAGTTCACTGTAAATGTTTTGCTTTGATTGATTAAATACAAGTGACACAGAACAATGTGCTATGTAGAGCACCTAAGATGCACGGTTGTCTTTATTCTATCATGGTCTCTAAGTTATTTTATGCATACATTTTTCACAATTGCATGGCTGGTTCTCATCTTGGTTGATACCTACTTCTTTTTACCTTCACTCTGAAGGTGCTCACTGATCCACGTGCCTCATCTTTCATCAGAATTACTGTTGCAGGCTCTTGGCAGGCCACCTGCCTTTACTCTGCCTTCCCATAGCTCATCATCTACTCAGCTGCCAGAGCTTTCTTCTAATCGACTTACATGTTGCCTTTGCTTATGACCCTAGCAATGACCATCAGGAAAAGGTCCAAGCCCTTTCTGTTTGATCTCATCTCCCTTTTCTCCTTGATTTTTGCTGACTGTTCTTTGACTTTGTCTTTCCTGATCATCCTGCTAAAGCACATGTTTCCCTCCTGAAAAATGAGGTTTTAGTCCTTTCATAACATGTCTGTTAGCTAGAAGTCGTGTCATTGTTAATTGGTTTGCAAGGTTGTTGTCATGTGTTCTACCGTTCAAAAGCAACCTCCTTGAGGGTTGGTCATTACAATGACTTAAAACGGATTCTGTATTGAGATAGTACAAATAGGAAGGAACTCTTGGGCATGAATATGCCTGCCTGGCTTCAAGGAAGATGCCTGATGGGGGACACATTCTTAATATATGATCATCATTGAAGGCTGTCATAGATATATATTGGAATGGGAAGACAAAGTAAAAGACAGCTAATCTATCACCCAGTGGATATGAGAGATCAATATGACAATTAGTTAGGCAGAACTGCCTGTGTTTCCACTTGCAGGTCTCAGAGAATGCTTTTGCCTGGTAAGTTAGCTGCCATGCATTTCCTGCCATCCTTATATACAGCAGCTGTTGCTCCAAGACAGATTATCTCAGGTAAATGAATATAAATATGCAGTTATTTTGCTGCTAAATGGTATTACACATACTTTTAGGACCAAAAACCAGAACTGTGCCAAGTTTATATTTTCATGGTTCAATAACAATCATCTCAAAAGTAGTGGACTCTGAAACATGGAAATATTGATTTAGATGAGAATGTTGAGGCTATTTTTTCAAGACTTAAGAGAAAACATAGAAAAAATGGCATAATTTCAAGTAATTAGTATGTATGATTATCAAAATTAGTTTTAATTTCTTAGAGTGAGTACGTGTTACCCATTGTATTGAAATTGAAGATACCATGTATAATTTGGAATATTGTCAGCTGAAAGTAAATAATTTTTAAATTATAAAGTAAATAATTAAAAAAAAAACTAAATTTAAATTTTTAAATTATAAATTTTTAAATTATAAGTAAATAATTTTAAAAAAAAACTACAGAATTATCCAAATGGTAATTTTTAGATAAGGCCTTGATGGATACATGTTGAAAACATTGGGATGACTGTTATGAAGAATAAATGTCAGTGTTTTGGGATATAGAGGGTTTTTTTTTTTTTTTTGTAACTACAATATAATTAAATGTTAGAACCCAATTCACTTCCAGAGTGAAATTTAGTAATTTCATGTTTATCTGTATTTCATCTCATACAGAAAATGTCTGTAACTCAAAGTTAATATAAAATGAGGTATTTGCTTTTATAAACTTAATTTCTCTTGTTTAAACTCCACTGTCATAATTCCCTGTTTATTTAAGTTAACTACGCCTTTAGTGAATTTTATTTGAAATATGAAACCTGCATGTTGAAAACGATTGAAGTTATTATATATGTCATTAGATCAGGGACATCCCTCTTTACCTCATAAATGTATTTTAAGGTGGTTTCCTTTGGTATTTCAATTGTGGCTGTCCACTTAATAATTTAAACTATTTCTTTCTTGGAACACAGTACTGACTGCATATTTGTACATCTTAGCTTTTGAATGTGTCTATTCTTGAAGTATATAGGGTCTTGGAGAGGAGCTTAGGGTCTGGGAGTATGTGCCATGGAGCTTGTGCCAAAGGCTGGCCACCTCAAGGCTTGGTGGAAGGTGGCATCCCAGCTCCTCCTCATCATCTCTATTGGCACTATTGACATTCTCCATGCTGTCTAATTATTTTAGCCTTTGTTTTTTGAGTTTTATAGAAAAATGAGAATCTCCCTCACTTGTTCAACAAGGATTTTACATACCTTGAAAAGACTTCTGTTTGTCATTCTGAGAATTTGAAAAATAATCCCCCAGGCTTACTTTACCATGTTGCTGTTGAAATATTAGGTAGAACTATAGGAAATCCTGACATGCCATCACCTCTGATCTACAAAATGACAATTTCGATCTTTTCATTCTCCTTCACTGAGGAATTAATAATTCAAAAATACTGTGTATGCCTTTCTTACACCCCCTGAAATTTTCCATTTAGTGGCTTAACAAATAAGAGACTTGAGAATTCTCTTGTATTTTCAAATGCTAAGGGAGATGTGCCAAGTCTTTGGTCATGGGGGAAATCATTGATTGGATTAAGGCTGGCATAGCTGGAAAGAATCAACTTAAATCCCTGAGCAACTTAAAGAACTCTGGGCTGGTACGTTTGGCCTTGGGGAGAGGGAAGCAGGCAGTCCCTCTGCCTCAGGCAACTGTTCTTATCTTCAACAACAATTCTGTCTTTCCTGGTTTTTATAGCCCAGCTGTGAGTTGTAGCTTTGGCCTTTAAGCTATGGAGGATTTAATTAATGGACCAATCTGATATTCTAATATTTTTATGAGACTATTTTCAAAGATTTTATTTTTATTTTTGCATTTTAAGATATTTTATATTCATTCTAAATGAAGCCAGAGTTCATATCAGGTACAATTTATTTATATAATGAGTCTAGCTTAGATGGTTGCTTCAAATTGGATACATTGGCAATATAGTTGCCCTTCTGTGAGTTCTGGATCCTAATCAACCAATCTGAACAGAAATTATGAAAAGAAAAAAAAGTGTTTGTACTGAACATATTTTTACTGTCATTGTTTCCTAAATAATACCATATAACAAGTACTTACATAACATTTACGGCGTATTAGATGTTATAATAATCTAGAGGTGACTTCAGTATAAAAGAAGATGTGCACAGGTTCCATGAAAGTACTGCACCATTTTATTTAAGAGACTTGGGACTTGAGCACCACATACCATGGGAAGCTCTGGAACCAGTCTCCTCTGTGTACCAAAGAACTACAGTACTAACTTGGGTGCATTAAAATATGCTATAGTGTCCAAGAATATGAGCAGGCATTTACAAAAATTGTTATTACTTTTCTTGTGTACTAATATGAATATAGCAGAGTGAATCTTACCTTTATCTATATCCACAAGGCAAAAATTTAAAAAAAGCACTATAAATAAAAAAGTGTCCATCACATATATGTATGTGTGTGTATATTATATATATATATTTATACACTGGATATGATGTTTCGAAAATGGCACTTCAGTTTTTGGCTTCCTCCCAAATTAAACCTTAGTCTAATCATGTGGAAAACATTCTTCATAATATCCAGCCGGTATTGCTCAAAACTGTTAAGGTCCTCAAAAATGAGGAAGGTCTGAGAAACTGAAAACAAATGACTGAATGTACTGTGGTATCCTAGATGGGGTCTTGGGACAGTAAAAGGACATTAGGGAAAAATTAAGTAACTCTGAATTAAACGTAGTATGGACTTCAGTTAATAATAATGTATTAACACTATTAATTGTAACAAAGGCAACATACTAAGTAAGGTTTTCATTAGAGGGTAAATTGGGTGCTAAAAGATAAAGGCTTTTTCTTTCTTTAGTGTAATTTTTGACACTGGAAATTTTTAAAATGCCAGTTCAAAGATTTTAAAGATGTCAATAAAGGAAAATATTTTTATTTTGATAGGCGTGGACTCTGTCCCAGTATTTTTGAATTGTTATTTAAATTGATGTTATTAAATAGTAAATCAGTATAGAATATTTTTACCACTATGTCATGAATTTCTGGCCAAGCAGAAGGGAGGAGAATAATAAAAATATTTTAAAAATGGCTAAATGCCTCATTTTCTTGTTTGATGATCACTTGGAATCATAAAATCTAACTCAAAATTATAACATTTCTTAAGTATTTCTTCCAAGTATGGCTTTCATAGAAGCAAAGGGCATTTCCATCATTTGCTTTGAAATTTATTTTAGTAAATGGAAATGTTTTCTTCATAACATTGACAAAGTCAAAACATTTAATTTGTCTTTATTTTATGAATTATATTACTGATATTTGAACATAAGCTTTTAATGGCCCCCACCAGCCCTTTTGCATAACCCATGCAATCCCACATGGTTAAGGTTGCTAGATTTAGCAAATGAAAATAAAGTATGCCTAATATAGTTTGGATTAACAAATAGATTTTTAGCAACAGATTTTGATTTTATAAACAAATGAACAACATGACTTTTTCAGTTTAAGTAGATCCTGAGTCATGCATAGGCACATGTATATAAAAATTATTTGTTGATTTTTTTCTGAAATCCAAATGCAACTAGATTTACCCATGTAGTCTCTTGGGCACAAAGTGACTTGTCATTCTTTCCCTTTAATTCCACTTGTACTAATAATGGCAATAATAACTGTTGAGCCTTTGAATGTCATAGCCTGCATTCACTGGTGATAGAAGGCCCTCTTCCTGGTTTGCCAATTCTTGAACATCACTCACTTAAATGCCACTTCCCTATTGAGCCTTCCAGTATTGACCTAAGCCCAAAGGAAACTTCTGCAGAAATTTACTTTTCACTTACTCTATTTCCTGTTGGAGTAATCATGTGCTAAGGTGTAGAATATCTGTCATGATTTTCTAGGCTCCAAATATAAAGTGACATTACATCTTCATTAAAATATTGTAATAGCTGAATGAGGAGGTTGTGTGTCAGGATGAGCTAAGTTATTCTGCCTTAATAAATAAGCGCCAGTTTTAGCAGCTGAAAATGGAAAAGGTTGGTAGATTTTCCAGCATGGATTGTCAAGAGGTTGAGGGTGGAGCGTTGAATAGTCCTAATTACTTTGGGGCCAATGGATCCTCTACTTTGGCAAGAAAAAAAGTCAAGAAAAAAGTGAGAAATTGAGTCATTATTACTTGGTCTTAGTTCATTAGACAGAATGAGGTACATAGCTGTACCCAACTTTAAACAGTGAGAGGTACCCAGAATGCCCTCAAGGATGAAGGAAACTGGGATACTGGTAAATGCTCCTAAATGAATCATCAGAAATAAGAAAGAAAACTGTGAAACCTTTGAAAATTGGATGACTTAGGTATTCCTTAACTTTAGGAGTTACTCCTTGTGAGCCTATAGGTTTTACTCATAAAAGAAACCTTATTTCTAAATTCTTATACCTAAGATAGAAACTCAGATTTTTGTATAAAACTAAGAAAAAGTGAACGTCAAAGTCTCATTAATAGTACAAAATAGTGTGTGAATCACAATTGGGAATCAATATTATGGTCGTGTGCTCACATAAAATGATAGCATGCTCCAAAGCCGTCTTGCTGTTTTTCAAGAAATGCAATTCTCAGACATTAAGACAGATCAAACCTTCACCTGTGTGTATATCTATACATATGCATGTGTATGCACAGTTGCATATGTATGTATATGTGTATAATACATAATATATATATATATATATTTTTTTTTAAAATAAGCTTGAAGACCTGATTTCTGTTTCATTTTGGTAGTAACAGTGATTCATGTCTGGAGATCTTGCCAATTTTAAATGCTGCCATGTCACTGCTGCTCCCCCTTACCCCCAGCTGACATCCCTCCCAAGGACCTCAGGAGTGGCAGTGCTGCAGTCCTGTTCCGGTGCTCCACTTGGCATGGGCCTTACCCTCTCTCTTCTGTGCAGGCACCATCTCCATGGCAACCACAGGCTGCTCAGCAGGCAGCTGTGCCATGTGGGGCGGCTGGAGCTGGCAGAGGCAATCAAAGAGCGAGGAGGCCTTGAAGAGCCCTGGAAAAAGCTTCCAGTGTAATTGCAGAGACAGAAATGAAAAATGTTATTAATTTGAGACATCCAGGCTAACGGTGAAACTCCCAGGAGGCCCCATCTCTCCTCTGCACCTTGCTAACGATGCTGCTCCCACCTCCACGTGCTCCTTTCTGCCTCTGGCTACTCTTCTGTGTCGGTGTTTGAGGCAATAAGGGGTAGGCAGATTTTCAGCCAGGGAAGAGCCAGTCTCCACATTGGGCGACTGACTGATCACATGTGTGAAAAAACAAGGGCTCTTATGAAATAGAAATCTGAAAAGATGTAGAGACACCGGATTTCAAGGTCAGTGAATCTGAAGCTGCAAACTTCAGCTGAGGATTCTAGAAATAACTTGTAGTCACTTTAGCAGCCCTACAAACCTTAGAGGAGGTTTTTTTTTTTTTAAATTTTTTTTTGGTTGTTGATGGATCTTTATTTTATTCATTTATTATTTACATGTGGTGCTGAAGATTGAACCCAGGACCTCACGCATGCTAGGCAAGCGCTCTACCACTGAGCTACAGCCCCAGTCCCCCCTTAGAGGAGGTTTTTGACGCAATTGTACTAAGTTTGGGATCTGGGCTTCAGAGCACTGCTGAGCATTTGCTTCTCCTGTTTTCTCTAAGCATTGATCTGTCCTCAGGATGTCATGTAGACTCAGGCACAAGTGTCGTTTGTTTCTTGGGCTACTCTGAACCTTGCCCTTCTTCTCTGATCTTTTCTCTAGGGAGCATATCCCAAAAACAAACTGGCAAACTTTTACAGGAAATAAAAACATATTGGTGAGGAGAGAGAGCAAAGAAGACAGAGAAGAAATTCTTTTGGGACCAGACCTAAGAAAAACGTGTAATATGTGTAGTAGAAGTTTTTTTTAATATATACTATATATAAATGTGTTATGCCATGTTTGTTAATACAAAGTGCTGTAGTTTTTTTCAAGTAAAAAATGAAAACTAATTCAGAAAGGATGTAATCAGATTTTTAGTATGTCTGATTGCTTCTGAAATGTGTCCACGTGTGTGTATGTCTGCATGTGTGTATGGAATTGTTAATATATACTCCGTTTTTAAAAGGATGAAGCTTGCTGTCTTCTGCATTTCTTTTATCATACACAAGATTCATTCATTTAATTCTGCCATAGGACAGTCTCAGGATTTTGTGTGCTGCTTTTTGGTTCTTAAATCATTTTAGTTATTAATTAAATATATAGATTTATAAAATTTGTGTCTACTGCTTTTTTATATAAATAGCACCGGGCTGAATAATATATAAATTGAAGTCATTCAATAATATTATTCAGTCATGGTGTGCAAGTTAGGAAATGAAGAATTTATACACTGTCTTCACATTTTGTCTGTTTAATTCCTTATTAAGGCTGCAGAAACTTGACTGTTAACCAACATTAGTTCTTGGAGACCTCGAAGGCTTTCTTGCCAGTGATCATGGGTTGTATCTACATGAACTTTTGAATCTTTCTAATAAAATTGGAACTCTATTCATGATTACTGTTAGTCTGCTTGAGCTTCTATAGCAAAGTAGCATAGAAGGAGTGGCTCACAGACAACATTTATTTCTATAGTTCTAGAATTTGTGAAGAACAAGGAGAGAGCGAGCATGTCCTGTTGTCTCTTCTCCTTATAAGAACACCAATCCCATGATGAGGACCCCACCTCCCTGACCTCATCCATACCACATTTCCTCCCAGAGGCCCTGACTGTCCTGGGTTAGACCTTCTCGAGTTGGACCTTCAGCATATGACTTGGAGGGGGATTCGATCCACCTTGGTCACTGATCCCAGGAGCTGAAGTGTTCTGGGCCTTAGTGTTTCTTTCCCAGTATGAAGATTTTGGATTGAGTTATGTATGCCCAGAGTGACAGCCTTAATAAGCAGTGTATTTGCACAAATCCAATAGTGAATTAGAGGGTTAGGAAGCAGAAATCAAGGCTGTGGGGTAAGGGAGGTAATTTTGAAGTTAAAGAACTAAAGATAACAATAGGGTAATAGCTACTCTGACTCAGGAATTTGAAACTCGGAGAACTCAGGTTTCTACCAGAAAGATTAAACAATTTGGAATAAAATCTTTGCAGTTCCATGGACAGATTATTTTTAAGTTATCTACCTAAGTGAAGTCATGAATACTCTATGAGGCCAGAAATCTTATTTGTTTTCTATTCGTGCAAACCAATTTGGGATTAGATAATTACATTATTTTTTTGTTTTGGTAATGGTTTGAAAGAATCAAATGAATCACTGCTACATGTGCATTCTTTCGTATCTAACTTAAAAAATTATTTTTGTTATATTTTCCTTTGAAAATTAATGATGAGATTTACCTGGCTGTAGTACAGATTCTCTGGCTGACAGTTTGTGGTGCTAATTTCCGGAGTTAAACATTATTACATTTTATCTGCTCAGTGATATTTGATACTTCTGTGGTGTAGAAACTATGAAATGTTTCTCACAAAGAGGTAATAAGAACAAGAATATTTTAATTGTTAGAATTTGCTGTTTCAACCTAATAGGAGAAAGATAGGGCTTCAACTTCTGATTAATGAATTCCAAAAATTTCTACTTTTTCCCCTTTTCCTTGAAAACAAGCCTTTAAAAGTGTACCATATGCTGTCACCACCAACTAGCAGGGTCTGAACTTATATGTTGGGAGGTTACTTTGTTTCTCCATTCCCCCCAATCTCCCTACAGAAATTTAAGATTTTCTTTTCTGGCCTCCTCCTCTATTCCCTCTGCAGTAGTACCCCCATTATCTGCAGGAGATATGTTCCAAGACACCCAGTATATACCTGACACTGCATACAGCGTGGACCTTGTATGTGTGATAACTGAGATGGCTATAAAGTGACTGTTGAATTGGTATTGTGTGCAGCATGGATACTGTGGACACAGAAATGGTTCACATCCTGTGTGAGATAGAATAGGATGGTATGAGATTTTATAAGACTACTCAGAAAAATGCGCAAATTAAAACTTATGTATTGTTCATTTCTGGAATTTTCCATTTCATATGTCAACTTCTGTTGACCAAAGGTAATTGAAACCACAGAAAAAGAAAGCTGCACGTGATGGGTAACTACTTCAATTTTTCCTTGACACCAGCTGGGGGCAGGCCACCTGCTGGTCGTGTTGGATGGAATGAAGGCTGCTATCAGCTGCTCTTATGCTCCACCTGCATTGGGCAGGTGGCCCAGGAGGAGCCTTCATTCAAGACCCCTTTCCAGTTTGGGGGAAGGTTCTGATAAAAAGGGAAGTTGTAGGATGGCTACTTTGGTTATTAGCCCAAGCTGATAATTCAGTACTGTCAGCAGTAAGTGGATGCTATATTTTAAAAATTCCTATGACATTTCTTAATTGGTTTAGAATGGAAGGGTGACTTATATGCAACATGTGTGTGTTGATTTTAATGTTCACATAAAGTGTTAAACCCATAGATGGTCAATAAAATCTCTTTGTGACCCCATTCATCTTGAAAGATAAATACGTAGGGGGGTGGTGATAAGTAATGTCAGCCCTCCCAGGATGTAGTGTAGTCATTTGCATGCTGCCTTGTTTGCTTTGCAAAAGATGATCATAGTGACAAAATTGTGAAGAAGGACTGGGTAGTCTAAGTACCACAATAATGGGATCCTAATTGGAACAAGTTATACTTATTCTACGTATGTATAATATGTCAAAATACACTCTCCTGTCATGTGTATCTAGAAAAAACAAATTAAAAAATTTAATGCAGGGAAATGAGCTTCCTCAATGCTCTGAATATAAATCATACCCCTTGTGAAACCAAAACTATACCATGATTATGTGGTTGGCTTTCTGTAGTCTCATGACTCAGTAGCAATACATCCACTCAGCTTGTGACTTTGAGATAGATTATTGTTTTAACTATGAAGTATAGAAATATTTAGAAATATTTGACATTGTTTATATTATTTTATTTTTGTACTGGAGATTGAACTCAGGGGCACTCAACCACTGAGCCACATCCCTAGCCCTATTTTGTGTTTTATGTAGAGACAGGGTCTCACTGAGTTGCTTAGCGCCTCGCCATTGCTGAGGCTGGCTTTGAACTCGTGATTCTCCTGTCTCAGCCTCCCTAAGTGCTGGGATTACAGACTTGTGCCACTGCTCCCAGCTGACATTGTTGATTTTACTTAATGATGCCTTTGTTAATTATTTTTTTTTAAATATTTTTTTAGTTATAGATGGACACAATGTCTTTATTTTATTGCTTTGTATGTGGTGCTGAGGATCGAACCTGGGGCCCCACGCATGCGAGGCAAGCGCTCTACCACTGAGCCACAATCCCAGCCCCCTTTGTTAATTATTTTAAATTATTGTGGGCTTATCTCTATTTATATAGTTCTTTTAATATTGATTATATTTTTCAGTACTGGGGATTGAACCCAAGGATACTCTACCTCTGGGTTACATCTCTAGCCCTTTTTTATTTTTATGTTTTGAGACAGGATCTCCTAAAACGCCAAGGCTGGATTTGAAGTTGCAATTCTCTTGCCTCAAGCTCTAGAGTTGCTGGTTTTACAAGTGTGCACCATCATGGCTGGTAGTCATCTTTGCTTCCCTGAGACCAAAATAGTGGACAAGTACAATTTAGAGGAGGAAAACTTTATTTGGAGCTCATAGTTTCAGAGGTTTAGTCCATAGTCAGCTGATTTCATTCCTTTAGGTTTATTCAACTCCATTGTGGATTAATGCACTGATCGTATTATAGCTGCCTTAGCCTAATTACACCTCCTGATCATCGCAGGAGCTTTTGGTCTGTGTTTCATATCTAGACCATAAACCCTGGCAGTATTGATAATTTTTATAAAAACAAAATAACATTTTTAATGTCAAAATATGTCCTACTCCCAGTATTCCAAACTCTCTCTTGCTCTCTTTTTTTTTTTGTCTTTGCAAAGAAGACTTTGAATGTGATAATGGGTGTCAAATTTCTGGGTACCCAAATTTTCCGTTCTGATATTGCCTGTAATCTGTAGGATATAGGAACATGGATATCCCATCCAATTCTTCTGGATCTTAGTCTTCTTTCCAAAATGATGAAGTTGACTGCCATTAAGTACTATTCATAGTACTTATTTTATAAATACATATGTAGCACTTTTCATGCACCAGTTATTACTTTGAATCCTTTAAAAATATTAACTCCTTGAGTCCTCCTAATAACACTGGTTTGCAGATAAGGAAACCGAGGCATGGAGAAGTTAAGAAGCTTGTCCGCTATGTGTGATGTCTATAGTCCGAGCTATATAGACATGAAAATGACTCAGATGGAAGCCGTCAAGATAAATTTAGGCTGCTATTAAAAGTACCATAGACTGGGTGACTTATAAATAACAGAAATTTATTTTTCATGGTTCTGGAGACTGAAAGTCTGAATTGAGGGAGCCAGTACAGTTGGGTTCTGGTGATAGCGCTTTTGGGTCATGGTCAGCTCATGTCTCATACAATGGAAAGAGCTAGCTAACTTTCTGGCCTCTTCTCATTAGGGTACTAATTCCATTCATGAGTGCTCTATCCTTATGACCTCATCTAAGCCTAATTACCTCCCAAGGCTCTATCTCCAAATACCATCTCATTGGGAGTTAGGGTCAATGTATAAATTTAGGTTAGGAGCGGGGCTCAGATGTTCCATCCATTGTAGAAGTCTTCCTTCTTACTCTCCACGAAAGGTTACAGATTTATGTCTTGATTAGTGCGTGGTAAATTTGACCTCTGCTCATGACTGCTTGAATTGGTGCAAGTTTCCTTCCAGATACTAACTTCCTTTTTCCTGCCAGTCTTGGCACCCACACATGCCCGAGGCCTGTGCTCCATGACAGAACTGAGTGAGCGGAGTGGTAGCAACAGGCAGGACAGTTCCACCCTCTGTCCCTGAGGAGATGTGGAGAGGACAGGTTTCTTGCTTTGCCCTGCAAAAGCCAACCTGGCACTAGATACTTTTTTTTTTTAGCATTTCCTTCATACAGGGAATTGAGCCAAGGGAGCTTCTGTTTATCATCAAGTATATTTAAGTCAGGGAATCTTGCAAAACCATGTTTGTTGTAAGCCGATCTGAGTCTTCAGCTCTTCTGACTGCGCAGCTTGGTTGTGAGTGTCCTTGCTATTCCATTTTAACTTCCTGACCTTCCATGGAGAAGACTCAACTTTTGTATAGATCAAGGTTTCTTCACCTCAGCCCAGTTGAGGCTATGGGCTGGATCTTTCTTTGCCATGGGGCTGTACTTTGCATTGCAGGAGGGTTGGCGGCATCCTCAGCCTCTACCTGCTAGATAATGGTTGTAACCTACCCCCAGTCATTGATGTCTCCTGGGATTTGCAAACATCTCCTGCGAGAACAAAGCCACCTCTGGGAGAGAATCACCGTGAACATCACAGAGCCTTGCAATGGGTCCAACCCCTTCAGTAGTCTCCCTGCTGGACCCCTTTGATCAGCTGTGATGCTGGGTGGAGCAGGCTGCAGCCTGACCACATTTCTACTCCGAGTCATTCTGCTTGTGTTTACCAAGGGGTTATCATCTCCGTCCCGACCCCCTCAGCCTCAGCATTTTGAGATACATCACTGGCCCCCTTGAGGCACTGGAAAAGGAAATGCACTGTATTCCACCTAAAATGACTTGTCTCCTCACCTTCTGGTGTACCTCCTGGGAAAATGCATTTAAAAAATAGATACTTCTTTAATTTTGGTTAAGGGTACATGACATAGAATATACCAATTTCACTGTTTTTAAGTGTACCATTCAGTAGTGTTATGGACTTCAATAGTGTTGTGTAACCATACACTGTTCACTTACAGAACTTTTTCATCATTCCAAATTTTTGTACCTGATAAACAACATTTCCCTGTTCCCCCATGCTCCCAGCCCTTGGCAAATGCCATTCCACTCACTGTCTCTGCGAATTCGGCTTTTCTGTGTAGTTCACATTGGTAGAGTCAAGCATTGTCCTCTTGTGTCTGATGTATTTCTCTTATGACACTTTCGAGCTTCATCCATGTTGTGATATATATCAGAATTTGATCCTTTTGTGGCTGAATAATATTCCTGTGTGTGTGTGTGTGTCTGTGTGTGTGTGTAAGAGAGAGAAAGAGAGAGAGAGAGAGAGAGAGAGGGACACGCACATTTTGTTTATCCATTCATCCATCAGTGGATAGTTGAGTGGCTTTTGCCTTTGGCTATTGTGAATGATGCTGGTACAAACACTGTGTACAAGTATCTGCTTGATTCACTCTTTCACTTGTTTGGGGGAAATGCCTGGAAGTTCCAGGACTGCTGAATCACATGACAATTTCATGTTTAATTTTTCGAGGGAATCATCAGACTATGTTCCACTTCATCTGACCTCTTTAAATTTCTATCAGCAATGCATGAGGGCTGCAGTTCCTCCACATTCTCACTACTTATTTACCTTTCTTAAAAAATACTATTTCCATCCTCATGTGTCCACCATGGATTTGGTTTGCATGTCCCTACTGACTAATGATGATGAGCATTTCGTGGGCTCATGGGCCAATTGTGTCTCTTCTCTGGTGTAATGTCTATTCAAGTCTTTTGCCCATTTGAACATATTTTTGTTGCTGTTGTTGAGTTGGATACTTTTAAAAAATAGATGAATTTCATAATTAATTCTGACTGTCTAGTCACTTACCTTCACAAGACTTTAGTTCCAATGGGTGTCATTCCTTATTGGAAGGTAGCATGGTACTCAGGCTGGTAGTTGTGTCCTGGCACAAGTGTTTCCCATGCCAGAATGCCCTGAGGTGGGAATACATACCAGGATCAGACCCAACTTTGTTCTTGAAGGCCACGCTGGCAGAGCAGCCATCCAGCCCTAGGCTGTGAGTGTGGCCAGTGGTTGTACAGCAGCACTACATGGATGGTGGTGCATGCCAGGCCAGCAGCACCTGCCATGGGACTTCTCTTTGTGCTATGCGGTGCCTGCAGGAGAAGTGACCTGTCAGAGGTCAGACCGTGGGAACGTCAAGGCTAATGCTTATCATAGAACTCTCTATTCTGCTCCTGGTTCCCATAACTAGCTTTTCTGGGTCATGAAAGATGGTGCTAGGGCCAAGTGTAAGAACCAGGTCTGTGTCTGGGGAGAACATTCCCATGTGCTTTAGGTCATGGCATGGGGAGGCACTTCAGATGCCCAGCACTGCTGAGATTCTCTTTCCATTTTTAATGTATTCTTATAATTTTCCAGTAACATATTAATTTTATTAAGTCACAGTATAAGTTGATATTTTAGTAGGTATATTGATTACTGTGATCTATCAAAGTTCTTGGCTTAGAATCACAGCTGAGCCACAGATATTCTGGGTGATTCAGGCTCAGTGTCTTTGACTAGTTGAGACCTTTACAGACCTTATAAAATATAGGTGTGATTGTGTAAGAAATTAGTAAATCCATTGTGTAACAAATTGCAAAATGTGATTGGTTGTTTGAGTTACTTAGATCTCTGATACACAGTAATAAAGTGACAATCCTCATCTGTTACACAATAGCCCCTGCGTCTTCTGCCTGTGTGACTGAGCATCCCACTAAAACGACAGAACATCATCTCCATGTGGAAGGAAGGGAGAGAATCTCAAGACACTCATTAAAGTTCTGATTGACTGATTATAATAATCTAAGATGTTCTTTTTTGCCTGTAATGTTTTCTGTGATTTTGTATTTTCTTCCCTTAAATAAAAACAAAAACAGTGATTATTTCTTGCCTCAAATAATTATTGGATTTTTTTTCCTTCTGAAATCAGTCCAAAGTGTGAGCAAAGGGCAATTTTCCTGGCTAGAATTAACATGATATAAAATTAGCATTGCAGCCTGGAGCAAGCTCATGCTTCTCTGGAGTAGCTCGACTTGTTGAAACCATGCCTGGCTTCAGCACATTTTGCATCAGCCAACCAGCTGGACATTGTAGGCAAGGTCATGATGCCTTGGCAATGCAGAGGGAATTCAAATGCAAGCTTGGATCCGAGTCATGTAGTATTATGTACGGACTCGTGATGGTAAAGCGAGGCTGCTAGGAGAATGTATAATGCCATGTCATTTGTCACGATGATAGATGTGCTTGCAGATACCTAGAAAAATGGTTACAGCTTATCTGTGGTTCCCGATAAAGGTGTCAGAGAGGCAGCAACCCACAGTGAGTCTATGATGACTGGAATCAGGTATTGATCGAGACCACACAGAATAGTATGCCGTTATTGATCATTCTGAGAATTCTGAGGGAGGCCTCCTGGCACGCGATTCCGCGCTCTGCATTTTGCATAAGTAGTAGTGTAGCTTGTGATGAGGCCATCAGAGGAGAGACTGTTCAAGTGGGTGGAAGCTTTCCTGTTTGTCTAGGCAAAATGCAGTAGGACATCCACAGTAAACACTTATTTAACTCTTGGGATGTGCCAGACACAGTGCCTCTCACTTTACAAATGGTCTCTTTAGAGTCTCTAAGTGGGCCTCTGACTTTTTATTTCCTACATCATAGGTGTCAGCAAGGACCTCCACATTTTCAAAGTTGGTAACATTGTCCCGTGCTTGTATAGATTTGGGCATTGAGATTTGGGCAGATTCTGTTGATTCCTGATGGTTCCTTAGCCAAGCCCCGTGTACTCATGCTGCATTGGGCATCCCTGAGGGTATTTAGTTTTCTGTTGCTGCTTTAACACATAACCATAAGTTGAGCAGCCTCCAACAACAAGTGGATCATCTTAAACTGTATAGATTTGAAGTCCAACGTGGGTCTTTTCTAAAGTCAAGGGGTCAGCAGGGGTCTGCTCCCTGTGGAGACACTCATTAAAGTGGGAGATCCATTTCTTTTTCAGCTTCTATAGGCTTCCACATTCCAGGACTCCTGGCTCTTCTTTCTCTTCAAAGCCAGGACTGAAGTTGGAGACATCGCGTTCCCTACCCTCTCAACCCCTTTTCTGCCTCCTTTGTACTCCTCCAGCTGCTTGTGATGACACTTGGCCAACCTACTGTTGGGCTCAGCTGATAAGCACTTCAGTGCGATCTGGGACCTTCATTCCCTTTTGTGTGTACTGTGCACGTTCCCAGGTTCCAAGAATTAGAGTGTGGACATCACTGGGTACATCATTTTTCTTCCTGCACCTCTTCAACCCGGGAGTGAAGTCACACTCCTTTGCTGACCTCTATTAATAAAGCCTTTTATCTCAATTATATCAGGAGTTGACTGAGTTTATTGAAGCCTGAAGAAGTTGATGATTATTCCTCCTCACTCTTTCTCACTTTTCCATTCTTGAGGAATTCTCCTCTTTTCTCAAATTAGACAGCTCTTCCCCTCTCAGCCTATTTGTTTATTTACTGATGCAGTACTGAGAGTGGAAGTGCTGTACTGCTGAGCTACTTCACCAGCCCTTTTTAATTTTGACACACGTCTCACTAACTTGCTGAGGCTGCGTCAAGCTTGCCACCCTCCTTCCTACACCTCCACAATAGCTGGGATTACAGGTGGGCACCACTGTGCCAGGCTCCAATCTCAGTTCATTGGAAATCTCTTCCTTTCAGAAGCAAATGAGCTATCAAAAAACAAAAAAGGAGCCGGGTGCAGTGGCTCAAGCCTGTAATCCCAGCACCTAGGGAGGCCGAGACAGGAGAATCGCGAGTTCAAAGCCAGCCTCAGCAACAGCGAGGTGCTAAGCAACTCAGTGAGACCCTGTCTCTACATAAAACACAAAAAAAATAGGGCTGGGGATGTGGCTCAGTAGTCGAGTACCCGAGTTCAATCCCTAGTACCAAAAAGAAAAAAAAAAAAAAACTTTAGAACAATACATCCTGAAAGGAACTATTGTGAATATGCTTCTGAATATCTTTTTTTTTAATGTCATATTAGCTTACTTTACAGATTGAAAAACAACAAACATAACTGAGACTAGGCAGGTTTGTAATTGGCCATAGATCTCTGATTCTCCACTGAGAATGCCTTTGCCACCCAGGGGACTCTTGGCACTGACTGAGGTACTTTGCTTATCGCAGGTGGAGAGAAGAGGGGGCAGTGCTCCTGGCCTGTGGGTTGGAGAGTCCAGGGACCCTGCTGACATGTGCAGGGCAAAGCCACCAGAGCAAAGAATGATCTGACCTGCAACGTTAGTAGTCCCCTGATGTGGACTGTGCAGCCAGGTGCTTGATCCAGGAAAGCCACCCTGAACACCAGCCCCAGATCTGCCTGACAGCCACGTGAGGGCTGAGACCAATAAGCTCGAGCTGGTTTTCCAAACAGGAGAGATGACACTTTCAGATAAAATCTCACCTTTTCTTGATTATAAGATGATCCTATTTATTTTTCATGAATCATGATTTGAGTATTTGTAAATATATGGAATGCAGTGTTTCCTTCTGTTTGATTGTGGCTTCTATATTTCTTTGTAATGCAGTAATTATTTCTGGTAAATAACTTCAATAGAAATTTCTAAGAGTAACATCATTTTTCAGACAAATTTAAATGACTATGTGAATAGAATCTTTTTTTTTTTTTTTCATGGAACTTAAAAGTCCATAAACACCCTTGCTGGTGGCATTCCTTAGGTTGGCTCTTGGAATCTTATCTTTCATTGAAGAGGTGCACACCCCTGGAAGTGGTAGAGGCAAATCAAGTAAAGGAACAGTTAGGAAGTGAGTTGCTGACCTGAGCATGCAGTGAAAAATAGTGTTTGTGATCCAGTTTGAGATCCTGGTCCATTTACATGGTGATTGTAGTAGATGGGTGGAGCAGGCCTGAGCTGCCAAAGAACTGAGAGCTCTTAGAAGGTGGACCCTGAAGTCTGGAATTAGAGAATGTCAGCATAGAGGTACTTTTTCTGTGTCAAGTACCGTTATGTCCCATTCACTGAGAATGATTTGGGGACATGAAACCATCCTTTTGTCTCAAACATCCCTGTTTTATGCCATCCTTAATTATGTATGATCTTCTATTTATAATGTTGGCTTGAAATATGTGATTATGTTATTCTGAAATGTTGCTTGGGCAGAAGTGTTGCTTTGGTAGAAGAAACAGCATGGATGGTGATTGCAATTTTATGCTGATTATGTGCTTGGGGCATGTTGATATCTGTGTAGCGATTGTTAAGTTAGGCTTCCAGGGCTCAGATTTGATTATTTTCATAAAAATCAACTTTAAAGAGAACTTTTTTGTGTTCTTGCTTTGCCCATGCAGCACAAATAAAAGAACCTATTATCTTAATAATTGAATTTACTGCTGGAAATTATTAATAATTTTATTGTCCTGGTAGCATCTGTCCATGTAATATTTGCACCAATCAGAAATAATTGGTTCCTAAGCTAGGGAAGCTGTTGTGCCAGGGATCCTGGTGTGATATTTCTGGCCCTGTAGTTTGATTTATTCCCATTGAGTAAAATCCTTTGAGACTCAAAACCCTCATATTCTAAATGATAATTTCCAGGATATGTCATTTGTGATAGGAAATAGTGATTTTTTTTGACAATCAACAGTTTTATTATTGAGCCTCTATTTGTGTAACAGTGTGTTGGGTACTATGGAGAATGCAGATGATATCCATATGTGATTTGTTTTCTTAAAGTGAAAGCTTTTGACTTCATTAGGAAGACATAGTTTAAACCTGTGGAAACGTTCATATAAGTTTAAGGGTTAAGTGAAATGTGAGACAATAGATGGGATCAGTCTGCACTGCTAAACTAACGGGGACAAAGCTGTTGAGGAGCTACTCAGCCTCGGATCCAATTCTGAGCTCTGTAACTTGAGTCTTGAAGTCTAGCTTATCTGTGTGTCTTATTTTAGCCCTAATTTTTCTATTGAATGGAATACAGAAGACTTTTTGTTTTTAACTCCTGTCTTCAAATGATATACACTGGCTCATTCACGTTTAATTTAATATTGCTCTTGTTTGTATCACCTTAAATGTATTCAAAATGGATTTACAAGAACTGTAAAGCAGTTTGAGAACTGTCAGGGGAGTAAGAATGGAAGAGTTGGCTCGTGTGTCAAAGGAAGTAGGCTGGAATCTAACCCAGAAACAGTGCTCCAATCAAGATGATAAAAGGAAGACCCCTCGGAGGGAAGTGCTGGCCAGTGAGCAGGAAGGCATGGTGGCAATGGTGTGACGATGACTTTTTGAGTAACTCTTCAAGGTGTCAACTTTAGGATTATAAGGTAAAGCACTAAAATGCCTACTTTGGCACTACTAACACGAAATGCATTGGCTCTGTTTCCTAATGCTTTTTACTCACAAATTTCCTTTTGGGATGACCTCTTTGAATAGATGGGATATAAGGGATTTTTTGTTGTTGGTGTTTTTCCCTCTAAACCATGGCACATTTGAAATATGAGAAGGTCATGTTGTTCATGCATACATGAATAGTTTCCAGGATTTTAAAGGGAACCCTGGTGTCCTGAAGTGTAACAAGGTATCTTCATATTCTCAGTGAAAAATTATGAGAATTATATTGGATACAATAGGGCTGTCAGTCTTTGAGGAAAGTTTCATGACAATTGGTACACAATCATACTGTACAATTGTGGAAATATGGTTAAATCAGTAATTGAAAGAAGTTACTGACTTTTTAAAAAAAATATTTATTTATTTATTTATTCCACTTAGGTATACATGATAGCAGAGTGCATTCTGATTCATTGTACACAGATGGAACACAACTTTTCATTTCTCTGGTTGTATGTGATGTAGAATCACAACGTGCACACAGTCATACATATAGCTAGGGCTATGATGTCCATCTTATTCCACCATCTTTACTGTCCCCATCCCCCCCCCCGTTCTCACCCCTGTGACCAAAATTCCTCTTTCTTCCTGTGTTCTCCCCCCCTCATTATGGATCATCCACTTATCAGAGAGAACATTTGGCATTTGGTTTTTGAGATTGGCTTACTTCACTTAGCATGATATTCTCCAACTCCATCCATTTACCTGCAAATGTCATAATTTTGTTCTCTTTTATTGGTGAGTAGTATTCCATTGTGTATGTATACCACAGTTTCTTTATCCATTCATCTATCGAAGGGCATCTAGGTTGGTTCCCGAGTTTAGCTAGAGGTTACTGACTTTTAGTTTTCATTTAATTCCACTTTACCCAATTTGAGTGTAGAGTATTTTAAGAGATGGTCATTGTGATTGAAAAGCCTGGAGGGACTGGATACACACAGAAGGGATGTGATGTTTGAAGTTCTAAATGGTGTAGTCAGGGAAGCTACACTGAACTGGTGTCATTGGAGACAGAGTGTCCAGAAGATGGGGATGGTAGCCTTGTGGATAACTGTGAAAAGCACAGAAACAGCAGCTTGGGTCCCTGAAGTGTAGGGATGCTGATTGTGCTCACAGATATCAGGGAAACTGGTTGTGGCTGTAGCACAGGAGGCAGGCAGGTAGCAGGAAGCCTGGCAGTGGTGTCAGAGTTACAGACACCAAGCTGTGAGAAGAGACAACATCCAGCTCACATTTTTTTCTTGATGCTTTTTAGTTATATATAACATCAGGATTCATTTTGACATAATTATAAAGGCATGGACTATACTTTGCTCCAGTTCAGTCCCTAGCACTTCCCCTTTCCCTCCCCTCCTCCCTCTTGTCCCCTTCCCTTTACTCTACTGATCTTTTCCTTACTCACAGTTTAAAAACATGGAACGCTTCCTGAATGTGCGAGTCATCCTTGTGCAAGGGGCCATGCTAGCATTCTCCACATAGTTCCAATTGCAGTAATCCCAGTTCACAGTTTAAAAGCACTCTTCAGATTGCTCTGCTAAAGTCTGAGGGGCTGAGAGGGTCAGAGAGCTCAGCTAGGAGGCCCTTGCAGGAATCCAGACAAGAGATGGTGAGGGTTTGTGCCATGGAAGTGACCAGGTGCTGAATATGCTCTGAAGGGCAGAGGATTTGCTGACAAATTGGACTGGGTGCAAGAACTGGAGGGATAAAAGATTACTCCAAGTTTTTGGTATAGCAGAGGGAAGGCTAAAGTTGCCATCCATTGATAGAGGAGCCTGTGAAGTTGGACAGGGTGCATTCTGTGGAGCACTTTCATATTACTGTGTGGCATTCTGGCATACTGTACTGTACTGTGCTGTGCTGTGTTGCAGAGGTCGATCAGATGTCTAAGCAGAGGAGCCGGCAGGCAGCAGAGTATACACCTGGAGCTAAGCATGCCGGGCCAGAGAAACTCTAAAACACGAACACATATAGTGGGTTGTCATATTGTATAGAGATAAAAATGGACTCTTGGTGATGAGAATGTGTGTGTGGGGGATTAGTTTATTTTCAAGTCATTTTCTACAGTTTGCAATTTAGAGGTCAGCACAGGAAGATCATTTATATATATACATATATATATATATAAATAAAACATATCTCTGTAGATCTAGATATACATATACCTCTGTATCTATCTATCTATCTATCTATCTATCTATCTATCTATCTATGTATCTATATCTATTGATCTATGCCTCTATCTTCTGTATTGATCATTGAACTGAGGGCCTCATGTACTGAGCTACATCCCCAACCTTTTTTTTTTTATTTTATATTGAGACATGGACTCTGTAAATTTCCCAAGCTGGTCTTGAACTTGTGATTCTCCTGTCTTAGCCTCCCCAAATAGCTGTGATTTCAGTCATGTGCTATCACCTCAACCTAATACCTTTTAAAACACTATCGTCTAAAAGCACTATTGAGATTATGATTTGCAGTAAATTTCTGAAAATGTGGTTTTTATTTACCCTTTCTCAACACAAGAAGAAATTGTGCTTTACTGAGAGAAAAATTCTAGTGAAGTAGGAATGTGTTGATACTAATTTGGCAGACTCTCTGTGATTCTCTATACTTTATTATATTTGTGGGGTTGGAATATTTTGCAGGAGATCTTGGAGTAATGGGGATTTGCCAGTCATCTTTAGAAAATATTATATTTAAATAATAGTTGATGTCATTCCTTGAATAAAAGCAATTAAAGGTTCTAATTAGTATCTAAATTGCCTGGTTTTGCTTGTTTATACATGTGTTGTAGGTAAATTATAGCACTTGTATAAAATAACCAACCAGTTGACCTCTGTTTTCCATAGGACGCAGTTGTTACAACTAGTGAAGCAATGTGAGGTATTTCTACTTTCTCCTAGTTTGTAATTGGAACACTTCATATGTACATTGCAGGAGTTTAGCTATATTATAAGAAGACCAATTAAAAGAAATTGTTGAAATGGTTACAAATCTGTTAAAAATTATAGATCTTTTAAAATGTTCTAAAATGCAATATTATTAAAACAACAACATTCATACCTACCTGAGCTCTTGAAGTTCACTAAGGAGGAGGTTGTCCACTAACTGTTATTATAGAATTACTCAGAAGTTGAAACAAGAGTAAATCTACAAAAAAAGCAATTGTATGTAGAGAAGTGTGTGCTATTTTACTTAGAATATTTAATATGCCCAATAGAAGAATTGAATATGACTTTAAAATATGACATGCCTGTAAGTCTTGGTTCTGAAACATTCCTATTATAAAACTTCATTGTGTTTTATTATAAATACTACTTACGTATTTGTATTCTGTAAGGATTCAGAGACATTACAATAATATGTAGACTTAATAAAATCACTTTCTAGTTAATTTCAGTGTGATGGAGCAAGTATAATGGAGAACAACACTGCTTAAGAAAATAAGTGTTAAAACAAGAACTGGGTGCAAGAATTGGCAGTTTTTTATCCCCAGGACTTCTGTAGTTTCTATTTCCATGGGAAATTGAAGTGGAAGTGGTGAACTACTGATAGAATCACTCTTCTTCTGGCATTTGCTGGTAGATTAGAGATCCACAACTTACAAAGCACAGTCCAGTTTTTCAGTAAATTTGTACTTCAGATTTCCTGTCCAGTAAAGTTGTTGAGTTTTCACATTTTTTATTGTAACATAATGCAATTGAACCTTGAGTACTTGAGATTTAATCTGATAGCTTGTTATTTATAGGATGAACCCAACTATGATTGACAGGGGAATAAAGATATAGCAATAATTCAAACTGTATATCTCTTTCTTATTGTGATAGTTTCTTAAACAAAGGACAAATGAGGGATGGAGGAAAATCAGCCACTCCATTTCTGGTAGGTCTACACTGCTTATACTCTGGTGAGTGCAGGCATTAAGGGCAGAGTACTGAATCATATAGGGTGCCTGCCCTTGTCATTGTCAGTTTTGTGGAAAGGCAGGTTTCAGCACATTAATGAATGAATGTTTGCAGCTGAGACCAGATTTGAAGTGGGAAGAAGCAGGATGCTAGGAGAGAGGGCTGGATGTGAGGTGTGTATATGACAGGTATAAAAGCAGGTTTAATGGAGGGTCACAGTCACCATGGTTCAGAGCAGGAGCAAGTTCTGAGGATGCATGTGCAGAAACTCAGGGGCTAGAAAAAGCCTGCACTCTTTGTTCAGTTGAAAGAAGGCCCTTGGGCAGTGTGATGGAGGCCTTGTGAATTGAGCTTCATCAACCTCACATCACTGGGTTTTTCGAATTAATGAGATAATACATGCAAAGCATTTAACCCACGGAAAGCATATAGAAACTTGCTGAAATATTAAATATTCTCCTCATTTTTGCTTTCAATACTTACGTTATTCGATGAAGCTGGAAACAGGAAGAGTGGATGGGCACAGAATATATAATGCTTTGGGACTAAGACTGTGCACCCATGCTAAAGTTGTAGATCAATACACTGTGCAGTTTTCATGTGGAGGAACATTAGCATGTGGATCATGAAGAAAGGAAAATATGGATATTTTATTGATTATGAGGTAACCTTACACCTTGGGTTCATTCACTTCACCCCCTTTCTTGCAACTGGAAATTTATCTTTAAAGTCATGGGGATTTCTCTGTGTGCGTGTGTATTGACATTGTGTATGAGGAGGTGTGAAGCGGCAGCCACCGGGACGCCTGTGCTTGTTGTGAATTGCAGAGTCCTGTGTTGTGGATGGTGTTGAAGAAGGCGCCCAAGGCTGCCTCGGTAACAAAGAGGATCGAATTAAAACTGGAGCGGAAGAAGCGAGAAGAACAAGCACCAGAGATCCCCAATGAAGTCACTTTACCAAGCGACGCACAGCTGGGTGGAAGCCACGCTGTCTTTAATTCCTTTGTCACAATCACTGTGAGGGAATCAATCCAGCTACCCAAAATCATGCCATGAGGAGGCTCAGACTTGCTGCCAGCCCGGAAGCAAATATCACCAAGGTACCAGCGACTTACAGATCTCCCATCTGAAAAGTCCCCTCTGCCCATTCAGCATTGTGCCAACCATGAACAGATCCTGTCAGTCGTTTGTGGACTCTGGCTGAACGGACTGTGTTGAAATCCCAATGTATTATGCATTACATTATCTACTCTTCCTTCTCCTTAACACACATCTACTATCTTAAAACATATCACAGAGCAGGCGGGCGTAATTTCCCTTACATAGAGATGATATTTTTTCTTTAATAGCATAGGGAGTCCCTGATCAAATATGCACATTTGTAGCTCAACTCAGATTTATTAAACATGACACTAAGTAGGTTAACCCACACTTAATGTGTATTAGCTCTTCTGCTTGTTGACCCCAAAGATCTCAGACACCCCTATGAGTCAAGAGCATCACATTATTCTGGGTCCAGATTACAAGATCTGAATGTCTCATTAGAACACAAGTGTACACTCATTGGCACAACCTCTCTGGCTTCATGTGCGCAGGGAAGAGCATCTTTATCATGGCTTACAAGGATACAGCCCTACTTGACTTCTATGCCCCAGCCACAATCCTGGATTCCTCTTGCTTAACAGACCAATGCCTCAGTACCTTTGCACCTGCAGATGTCTGTGAAAGGACTCCATACCTTGATATGGCTGCTTACCCTTGGCATTCTGAGCTCTATCTGAGGATTTCCTCTATGAGAAAGCCTATTTTTAAACCTGTATTCTTAAACATGATTTAAATTAACCACTTGACAATATAGAAAGTTGCAGTGTGAAAAACAATGTCTTTAATATTTAGAATAAGCTTTTAAATTTAGGAATCTAATCCTGATATCAGTAGCATATGAATGTTTTTTAAGCATCGATATCTAATATGAAGGAAAGTTTAAAAATGCAACTCACAATCAACATATTGGGCATTGATTTATCTTTGAACAAACATTTCAACAAGCTTTTAGGGGAATTTATTAAATTTGAGAATAAACTATCATTTAATATGAAAGAGATTTCCATAATTATGTTTCCCTGTGGTTATGATGTTCTAAGCTACTGTGATTTGGGTTTTTTATTCCTTGTACGTGTAAAACTCAAGTTCATTGTAGTCCAAGGGTACATTTTAAAAATACCATAGAATTCAGATTCAGCCATGTTGTCAGTCTAATCGGCACCACCTGCCACTTGTTGAAGGGAGATGCATATTTGTTGTTGTTTTTTGACATCCATCCTGGGATCAGATTTGATGTACTCATTAATGCATCTGGCATATCTAGCCATCACTGCCCTTGGTGTTCCAGGATTCCCAGGCTTCCCAACACTGACTTCATTTCGTCCCTTTCACCTCTCATTTCTGGACCATTGCCTGTCTTCTCATTTCTTATTATTGCTCCTAAACTATTGTCCTAAGCTGAGTTTGTTGGATATGGACACATATTTCTCTAATCCATGTGTGGCTCTGTACTGAAGTGTGCTGGAGGCTACCCTTCCTGGGATGGCACTCAGGTCCCAGGACAGGACCCGCTGTCAGTCCCATCACCTCTCTTCCTCCATGACCATCAAGCTGCTGTCAATCATGCTCTGCATGTTCTTCCAGAACTTTAACAAATTTCTTAGTTGTTACAACAGGAGCTTCACTTGGCTGTGTGATTTTGCTAGTTCTTTCTGGGTCTGAATGCTTATAATATTATAAACTCTCAGAGAACATGAATAAGGTCCAGGTTTTTTATTTTTATTTTTTCTATCTCCTCTGCCAGCATGGAGGCTTATGTGTAGTTATTGCTGAGTAGATATTTGTGAGCTGAAGAGGTCCTATCCTGCCAAACCAATGGGGTATCTTAAGGAATATTGCATTTAAATCAATGTTTTCTAAAGACATACTCTTTTTAAAAAGTTTTTTATATTTATTTTTTAGTTTTAGGTGGATAGAATATATTTTATTTTTATGTGGTACTGAGGATCAAACTCAGTGCCTCACACGTGCTAGGTGAGTGCTCTACCACTGAGCCACAACCTCAGCCCTTCTAAAGACATATTCTTGCAACCGGACCTTATAAACTAGTAACTTAGATGAAGCCATGAAAAATCAGGTTCAGTTCTCCATCAAATCTCTTACTCTCTCTTAGGCATTGATGCTTGGAGTTCTCAGGCTTTGGTCCATGTCCTCATCATATGGGGGGCTTGCTAAAACTCAGGTTGCTGGGCCTCAGGCCCAGGGTTTTTGATTCAGTAGGTCTGGAGTGAGGTTAAAGAATGTTGTGTCTAATCATGTGTGAGGTGACGTGGATGCTGCCATGCTGGAACCCCAGTTGGGGGACCTCAGCTTAGGATGAGTAGGAGTCACGGGCCACAGGGTTCTAGAGTTACTGAGTCAGAGAGTGCTCCCTCTGTGCATGACCTCAGAGGAAAATTAAAAATAACCTTGAGTCATGAATGTTTCATTTCCTCCTTGCTTTGAGACTTTGTTTCTCTACCTAAACTTTGTACTTCTTTAGATAGAAATGAAGCTTAGGCAAGAACTAAGAAGGTGCTCAAGGACTGTCGTTCCTCAAGATCCTTTGTATAACTGGAAGGGAAGATGCTTTAACCTGCTGGATGTGTCATTTAACCTTTCTTTTGTCTGTTTCCCCACCCTTGGTTCCTCTAAGGAGATACTGTCCAACACTCAAGTTCTAAGCATTTTGTAGGTGGCAGTTTATTTAATTCTCACAATAATCCCATGGATTGTTTCTGTTTATTGATGAGAAGATGTGCATTTGTCAAAGGGGATATGTACAAGAAAGGTGAGTGACCCAGGATTTGAACCTGGAAAGTCGGGTGGGTGGCACGTGTGGCTCACCACTCCCCTGATATCTGTCTTTGTAAGACAAGCTGCTGTTGTCCTTGTTTCAACCTGTGGGTTGATGCTTTTTCCACAAATTCTTTTGGCATCTCCAGTTAATCCCTGGTTTAAGGCTGCCCTCTGGGCATCGTAAGATTTTTATGCTTGAATGGGAAAACCCAAGGAACCATCACTCTTTAAGGAACTCTGTCTTAATCAGATTTATTTAGGTCTGTGAGTGCAGCTGCACATTACAATCACATGGTATTTTTATAACTTACTTTATGAAAAATGACAGCATCATCAATGGCCTAGTTCAGAAGGGAATAAATAGTAGGCTTTCTTATCAAAAAAGGGCTGTCTTGCCCTTTTGGAATGTATAGTTGTACACGTATCATCATAATTCATTTCAAAAACACCAACCAAAAAACCTGTGAAATATTATCCTGATTGTATGGAGAAAGGACTGATTTCCAGGTTAATTAAAGAAATTCTTCAAGACTAAACCAGTGAACAGCATATAAGCTCAAGTGCAAGATTTTCATTCCCACGTCAGGGTTGGTTTTCCTGTGTGTTAGGTATTTGCATGCAGATGGAAAGTATTCCTCTTAACTACCTTAGGAGAGACCTTTCATCTGTTGAGTACATTTGATAAATCAGAGTTTTGGGTCTTCATAAACAAGTGTTTGCCTAGCTCTTTCTTTGAGTCAGGCACGTTTCTCAGTGCTTAGAATACATCAGTACACATAAAGGAGGCACTTGCTTCTGTGAAGCTTGCAGGGTGGTGGTGGGAAAGTAAGAGTGAACAGAAACAATATTGTATGTTAGGAGTTGGTGTGTGCTATGAAAAACAAAGTCACTGTAGAGCAAGGTCAGGGAGAAGGGCGAGCAGGCAAGGGGAGGTGTTAGGAATTTGGCACTAGTAGGAGCTGCTTAGAAATGACCCTGAAGCAAGAAGTAAAGGAGGTAAGGAAGTTGGCCCTGATGTCTTGGGGACACTGTCACAGGCACAGAGAGTAAGGGATGAGGACCATGTATGGCAGCATGCTTAGTGTGTGTTATGAGCTCAAGGAGGACGATGGGGCGACTGTGAGTCTAGGAGGATGCTTTAGGGGACTACTGGGCAACTGGACTTTCTTGGGTCTTGCAGCCCACAGAAGGTTGAGGTAGGAGTGGCACAGTCTGATGTAGCCTTAGCTCAGTCTGGGGCTCTGGAAGACTAGACTCTAAGAAGGGAATTGTGGATGCAGGGAGACCTGTTACAGAGATAGTGTCCCTAGTCCAAGTGAATGGTGGTGGTGGCTCTGATCAGGGAGGGAGGTGGTGGGCAGTGTCAGACGTGTCCACCTTTGGGTATATCCAAAGGTAGAACAGACTGAATGAGCTGATGGTTGGGGTGTAGACTGGGAGAGAAGAGGCGGGGTTCAGAATGACCATAAAGCTCTTCACCTGAGAAACTGGGAGGAGTGGGGTTACACCAGATGAGAAGGAGAAGGTACGGGGAGCTGGGTTGAGAGCTGGATCAACTAACAGGTCAGTTTTGAGTTCAAAAGTCTTGCCAGGCAACCAAAGTCAGTGTGAAGTAGGCAGCTAGATGTGGGAGCTGGGTTCAGCTGGAGACAGTGACTTCAGCCTCATCCTTATATGCATGATATTTAAAGCCACCAGCCTGGATGAGGTCCCCAAGGAAGTGTGTGTTGGTAGAGAAGAGATTGTAGGACTTCTGAGTCCTGGTGCAGGTGTGCTTGGGATGTCACAGGGGGACATAAGAGTGAGAAGGAGTGGCCAGTGAAGGAGGAGGAAAACCAGTGGATTAGTGTTCATGGAGACACACGCAGAAGACTCATCAGAAACCTGGTTGAGACTGAGCTGGTTGAACTCCCAAGGGAGATAGCATAGGGGAGACCTGGGAGGCCACTGCAGATTTGCAGGTTTAGCAAGGGGATGGGTCTTGGGCACACTGGCAAAAGTAGTTTCAGTGGAGTGACGGGATTAAAAAGGAAATGGAGTTTCTCATAGAACAGAGGACTTGGGGTTCAGTTGGAGAGTAACTTCTGGCTTTGGAGAAATTTATCCATTTTTTAATTTTGAGAAACTTTAAGTTCCCTGGATTTGAAAGTGACTCTCTTCCTTGGGGGATGGTCAAGAAGGGGGAAAACAACAAAAGAGAGACACAAAACTGCAAGGAAAAGGTAGTGGGAGAAAGTGATTCTCAGAAACCAGGTGGACTGTTACCTGTTACAGGTTAAGGGAGAGCAGGCAATCACCCAGCTGCCTCTTCTCCTTCTGAGGAAAAGTTGAGTCTTCTGTGAACAAGCAGTTGGTCCTCCATGACATTTTTTCCTCGCTTGCTTCTGCTTCAGATGCAAACCGCACGTCAGTGTGATTCCAAGAACTGCAAGTGAGCAGGAAGTTATTTTTTATAATTTTACAAATGGACATTTCAAAGTCTCTTTGGGCCTTTTTGCAGTCACCTTGATTGTAATGAATGGCTTTATTGTGAGCACTTAGAGATCGTGTGCTGGGTGAAATTGTGGCATTCTGGGAGCTGAATGCAGGACCATGGCCCATGACAACTGAAAGCTAAAAAAAGCCACTATAAACAGGGAATGGCATTGGGTTCAGTTATGCAGGGGGATGGATAAGAGGTGTACGCTAGTTCTAAATGTCTGGAGGGAGAACAGAGGTGATGGAGAGGGAAAGGAAAATCATGGCTGACTTGAGGCACAGACTGGCTGTCTGGAAGTCACTCTAAATCTTCTATTCACCCTGTCTGGAAAGCATTGAATGCACTCAGATGCCCTGTGTCCTAACCAAATTGTCCACTGCTGATTAAATGATAAATACCTTATATGGGGCAAGGTTTGAACACTTTTTTGAAATATTTATTTTTTAGTTGTAGGTGGACAGAATATCTTTATTTTATTTTTATGTGGTGCTGAGGATTGAACCCAGTGCCTCACGTGTGCTAGGCGAGTACTCTACCACTGAGCCATAACCCCAGCCCCAGGATTTGAATATTAAGACTTAGTTTCTGAGGTCTCTTTTACCATCAACACCTTATGAAACATATTATATTTACCAAAATCACAAATGGAATCACACATTGCCAAAGAGAATACTTGGCACCAGCACCCAGGCCAAGCAAACTCCCAGAAATGTAAACACAGCACCAAGCTGATTCAGTACCACCAGCAGAACACAGCGCTGCTGTGAGCAGCTTCTGGGTAGACCTGACTTAATGACTTCAGAGTGGGATTACCAAACAGGGCTCATGTTTAACAAAGCAGCATGATGCCAACTATTCCTGGTTGCCTGGGGATGGGTGAAGTCATTTATGAACAGGCCCCTAAGTGAAGTTGGAAAATTCCTCTAAGAAATAACCAGAGGGGCTGGGGTGTGGCTCAGTGGTAGAGCACTTGCCTAGCATGTGTGAGGCACTGGGTTCGATTCTCAGCACCACATATAAATAAATAAAATAAAGGTCGATTGACAACTAAAAAATATTAAAAAAAAAAAAAAAAAGAAATAACCAGAGCTGAGAAAACAGACCTGGGATCATCTTGCTCCATTTCTTTCAGTCATGCAGAGTAAGACATTTCTTGTCCTGAAAGGTAGGATTAAGTCACCATCCTTTTGTTGGCATTAAAAAATTCTAATAAGAGCTATCCACTCCAGAGAAACAGAGCATTCATATACACACAAATAAATAACATATATGTAATAATAGCATGTTGTATATGTAAATAATATATAAGTGATATATACACATAAATTTCATAGTATATATAAATTACTTGGTATATACACAAGTATACTATATATATACATATATACATATATGTATATGTATATATATATAAAGAGAGAGGGGGAGAAATAATGAATTTTTTAAAAAAAATTTTTTAGTTGTTCATGGATCTTTATTTTATTCATTTATTATTTATATGTGGTGCTGAGAATCGAACCCAGTGCCTCATGCATGCTAGGCAAGCGCTGTACCACTGAGCTACAGCTCCAGCCTGAGAATGAATATTGTTTGAAGAAGTAGGTTGACATAATAATGAGGACTGGTAAGGACAAAATCTGTAGGGAAGGAAGATAGATTGGAGATTCAAGTAGGAGCTATCCTTGCAGTCTGAAGTCTTAGATCCTAGGGCAGCCCAGTAGCTTGGGAAATCAAGCAGGAAGCTTATATTATAGTCTTATATTGTAGCTTATTTTGGGAAATTTCTTTTTCTCTTTCAGTCTTTAACTGATTGAATGAGGATGCTGTATTATGGAGCATAACCTGCTTTGCTCCATTAGCTGATTGTAAATTATCAATCAGAATCATAGACACCTTCACAGTACCTTCTAGGCTCATGCTTGACTGCATGACCAGGCACCGTGGTCAGCCAAGCTGGCACATAATACTGCCTACCACAGCAAATGTGGAAACTGTAGGTGTTTGTTTACATCATAAGTAAATACTATGCTTGAACAATAAGGAAACCTATATCAGATAATGCAAAATGTACCTCAAGTCACACTTTTGTATTCATTAATCAGATGCAAATGTTAAGTACCGTACTCTTGGGCTGGCACTTTGGATACCATGCCTTTGTTACTATTCACTGTCATAATGGATTTGAAAACAAGAGAAGAATTCTCATTATTTTTAGAAAAAAATATGTTCTGCATTAGTTCTCTTTTCTCATTCTTCAAAGCAATGTGTTCTGCCATTTTAAAAACTTATTAAAGGTGCACAGTAGGACTAGCGCTACTGTTCACCAAGGACAGGGGGTTGTTTATTTGGTATAAATAATGCAGATGAGTCCATGCTCTCTGCATAAATGAGAAGTTGATTATTAGCAGCTATTTTATTACTAATCTATTATTTTAGAGTTTAATTTCTTGGAAATATATTTGTCTTTACAAGATAAAATATGTTCATCATTTTTAATTTGGCACAAAGTATAAACCTACTTTTTCACTTATATTTCTTATTTCCTTGGATACTTAGTGGACTGGAATGAAGGGTGTCCTTGTGCCATTGGGTCCATAATGGTGTCCCTGGGCCTTTGGGTGCAGAGTACAGTTATAAGGAGTTTAATCGTTGCTCTGCAAATAGAGGATATTAACCTTTGTAGTCAAGGGCAGGGAATCTTCATTGCCTAAACCCTACACCCAGATCCATAAGATCTGTTTTGAGGCATAGTACTGACTACCAGGTACAGTTTTCTGATTAGTTGGTTCTCCCTTTGCAAACCAGTGTTTGCAAGCCCAGAGAAAGGGAAATATGGAACTATTGCTTCTCATTCCCAAGGTTTCCTTGGTCCATGCCTTACTGATCATGACTCATTTTTCTTTTTTCCTGTCTTAATTCTGCTTTCTTCTTAATTTCATCTTTGGCATGCTCTTTATAAAAGTAGTGCCAGTGGGAACTCCAACTTCATAAGCCAGGAGTTGAGCAACCACCAAAAAGAGTGTGATTATGTCCTGATGGTTCCAGAAGATTCTAAAGAATTGACTTTGCTTGGTCCAGTTCAGATGTCATGGGAATCATCCTGGTCAAGAGGGTCTTCTCTGGCTGAGCAGGCAGGCATGGGCTTGTTCAACTCTCAGGACTTGCACACTACATATCCATGTGCCTCCTACGGTGTCTACTCACTGCAGGGTGGAGGTGTATGTGGAAGGGCTATACCAGAAGCTCTGTGTGTGGAGCTAGTAGTGTGGAGCACAGCATGGGGTGGGACTGCGGCACTGCAGTACTCAGAGATCAGATAGGGAGGCAGAGCTTGTGAGGAAGGAGACCATAGAACCAGAGAAGAAGGTGGAGCAAAACCAGTAGGGTGGGGTGTGCCCCTTACTCCAAGGGAGAATGTGGCAGCGGGACCATCTGGGAACACGTAAAGCTGCTGGTAGGATGAGAGTGTGTGTTAGTGGAGGGCATGGTGCTGGTGAAGCCAGTGTGCTATGCTGAGCAGGGGCTTGTGCCTTGGGTTTCTCTCAGAGTCTCTGAGCACTGGTACAGTCACATTTCTTGTGGGTTAGAACAAGGATGGGCTTGGGGCATCTGTGAAGGGCTTATTCAAAGTGAAGGCCAATGTGTCTGAAGGAAGGAAAGTCTGCCCTTGTGTGAATGAGGAAGTTGAGTCATTCTGTGAAACCAGATTCCCAAGATTCACACCTTTACCATGGTGTGGCTGGTAACTTATATTCCCTAAACAGTATCACCAGATACGTTGTATTAATACAGTTAACTTGAGTTTAATTTATTTTATAATAGTGTTTATATATATTTTGTAATTAAAAAAACAAACTAAGAAGTAGTTGCTCTGAACTTGAGAACTTTATGCCTGATTGTGTGTCCTTCCATGCTTGGATAACTATAATAAACTCAATTCAAAACTCACTGTTCTTTTTGTTTTCCTGAAAGACATGCTTTTTTTTAGACTGTGTTATATTTTTTCTTCCATAGAACCTAGCAGTGTTTGGACATAAGGAAGCAATTTGATTAATATTTTAGCATTCATTGATGACTAAAAGAAATTAAAATAGAGCACAGGGCAAAATTTTACCTTAGGTTCAGTGGAGTCTGTGAAAATTACATATAGAAATGTAGAAAACTTGCCAGTATTCTAGGAATCTTAGATTCTCATTGGTATCGAGATATATTAGAGATAAGCATTTTTTAAATGATTTTTAAAAATAGAGTTCTACATGATGACTCATTTTTAACATAATTACTATTATTACTGAAAGATTTTATGTGTGTCATCCACAAGTCATTCATTAAGGGAGGCATTTATATACGAGAGTTTACAAAATTACACTTATTTATGAACTCCAGCATCTACTTCCACATTGTTCATTTCTCATCAGCCCTGAGAAACACACCAACTTTGCCATCTGTACAGCAGGAGGCAAAAAAAATTGATAAATAGTTCTTAAAAGTGTTGAAAATGCCCTTGCATTTGTATTTTCTCAAGCTGACAACATATGGCATATTTCTAATTTTTCCACTAGGATTTCTTTTTTAGTGACTGACTTGCACTTGATTAAAAAAAAAAACCCACAAAACTCTTAAAGTAGAAATGGTGAAGAAACAATTGATTTTATGCTTATTCCTGGTTTGAATTTTTTGTTTTTAATATTTTATGAAGCAAGCTCAAAAATTGCTCCTGTATGTTGAATTATGCTTCTCTGTGTTAGCCATTCATTCAACAGAAACATATTACAGGCATAATGTGTTGGCCTGTATTTAAGTTTTTAAGGTGTGTCAGTGTACAGACACACTGTACACTGACACAGTGGTTGTGGCTCAGTGGTAGAGCATTTGCCTCGCATGCATGAGGCACTGGGTTCGATCCTCAGCACCACATAAAAATAAAGATATTGTGTCTATCTACAACTAAAAAAAATTCTTTTCTTAGAGGCTTCTATTTAAATGTCCTGATTTAATTTAGTTGACTTATTCCTGCTGCTCTGATATAAACCAGGCATGATTAATTAGGGATCTAAACATTAAGTATAGTGAGACACATAGCTTGAAAACCTTTTCTTAGTTTTCATTTAGATTTAGATTTTCTGTTATTTGTTTCTACCAAGCCTAGATTGTCTTAACTACTACTAATTTGCTAGGCTTCTGTGTCCAATTGCCACAGACTGGGGAGCATGAGTCACAGATATGTATTGCCTCACAGTTATGGAGACAGGAGTCCTAGACCAAGGTGCACCGAGGCCTTGGAGGGCCTTTGTTTCTCCCAGCCTCAGTAGTTGCTGGCAGTCTTTGGTGTCTCTTGGCTTCTATGGCATCGTCCTGAGCCCTGACTGCATCTCCCCATGGTATTCAGCAGGCATACCTGAAGATGGACCCCCTCTGCCTCATCTCAGCAGTGGTGCCGTTTCCAACTAAGGTTTATTCTGCAGTCCTGTAGGTCTGGACATCAGTTTGTGAATTTGGGAGAAACATGATGCCATTTATAACAGCCACCATCGGGTGGATGAAATTTATTTTTATTTAAAAAATATGCATTACCTATGGGCTAATTACTTTGCTAGGAATAAACAATACAGCAGTTGTTTAAAATAAAAGGGGCATGTTAAAGCCCTTACTTTAGAAAGCTGATGTCAGATCAAATTCACAAAAGTAAGACACTAATGTCTCTGCTATTCTGTCTGAAAAGCTGGTGGCAGGAGATGCTTCCCACTTGGACACTGGTATCCTAACACAGCTGTGGCTTCCTTGTCCAGAGTTGGCTGGATAGCCCCTTGAGAGTCAGAACCTTTGGTTTATCACAGGAGGTCACCCCAGTTTGGTGCACCCAGTTGGAGGCACCCTTGGGCTCCTGTTCTTGGAGATGATGGCTCCCTGCCACCCTAGTCAGTAACAGAACTCCCCAATCTTCACCTTCCTGCCTTTACTTACAGCCAATCTCCTGAGATGCAAATTCAAGTTTCCTTCCTAGAAAACTTGATGAAAGACAGGAGCATGACTTACCATATAGGAAGCTTATCAGTACAAAGGTAGCCTCCCAGGTAAGTATTGTGATATATTTTAGAAAGGAGCTAGTTATTGAGTT
Source organism: Xerus rutilus (assembly GCA_028644305.1). Lineage (NCBI taxonomy): Eukaryota > Metazoa > Chordata > Mammalia > Rodentia > Sciuridae > Xerus > Xerus rutilus. The sequence goes on along the minus strand of CM053405.1, from coordinate 8,336,536 downwards.
TTCAAAAAATGGTCAATTCATCGAAAATTTGGCAACAGATTATACATGGCATATATAAAAGGGTTCAGATGAAAGTAAACAACAGGTGTTCCATGAATCCATTAGTTCTACCATTAAAAACAAAGTGATGTGGAAGTTCTGGGCTATGCCACTTTACATTATAACAGATTTTCCAATTTTCAGAATGAGTGAAATAATTATAGCTGGAAAGTGCTTTCATTTTATTGGGAATCTACAAATGCAAATCCTAATTTGACTTCAGGAGTTGCATTATTAGATTTCAAAATCTGACAAGGTCTGGGTGTTTGTGTGTGTATGTATGTGTGTATGTGTGTATTACAGTCTATCCATTTGTTACTTAGAGGCATTCATAATGTATACAAGATAAATGGCTTTATAAATTTAAAAAAGTCTTTGGGGAGCTATTATACAACCTTCTCAGAAATAGGTATTAAATTCAGAAATAGGTATTAAACTTTTCTATAAAGATATTCATTTTTAAATACAATCTGCCTTTTAGTTGGGTAGATTTGGGCTTTACTTGGTTAAGGAGGAAGCACTTTTCCCCCTTCCATTTGTATGGGAAGATAGAATGTGAAAAGTTAGAGCCAGGGGGAGTCGTTGCACGACAGCCAGTGCCCTCACTAAGTGATGAGCAAACTAAAATCTCAAAAGCAGATTGAGCATGATGGGAGTTGGGATTCAAGCTGACTTCTCTTGAATCTAAATCATTATCTTAAAGACAGCAGCATTTGAATCACTTCAGACGACTGGCACTTCCTAATTTGGAAATAGGTCAAACTGCTAGCATTGCATGTTTTCTCTTATATGTGGAAATTAAAAACAGAGTCAGTCTGAAAGTAGAATAGTGATCAGTAGGTACTTGGAAAGGTGCCAGGTGGGTGAACGTGGGTGGGAGAAGGGTGCATGGATGTGATTGATGTGTGCTCTATGCATGTGTAGAGATGACAGACTACATTAATATGTACGGTTAATATCTGTTAATAAATAAGCAAATCAGCAAATAAAATGTATGCTTACAAATAAACCAAAAACGATGACAAAAACTACCCTTAAATTTTCTGTGCCACAAAAAATATGAACTTTTATTTTCCCTTTAAAGCCTTGTGTTAAGTAAAATGAAGAAACCAAAGCCCTCTGAAAACCTTTACTTCTTTCAGGTTCACTGATGCAGAGAGGGCCAAAGAGTAACCCTCTTAGGATCATGTAATCATTTAGCATTTCTAATGTGCATATTGAAAGTGAAGCACCTAGAATTAGTGAAAGGTGAGCCAAGATATTGGGGCTCTGCCTTGTAACAAAGATAAGGTAATGATACTTGGGTATTGGCTTCAGCATCAGAGTGATGAGTTAGACTTTCCTCATGGAACTCTCGTGACTTGATAGTTTGTTGAGATCCAGTTTGTGGACTCAGAGGGGTCCATTTATTCATTTTCCCCTCTTGTAGTCCTGAAGGAGCCTGGCTGGAAAGCTGCCTAATCTGAACACAGCTGCTGTTTCCTCCAGTAGGCAATCTGGAAGTAACCACATGAGGAAGGTTTAGCGAAAGGAGCATCTTCAGGAGAACCTTCTACTCTCTGCAAGCGTGAGTGTCCTTTCCTGTGATGATGTCATGGCCTGCCTGCACACCCAACCACCATTCTCTAAAGAGAAAACAAAGTGCATTGTGATTTTTTCTCCAGAGGAAAAGAGCATGAATCGGGAACTACTCATGAGATACTGCTTTTTGATAATAGATTTTCTTGTTTTATGTTCATTGCCATATTTTATTATTTTGTTCAGTTTTTATAGTAAGACTAGAAGTGCAAGATTCAGAATTCAGAGTGTCAGTTTCAGTGAAGAATTCATGGGAGTGATTATATTCCATGCTGAGCCCTTTGGAGGAAAAGACTGATTTTTCTCCTCTGATCAGAATACAATATTTAGGCCTAGTTTAAATCCTTGTTTCTGGACTGACCAAGGTTAATACTTGTCCCACACAACAGTGTTCCACATGAAAAGAGCTCCCATACAAGTCCCTGATTATCTCTCAAACAGCATTGTCCAATAGAAATACCATGTGCACCCCAGAGGTAATTTGAACTTTTCTAGTAGCCGCATTACCAATGCAAATATAAATTAATTTTAATAATACATTTGAGTTCAGGCAACACACTCAGCATGTTATTTCATTATGTTAAATACAAACTTATTAAAGAAGTACTTTACATTATTTTTTTAACTATTGGTTCATAGTCTGCAGTGTATTTTATGCTTACAGCCCACCTGAATTTGCATTAGCCTCCTTTTCTTTGCTAAATACCCACATGTGGCTAGTAGTTACCATATTGGATAACACATTCTAAACCAAAGATCCACAGCCTTTGAAATATGCTTGGTAGATTTAAAGATTTGAGTTTGGGCATGGCTTGGTCTAACAGACTTGCATCACATGAATGTGTATTGAAGATGTGGCCTCCCTAGATTAGAGCCTCACTTGATCTGATCTGAATAGTAGCCTAGAATAGTGATGTACTAAGTCATTGGGTATATTTGTAACAGATGGAGTCTGATGTTGGAGGCCTGGTGTAGACTCCAAGATTCTGCATTTCTAGCAAGTTTCCAGCTGATATTCACATAACTGGTCAGGGACCATACCTTGGGTAGCAGAAGCCTATGGTGCCTGTTTTGGGGAACCTCTTATTGGTTATTCCACTTCACCCCTATATTGCTAGAATTTCTGATATTTTCTCCATACATATTGCTACAATCTTTGGCTTTTCATGCTGTTCTTGTACATTTGGCTTTCTAAGCCCTAGTGTAGAATTGTGCATTTGTTACGGATACATCTTACTAGATTCAGGCTACCAAGCTGTAAGTGGTTACTGTGGGTCTTAGTTCTTCAGTCAATATGTTTATATAATTCTTATCATCTATTTCTTTTTTGTGGTACTGGAGATGGAACCCAGGGGTGCTCTGGTACTAAACTATATCCTGAGCCCTTTTTATTATTTGAGACAGGGTCTTGCTAAATTGCTCAGGCTGGCCTTGAACTTGTAGTCCTCCTGCTACAGCCTCTTGGGTTTCTGAGTTTATAGCCTGTACCATTGTACCTGCTTACATCATTGTGTTAGAATCACCTCCTTTTTAAAAGTAATCCCTACCTAATATCACACTTTACTCAATATCATTCTTTATGTAAAAGTAATGGTGAACATTTTTGCTTTACCATTGATCCACCGATATTTTTCAGTTTGTAAGTATTTGGGTAGTAAATAATTCTACAGATGACACCACTCTGTACATAAAGAGATCAAGATCAGTTAATATCAGGGCTGGGATTGTGGCTCAGTGGTAGAGTGATTGCCCTGAGTTCAATCCTCAGCACTACATAAAATTAAAGGTATTGTGCCCATCTACAACTAAAAAATTTTTAAAAAATCAGCTAATGTGGAATCCTGGCAAATTCCTTGGTGATATTCAGAACTACTATGTCTCTTTTACTGAAATAATTCCTAGAAGCCATCAGATTAAAAAGAAGAGGACAGACTTGTGCCTCTGGGGGCGAGGGGGGGTGATCTTCACATGGGGATGTGATCACCTGATCCTGTTGGCTCCACTGGTATTAGGGAGGGACATCTGAGCAGGCTGTTCATGGTAAGGTTCTCTGGTAAATGAAAGATCTCAGAGTTCTAGAACTCCAGAACCTGAAGGTCCCTATGAGGCCATTCTAGTCCAATCCTGGTTTTACACATGAGGAAACTTGAACATAAAGCAGTCGTGGGATTCCAGGACAGCCAGCCAGTTTCTAGGCAAGCTATAGTCTCCGCTGCTGGAATGTCTACACTCCAGGGAGCCCCTTCCGGGCAGTTCCCCTGCTCCAGTCTCTGCTCTGCCTTGTTTCTTTCTTATCAGGTGCCTCGGAGTTTGTTATTTCTGCTCTATCTCACCCTGTAGACGCAGACTCCGTAACTTTGTCCTTATTTTATCCTGGTGATTGGCACACCATGTACTATTAGAAAATATTTTTACTGACTTAAATATAGGCATCCATGTTATAAATTTAGATTTTTTTTTAATGAGTTATGGGGCTGGGGGGAGATATTTCATTAACTTTTAATTTTTTGAGATTAATGTTGATCTTGAGAAACTTAACATGGCTGGTGTTGGTGCCCAGAGGGACTCTTATGAAGTCAGAAGGTGACTAAAGTGGACTGGTGGGAAGGAGAGGGTGACCATTGCACACTGGGAAGTTATTTTGCATGTTAATTATTTTCTGTAAATTGAAATGATTCCTGTAGCATTTATGAAAAGTTGGGCAGTTGGCACCGTGGGTGTCGGAGGTATAAAGTAGACAGAATATCACTGGTTTTATTGGTTTGTGGTTAATTGAAATAATGTATTCCTAGCATTTAGGATGGCATTTGAAATGAAGTTTGTTATATTAATACCAATAACATGAATCTGTTTGAAATTAGATATTTTTGTGTTGCTAATTATTCTGTTAGAAAATTAGTTTTATTGTTTGTCAGTGCCTGCCTGATAGGATAGCTATGCACATTAAAAAGTGGAACTACTTAATTAACCTCTACATACATGGACCAAAGACAGATTTAAGTTATTTCTTATTTTAAAGTTAACTACATTATTTACCAATGTTACCTCCTATTAAACCTGTAATTTCCCATGTGCCTACTTCTCATTGAAAATAAACTATGGAATGCTAACTCTGGAGGGCTTTTACTCGGAGCAGCACGGATTTCTGTGCACACATACTCTTGATTCTTACATAATATGAAGTAATACAGAATTATTTTGCTGAGTTTGGTTTGCAGCATTTGAATCCAAAGTTTTAAAAGCTGAATTGAAATCACAGAGAATGAGCTTTTGTCCATTTAGTGTTTATTTCTTTGAAAAATATAAAAATTTAGAGCATATTCACTGTCTTGATTGTTCTGATCACTGAGTTTCATATTTCTCTGGATGGACTTCTTAGATTTTCCACTAACCTGAGGTAATAAATTTTGAGGGACATAAATCCGTCCATAATATATTCTAAAAAGCATCTTTAATATATGATAGTACACAGTTAATGTTTTATAAAGAAATGTTATTTGTGTAATCTTAAGCAACTTTGTTGAGGGATTTTGTATTGATCTAATTTGTGCTTAAGGAAAACATGTATGTATACATGTGTGTATGTTTGTGCGTGCGTGTGTATGTGTATGTGTATGTGTACTTTTAGCCTCTTTGGTATTCTCTGCCTCAGTGAATACTTACATGTTTTTTTTTTTACTACTAATAAGAAATATTGCTTTAGCCTTTGTAACTATTTAAGAACAACTTAAAGTGAATAACGTTTCCTATAAAGGTAATTTAAAATGAAAAACTTTGAATTTTGTATTTAGAGAGTGAGAACTTACGCTTAAAATGCCTCTTTGTGGTAGTTTAAAAACATATCCATGAATTTAATTATCTTTTTAAAAATATTAGACTGACTTTAATGCCTCACTACTAAACAATATGGTACAACAGATTCTTGGCTGCCTGGGGCAAGTCACAAGAGCTACACATTTCCCGCAGGCTCTCTGCATCTCCATGTTGCTCTCTTTCTGGAAATACCCATGTTTAAAACTCTAAGCCTGTGTATTAAAAATGTGACTGTCCTGAAGCCAGCCTCCTGGAGATACTCAGGGGCAAACCACACAGAGATTACCAGGGACACCAGAAGGGTGCAAATACTCTCCACCCCCAGCTCTTTGTGTCTTCCAGTTCAGGATCCAAGATGTAAGCTTTCTGTCGCCCCAGCCACTTATGTTCTTACTGTAGCCATGTGCAGGTTCCCAAATGAGCTTTGCTTAGCTGAGTTTTAGTAACCCTGAGTCATGGTAGATAGCAATAATAAAAAATGTGTCATTGTTTTGTGCCACTAAATCTGGCTAGTTTGTTTCACAAAAACAATATTGGAACACTGTTTTTGAATGATTTTCATGTTGAAGCTGGGTTTTGTGACCCCCAAATCAAGAAACAGTTCAGACCTGGGATATGGTCCAAGCCCCACCCTTTCCAGACTTTAACAGATCAAATTGACTATTGGAAGGAATAAATTTCCATTCCTTTGGTTATATCACATTACCATGATACCAATTCTCCTTTAATATACTCATATTTATATATCCTAGACTGAATTAATGATTTGATATTATCATTCTACCACCTTATTTCCATGATATTATTTGAACTGTCTGATTATTGCTTTTCTCTTCACTTTGAGTTAGAAGATTTTCTTATCTTCCTGTCTTTGCTACTGTATATTTCACATGTAGGAAAATTTGATTCTAAGATGCACCATTATGTTAGGTACTAATGTGAAAGAAAAGATACTGACAAATTACTTGAAGGTGTAGATTTTAAGATATGACCCAATATCAAAGATGTTACAGTGTGAAGAAGTATCTCCCAAATGCATGCAGTATGGTATTTAATACTGCCATTCCTATACTACTACAGAATACTCCTGTTCTACAACAGAATATTCAAAAAAATAAGGGTAGGCTTCAAGTAGTGGTCCTGAGTTGGGTGAACCTGATCCAAGTCCTGACCTTCATTCTCAAATGTAGAGCTTAGGTTCTCAGTCATTCAAAACTGATTCGTCCTGTGGCAGCTGAATCATGTCACCCCAAATCCCAGAAGTACCTTTCAAGTATTCATATGTATCAGAATCCTTACCCTTCGAAGCTAATGAATCATGAAAAGGCTGGGCTCGTTTAGGAGGAGAGGCCTGGTCCTGTATTTTGACTAAATTGCCCAGGTGACTATGATAGCCGTCAAAGTTTGAGAACCACTGTTCCAGAACACTGTCAGAAAATGTAAAATAAATGTGCCTAGTGTATTGAAAATCTTTAAAGGATCGCTAGGGGAATCTGAAAATGTAAACTCAGGGAGGCACAGAAATGCCACAGTACAGGAAGCCCCAGGAATCGCAGTGTCTGAGAACGCCTGAAGCGGCAAGTTAGGAGACACCCTTAGCATCCATCAGACTCTCTTAGGGTGCTGGAAAGGGAAGGTGCTCTAAGAAGGGAACAGGAGGGTACAAAGAAGAGGTGCCCAGAATGCTGCTGTTATTAAGCAGAAGCTGTGTGTGAGGTCGGTTGTCCTGGACCAGTGTGCGACTGGCCTCAGGGAAGCCAGTCAGTCTGGCTGGTGATGTTCCAGCTGATGGCGGGAGACCCGGCCCAAGGGCAGTTGCTGTTGTATAGGAGAAAAGTAGGGGGCCTGGGTACGCAGCCAGAGCAAAAGTACATATACTTGATTGCCTTCAGGATTGATTTCTTCTCAAAAGACCATCCAAACTTCCAAGTACAAATGTACTTTCTAGATGTTAGTGACGCCAAATTGTTATTATTGTACATTCTTTTTTTTTTTTTTTGGTACTGGGGATTGAACTCAGGGGTACTCGACCACTGAGCCACATTGCCAGCCCTATTCTGTGTTTTATGTAGAGACAGGGTCTCACTGAGTTGCTTAGCACCTCGCTGTTGCTGAGGCTGGCTTTGAACTCTCGATTCTCCTGTCTCAGCCTCCCTAAGTGCTGGGAGTACAGGCTTGAGCCACCGCGCCCGGCTTATTATTGTACATTCTTGAACAAAAAAATGTGCATTATTGTCTCACTCTGTAGAGTATGCTGCAGAGTTTTGAGCTAAACAGAAAACACTGAGTTGGAGAAGAAAAGACAATAAACTTCAAACCTCATGTCCAAAAGATCTGACTGGTGCCCAGAGAGACTTATCCTGGAAAAGCAAAGAACCACTTATCAGATCCCTTTACTTAAAAGATGCAGCAGTAGGGGCTGTGGTGGAGCACTGCCGCTGTGAATTGGGATGTGAGATTGCCACTTCTTACCGTGACTGGTCTTCCCTGCCTTGGGTTCAGGAGGCCTCACCTAATCTGTGCTTTAAATACTGACCCCTGGTAATAGGGTTCTATCCTGTATTTACAATTCACAAAGCATTTTAACTCATATTATCACATTCACTTTTCAAACATTCCTTCAATGTTTGGTAAGCCAAACTTCATATCCTCCCAGTGACTTTCTAAAGCCACACAGATGATAAAATGTGAAGTGAGGGTCTGATCCCAGGGTTTTACATTTATTTTTTGATGGATCATAATCACACATCATTATGGGATATGGTGTGATGTTTCGGTGCGTTTATTCATTGAACATTGGTCAGCTCAGCATACTTAGGTTTCCCATCATCCCAAACACTGATTATTTTATTGCCATTACAGGTGTTTTGATTCAAATGCTTTTTTTTTCCCTTGTGAGCAATTTTCATGTCTTTTGAAGTTGACAGCTAATGCATATTGGAATGGTAGTTACCATAGTATTTTTCATCAGGAAGGAAACTTAGATGATCTCTTCTTTGTACGTTAGTGCTAGGTAAATTGGCACCCTGAGAATGGAGGTAGATGAACTGAAATCAAAAACTAGATGAACAAGTATTAGATCCACCCCTGATTCCCCAATTATTCTGTGAAACAAGACGCTTGCATTTCCTATGCTGATAATTAAGCTGTATGCCTATTCCACTAATGCCTGCTCTTCACCATCCCCAGAGCATCCTTGCTTGAATCTATGGGCCTTAGAATTGGATTATTGGTGACAATAGATACTTCCCTCTTGAATTTATTTCTTCCCATTCCCTTGAAACGTGGAGGCATAAACAGCATAGATATTTTGTCCACTCTCTTGTGATTTTTGTCCCAAGAATTTCCATTGCCTATATACCCACCCTTGGTATGGCTAAATATAGTGTAGCAGTGAAATAGTTTGTTTCAGAATATATCTGTTCTAAGACTTTAAATTTAGCATTTTTACTAAATTTTAGAAAATCAGTATTATTGTTTATCAGCAAATGATAATAAGAGCTAATAGATCTCTGCTTTCAAATACAGAGAATTTATGAGTACTTCATTTCTTTGCTTGACTTTTATATTTTTGCTTAGTGTAAGCAAATTGTAGGTGGATTTTTGTTGTTAGTTTGATTCCCTTCAGTGCTGTTATCTAGTTTTTAAAAATGAAAATGGAACAAGATTTGCAGAATGAATCACACTGTCATGATCTGGAGGCAGTAGGAGGCAGAGTCTGTGCTCACATCTCTGCTGTGTTCCAGTTAGCTCAGTAGGCCCCAGCAAAGAATCCCACGTAGTTCTCTAATCCTCAGATTCCACTAGTTAAGCCTATTGACCACATTCCATAGTTGTTTTCCTTTAGATTCAGGGAAGCTATAATTGTGTTAGCACTCTCTTCTCTTCAATGTTTTTCTAAGTTCTTCTTCTTTTTTTTTTTTTAATATTTTTTGTTGTAAATGGACACAATACCTTTATTTTATTTATTTGCTTTTTATGTGGTGCTGAGGATCGAACCCAGTGCCTCACACATGCCAGGCAAGCGCTCTACCACTGAGCCACAGCCTCAGCCCTTTCTAAGTTCTTCTTTATAATAATGCATTAAAAAGTTTTCCAGTACAGGGAAGGGAACAGGGAGAGAGAGGAGGGGAGGGAAAGAGGAAAGGGACTGAATTAGAACAAATTATATGTGTCAAAAAATATGTTATCAAATTATATTCATATTGTATAAAATATGTATATATGTATATATATAAACATCTAAGTATGTTCATTGGTTGGAAAGCAATTGATTTGAAAAGATAAATAAATTTGTCTTGCTGTGGTGGTATCTTTTGTTATCATCATCAGTGACCATTTCTACATGGTCCTTTATAAGTTTAGTACCTACTCTGTGTATTTTTGTGACTCTGGTGGTGTGTCAGGCAGTGGATGGCTGAGGATTCAATGAGGTCCCTCCCTGGCGTGAGTGAGTGGTGAGCATAGTACAAGGCAAGCTCTCTCTACTGGTTTGTTCTTACTTTCCTCATCCTTCAACCTTCAAGTGTTGTCTGGTCCTTTCTTCTCTATAGGGTTCTCACCCTGAAAGGGTGCTAAGTTGAACGACCTGTGAATTAGATTGAGAGGGTGGCTATCTATATTTGTAGTTCTAGTTTCTTCAGTACAAGGCTCAGAATTTACTATTTGGTCTCTGATGCAATATAAGGCTACATTCACATTTGTGTCCATCCCAGAACCTGTAGGACGCAGGTGCTCCGTGTAACTGCAGGCTGTCAGAGCACTTGATCTACTGGTTTTGCTTATTTATTTAAATTGACAAAGTTGTACATGTTTATGGGGGTTTACAACATGATGCTCCCATATATGTATACACCACAGACTCCTTCAGTCAAGCTTGTTAACATATCCGTATCTTTGCACACTTACCGTTCCTTTGTGGTGAGAAATTTGTACAATTGCATGTTTTGGCTTCTCATGATACCGAACAAAGAAAAATGAGAATGCATAGGAGAAATCTGTGTATACCCACTGGTTACAGGTGTTACAGATTAATCGGTACAGGGAGAGACGTAGAGAGGTCATGATGTTATTTCATAAAGCATTTGTTTATTTACATGCATAGTTTTACTAAGGACGCTGTGTTAATATTTTTGCAAGCATTTTCATGGTGCAGTTATTCAGAGTATTACCTTTCTTTCCGCATTGAATGTTTGCTTTCATTTTTTTCCTCCTATGCTCTATTTTTCTTAGGCTTTTACCCCAAGCTGCTCCCAGCTCCTCAAGGAGCTGACTACTTCATCCTCTCTGTTTTTCAATTGCCTTTCCTGGGAGTGATTGTCCTGGCATTGGTCCTTTTATTTCTATCAAGTGATTAATATTTTTTTAAAATTCAAGTTTGTTTCATGATGACTTGAGGATTTGATGTGTATAATGTGTATACAATAAATTTCATTTTGGGGAGTTAATGGGTTTTGACACATGCGTACTGCTATGTAACCAAATGTATACTGCTGTGTGCAGCCCAAGTGAGTTATGAAGTAGTGCCGCAAGCCACAGAGCTGCTGCCCTTCCCTGACAGAGCTGTCATCCCTCTCCTCTCCCCACCTGGGCAACCCCGTGGGATTCTGGCCCTGTGTCTTGCCTTTGACAGAATGTCTTACAAGTAGAGTTATAGTGTGTGTGGCCTTTTGTGCGGCTTCTTTCACTCAGCATAATGCATTTGATGTCTACTATGTTTTATCATTTATCAATAAGGCATTAAAAATTAGTAGTATTCATTGTGCAGATGTATCACAACTTGCTTAGCCATTCTTTAGTTAATGGATTTTTACATCATTTCTGGGTTTTAGATATTGTGAATGAACTAGTTATAAACATGTGCTTCAGAGATCAAATTTTTCTTTTCTCAGGGAAAAGAAAAGTGTATGCTTAACTTTTTAAAGACCACAAACTCTTCCAAAATCTCTCTGTACTTTTCCATACCACCACCAATGTCTGAGGGTCGCAGTTTCTCCGAAGCCTTGTCAATACTGTGTACTTTCATTGTATTATTATTTTATTCATTCCAGTAGATGGGTTGTGGTATTTCATGGTGGTTTTACTTTCCATTTCTAGTGGCTACTGATACTGAACAACTCTTCATGTCCTGTTTGCTGTCTGTATATTTTCTTTGGGGAAGTGTCTGTTGAGATCCTTTGCCAATTCTTAAGTTGAGTCATTCTTAAAGAATTTTTTTTTCTTCTCGCTCTCCTAGTCTGTGGCTCAACTTTTCATTTTCTTTGACCTTATAATTCAAAGAGTAGAACTTTTAATGTTCTATTTGCAAATTATTTTCTTTGACGACTCTTGTTTCTGTATTGTATATTGGAAATATTTGGATCTTGTATTTTTTTTCTGGAAATTTTTGCACATGGTTTACATTAAATCTTTGATCTTTTTAAGTTGAGTTTTTGGTTATAGTGTGAGCTTCTCTATGCATATTTCCAAAAATATGTCCAGTTGTCCTATCATCGCCTGTTGGAAGACTTTCTTGACTCCAGTGAGTTATTTGGCACACTGGTCAAACAGCAGTTGACCTTCATATGTAATGGACATATCTCTGACCTCTCTCTATACACTTATTCTGTGTATCTAATCTAATGTGAAGAAGATACTGTCTTGATTACTTTAGCTTTGTGCTAGGACTTGAATGAGGCAATGTAAGTTGTCCAACTTGGTCCTGCCCTATTCAATGTTATCTTTAAAAAAATCTGTTCTAGATCTCCGTCTTTATCATGCAAAATTTAATATTAGTTTCCCCCTTTCTATGAAAAACCCGTTAGAATTTTGAATAGGATTGCATTGAATATAAAAACCAGCAATTTGGAAAGAATTGACATCTAGATAGTATTGAATCGTCTGATCTAACAAATGCACATTTCCTTTATTATTTACATCATTGCTTTATCATTTTCCCTGCATAAGTCTAACAGATACTTTATTACATTTATTCATACATATTTCATATGGTTTAATGCTATGAATGGTCTTGTTTTATTTCAATTTCCAGTAATTCATTGCAAGTATGTATTTTAAAAATACAGTTTTCTGTACTCAACTTATGTCCTGAAACCTACCTAAGGAAACACTGGTTCTAGTAACATTTTTGGAAATTCTTTGGCAATCTATACAGAAACAATTCCATTGTCTGTGAATTACTGTTTTATTTTTTTCTTTCTAAACAATATATCTTTATTTTCTTTCTTTTATTTTATCCATGTAAAATTTCTGTGCATTGTCAAATATAAAAGGTGAGAATGCACATCCTTGCTATATGTCCATTCTTAGGTACATAATTCAAATGTGTTTGAACTGAGGTTTTCTAAGTCTGATATTTCCGGTTGAGATCATTTCCTTTTGTTCCTAGTTTGCAGAAAGTTCTTATAATTTTCAAATTGGTCAAGAGCTTTTTTCTTATTCATATAATCATATTTTTTAAAAACTTTTTGTTCTCTTATATGAATTATGTTTATTAATTTTTGACTATATATTCAACAATTGCATTCTGGGATAAACCCCAATTGATATGTATTCCTGGATGCAGTATGCTAATGATGAGTTAAGGTTTATCTGTCTGTTCTGATTTACTCTGTTGTACTTTGTTTTTTGTTTTGTTTTTAATTCATTATTTTTAGTTGTATACAATACCACGATATATGCTGGCATAATTACAATCTCTTTGTGTATTAGAATTATGTATATTTCACGTAATTATCATATACGTGTTTTTTTTTGAGATGACATGATTTTTTAGTAAAATAAAAAACTCCTGGAACTAATAAGCAATTATAGCAAGGTAGGAGATTACAAGCTTAGTATACAAAGGCCAATTGCTTTTCTACATATTCACAATGAAGACATAGAATTTGAAATTAAAAACACAGTAGTGTTTACCCTAGTTATCTACCCAGTGAAATACTTAAGTATAATCTTACAAAGTATGTACAAGATCTATAAAGGAAAACTATAAAACACAGATTAACAAAATCAAAGAAGAACTAAATGAACAGAGAGATATTCCATGTTCATGAATAGGAGGGCCCAATATGAAGGCCCCAATTTATGATAGCTCAATTTATAATTTTTCAACTTTAGGATGGTGCAAATTGATGAACTTTATAACTCATACTTTAAATTTTTTTTCACTTTTTAATTTACTCTTAGATATACATGAAAGTAGAGTGTATTTTGACATAATATACATACACGGAGTATAACTTTCCATTCTTGTGGTTGAACATAACATAGAGTTACATTGGTCATGTATTCATATATAAGCATAGGAAAGTGATGTCCAATTCATTCTACTGTCTTCCCTATTCCAATCCCTCCTTCCTTCTGTTTATTCCCCTTTGATAATCCAATAAACTTTTTTTTATGTTTAAGACTTTTTAAAAAAAATTTATTCTACTTAGGTACACATGATAGCAGATGCATTTTGATTCATTGTACACAGATGGAGCACAAATTTTCATTTCTCTGGTTGTACATGATGTAGAATCACATCATACATTCAGTCATACATGAAGGTAGGGCTATGACGTCCATCTCATTCTACCATATTTCAACACCCATGCCCCCCGCCCCCTTTGGCCAAAGTTTCTCCATTCTTTCCATGCCCTCTTGTCCATTATGGATTAGCATCCACTTACCAGAGAGAACATTCGGCATTTGGTATATTGAGATTGGCTTACTTCACTTAGCATGATATTCTCCAACTCCATCTATTTACCTGCAAATGCCATAATTTTATTCTCTTTTATTGCTGAGTAATATTCCATTATGTATACATACCACAGTTTCTTTATCCATTCATCTATTGAAGGGTATCTAGGTTGGTTCCACAGTTTAGCTATTGTGAATTGAGCTGCTATAAACATTGAAGTGGCTGCGTCACTGTAGTATGCTGTTTTTAAGTCCTTTGGGTATAGATCGAGGAGTGGGATAGCTGGGTCAAATGGTGGTTCCATTCCAAGTTTTCTAAGGCTTCTGCATTACTGCTTTCCAGATTGGTTGTAGCAATTTGTAGTCCCACCA